>OX336390.1:83140770-83813270 GCA_946902985.2 Meconema thalassinum | reverse complement strand
CGTGCTACTGACTTACGTTTGAGTCGCCGCCGGTTAACCAGGAAAGTGAGGGAACTATACTATTCTATGGTTAAGGAACTATTTGCTTGCCTCCTAAATCATCTCGTGTCGTCTTTCAAATAGTTTTACGCTGAAAGTGTCGTCAGCTACTGAATCCACGGCTTGAAATAACAATCAGTGGTGAAATAAGATGATGCAGTGTTATTTCAGCGTAACAGCAATTCCGTGTAGCTGTGTGACTAGGGAAGCGACCGACGGCGCGCAGCGATGCAGCACAAACAGCTCGCGATATATTGCGTCTTATAGCTGCGGGCTAGGATTGAAGTGACGCGACTCGTCGCGACGCGAGACATGCCAGAGAGGGTTTGTTCTGCGTTGCAATCACCAACCAATCAACTGTGTCAATACAGCGCTTGATGGAACATCCAACAATTAATGATAAACCGACTATTGTAGGGATCAGTAGCATTTTAAATTGCAGGGAAGGAAGGTTTTAACCAGGGATCGGGAGTTATAGTTAGTTCATTTAAATGTTAACAAGTATTTCAGTGAAGAACTAAATAGCCTATTTTCATATACCGTATCCTACTTTTGTTAATTGCCTCTATCAACATACAGTACAGGTCAGCTCCGTGGCTAAATGGTTAGCGCGCTAGGTTTTGGCCCGAAGTGCCCCGGGTTCGATTCCTGGCCGAGCCATCAGGGATATTAATCTCCTGTGGTTAATTCCCGTGGTTCGGGACTGGGTGTATGTGCCGTCTTCATCAACATTTCATCCTCATTACGACGCGCAGGTCGCCCACGGGCGTCAACTAGAAAGACCTGCACTCGGCCTCTCCGGAGGCCACACGATAAAAGATAATAATAAAAAAACATACAAAATTTCAGTTTGATTGCTGCAATAAATTCGTAGATATTGTGAACCACCTAAATATTTCGGATGGCCGCCATGTTGTTTTTATATATGTTAGCCATACAGTTATGTAGCCTACTAGTACAGTAGATGAAGATTATTGCGTAGGTTCATTATTCAAAAGTTGACTTCGATCGCATGATTAGGACACAAGAAATAAAAACTTTTTTTTTTTTTTTTAATTGAGGTTATGTAAACAATTGAACTAAATTAGATAGTGCATTGCAATGTGTATAAACATTTGCTGTACCAAGTTTCACTGCCCTCGGTTTGTTAAATCGCGAGAATAGTCTATTTAAATGTTTCAACTTTGCTTGGCCGCCATGTTGGTTTTGTACTTAACAGGTTTTTGAAAGTCGCATAGGTGAACTTCAAGTAGTGCCCTTTATCACCTTACAAAATTTCTGGGTGATATCTGTAATAGTTTCAGAGATATCGAATGCCGGTAAAATATTTCGCACATTGATGAGACGTAATAAAATTTGAAGGGAACTGTCGGGGTCGGACAAAATAATACTATGACCGTACCGAGTTTCATGAAAATCGGTCTTGCCATTTAGATTTTATTAGGGGACACACATACACACACGGACTAAAGGTGATCTCATAAGCCTATTTTTTCATATATGAAAATATAAAATGTTATAATTCAAAACTAATTCTAGTGGGGTTGCCCTTAGGAGGCTGTTGCTAGAATAAGGGAGATTTACGGCATAAGGAAAAGAAAATTGAGGAGAACCTGGAGTGCAGTGCATTTTTTTTTTTCATTGAAATCAAATATACATGTAGCTGTCAAGTATAAGTTAATACTGCATCTTTCAACTCTAAGGTGTTTTCCTGATATTGTAATTTTTGGAGACATACCATCCTTTATCTCTGGAACCATATAAGCTACATACAACGTCTACAACAACTTAAGAATACTTTTGGTGGCTTCGGTGGCGTAGTTGGTAGCATGCTGAGCTTCCGTGCCAAAGATCGCGGGTTCAAACCCGGCCGATGTCGTCGGATTTTTTAAGAGCCTTAAAAATCCCTCAGCATGCCTTCCTTCGGAGGGGAAGTAAAGCCGGTGCGGCGGGCTCATGTCATAGATTTATGGCATGCAAAAGAATCTTCCACTAACTACTACTGCGTGAAGCTAAATTTGTAGGTTAGATTTCATTAACGCTCTAATAGTTCCCACGGTCGTCGCCGGGTGCTGGTTGCGGTGGCATCTAGTAGCCGAGTTCGTGGCTAGGTATTGTTGACGGTAGCAACAGTTGGAACTACTTGAAATTGATCGTCTGCAGTCCTTGGCTGAATTACAGATAACACACACTAATACAGCCATCACAATCAACACCGGTTATCAGACAGATTCTACACACCGCGTTGTCGCAGTCCTTAAACAGAGGAACCAACCAACCCTGTTGAAGCGAATGGTGCTATGGTCCAAACTGGCGGGCGAGTTAATCTATTCATAATAATAATAATAATAATAATAATAATAATAATAATAATAATGAAATGAAAATCCACAGCCTGCTTCCAGTCTCCGACCGGGTCAGGAATGGAATGAATGAAGCCCCCATCTAGCGGCGAGGATATGGACTGTGCCGGCTGCCGAGGCCTGACGCACTCCTCTGGGGCAATGATTAATTGAATGACAGATGAAATGAAATGATAGTGGAGAGTGTTGCTGGAATGAAATTTTGACAGGGAAAACCGGAGTACCCGGAGAAAAACCTGTCTGCCTCCGTTTTGTCCAGCACAGATCTCACATGGAGTGACCGGGATTTGAACCACGGACCCAGCGGTGAGAGGCCGGCGTGCTGCCGCCTAAGCCACGGAGGCTTAATAATAATAATAATAATAATAATAATAATAATAATAATAATATCGTATGGCCTCGGGTGCCGGGTGCAAGCTTTGTAATTTGGCACCCAGAGGGTAGCTTGCATGTCAAATTTCGTTGTTCCTTAAATCACTATGAAAGTCAAGGATGTTAGATATCTAATCTCCTTGAACACTATAGCGCGTTCTAGTAGAGAAATGAGGAACTTTGTGTTGGCGGAAACTCCCGAGATTAATTTTGCCATTATGAACACGGCCTACTGAATTCAAATGGGTTCTTTGACATGTCAACATCGTATGACATGCGTATCGTATTTTTACCGCCTTTCAAAAATCACTTACCACGGCCAGGAGCGAACCTGCAATCTTGGGGGTTAGTAGACCGACGCGCTATCCACTCACCCACCGTGAGATAGAGCCCCTTAGACAGCTTTATGCAATGTTCATTCTTTGAGGGTGTGTCTTATGTTCCGGTAAATACTGCATCTTTTTCTCGAGGCTAAGAACAAAGACCGTGAGGACCATAAATCATGGAACAGTTGAGACAGGAACAATTGAAGTCAGCAGTGCGTGAGCAGCTCAGACAGCGGTTTGTAAACAAACTATCTGGAGAACACAGACGCTGATGGAGGTCTCTCGCACCTTGAGAGTGAGTGCTACGCAAACATCTTGCGATATTCACACAGCTGAGGAGAATACACGACGACTAATATCTACCAGGCGTTCTCGGGCTCTACCAGGAACATGGGTGTAATTTCGCCTTGACGTTTGGGGACGGGGGACAGTGTAGTTGGTGACACTGGTGTACAAAATTATGAGAATGATGATGCAATTATTTTACAGATATGTAAATTATGGAAACATGGCTTTCCTTGGAGCGGTCATTATCTGTGGAGTAAGACTTGTAATTTGTTTAGATTATTTATTATTATTATTATTTATTTATTTAGGATCGTTTCAACCTCCTATGGGTTACGATTACACAACTGCATTGACTGTTGATGTTCTTTCCTGTTACGCCAATACTCTTTCATTCGTTGGCTCACTCTTGCTCGTTCCTCGACCGAGAACACCCTTCCTGTTCTCTTGGGTTTCTCTACGGACAGATCTGTCACCTCCGCAATTTTCCTTCTGAACACTTTTCTGTTGGCAATATCTCCCTCCTCAATGCCACATTTTTAAAGATCCTGATAAACTTCTTTCAACCATGGTACTTGAGTCTTTCTCCTTTCCTGAAAGATGAGGATTTTATTTGCTAGGCGTTCCGGTCCAATTCTTCTCAAGTGTCCATAGAAAGTTAGTCGTCTTTTCCTCATAGATGTTGAAATGTTCTCGCATTTTTATATAGCTCTTGATTTGATCTCAAACGTAAGGTAAACTCATTTGTGCTGCTTTCTTGGGTCCCAGAATTTTCCTCAGAAATGTACGTTCTTTCTTTTCTATTTCTGTGATTCCCTTTCTGGCAATTGTCTCCGCTGCATAAAGGCATTCAGGTTTCACCACGGTGTTATAGTGTCTGAGTTTGGCTTCATGGGAGAGGGATTTGGACTTATAAGTTTCCTGACATAATCTGAATGCAATCTCCATCTTCTGCGCTCTCTCTTCAATAGCTGACTTCTCATCGTTGTTAGGAGTCAGAATCTCCCCTAGATACTTGAATTAATAATAATGTTATTGGTTTTTCTGTCCCTTTTAACAACTCTGGCTTTTAGAGACGCCGGGGTGCCGGAATTTTGCCCCGAAGGGGTTTTTAACGTTCCAGTAAATCTACTGACACGGCTCCGTCACATTTGCCCACCCTCAAATGCCAGCTGACTGCGCCAGTGTATGAACCCGCATTCTTGGGCCCAGCAAGCGAAAAACGTTACCGCTGAGCCACGCAGCCAGACATCATTTATTAATCAAAGCACAAACTACATCTATGTTAACCCCTGATCCTTGTACAAATATGAGCCAAATAACACAGGTAAAGATATAGAAAGCTGAAACACATCTCATAACAAGTTCAGACCAGGAGCCGGTAGAATGACCTTGTCGTCAACGGCCAAGATCTCAGTTTAGTTTATTTATCTTTTTACTGTAGTTGGGATTCGAACCCGCATCTCCTACTGTCGAGGCAGGTGCGTTTAGCCATTTGCAACAATGCGACCTCTCTCCGACCACGGCAGATTTTCAAGTCTTAGAGGGAGAGGCACTTTTTTTTTTCAAAGAGCCAACTACACATTTTGAAAATTTTGATCTTTTTGACTTTTTTAATTTTATTTAGTGTTTTTAATTTATTATTTATATAACTTTCATATAATGTTTATTTTTATTTTTTGATTTGGCCAAAAGGTTGCGGCAGCTTCCAGAATGACGAGGAAATATAATTATTTGTTCTCGTAGACGACACATACAGAACCACCTGATGTTTGATGCATTTTAGGGGTTTGGGACATACTGGTCATCAGCACCGTGTAGTTGGGTGTGTGTTGAGCTTGTCTGATAACCTGATAACACTATAGTAGTGTGTGTACGAACCTGCGATCTTTAGACTTGCTGCAGCTGCCCTCACGGCTGTGGTGTACGATTTAATGAGAACCCGGAACTCCTGAGCGATCACCAAGACTGACGCTTATAGTAGAGCCCTATGTACAGTATCGATGTGTTCATAGATTTGTGTGATGACCACCTCGTGGTGTAGCATCTAGCATTCTATGCTATCGACCCTAATGTCTGCCAGGTAATTTAATTCTCGCGAGGCAAAACTCAGAAGAAGTGGGTTCGATTCCCACCTCTGCCATCCTGGAAATGGTTTTCCGTGGTTTTCCCACTTCTACTCCAGGGAAATGCCGGGTTGGCTCCTAACTAAAGGCACGGCTGCCTCGTTCCCAATCCTCTCCTGACTTACGAATACACACACTTTGAGCGGCTTCGGTTGCGTAGTTGTTAGTATGCTAAGCTTCTATGCCCAAGATCGCGGGTTCAAAACCCGGCCGAAAAGGTCGGATGTTTTAAGAGCGTTAAAAATCCCACAGTATGCCTTCCTTCGGAGGGCCCATGTCATAGATTTATGACATGTAAAAGAACCTTACACTAACTACAATTGTGTGAAGCTAAATTTGTAGGTTAGATTTGATAGCACTCTATTAAGTTCCAACGTTTGTCGGCAGGTGACGGTTGCGGTGCCATCTAGCTAGGTGCAGTTGACGGTAGAATTTGGTAACAAAAGTAGGAACTACTTGAAATTTATCGTCTGCAGTCCTTACGTGAATTACAGATAACACACACTACTGTAATACAGCCATCACAATTAACACCGGTTATCAGACAGATTCTACACACACCCTAAGTACGCGGGGCTACATGACCGCGTTGTCGCAACTGAGGAACCAATTAACCAACAAATACGCACACTACTACAGATACCACGAAACAAATTCAACACACACACACCCAAGTAAACAGAACATGAGCACGATGTAAAGTGCTGGTCAAAACAATAAGGACACCAACCATAAAGTAACTTTTGCCACTTGCCTGAAATGTATTGGTAATGCGCTATTTTCGTAATTATTAATACAACCTACAGAGAATAAGCAGGCGTTTAGTAAAAACACATGGATTTTGGTTGAAAAATACGAAAGTTATTGGCAATTTTTAAGTACCGTATGGTACAAAAATTAACACTCGTATGCACGGAAACCCCCATCCTAAGAGAAAACGAGGGCACGTACACATTTAAATTTGGCATATCACTAAACCTTATAAAGACCTATCAAACTTGTGGTGTAAAATTATTGACGAAAAAATTTGAGGATGAGTGAGAGAGTGATACATTTCTCTTGAATTATTTGAAATTTTCAGGAAAAGTCCCAATTTTTTATGGTCTTTTTAAAATGTTATGTTTGGCACCAGCGCTCAAATGCTATCACAACCTACTTGATACACGTCTGTTTAGGCGGGAAATGATGTTTGGGAACAGCTGATTGGTTTGTTCTCTGAGCAGCTTGTGATATTTTTGAGGATAAGTGCGTACTTCGTCGAGTTCAAGAATTCGTCAAAATGGGCCGTCACTCCCTCACATTTTTCCTCAATAATTTTACACTAGACGTTTGATAGGTCTTTATGAGGTTTATTGATATGCCAAATTTCAAATGTGTACGTTCCTCCGTTTTCTCTTAGGATGGGGGTTTCCGTGCATACGAGTGTTAATTTTTGTACCATACGGTACTTAAAAATTGACAATAACTTTCGTATTTTTCAATCAAAATCCATGTGTTTTTACTAAACGCCTGCTTATTCTCTGTAGGTTGTAAATGTAACCGTGTAGTGTGAAACTGGCAATTAATGCACAACGTTACAAACACGTCAATATTTCACAACAATTTCAAGTTAGAATTTTGAAATTTGTGTCATTTGTATAAGATAGACATATGAGCATACACAGTAATTTACATTGAGCACAGTTGTACGGTATTGTCATAAGGGCACTAATAATGCACTGAAAAATGTAAATAAAATTGCAAAAAATGCCTACATTGATGTACCTTTTTCTCAGAAACTAATAGTTATGTGGAGATATAATTTTACACAGATAAACGTATTACCCTGTTCTATTATGATGACTAGAATCTTAACTGTAAGTTAAACAAGTTCTCAATTATTAATTTTTGAAATTTGTAAAAAAAAAAAACATTTTTCATGAAAATTTGGTGGTATTAATTACTGTTTCTCAGAAACTACTGGATCAATTTGAATAATCCTAGTCATCAATACTCAAAGGCATAGTTATGTTGTGTATACAAAATATTAGCTTGATAGTCCTACCCAGTTCTGAGAAATGGGTACATATGTTTCAAAAAATATAGTTTTTGAGAAAATCTCAAAAAACATTATGACAGAGTCTGGAGTCTAATCTCAGTACATCCCAGGAAAATAATCATCCTGGGATTCATCCCCTCCCTTTGTATACTTCCTTTTTAACCTCAGCTTGGTTCTTAATTCCTTTTGCATGGCCTCAGCAGCTCTATCAGCTTAATATAAACGCTTCTGGTCGATGGACTTCAATGACTCGACATTTTCCCCCAACTCTCACACACATTTCCTTTAATACATGATTTCTTGAAATCACACCATCATTAAATGTAAGTACTGCCTCTATTACCCCCTATTTTGAAGGTCTCAAAATTATCTTGGAGGACTCACCTTTCCTTACACAAACATCCTTCACAATTTTTTTTTAGCGTATGGCTTTTAGTGCCGGGAGTGTCCGAGGACAAGTTCGACTCGCCAGTTTTGTAGCTGCTTCGAGACGGACACCCAATGGGTGAGCTACAAGTACCGTTGGGGAGGGAAGGAGGGAAGTTGGATTGTAAGGACGAGGAGTTGGAGGGTGGCGGCTGTGGCCTATAGTTAGGGACCAACCCCGGCATTTGCCTGGAAGGAAGATGGGAAACCACAGAAGACCATCTTCAAGGTTGCCGGCGGGGGGATTCGAACCTCCTCGCCTCCCGGATGTGAGCGACTGCCATCAGTCATGCCGTAACCACCACGGCTAACTCACCCGGTATCCTTCACAACTGATAAACTATCACTCATTTTACAAACTTTACACAGTGTGTTTGTATAAAATCTGACCGAACTTTTAAGCCTTTAATTACATTGCCTCCATTACAATGTGATATAAACTCAATACTATCCATATCATGAAATTGATATTTAGAAAGTTTTCTTTTGGATGCACTTGATGGCTATGAACTATTTTCAGGAATACCACATGGAGAAGTTGGGTTAGAATCAACACTAACAAGTGACTGCAATAAAGAATCACTGTTCACTGTCTATATTATATTTACAGCAGGTCTATTGCCAAAGAATTTACGTTTCATATACACTTTCTGACTTCTACCCATGTAAAAAAAACACTGCCGGGAAAATAAATAAACAAACAACAACAACAATATCAAAAAACTAAACATACAACGTACTGTATGAAGCTAAACTTCACCAAGCATAAATTAAATTCACCTAAGTGAAAAAAATGAGAATATAATGAGTAAGAAAGTATTGAAGTGAAATTGAATGCACTTTCAGAGCAATAGATGTGCATTACTTAGTCGAAAATTAATTTTCAAGGCTTAAATGTAAACGATTTACAATAAATTATACATCAAATTATTCGTAAAAGAACGAAGAATTACGTTGAAAACTAGAAATGCATTTTTTCATGAAATCACACTACACGGTTACCTAAATAATTACGAAAATAGCGCATTACCAATACATTTCAGGCAAGTGGCAAAAGTTACTTTATGGGTGGTGTCCTTATTGTTTTGACAAGTGCATGAATATATTTGAATGAGGTTGTGACCTATTTTAAATATCGCCCAGTGTTAGCCTAGTTTGGTGGCGGTTAGCACTAGAATGGCGGCCCTACATGCAGCTAGTTTTGAACTTCCCCAATAAGAGCTTATAATTGCGCCATCTTGCTCCCTGGGGCCATCTTCGCACCAGCTGCGGCGAACGTGTGGTCAGTACACAGATTAGCTGATGACCCAAGTTCGAGCTCCCGGGAGGGTTATTGTGGTTTCTGTGGCATTACATGAACCAATAGGGATGGAAGGAATTTCAAGTTTTCATTTAGATCATCAAAACGTGTCCTTGGTGCTGTAAGGCTATTTTGCACTGTACACAACTGTATTATGACTAGGGGCCCGGATTTATGGTAATATAAGAGACAAGTTTTGAAAAAGACCGTATTAGTCTTTATTTTCTGTTCTGTATTGACTTACAATATGTATTGAAAAGAAACACTCGAGAAGCCACTTAGTCAATACATTTCTTAGTGAACAATTGTTTCAAGTCATTTTCTGACTCATCTTCCGCATTTGTGAAAATAATATAAAAACCAATAAGACATGCTTATTTATCAAACAATATATCTTTTGAAAAAGATAATACAATATAATAATAATAATAATAATAATAACCCCTGGCACTATGGCCTGTGAAGGGCCTAGGCCTACCAAGCGACCGCTGCCCAGCCATTTGGCCTGCAGATATTGGGGTGACGCGTGATCAGCGCATTGGGTCCCCTCGCCCGTTTGATCTTGGTTTTCGTGATCGGGGCGCTGCCTCACTGTCAGACAGCTACTCATTTGTCCTCACGAGGCTGAGTGCACCCTGTTCCAGCCCTCACGTCAGTTTCTAAAATCCCTGACGGAGCCTCCGGGTGAGAGGCAGGCGCGCTACCCCAACACCACGGGGCTGGCTTTTAAAAAAAGATGCATTGTGGATAAGATGTAAAATTGTTCTCTTATTCAGACAATTCATTGTACTTCGTCAATTATGATTATTGAATTGTTGAAACAATTGCTCTCTAAAAATGTTATATGTATTGACTAGGTGGTTTCTCGAGTGTTTTTTTAAATACAATATAATACTACATTATGCAACGAGCCTATAATGGCAATAATTAAGACACGAGTATGTTTATAAAACGAGCGTATGCGAGTTTTATAATTTCCATACGAATGTCTTAATTACCATTATAGGCGAGTTGCATACGACTGTTTATGTTCGACGATAATTATAACTTTATTATTTGTTTTAGCATAAATATTCATAAATATCTGTTGAGAGTCTGCCACATGAATTCTTTGCGCTGGGTATGATATCTCTGTCTTTCAAGCTCTCTGACCGACCGACGCATGCGCTCTGTGTGCTTGCAATGCCATATGCAGGCCATATGTTTACATCTGCCGTCCAGCTCTTTAGCATTCACTAATATTGTCACCGAAGTCGTTTGAAAGCAATTCGCTGTGTAGAAATTGGGGTTGGTGATATTAAGGTACAGTGCTATTTCTTGTCTCATATTCGACAGTTTATTTACGCGAACATATGGACGTGCGTATTCCATGTCGGTAATTTATGTAGAAAGATGTTGTGTTTACGTCCGACATGTTGGATTTTGAGCGCATGCGCGAAGGTATCCTTACCTAATTAGTCAATGAATGAGCTCTGATTGGCTGGAGAAACTGTATCGTAATGAAAAACAGTGTTATAATGACTATCATTATGATACAGTTTTCTGACACATACTGTTTACATTTCGACATCGTCGAACATAAAAGACTTCAAAGCGGTGGAATAATAACAAGTGAGGTGTGAGTGTGTGTAATAACTATGTACTGTAGGCCCTATACGGTGTATGGATTTGGTTAACTCATAAACACTATAGAAACATTTGGAGGAATAACAATCAATTTATTCCAATTATTATTATTATTATTATTATTATTATTATTATGAAAGAACTAAAACTCAAATGAATTAATACCTAATTTGTGTTCAATTTCATTTACTTCAACAAATATTCTCCTTGACTGCGATGGTCCTTTTGCTCACTAACTTATGAAACTTATGTTATCCCAAAGTATAAGCAGAGTATTGTTTCCATCATTTCAAAGACTTCAACCCATCATGAAGGCATTTTTTATAGCCTATTTTCAATTTTTTTTAAATATGCTTATGAGATCACCTTTTGTCCGTGTGTGTGTGCGTGTGTGTGTGTGTGTGTGAGAGGTGTGTGTGTGTGTCCCCCTAATAAAATCTAAACGGCTGGAGCGATTTCAATGAAACTCGGTAAGTTCATAGCACTATTCCCGGCGACCTCGACCGTGCCCTTCTAATTTTGTTGCGTCTCACCAATCCAACATGGCGGCTGTGCGAAATATTTCACTAGCATTCAATATCTCCGAAACTATTACCGATATCGCCCTGAAATTGTGTACGGTGATAAAGGGCACTACACCTATGAGACTTTCAAAAACCTGGTGACTAAAAAACCAACATGGCGGTCAAGCGAAATTGAGACCTTTAAATAGACATTTCTCGCGATTTAACTATCCAAACGTAATGAAACTTGGTACAGGAAATGTTTATACACATTGTAATGCACTGGAGTCTAATTTAATTCAATTGTTTACATAACCTCAAAATGGCGGCTGTGCGAAATATTTCACTGACATTCTATATCTACGAAACTATTACAGATATCATCATGCAATTTTGTACGGTGATAAAGGGTACTGATACAAGTTTACCTATGTATATTTCATAAACCTGTAAAGTACAAAACGAACATGGCGACCAAGCGAATTTGAAATATTTTAATAGACTTTTCTCGTGGTTTAACTCTCTGAGCGCAGTGAAATGTGGTACAGTAATTGATTTTGCAGATTGTAATGCACCGCCATCTAATTTAATTCAATTGTTTACATAACCTCAAGATGGCGGCTGTGCGAAATTTTAAAATTAAGTTTTTATTCTTGTGTCGTAATCATGCGATCGAAGTGAAAGTTTGAATAATGAAGCTAGGCAATAATTGTCCTTGAATGGTACATAACTCTATGGCCTATACATATAACAATCCTAAATGGCGAGCTTCCGAAATATTTAGACGGTTCTCAATATCTATGAATCTTTTACAGCAACCAAACTGTTTTTTTTAATGTTCATAGAGACTATGAACATATGTTCACCTATAGGACTTTCAGTAACCTGGGGAGCACAAATCCAACATGGCGGCGACGCGAAATATAAATATTTAAATGGACGTTTCTCGCGAATTAACTATCCGAGTGCCGTGAAACGTTGCACGTTAAATGCTTATACAAATGTTGATCCACTGGCATGTAATTTATTTCAATTGTTTGCATAATCACAAGATGGCTGGTGTGCGTACTTTTAAAATCTCGTTTTTACTTCTTGTGTTCTAATCATGCGATTGAAGTTTGAATACCACACGTACACAATAATCTTAATGTAATAGTACAAAAATAAAAATCCATCCTGGCGAACATATGAAATATTTAGACGGTTCTCAATATCTACGAATCTGTTACAGCAATTAAACTGAAATTTTGTATGTTGATAGAGACAATTAACATGAGCAGGATATATGAAAATAGGCTGTATAGTTCTTCACGGAACTACTTGTGTTCTCCCGTAACTTATGAAACATTGAATTTTAAAAAAGATATTTTTTTCTTTCAAGCGACAGATAGATTTAAATTTAAAGTAAATATATATTTAAAAAAATCTTATTACCAGTACTTCTTGGTATTTAGCATTTTAGGGTGAAAATAATAAATTTCTCAAAATAACTTTATTTTGCGATATTTCACGGTTTCGATATGGAAGGAATTGCATATTTGGGGTAAATATATTGTTGTGATAACATATATATTATATGTTTGCTGAAATATTTCGTGGATATCGTTAAAACCAAAAATCCGGGACTATAGTTTTGGCACGGTGTTAACCCAAAATAGTAAATGGTAGCAAAGTATATTTTACCCACGTTGGCAGCTCTTAATGAGCTAAATACGAACCCCCTTAAAATCTGAATGTAAATGTTAATTCTAGGGCAATAGTGAAAAAGAGAATAAGTCAAAAACACAACTTTTTTAAATAAATAAATAAATAAATAAATAAATACAATAACTGCTACATTACACACACTAGACCAGGAACTCTCAAAGGACGTGCCGCTATTTTTTTTGACTGTGCCATGAAAATCAAAAATAAAATAAAAACTTTTTGGAAAAGTACGTCTGTTGTTGTTAATTCATTTAAGACCGACAGTAATGGCTACGCTGGCTAAAGCACAGTGTTAGGTCATGGGGCCAAGCTCTCTGCTGACTCGCTAGACGCGTGGGTTCGAGCCCCACCGTCGGCCGTCCTTCAAATGGTTTTCCGTGGTTTCCCATTTTCAAAGAAGAAAGGGAAGGAAGATTGTAGTTTTACGTGACCGTCAATCTTGTGATTATGAGCCACGGGACCTCCTTTTCTACGTGGAATCCGAACCACAGGACATGGCATTTCACTTCGAAAATCTCACACGCCTTGACCGGGAATCGAACCCGGACCGCCTTGGTGAGAGGCATACAGCTAGACCGCTGAGCCACCACGCCCCCCTTTCCCATTTTCAACACCAGGCAAATGCTGGGACGGTACCTTCTGACTGGCCACGGCCGCTTCCTTCCACATCCTTCTCCAATTTCATTCACCTTAATCAATTCCATATCTCATCCCGACGCGCAGGTCGCCCACGGGCGTCGAATAGAAAGACCTGCACTAGGTCTCTGAGGAGACCACACGAAAAAAAATCATTTAAGGGGCTTGTGACATCTTGGTAATCAACCCCGTGTAGTTGGGTGTGTGTTGAGCTTGCCTGACAACCTGTAACTCTTTGATGACTATACTAGCGTGTGTAGTTGTAGTAGGGACAGGGATGGGGTAGGTGTCCCGGTACTTGAAGTAAGATAGGCCTACTATCCTGTCATTTGCCTGGAGGGAGTGTGGGAGAACCCAGGGATAGCCGCTGTCAGTGCCGGGATTCGAACCTCTGATCTCTGGACTTGATGCAGCTGCCCTCGCAGCCGTGGTGCACGATTTAAAGAGCACGGCTACGCCGCGGGGTGGGTAAGTATGATCAAACAAAGATAGTTTCTGTATTATATATTTTGTTCTTATTTTAGGGAAGTTAGGGAATTAAAAATGTCTGAACCCAACGGCTCTGTACGTCGACGCTCTGACCACTTAACTAGACTATAGGAGGACATTTAAATTCTCATATCTGCAATTGGGTACATTTATATAACACTGACCTGGCGTACAAAGTCGGATGTCTTGGGTTCGAGTCCCGCTGAGGTCACTAACGCTCATCTACTTGGTTGCACTACTTGTGCGTAACACAACATAATAGTTGAAAGCTTTCATTTCCATACATTCTTTGCTTTCCATCTATATAGCTCGTCTTTCTGTACAGTACACCAGCGGCGGCTGGTGGTCTTAGAGCTAGGGAGGTCACACAAAATAAATCATCATGCACAGTAAAATTACTAGCTAGCACGCTAGGTGTTTGCCAATATCCATTAAATTGTGTCTCATTAGGGAAAATGTTATGTTCTACATTTAATATAATTTAAATGATCCTCTAAATCGCTATTTAATTCCAAATTTATAATAGCCTATCACTAAGACATTTGTCAAAAACTCTAGACCTAGATGAAAAAAATAATTAATTGGTAACACTTGTCACAGAACTCCAAAAGAGACCTCTTTACATAACCTTATTTATTTATTTATTTATTTATTTATTTATTTATTTTTAACAGCATGTTCCATTACAATGAAAGTAATACTACATGCTATGTTTACAAAATGTTTACAATTTTAATATCATACATGTACTTATGTATTATACATTATTGTTCTATGGCTATTTGTTTGGTGATATATTGTTCTAGGAACTGTTAAATCTATTAACTTATTGCTTTTATGAGCTACACCAATATTAAGAATCTGTTCAACTACTTGACATTCTTTCTAAATCTATTAAATTAAAATATAAAATTAATTATATAATGCTTCATTAGCTTAATTTTTTCGAACGTCCATTTTTCATGTTCATTTACCATATTGTCCTTAAACAACTGTCTTTCTTTTTCCAGTTTCACGCATGTAAATAATAAATGATCAACTGTTTGTTCTTCATTGCCACACGCACACAATGGACTGTCTTTAAATTTGAAACGAAAATAATACGAATTTATCTTACCATGTCCTGTTAAAAAGTTGTTACATTGCTAGTTAATGGGAAGTTTATTTTTAACCTATCCTTGACACTACTGTCGACCAAAGTATTATGTGCACTCGAGTTTGAAGGTCGTTTGTGAAGTAACCAATAGACCTACATAAAATCCAATAACAACATCATTTTCGTCGTTCTAGTTTAGGTTAGTTCATGTAGGTTTGGAATGTTTAATTTATATTTCAATATTTTTTTTATCGCAGTTGGAACACAAAAAGTGCACGTTTTTAAGCGTGTTTCAACCATGCGTCACATTTAAGATTTATTATCTCAAAAACCTGTCATCAGATCGAATCCAAATTTTAACACAATATACATTGGAATGTTGTATAACTGGTTTATTAATTTCAAAATTTTGTGTGTCCAAGAAACAAAGTTGTTATCATTTTTGTAAGGTAACTTTTTCTCGGCTCGGTTTGGTTGGAAAATGTAGTTCTTGATCGCGTTGGAATCCTTATACATCAAAATGTTATGCTGTATGACTGTGAAATACATAAATTAATTCACTTATTTTATATCGGTTTGTATTTGTAGGGGGAAATAACACATGGTTCACCAGCTAGCCGCTCCGGGAAAAGCTGTACAGCGTTGCTGAGATGGAGCCCATCACTTCCGAGCGAGGTGCTCCAAGATGCGTGATGGGCTCCATTTCGGCAACGCTGTACAGCTTTTACCGGAGCGGCTAGCTGGTGAACCATGTGTTATTTCCCCCTACAAATACAAACTGATATAAAATAAGTGAATTAATTTACGTATTTCACAATCATACAGCATAACTTTTCGATGTATAAGGATTCCAATGCGACCAAGAACTACATTTTCCAACCACCCCGAGCCGAGAAAAAGTTACCTTACAAAAATGATAACAACTTTGTTCCTTGGACACACAAAATTTTGAAATTAATAAACCAGTTATACAGCACTCCAATGTATATTGTGTTGAAATTTGGATTCGATCTGATGACGGGTTTTTGAGATAATAATTCTTAAATGTGACGCATGGTTGAAACACGCTTAAAAACGTGCACTTTTTGTGTTCCAACTGCGATAAAAGAATATTAAAATATAAATTAAAAATTCCAAACCTACATGAACTAACGCAGCGGTTCCCAACCTGGGGTACGCGTACCCCTTGGTGGTTCGCAATGAACTGGTTAGGGGTACACCAAAAATAGACGATAATGGCGGCAGCCATGTTCCCATCGAACCTGTCAGTCGTGATGTACAGGCGCGCAGTGCCGTCTTATCCACGCACGTCAAGGTAAATGCTCTCATCCTACCCCAACCCCAGTCACTTTCACCACTGCACTGCTATTGTCTTTATTTGCCTTTTTTGCCAAACTAATCGCTAGAATTAATTGGCTATCAATAAAACCAAAATTAAAAAAAAGAATTATGTAAGGTACTTTAATTGTTTATTTTCCTCAGCTAAATGTTTATACATCTTCATCTCCAAAGGTAAATAAAAGTAAAATTGGAAATTATATTTTGCATTTTATTGAAATGAAATGTATAAGTTACTAACAGCAAACAAATAATAAATTAAAATTATTAGTTATACTCTATTCATAAAAATAAGTTATAAATAGTTGTAAGGTAATTTTTACTATTAATGTTTTAATTAAGTACAGTAATGTACATATTGGCCTCAAAATATTAAACGTTTTAAAAGTTTACTATTTAGGGGGTACTATTTTAGATAAATATGTAAAAAGGGGTACGGAAGGGAAAAAAGTTTGGGAACCGCTGAACTAACATAAAATAGAACGACGAAAATGATGATGTTATTGGATTTTATGTAGGTCTATTGGTTACTTCACAAACAACCTTCAAACTCGAGTGCACATAATACTTTGGTCGACAGTAGGTATGAATGATTTTGTCACTGCACCATTTAAAGTATTCTTCCCTTCGTTTTCGTTTTAGGTAACTTTGGAACTAATGACACCCGGGTGGTGACCTGTTTGCCATCTAGTGGTCGTCTTGCGAATCATTTCAAACAGCGTCGGTAGAAGGGGATGAAGGGGAGGAAAGGGACAGGGTATGGCCATAGATGTTGTAAGTTCGAGTTGAACGCAGCAGTTCAGCATTCCCGCTGCATTCCAACGTTCTCTCCAGAGCTCATACAACTGCTCCAATTGTTATTCCTCCTTGTAACCGTGGGCTCGCAATCTCTGGGCCCATAGCCGACGTTTGAAGAGCGTCTGCGCGCACGCGCAATAGACCTCTCCTTGTTTGTAGATGAATGGAGTCTTGGGCCCCGTAAGGCCTGGGTCCCGAGTATCCCGCAGCAAGGCGAACTACGGAACAAGATATGTAGCGCGTTATTCAAACATTCTGGTACATTTTCAAAGTGAGGAGCGCACACCTCGGCCAGTATTTCGAGCGTTAAGGATTAAAAAATGAATTACTAATGCAGGTTAATGGTAAGGAGGGCCCTGGCCCACTGGCCCGTTAGAGCCATCCGCCCCTGCAGTACACGACGTATACGCAGAAAGGCATTATTAATACTATTACTATCTTTCTTTCTTCCTTTCTTCGTCATGCCAGACTAATGAGCGCGATTGAACTTGGCTGATGGCATTGCCTTTCTCTTCTCCCAAAAGCTTGCGATTTTCTGGCCAGGTTTTGTTGTTGATAACGCTTGGATGGTCTGCAAAGCGGCGATTATCAACTAATTCTCTGAACTTAGCTCTGTCTAGTACAATGTCATCTGTGATACCTATTTCCTGACGATTTTTTCCATCTTCAAGCAGCTTTTTAACTTTCAATGATAGGGCAAGATTAAGAATCCTGTTGGTCAGTCTCTGATTGCCTATCCTGAGGATATGCCCGTAAAAATTCATTCGCCTTTTCCTAATTCAAATCGTTATGCCCATCTGAGTATCTCGAAATAACTTATTTATCTGATGATGTTGATTGTTTCTTCTCCCATAAACTCTTCATATGGGCACTGAAAATCTTTTTCGTCGCTTCCTTAGTCCATGGTTTATTGGCCCTGGTAGTAATTTTCTCATCAAAATTATGGTTGTTGATTAATGTTTTGAACCGGAGTCGATCTTGTAGAATTTCCTCTGTAATGCCAATTTCTTGAAGGTTGTTTTCTATTTCACTAAGTCAGTTGTTCGTGACTTCCATTGTTCGTGAGCCTGTCATTGTTCATTCTGAGAATGTGGCCGTAGGATTTCAATCGCCTTTTCCTAAAGGTCTCAGTGATCTTTTCAGAATGCTGATATAGGTCCCGAAACGTCCGTTTCAACCAGTTTTTATTATTATTATTATTAATTGTTTAAAAATATATTATTTTTCTTACATTGTTAAGCCCATCTGTGAAGTGCGATGGAAATTATTTAGCTAATGACGTTTTGGTCAAAGTCGTCGGAATTTTTAAGAGCGTAAAAATCCCTCAGTATGCCTTCCTTCGTAGGGGAAGTAAAGCCTGCGATCCCATGTCATAGATTTATGGCATAAAAAAGAACCTTCCACTATGTACACTTGTGTGAAGTCAAAATTTGTAGGTTAGAATTGATAACGCTCTATTAGTTCCAACGTTCGCCATCAGGTGCTGACTGCGATGCCACCTAGTAGCTAAGTCCGCAAGCTAGGTGTCGTGGACGGTAGCATTTGGTAGCAAAAGTAGGAACTACTTGAAATTATTGTCTGCAGTCCTTACTTGAATTAAAACATATAACACACACTAATACAGCCATCAAAATTAACACTGAATAACAGACTTATTCTACACACACCCAAAGTACGAGGGTAATTCCAAAAGTAAGGTCCGATTCGCCGTAAATATTTGAAAGGGTAAAACACGCATGCGCGCCTACTCCTGGCATGCCTTGCGCGTTGTTACTGTTGCTGTGTGCTGTTGATAGTGTCCGTTCATAATGTTTAAGACAATAATCAGCCCGCCGATTGTGAAGTAAGGGCAGTGATACGGTTTCTGTCTGCAAGAAACATTTCTGCGGCAGAAATTCATCGGCAGATTACTGAAGTGTACGGTCCTAACATAATGAGTGACAGTAAAGTGCGCAAGTGGGTGCGAGCCTTTAATGAAGGATGGGAAAATGTGCACGATGAACCCCGCTCTGGCAGACCATCAGTGATTTCAGACGAGTTGGTTCATGCGGTTGACGACAAAATTCGTGAAGATCGACGATTCATTATTTCATGGACAACGATCAATAAAGCCGCTTACTGCGCTACCCTGACTAAACTTGGACGTGCAATGCAGAATAAGCGACGTGGTCTTTTGTCGTCTGGAGTGTTGTTGTTGCATGACAATACGAGACCCCATACTGCGAATGACACGCAAACTCTAATCAAGAAATTTGGATGGGAACAGATGGACTACCCACCGTACAGTCCGGACTTGGCGCCAAGTGATTTCCACCTGTTCCGCTACCTAAAGGAGTTTCTTGGCGACAAGCGCTTCGACACAGATGATGAAGTGAAAGAAGCTGTTAAAGACTGGTTAGCTTCGCAGGCGGCCGAGTTATACGAACGATGTGACAAATCTATATATATAAAGCACAAAGTTTGTCTGTCTGTCTGTCTGTCTGTTATGTATACAAATCTACACCGTTTCACCGATCTGAACCAAAATTTGTATACTTACCCTTTGGAACCCTGCGGGTAACCCTGTCAACATTAAATTTCGGACAGACCACCCCATGCCCTGCATTTAGGCCCTTTTGCACAAATCTACACCGTTTCACCGATCTGAACCAAAAGCTGTATATTTAACCTTTGGAACCCTGCGAGTAACACTGTCCACTTGAAATTTCGGACAGACCACCCCATTCCCTGCATTTAGGCCCTTTGGTCCAAATCCACACCGTTTCACCGATCTCAACCAAAATTTGTATATTTACCCTTTGGAACCCTGCGAGTAACACTGACCACTTAAAATTTCGGACAGACCACCCCATTCCCTGCATTTAGGCCCTTTGGTCCAAATCTACACCGTTTCACCGATCAGAACCAAAATTCGTATTCTTACCCTTTGGTGCCCTGCGAGTAACACTGTCTGCTTGAAATTTCGGACAGACCACGCCATTCCCTGCATTTAGGCCCTTTTTGCACAAATCTACACCGTTTCACCGATCTGAACCAAAATGTGTATACTTACCCTTTGGAACCCTGCGAGTAACACTGTCTGCTTAAAATTGCGGACAGACCACTCCATTCCCTGCATTTAGGCCCTTTGGCCCAAATCTACACCGTTCCACCGATCTCAACCAAAATTTGTATATTTACCCTTTGGAACACTGCGACTAACACTGTCTGCTTGAAATTGCGGAGAGGCTACTCCATCCCCTGCATTTAGGCCCTTTGGCACAAATCTACACCGTTTCACCGATCTGAACCAAACTTTGTATACTTACCCTTTGGAACCCTGCGAGTAACACTGTCTGCTTGAAATTGCGGACAGACCACTCCATTCCCTGCATTTAGGCCCTTTGTCCCAAATCTACACCGTTTCACCGATCTCAACCAAAATTTGTATATTTACCCTTTGGAACACTGCGACTATCACTGTCTGCTTGAAATTGCGGCGAGGCCACTCCATCCCTTGCATTTAGGCTGTTTGGCACAAATCTACACCGTTTCACCGATCTGACCCCAAATTTATATACTTACCCGTAGAACCCGACAAGTAACACTGTTCACTTTAAATTTCGGACAGACCACACTATTCCCTGCTTTTTGGCCCTTTGGCAGAAAACTACACCGTTTCACCGATCTCAACCAGATTTTACATAATTACCCATTGGAACTCGACGAGTAACACTGTCCACTCGAAATTTCGGACAGACCACTCCATTTCACGCATTTAGGCCCTTTGGCACAAATCTACATCGTTCACCGATCGAAAACAAAATGTGTATACTTACCCTTTGGAACCCGATGAGTAACCCGATGTTCCAAACAGACCCAGCCTGGGGCTGGAAACTGTACAAGATGATGATGATGATGATGAGTAACACTGTCCACTTTAAAATTTGGACAGGCCACTCCATTCCCTGCATTTTGGCCCTTGGCACAAAACTACACAGTTTCACCGATCTCAACCAGATTTTACATAATTACCGTTTGGAACTCGACGAGTAACACTGTTCACTCGAAATTTCGGATAGACCACTCCATTTCCCGCATTAAGGCCCTTTGGTACAAATCTACATCGTTCACCGATCGAAAACAAAGTGTGTATACTTACTTACCCTTTGGAACCCGATGCGTAACACTGTCCACTTGAAATTTCTGGCATAGGCCTACCACTCCATTCCCTGCATGTAGCTCAGGAATTCCTCGGGGTTGCCAGCTTCCTAACTCACCAGTCATGAGCCCTTGAGGGTGTACCAGAAGTGGTGGGTCTACACACACCCTGCCTCTTTGAGGGCCTTGAGCAGAAGACAGGAGATATTATGAAAAGGAAAAGAAGACAGACCCCTCGAAGAATGAGGGTATCAGGAAAGATGAGACAAAGCCAATTAAGGCGGGAAATTGAAAGACTCCCTAGCCCTCGGATACCCTAATACAGTCTGGGTCGGAAGAGAACAAGAGTTGACCAAGGGAGGCCGACAGGAAAGAGAACTGAAATGAGCCCGGCACCAGGAAGTAGAAGCGATGCCAGACTCAGCTGGAGTTCCGTGGTCGCCAACCCACGTCCCACAAGTTGTGAGACCCTGGGGGGGGGGTCAGTTGTGAGAATAGCTTGCTGATTCATCGCGAGGTGACTTGAGTGTACTTTCCAGAGCCCGCCGTGTTATCTCCTGCTGTCTATGCTGATGCCAGCACAGGGCCGTTGCGAAACAGTGAGTGATTCCCGGTCAATCTGTATAGGACGGGGAACCCCGAACGTGTGTCATCATATTTCGTCATCATCTGCGATTATCTCAGGTTGGTGCAGCTTGGACCTATATTCTTTGTCTTAGCCGAGCAGTACGCTCTTTCACTAGACGCATCCAGTACAGGCCTAAGCCAGAAAATAAGGTTGAGACTTTGGAAGACATCGAAGCTAGACACCTGAATTACCTATATCAGTTTTAAAATAACACCATGTTCGTTTAGTAGTCATTTTTTCATTACCTTATTATTATCATCATAAGTGCAAATGACCTAGATGTTACGCGTATCATACCAATAATCACCGCCGCATAAAGTCTTTCTCGACTGTGATTTTTAAAATATTTATTTTTGGTTGGTTCTTAAGTTTAGGGGCTGCGACAACGCGGTCATGTAGCCCCGTGTACTTTGGGTGTGTGTAGAATCTGTCTGATAACCGGTGTTAATTGTGATGACTGTATTAGTGTGTGTTATCTGTTTTTTAATTTAAGTACAAACTGCAACTTAGAATTCTTCAAATAGTTCGTACTTTTGCCGCCAAGCGCCACCGTCAACGACTACTAGGCCAAGTTCGGAACTTAGCTACTAGACGCCACTGCAGTCGGCTCTTGGCAACGGACGTAGACATCTATGCGCGTTGTTTACCTATCCAATTTAGCTTCACACAGGTGTAATTAGTGGAAGGTTCTTTAACATGCCATAAATCTGACATGGGACCGCCGGCTTTACTTCCCCTCCGAAGAAAGGCATACTGACGGATTTTTAACGCTCTTAAAATATCCGACGGCTTCGGCCGGGTTTGAACCCGCTATCTTGGGCATAGAAGCTCAGCATGCTACCAAATACGCCACCGAAGCCGCCATATAGTTATTTTTATTACAGTACATTGTGTACATTATACGTTGAAGTGTCAATTCAATACCGGTAGTAGTTTCCCTTATCATCCTCTTCATAAGAGCAAATGACCTACAGTAGATGTTACGCCCATTACACCATTAATCACCACACACAATAAGTCTTCCTCGCCTGTGAATTTTGAAATATGTATTTCTATTACGGTAGTTTGTAAGTTTGACGTGTCAATTCAACAGTAGTTTGTATTATCATCCTTATCAAAAGGGCAAATGGCCTAGATATTACTCCCTCATTGTCTTTGGGGGCAAATGACTTAGATTTTAAGTCCATTATATTTCTAAGGAGACCTTAAAACATTATCATCATTCCACCGGGCGAAGCCGGGTACTACTGCTAGTGTGTAAATAAGTATGGAAATTATGTAGAAAAATAGAGAAAGACGTAAGGAATGTCAATAAAACAATTGTTTTGGAAACAATTTTGATTTTGGATGTTTTTTTTTTACCGGACCTTAGTTTTGGAATAGCCCTCGTACACGGAGCTACATAACCACGTTGCCGCAGCCCCTAAACTAAGGAACCAACCAACCATTTATTGGTCCTTGTAGTAATTTTCCCAGAGAAATTATGGTTGTTGATTTATGTTCTGAACTGGAGTCGATCTTGTATAATCACATCTGTAATGCCAATTCCTTGAAGGTCGTCGTTATTATAACCTCCCTTATTATTATTTGTTATAAATTATTATTATTATTATTATTATTATTATTATTATTACTCTTCTATTGTGACGAATACCTGCTAGGAATGGGGGTTTCAATTGGAGATGAAGATCCTTGTTCGTTCTTTGCAAACCACGTGAGCTATTTTAGTTCACAAACCTCTTTTTCTTCGTTTGCATATAAATAACTTATCAAAGACAAATTATCTATGATCGTTGGCTGTGCCGTGACTCTTCCTTGCCCGCATGAACGTATAACTCGAAATAGAAATCGACTGCATGGCGCAGCGAATTGGTTACTCCATCGTAAGGGCTGTTCATTTCATGTTAGATAAGAGAAAAATCTCCGCCTCAAGCTGAAAATGGTGCCGGATAGGATTAAAGCGTTTATTTTTGATGAAATTTTTTCGCCTCCAAGGAATTATTCGCGTGTGCCTGAAGGGAACGAAAGCTCTCTTCCCTTTAAGTAGCATCATGTTTAATGTTTCATAAAGCTGGATTACTCTGCTTCCATCTGCTCGTATTACGAGATCATGGTGGCTGTGATATCGCACGCTGCCGCTGCTGCTGCTATCATGTGTGGCGTTATGGAACTAGAGCACCATCTTAATGTCTCGAGTTAACTACGCTTATTAAAATTATATTAGCATAGCGTTAGTTAACTCTGCCGTGATTTTTGATGGTAGCGAGTTCGAAGTGTGTTACAGCAGGCTTAGATTGCGTCGAAACTCATACGTCAGATTTCATCATCAACAACTTTTGATAATCAGACGTGCTGCATTTCCGGAGACAGTTTATGATCTGCATATTCGAAACCTAATACCGAGATTCAGGGGCGTAACCAAAAAATTATTTTCGGGGGAGGAGGATGAAAGTATTAGTAGCATCGCCGTGACGTCATGGTAGTATCGAAACTTTATCGATTGTTATAGTTGTGTATCTATTTTCTTATTTATTTAATTAATTATTATTGAATGTTGTATTTATATAGCTATTTATTTGCTTTTGTTAGTTTATTTATTTATTTATTTATTTATTTATTTATTTATTTATTTAATAATAATAATAATAATAATAATGGATCCAGCAAAATGGCCTTGACAAGGAAGCCATAGAAGCAAGAATCAAGAAAATGGACGTCGCTTTTCAAACCACCCGCAACATATATAACAAAAAGTGCTTTTCTATGAACACAAAAATTCGTCACTACAACACTGTCATCAAACCAGTACCGCTATATGCATCTGGATGCCTTATCCTATCCGAGAAATGTTTGCTCGCGAAGTTAGAGAGAAAAGAAAGAAAGATCCTACACATCATACTTGGCCCAGACTACAAAAATGGCATCTACATCAGAAAATCCAGGCAAGAAATTTACTCGAGGATAGAGAAGATCACAGACACAATGCGAAAACGCAGAGTTTGCTTCTACGGTCATATGCGACGGATGATCGATTCCCGATGGACGAAACGTATCTTCAGTATATTCGACTCAAAACCAAAAACGACAATGCCATGGTATGTTAACGTCCAGAAAGATCTGAAAGAAATGGGGTTACGAGCAGAAGATGCACAAGACCGAAATCTTTATAGAGCAGCCATCAAGACGTTTGGGACTTTCCGGGACGAAAAACGGACAACTGGTGCGAAATGGACAGAGGAACGTCGTGCTAAACACAGTGAGCTCATGAAGGCAATGTGGATCAAGCAAAAAAATGAGCAAATGCCAGAATGTAAAATGAGGCTTATCGTGGTCCCTAGTTGGCCGATTAGCGAAATTGAATGAATGAATGAATAATCACTAAGCTCCAGAAGGCCTTCAGGCTAACATGGGCCTATTACAACAAGGAATGCATTTCGGCAAATGCCAAATTACGAGATTATAAAACAGTTATTCTTCCAGAAGCAACATATGCGGCTGAAACAATAGTAATCGATGGTCATTCCAAAATTAGGGAACTGGAAAAGCAGGAACGAAAAATTCTCCGGAAGATCTACGGAGCAATCAACAGAAACGGCATTTGGATGAAGAGACCAAGTACTGAAGTCTATCAAAACACCATAACAATAACAGACGAAATTAGAAAACGCAGAGCCAAATTTTACACTCACATCCACAGGATGGCCACCTCCAGATTGCCCAAGAAACTACTTGGTATCATAACACAGAGCAAATGCGGCACAGAATGGCTTAAAGAGGTACAGAGAGACTGTAATCAGTATACAAAATTTCGAAGACCGAACTGAGTGCCAGACGAAAATTGCGAATGTTAAGTTTGAACCAAGATCATTACGACAACCTGGAAAAAAGTGGACGGATGAGAGGAAGAGGGAACATTCCGTGAGAATGAAGAGATTTTGGGAGGAGCGGAGGAGACACACCTCCAAATGACATCATGTTACCCAGTTTAATCGATCTCCAGTAGGGGAATTTTCGCTTAAATAAATAAATAATAATAATAATAAACAGCCAAAACCGTCACCAAGGGTAAGTAACAACGGTTCCAAGTTAAAATCAAACGAAAGCGTACGATCCACATCTCTGAAGGAAAAAAAAAAAAAAAAAGGAAGCAAGATTTCAAAGGATGAGGCAATACTGGGCCAAAAGGAAAGCTCAAAACAATAAAAAGTGATTGATTTCATGTACCCCAAAGTTGGGTGAAACAAATAAAGAAGAAGAATAATGTTATTGGTTTTGTGTCCCTTTTAACTACTGCGGCTTTTAGAGACGCCGGGGTGCCGGAATTTTGCCCCGAAGTGGCGCTTTAATGTGCCAGTAAATCTACAGATATTTTCGCACCATCAAATTCCAACTGACTGTGCCAGGACTGTGCAGAGAGAACGTTACCGCTGAGCCACGCAGCCAGTCTTTTATTTATTTTCATATTATTTATTTATTTATTTTTCTTAAATTTATTTATTTGTTTATTTTGTTAGTTTATTTATTCATTTATTTATTTTATTTTATTTTCTCCCGTGGCTCATTATCGCGAGATAAACGGCCACGTTAAATTACAATGCCCCTTTATTTTTATTTTCTTAATTTTATTTATTTATACCTATTTATTTATTTACTTGTTTATTTATTTATAAGATTCATTGATTGTTGTGGTTTTAAAGGGTGGATCTGTGAGGCCATATGCTCTTATTAACGTATTTATTTATATGTAACTATCAACCCAACCCGGCTTCGCACGGGAACAGTTATGAATGCATTACGTGATAAGCGCTCTTTTGTCGATGACAATGAACTACGACCTATCTCCGCTTTCCGTCTTGACATGATGGGTTAAAATCACTGACTGGACTATTAATTATATTATCATGGAGATGCATGTGGAACGAATTCTTGTCTGACGTAATTTAAGAATGGCGAGGTGCTTGAAACACAAATCCCCCTTCCGTCCAATCTTAACTTGACTGTGTATTTTGCAGAACGAAAGGTTCACAGGCGAAATGAAGAAAAGCCGAGTTGCACTTCCAGGCAAACTCCAAACACAACCACTCTTCTCTGAAGTCATAACTCAACACGACTCGACAGTTTGCTGCTGGCTCTATCTGGGGTAATAGGCTCGCCCGCTAGCTAGGCTGTAACTGTGGTCATAGGCTCGCCCATAGCTAGCTCGTTAACTGTCGCCTCAGTATTTGAATGGAGATTGTTGAAAGAAATGAAAACGTAAAAACACTTATAGTGGGCGATGTATTGAAGATAGACATATGCCCTCCCGGACTCTTTTTTAGAACTTTTCATGCTGAACTATTTTTACACTCATAGTATAAGCTTATTGATATTTTAAACGGTTCGCCCAGCGTAGGCTTAAAATCGTTACTGCTTGGCTTCCTTTGATCATAAATAAATTATTTTCTACAGAAAATTTCCTCGAGATATCCTTTACATAATGGTAAAGACCGCATCAAAATCCATCCAGTGGTTCTCGAGATCACCCGTGACATCCTGAATCGGGGACTAAGTACGAAGTAGAGATGTACTGTAGGCTACAGAACAATCTCATTTTTCAGATCAAATTAATGTCTACATGAATTATCTTGTAAGCTTCATTCGGAATAAATGTCGCAGAAATACATCATACCGTTATTTGTTTTCTATTAAACTTGCCGTAAAAAAACAAGAGAACAATTCTTTGTCTGATAGCTGTTGGGAGTAGTTCAAAGCGCTGCTGCCTTTTCCAAGTTTTATTGCTCTGTGGAGATAGTAATTTATCTTGTTTTACATTGAACAAGCGAGCAATCAATAACTGATCTTGCCTCTAGGTACCGTACACAGTTCCTCCTCTCTTTATACACGCCTCAGGACTCGTAAATTTAAAGGGAATACCATCATAACCGTGCATCATGCCACTGGTTTCAACAATCTCGGGCGTCACAGAAGAGGTGAAGCAGAGGAATGAGCAAGGGAGCAGTAGGGGAGACTCAGATAATTCCGTGATATTAAGGGGATGATGGTAAATAAGATAAATTAATGGAAAGGATTTCAATCAAGTAGTTCCTTGAACTAAAGCCTATTTTCATATCTCCCACTTATGTTAATTGCCTCTATCAACATACAAAATTTCAGTTTGATTATAATAGATTCGTAGATATTGAGAACCGTCTAATATTTCGGATGGTAGCCATGTTGGATTTTTATATATTATGTAGGTCTTAGAGTTATGTACTAAGTTACATGAATATTATTGTGTACGTGTAGTATTCAAACTTCAATCGCATGATTGCATTACAATGTGTATAAACATTTACTGTGCCTTATTTCATTCCGCTCAGATGGTTAAATCGCGAGAAAAGTCTATTAAAATGTTTGAACTTCGCTTGGCCGCTTTGTTTGTTTTGTACTCTACAGGGTTTTGAAACGTATATAGTCTATATGAACTTGTAGTAGTGCCCTTTATCACCGTACAAAATTCCAGAATGATATCGGTAATAGTTTCGCAGATATTGAATGCTGGTGAAATATTTCGCACAGCCGCCATATTGGATTGGTGAGACGTAATACAATTTGAAGGGCACGGTCGGGGTCGCCTGAAATGGTGCTTTGACCTTACCGAGTTTCATTGAAATTGCTCCAACCGTTTAGCAGTTATTAGGGAGGGGGCACAGAGGCACACACACATACGCGCAAAAGGTGATCTCATAAGCCTCTTTTTTTTCATAAAGGCTAAAAACAACCTAGGAATTAAATTACTACATAGCCTATTTGTGGTATAAATCAGTTCTTAAAATTTAACCTCGCATGGGTTGTCTAAATCAATTAATTTGGTAACTTTTTATAGTTTTTTTTTAAATATTAGTGGTACTAGTGCTAAATCCGCGATATCTTGTCTAGTAGTATGATGTATGTCTACCCCTTATTATTCCCGTTTTCCAACGGGGTCGGGATGAAATGCGATGAAATTCTTTGTGGCGGATGATTTTTACGGTTCGTTGGTTCCTTAGTTTAGGGGCTGCGGCAACGTGGTATGAAGCCCCGTGTACTATGGTTGTGTGTAGAATCTGTCTGATAACCGGTGTTAATTGTGATGGCTGTATTAATGTGTGTTATCTGTAATTCAGGTAAGAACCTCAGAAGATCAATTTCAAGTAGTTCCTACTTTTGCTACCAAATGCTACCGTCAACGACACCTAGCCGCGAACTTGGATACTGGATGCCAATGCTTAAAATACTGGCAAGGGTGTGAATAAATTCAATTATACACTCTTGATACACACGTACCAAAAAATCACAACAATTTCTTACCTTAGATCAAAATATGCTTGAAACAGCATTTTTTCTATTTAAAGTTTTGAAACCTAGAACACAGTGAATGTAATGCACATGACAGATTTAACCCCCCTAATGCTACCCTTCGGATAATATTGCATGTGCGTAAGATGGGGATGGCCGGAGTACCGGTAGTCGAGTTGTCGAGCTGTTATTGGTTGTTTGTTATTCCGTTGTTGTTGTTGTTTCGTTTGAGGGTTTGACCAATAATTAGTGCATTTTTGCATGCATATATAATCATTTATTAGTGTATGAACTTCCGGGCCTTATTTATTAGGGCTTGGAGAGGCGGTCGTGGTTCTAATTTAGTTACCATCCCAGCATTCACCTTGAATACAAGTGAGGAAACCACGGAAAACCACTTCTAGAATAACTTAAGTAGGAAAATAACTCTCCTTTGCTTAGTTCGGCCTCACGAGGCTGAGTAGACCCCGTTCTAGCTATCGGACCAGAATAATAATAATAATAATAATAATAATAATAATAATAATAATAATAACTAGCGGCTCCGTGCGAGAAATCTCGCATGTTCATAAACCACACTTTCCCCAATATGTTTATGATGAGAGACTTAAGTTCTACGTTCTACTGAGGTATGGGTGCTGCTTAGTAATGACATTCAGGGCACTGCCTGTGGATGCTCTGAAAGGTTCTACTCTTAGGATTAGTACTGCTGTACTGACTCAGTGAGGAAAGCAATGGCAAACTACCTCACTCCTCTTCTTGCCTAGTACGCCACAATATAGCGCTGCCTTGGGTTTTCGTGGGTATCTACCCACATTAACTAACGGTAGTGCCTTTTGAGGATCCAACCACCCTTCGGGCTGACTACCTAACAGACAGACGTTCGCTTACTTAAGAAGGCAATCACTGAAAATTGGATCATCATAACACTCACCAGTTATTCGATATTTATGAAATGATACGATTTGAGTAGTGTACTCATTCCTTTGATTTACTGTTTCTGAAATCCATGCAAAATTAAAGGAAAGACCTCAGAATGTTAAAATGACATGAAACAGGCGTCACAGCGGCCAAAATGTGAAGTGACAGCAATTATGCAGCGTATTTTCCTACAGCAACAGTATCTGAAAATCGCACACTTCGTACATTTTTAATAGTAATTTTTAGAGAAATTATAGATATTTATGAAATTAACAGTCACTGTTAATGTCTATTCTCTTTCATTTGAATGCTCATTTGTCACGATCGGTCGCTTGTGAGCGCCGTAGGAGGGATCTATACTACTGAAATAATATATATGATAATATCGTATGGACTCGGGTGCCGGGTGCAATCTTTGTTATTTGACACCCAGAGGGCAGCTTGCATTCGAATTTTGTTTTTCCTTGAAGCACTTTGAAAGTCAAGGAGGTTAGATATCTAAATAAGCTCCTTGACACTATAGCGCTTTTTAGTAGAGAAATGGGGAACTTTGTGTCGGCGGAAACTCCCGAGATTAATTTTGCCATTATGAACACGGTGTACTGAATTCAAATGGGTTCTTTGACATGCCAACATCGTGTGACATGCGTACCGAGATTTTTGTCGCTTTTGAAAAATCAGTTACCATGGCCAGGAGCGAACCTGCAATCTTGGGGTTGATAGTCCGATACGATATTTACTCACTGCGCCACTAGATGCTCTCTTGTTCTAGTGTACAGCCCTGGGTGGGCGTTAACTCGCTGAGCACCACGCCATGTCTGATATTTTCCGAGTCATTGAGCGCTACTGCTGATAGTCCAGCCACACCCTCTCTACATCTCATTTTCACACCGAGGAAGATAAGACTATCAGCCACTAATGGTAGATGTACAAGCCCTTGTTACACGTCACTTCACAACACAACGTGATAACTCACAAAAAGAAGGAATGTTTCTGCTTTTGCGGCCATAGAGAACAATGCAGTGCTAAAACTTCTTTACCCAAGAGGCACTGCAACGTGTTTAATGAAAGAAACGTAGCAAGTACTGCTCGGGTCTAAGCTGCGTGAACCTGAGAGGAATGTGCATCGCGGACTATGAGTAGTGGTGTTGACGAGTGATGAGGTTTTTCGGTCCGTGCATAGTACAGAACCAAATACATCGGTCGGTGACTCACTCACTCATTCCTAACACCACAGTGGTTTGAGCAACGGCCCAATGTTAGCAATATTGGAATAGAAAGGAATACCATATATCACGGCGGGTTGTTGACAGATCCTTCTCATCTCGCCCGACCCTTCCCTGCTCTTTCCTTTCACCTCGCAAGTTCGTAGAGCTTGGACCCGAGCAGTAGTTGATATCCCAGAATGGGTCCAGACAGGATGTACCGATCGTCTGGTAACGAGCCCAATCGGCACGTCGAGACGAAAGTCTCACAGTAATTAAAACTCAGCAATTTTTCTGGGTTTATGCTATGTCATGTGAGGGGTTTTGCCTAGGATCACCAAGCTGGATCATCAGCGGGCTCTTGGTGTCCATGCCTGGACCCCCACAGGAGTAGCGAACTGCGCGCTACCTCCTTTTTTATGAAGCGCACCTGCTCCTCTTTGCTGCGAGAGCTAAACGTTCAAGGAGCCTTAACCTCCCTATGAAGGCTTCCATATATTAGCTATATTAGCTTTCACGGCCAGCGAACACGCTGGAGTACTAAAATTCTCCACCACTTACCTCGCAGCGCTAGTAGGTTGATACACCAGAGATAACGTCTGCACATCATAAAATTGTTTTTTAAATTAAATAAACATAGGCTACCTGTCTGTATATTCCATAGGCATGACAAAATTATGGAGTGATAGTGAAAATGCTGCAACTACTGTAAGTAATACAAAAATATCAACGCATCAGCACCAACACTTACACTGGTGTCCAAAATGAAAGTAACAAACGGAAATGTTGCAAGGTTGCGTTTATTTTTCCACAAAACAGTATAAGCGGAATTGCGCGCTTGGACAGGCTTACAATCGGTTCAGCTTAGCAGCGCTACTGTCGGGAAGATCGTCAAGTAGGGGATGTTCGTTGCTCGCAAGGGAAGTATCAGGTAAGACAGGTCGAAACCTATCTTGAAACTTTGTAGACGCAATCGTTGTACTATAAGAAGACAACGTGTGGAAAATCAGCTGCCAGATTGAACTGTAAGGCTCCGAAATCGTACCTGATATCCCGGTACGCAGGCATGACGGCTGGAGGAGCTGGACATCCCTGTGGCACTCGGAGTAGTAGCGAGGTGGGGCCTTTATGCTGACTGGAGCGTGCGGCTGCTTCCCATCGGCATTGAGTGCTTGGGTGGTCAGGGCTGTCCATTCCAAAATGTACGGTACTCGCTACCTCCCATTGATTAATATGAGAGATTCGCCACATGATTTTGTTAGCACACAACTCGCGCTGAATAGGAAGGCGTTGCAGGGCCATCCAGTTATTGCGCTCCGGGAGCACGGCCGCGCTCGGAGAGCACTGGGCAGTCAGACCAGCTCTCCTTCCCCTACCACCACTACACTGTGGCAGCGAGGAGACGGACGATGTTCGGACCACGCTGACTAGATACGTACGTACAGTCGTGCGGCCGACGGCTCCTGTGGGATTGTTGACATATTAATAGGGCTGTTTAGCCATAACAAATATACCGCATATACAAATCTAATGGTACTCCGATGTATGGAATGTGCAGGAAACGAACACAAATGTTAAGTAAAGAATATAGTGATATTTTCTAAATTGAAATGTGAACATATTAGAGAGGAAAATTCAACAACAAATTGTGTTCTTTTTAACACATTACATCTTTGTTACACACTAAACATTTGGCATGCCCTTTATAAGCTGTACAGAAAAATGAAATTTCCCATTCTGCTTTAAAGACTGCTGCTTCACCACTCCTTTTTTGTATGTCATTCAGTCGTGACTACTGCGAAACTGAATTACTTACACGCTGTCAATAAAGCGCATTGGACTAGACTAGCGACTGATGGATCGGCTGCACACTTCAGCGCGCTCAGCCAGCCAAGCTCCTCCTACCACTTCTGAAACTACCTTCCAATAAAGCGCCTTAGAGCGCGGCCGGATGGCCCTGCGTGTTAGAGCATAGCAGACGGCGATGCATACGGGAAGGAGGCAGAGAAATATTGACCTTCCTGACAAGGTGCTTTAATTGGCTGCATACTAGCCCCTAGTATGTGCTACAATCAGCCCCGGCTGATTCACCCGGTGTACGTCGACAATACTGTTCCAATAGCTCACACAAGGCTGAGCCAGGAAACGAACACAGGAGCTTCGGGGTGTTGGCGGATCAATGAAACAAACATTTCGAGATTAGACTTGTCTGGATGTGTGGTATTGAGGCTAACGAGTGAACTCCGAGCTGTTACTCTGAGGTCATGTGGCTTTACTGTTGCGGCCGTAACACTTGAGATAAGGGAATATAAACCGGGTAATGTTCATCAAACCGGGGACTGTCAGATCAATATCCCATCTTCCATATACAGGCAATAAAACGCTTACTTGGTGGATCAGTAGTAAAATGTCCGTCTCATGATCTCAAGTTCGTGGGTTTGATACCCGGCCGAGGATGTCAGAATTTTAAAGGACGGGAAATATCCGCACTACTCAAGAGACCTACTATGTCGGCTCGAAAAATAAAACCTCTTGTAGCACATTTTGTAATACAATCAAAACATAATTAACCCTTTATTTGCCACCTGTCATAAGTACAGTTATGCTTTCAAAGATGCTGATGGTTGAATCTCTCAGCCAAATTTTGGAGAATTTTCATGCCGAAGGGCTAGAATTTCTAAAAATCAAATATTATATAGGTTCGTATGTACTTGACGTAATTTGTTGGATAAAATTTCTAAATATTAAAACTAAAACCATTACCAATTAAAGTGTATAATAGTCCATTATGCAACGAGCCTATAATGGCAATAATTAAGACACGAGTATGTTTATAAAACTAGCGTATGCAGTTTTATAATTTCCATACGAGTGTCTTAATTACCATTATAGGCGAGTTGCATACGACTGTTTATGTTCGTCAATAATTATTATAACTATCTTATGTTCGAACATAAATAGGCTATCCATAAATATCTGTCGAGATTTCGCCAGTTTTATGTACGGTACTGAACAGAGCGCTTGAGACGCAGAGAATGCATTGTATTTGGACATGGGCCCCTCGATTACCCTACTGTGACACTAGGCCACGCAGTGAAATTTAAATTAGAAGGCCGTGGAACTCAGCGCAGGTGGTATGCTATTGGTCAAACAACTGTTTCTTGAGCTCTGATTGGTGGGAGAAACTGTTTCATAATGAAAAATAGTGTTATAATGACCATCATTATAGAACAGTTTTCTGCCATATAATAGTCAGGGTCTAACATAAATAAAATATAAATATACACACATCAAAAACAGTTTTGCATCACCTCGGTTCCAAGAGTTCCGGAACCGTTAAATACAAAGGGAATAGAGATCAACACAAACAACATTTCAGCTCGTTTTATTGCTCATGAGACCCACACATTGCATGTTGTACCATCATACAGCTAGACTTTCAGCATTTGTGGTCCAGATTGCAGTACACACCACTACCTCTAATACCCAGTAGCACGTCCTCTTGCATTGATGCATGCCTGTATTCGCCGTGGCATACTATCCACAAGTTCATCAAGACACTGTTGGTCCAAATTGTCCCACTCCTCAACGACAATTCGGCGTAAATCTCTCAGAGTGGTTGGTGGGTCAAGACGTCCATAAACAGCCCTTTTCAACATATCCCAGGCATGTTCGATAGGGTTCATGTCTGGCGAACATGCTGGCCACTGTAGTCGAGCGATGTCGTTATCTTGAAGGAACGCATTCACAAGATGTGCACGATGAGGTCGAGAATTGTCGTCCATGAAGACAAATGCCTCTCCAATATTCTGCCGATATGGTTGCACTATGGGTCGGAGGATGTCATTCAGGTATCGTAAAGCCGTTTCGGAGCCTTCCATGACCACCAGTGGCGTACGTCGGCCCCACATAATGCCACCCCAAAACATCAGGGAACCACCACCTTGCTGCACTCGCTGGACAGTGTGTCTAAGACGTTCAGCCTGACCAGGGTGCCTCCAAACACGTCTCCGACGATTGTCTGGTTGAAGGCATATGCGACACTCATCGGTGAAGAGAACGTGATGCCAATTCCGTGGGGTCCATTCAGCATGTTGTTGGGCCCATCTGTACCGCGCTGCATGGTGTCGGGGTTGCAAAGCTGGACCTCGCCATGGACGTCGGGAGTGAAGTTGCGCATCATGCAGCCTATTGCGCACAGTTTGAGTTGAAACACGACGTCCTGTGGCTGAACGAAACGCATTATTCAACATGGTGGCATTGCTGTCAGGGTTCCTCCGAGTGGCAATCCGTAAGTAGCGGTCATCCACTACAGTAGTAGCCCTTGGGCGGCCTGAGCGAGGCCTGTCATCGACAGTTCCTGTATCTCTGTACCTCCTCCATGTCCGAACAACATCGCTTTGGTTCACTCTGAGACGCCTGGAAACTTCCCTTGTTGAGAGCCCTTCTTGACACAAAGTAACAATGCGGACGCGATCGAACTGCGGTATTGACCTTTTAGGCATGGTAGAACTACAGACAACATGAGCAGCGTACCTTCGTCCTGGTGGAATGACTGGAACTGATCGGCTGTCGTACCCCCTCCGTCTAATAGGCCCTGCTCATGCATGGTTGTTTACATCTTTGAGCAGTTTTAGTGACATCTATGAACAGTCAAAGGGACTGTATCTTGGATACAATATACACAGTCAACGTCTATATGCCGGAGATCTGGGAACCGAGGTGATGCAAAACTTTTTTTGATGTGTGTAGCAATAAAATCATAAAAATAAAATTTTAATAATAAAAGAAATACAAAAATTAAAATAACAAACATAACTATAGAAAAATATGAAAATAATATCGTAAGAATCAGTTCGAAATAAGTTAATTAATTCAATAAAAAATATCAAAATTAAATCTATAAGAACATAAATTGAAAATTAAAAATAAATATATAAACATTAAAATTGGAGAAACAAAATATAACATTATTAATATTTATAATAATTAAAATGTAAAAACACATAGATACGTGTCCAGTAGAGGTCCGGATTCATAGGTAAATATAACTGTATTCTATACAAACAGAACGCCGGAATTGGAGAGATCACCCAGATGACTACACCACAAAAAATTACATCCGGGTAGCTGAGGTCATGCGAAAATAATAATAATAATAATAAGAAGAAGAAGAATTTTTTTTTTGTCGTGAGGCCTCCTGAGAGGCCGAGTGCAGGTCTTTCTAGTCGATGCCCGTGGGCGACCTGCGTGTCAGGATGAGTGATGGAATGGATGAAGTTGAAGGAAACTGGGCAAGGATGAGGACTCTCAGAGTTGATTTTCAAAAATTCCACCACCAACTTTAATGCATTTTGCACTTCTCTTGATAACACCGCGTGCAGCTCTTCGGAGGGCGTCTTGGCGTTCTTTGATGAGAGCTGCACTATGCATAATCCGAACGATCAACTCGGCTCTTGTGTTAACTTTTTCCATGTAGATTTCGTCTTTCAACCATCCCCACAGGCAAAAATCCAAAGGGGTAAGGTCCGGGGACCATGATGGCCAAGAAACGTGCCCATAGCAACCGGTGTGCCAACACACGAAACGACAACTGCCCTGGTTACATACCAACATCTGTATCTCGGTATGCAATACAGATGGGACACATGTTAGGCTATATGGATTTTTTTATTGCAATTCATCTATAGCCTATTACCACCTCCTAAAATATTTACTATTCCTCCTAAAACACCCTGTATAATAATATTAATAATAATAATAATAATCACCCTGAAAATATATATCAAAAGTCCACAATCCAAAATTCCTTCGGGAAATCAACTCGATGTTGAAAACATCCTTTAATGTTATAGACTAGACCTTCCATGAACACTATTCCTTTATTGGTGTATTTGTAATTAATTTTCATTGTTTTCTCTACTTTTCCAAACGTAAAGGACACGCAAAACGTTTCTTACAAGGTGCAGGCTCGATGACACGCGTTAGGCTGATGATTCTTCACCGGAAACTCAACCATATCCGGTCTATTAGATTAGCAGTTTGCCCTTTCTACCACTAGGAGCGTTAGTGTGAGTCAATAAATCTCAACCATATCCGGTCTATTAGATTAGCAGTTTGCCCTTTCTACCACTAGGAGCGTTAGTGTGAGTCAATAAATCTCAACCATATCCGGTCTATTAGATTAGCAGTTTTCCCTTTCTACCACTAGGAGCGTTAGTGTGAGTCAATGAATCTCAACCATATCCGGTCTATTAGATTAGCAGTTTGCCCTTTCTACCACTAGGAGCGTTAGTGTGAGTCAATGAAACTCAACCATATCCGTTCGATTAGATTAGCAGTTTGCCTTTTCTACCACTACGAGCCCTAGTGTGAGTCTATGCAGAGTTTCACTTAAGTCCTTATAAATACTTCCTATGTGAAGATTTTTCAAGAAATCAAAAAGTGCCTGAGGGTATTGAACCAAGGAACACATTGAAGAAAGAATTATACAGGGTGTATCAGAAATACTTTTACGAACTATGGGGATTGGTTCTTTACACCAAAACAAGAAAAAAGTTCATATACACATATGTCCCAAAATCCTTCGTTTTCGATTTATTAATGAAAGAACATTGTACAGTGACACATTAATTGACAGCCTGTTTGGAAGTGTTTAACATATGAACTCATATCAAAAAAGGTTCCTGACACCGACAGATGGAAACACTGTCAAATGCACAGGTGTTCCAGACAGGCTCGCCATCAGCACCAGTTTAGGATTAATGTGTGGGCTGGCATTGCAGGTCCATACGTTCTACCAGCACGTCTTACAGGTGCTGTCTCCAGAGACTTTATCCAGAACACCCTTTCAGTCTTACTGCATGACAATGTGCCCCTGCATGATGGGGCTCCTGCACACTTTAGTCACGTTGTTCGCACTGCACTGACAGAGATCTTCCGGGACAGATGGTTGGGCAGAGGAGGACCCGTTCCATGACTTGCACAGTCGGTTAGACTTTTATCTGATATGAGTTCATGATGTGTTAAACACTTCCAATCAGGCTGTCAATTAATGTGTCACTGTACAATGTTCTTTCATTAATAAAGCGAAAACGAAGGATTTTGGGACACATGTGTATATGAACTTTTTTTCTTGTTTTGGTGTAAGGAACCAATCCCCAAAGTTTGTAAAAGTATTTCTGAAACACCCTGTATAAATAAGTTAATTTGACTAGGATTTGAATCAAAACGAAAACGATTAAATAAACAAGGGATTTTTCCGGAACTGTATTTAAGCTGCAAGTGATTTTCGAGATTCGGTTTTTCAGTTTGTTATAGCTATCCAAGACCTTCCGGGCCCTTCAACTTTTGGCAAAATTGAGGAAATTGCACCTGGCGACCGTTAGAACCTACAAATCTTAGCTTCACACAGTTGTAGTTAGTGGAAGGCTCTTTTACATGTCAAAATTCTATGACATGGGCCCGCCGGCTTTTCTTCCCCTCGGAATGAAAGCATACTGAGGGATTTTTAACTCTCTTAAAAATGGCCTATGTTTATTTATCTCAGTAGAGTTACAGCAGTTGTCTTGACGCCAGCCTTGTCCCTAGGCATGCGTTATTTATATATTATACCCCGCCCAGTCATTGGACAAATTCGTGTTGACCAACTTAAAACTCAAATCACAATTTGTATAGGCAACACTGAATGGCTTCAGAACGTTATAAATAAACTAGCAGAAGTACCCGTTCTTCGAACGGTGTTATATATTAACACCAGACATTATCAATTGAGCTACTGTTGCAAAGGTTAGCGGCTTGTCATTCCTTCATAAGTTTATCAGAACGGAGTTAGTTTTCTGAGAATATCACACACACTGTTAATTTAAGGGCCTTAAAATGTGGTTTTCGGAGACCCCTTATAGACTCGCGAATTTTGTGTCTCACAATGAGAAGCGCAACATATGCTTTGATCGTCCTTCTAGGATAATTTTTATATTTCGCCTATTTTAGCATGTATTTTGAGAAGTTTTTCCCTATATCCACCCTTCTACTGTATGAAAAGTACGGTGAGGAGTTTTATAAATGATTGGTGTATTGACTCATGTTTACCATACCTAATTTTACGATGCACCAAGCATCCGAAGACGATTTATAGGCATACATAAAGATACACAGAAAGACAGACAGACAATTCTGTTGTCTACAACAATTCACCCAGATATCCAAATATGGGTATATCTACCACACAGTATCAAACAAAATCATCCTTACGATGAACCCGTATGTCGACAAAAAAAATAAAATAAGATTAGTTAAAATCTGCTCTCAAACTAAATTCACCTAACGTGTACTTCCTGACGTGAAATAGAATTGAAAGCCTTGTAGACGAAACGCAATACACCTCACATAAAAAATGACCCTCTACGTTGTGTTAGGCCCCCATACACAGGAAGACCTCTTTCATAAACTATAAAGGCTTGTGGTGCATGAACATTCAGATTCCTTAGCCTCAAATGGCCCAAATTCCTAAAAGCCGCAAAAAATGCTGATTCAATTCAGGAATTTTTGAAAATAATGTTTCTGTTTGTAGATATAATAGACTTTCTGTACTATATGTCGCACGTGAAATTGCATGAAATAATTCTAGGTTACCCCTTGGCCCCCTTAATTGCATTGACGAATTATACAGTCTACGTTGGTTCCGTGATAACCTTATAGCCATTTGCAAACTTTCACAGAAATGTAATAAATGGAGTATCCTAATAATAATATCGTATGGCCTCGGATGCCGGGTGCAAGCTTCGTAATTTGACACCCAGAGGGTAGCTTGCATGTCGAAATTTCGTTGTTCCTTGAATCACTATGGAAGTCAAGGAGGGTAGATATCTAAGCTCCTTGAACACTATAGCACTTTCTAGTAGAGAAATGAGGAACTTTGTGTTGGCGGAAACTGCTGAGATTAATTTTGCCATTATGAACACGGCCTACTGAATTCAAATGGGTTCTTTGACATGCCAACATCGTATGACATGCGAGTCGTATTTTTGCCGCCTTTCAAAAATCACTTACCACGGCCAGGAGTGAACCTGCAATCTTGGGGTTAGTAGACCGACACGCTATCCACTCACCCACCGTGGCAAGGTATAAATGGAGTGATATTGCTTCTTACAGAAATAGATGGAAAGTTGGATGCCACCCCTTGAGATAATGTTGTCTTGGTTACCGATTTCCATTCCTTCATTAGTTTGTTAAATTAAATTAAATTAGTTTTCTGGGAATATTTCAGATACTGTTGGTTTTAGAGCCTTATAATGTAGTTTTCGAGGCCCCCAAGTTTTGTTTCTGGCACCGAGGGGCTTTGTCTCGTCGTTGTACGCCATAATATAATACTACTAATAATAATATAATATAGGGATAGGAATATAATAGACCTGCCGTACCACACCCGCAGGTGTAAATCGCGTGAAAAAATTCTAGTGTACCCCTTGACCCCATTAAGCACATTATACGTATTGATGAATTTTACAGCTTAATTTGGTTCCGTGAAAACCTTCTAGCCGTTTGCAAACTTTCACACCAATGTAGTTAATGGAATTGCATTGCGTCTTACAGCAATAGATGGACCTCTGAGAATCTGTTGCCATGGTTACCGGCTTGTATTCGTTCATTAGTTTATTAAATGAAATTAGTTTTCTGGGAATATCTCAAAAATGGTTGGTTTTAGGGCCTTAAAATGTGGATTAGGGCCCCCGAGTTTTGTCTCTCACATTGAGGGGCTGAAAATGATCTTTGTCTCGACCTTCTACTCCTATTTGAGCATGTATTTTAAGGGGGTAGGCCCTCTATTATGAGAGGTACGGAGAAGGGTTACATCAATGATTAGTGTTGTGGCACTGATGGATATCTGTACCAAATTTTACATTGATACACCCAGCCGTTCTCGAGTTATAAGGGAACAAAGTTGTCCACAGACAAACAGACCAAAAAATTATTTTCGCGCGCATCCATAATAAAACAGTCTGAAACTGTAAATAACTCAAATTTCCGTAGAAATTGTGAAAAAAACATACAAACTTTAATTTTTATGTACGTAGGGATATACTGCACCGCTCGGTGTTGACCGTGTTTTATTGCACAAATTTAGGTTTTACTCGCTAACCGTTGGAGATACACGAAAAGTGATAAGGACCTTTTGGATAGACAATTAAATATTAAATCTCGTGTATGCATCAAACGTTTGCTATTTCGTAGCGTTCTCTTTTTATTTGAAATGGAAATATGAAATTTTGAAACAAAAGGGTGTAGTGACGTCACTAAAATGGTCGCCATTTTTTAATAGTGCAAAATATCGAAATTAAAAGTATCCTATATGTAAACATGGTAAATCAGCTACATCCATGCAAAATTTCATTTAAATCGGACCAGTGGTTCTTGCGTTATTGAGTAACACACAGACAGACAGACACACACCATCTCATTTTTATATATTAGTATGATAACCCCGTGGCGATGCAGCCCATGAAGGGTCTAGGCCCACCAAGTGACCGCTGCCCAGTCATTTGGCCTGCAGGTATTGGGGTGACGTGTGGTCAGCGCATTGGGTTCCCTCGGCCGTTAATCTTAGTTTTCGAGACTGGGGTGCTGCCTCACTGTCAAACAGCTACTCAATTGTCTTCACGAGGCTGAGTGCACCCCATTCCAGCCCTCACGTCAGTTTATAAAATCCCTGACGGAGCCGGAAATCGAACGCAGGGCCTCCGGATGAAAGGCAGGTGCGCTACCCCAACACAACGGGGCCAGCGGTTACAAAACGTTAAGGATTGGGGAGGCGGCCGTGGCCTTAAGTTAGGCACCAACCCGGCGTTTGCCTGGAGTAGGATTGGGAAACCACGAAAACCACTTCTGCTATGGGAGAGATAGGAATCGAACCTATCTCTTCTCAGTCATGCCTTAGTCGATTCCCTTAATAACTAGAGCCCAGCGTGTATAAACAAAAGTTATCCGCATCCGCACGACTGTTATTCGCATCCGCACAATTCGTGATCAGACCACTCCACAGTGGGTCAAAATTGAAATCTAGGGGGACAAAATTATTTTTACGTTTTAATCATGAATTTAGAGTGAAAGCAACGTATATAATTTGTTTACTTCGTAATAAACATCAGTTAAGACCTTTTTAAAGCTACGTCTCACATGCAAGAAATTTTCTATGCCTAGGAGTTGGATAGAGAATTCAGTTATCTCTTCAGAACAATTCTCTACCCCTAATTTACTTTTATTAAAGTCACAAAGTTCCACTTTTGACATAATCGAAGAACCCAATGCTTCAAACAGTTGTAAACGTGTGAGAACTGGTTGCGCGGCATCTTCTAAAGCGAAAAATAACTAAGTAAGTTGCAAAAACATGCAAAAAATCTTATAACAGGCGTAAACTACAAGACTTTATCTACATTTTAACATTAAGTAGAAAGTGACGCAGAGTGACGCGACTTACTAAAAATCTAAGTGTTTTTTTAAATATAATAGTTAAATATTATATAATGCAAATATAGCTAAAATTACGTAACAATTACGCCCATTAATAACTGAAACACGTTACAAAGATCATACCTTCAGCTGCATGTTCCATCTTAAAGCATCACACTAACCACAAAGACAACCAAACCACAGCCACTTACATTCACCCTCCAATTCAGACTGCTCGAACAGTGGTGACCGATTTACACTAAGATGCGTTTATATCCAAGAATAGTGAGCGGCAATTATATGAGAATGCTGTAGAAGTAATAAATTTTGATTTTTAATTATGAAAATAAATAATTTTGTCCTCCTAGATTTCGATTTTGACCCACTGTGCGACGTCTTTCCGCAATCGCACGTTTGTTATCCGATTCTACTGGCATTAAAATAATATTTTTAATTAGATAAAGCAATATATTTAGACATTTGAGGAAAAGTTCGTTCCTTTAGGCTTTGTATGTCATGTGTTTTTTAAAGTGAATGTTACACAGCCAGAATTGCAACCCTTTCCTGTTCGGAGTGTTTATTATGCTTAATGCCATAATTTGAATGAGATTAGCTTAAATCATCATCTTAGATTTGTCGTGAAAAAAAAAAAAAAACATAACGGAAAAATCTGATATGTCACACGCCTGAGGATTTGAATGGCATGGACTCCGTCTTGAGGAAAGAATTCATGATGAAAATTAATAAATGTAAAACAAAAATACTGGAATGCAGCCGAATTAAATCAGAAACCTCTATGGACATGAAATTGGTAGGTGAAAAGCTGAAGAAAGTAGGAGACTTCTGTTACTTAGGAAGCAAAATAACCAGTGATGGACGAAGCAAGGAGGATATAAAAAGTAGATTGGCTCAGGCAAGGAAAGCATTTCTGCAAAAAAAGGAATCGAATATAGATTTAGGTATTAGGAAGTCATTTTTGAAAGCCTTTGTCTGGCTGCGTGGCTCAGGGGAAACGTTCTCGCATGCTGAGCCCAAGGTTGCAGGTTCGAAACCTGGCGCAGTCAGCTGGCATTTGAGGGTGCGCAAATGCGAGGGAGCCGTGTCAGTACATTTACTGGCACGTTAAAGATCCCCTTCGGGGCAAAATTCCGGCACCCCGGCGTCTCTAAAAGCCAGTGTAGTTAAAAGGGACGTAAAACCAATAACATTATTATTACCTTTGTCTGGAGTGTTGCGCTCTATGGAAGTGAAACTTGGACTATTGGTGCAGCAGAAAAGAGGAGAATTGAAGCATTTGAAATGTGGTGTTACAGGAGAATGATGAAGATCAGATGGATAGATAGGGTTACAAACGAAGAGGTATTAAGACGAATGGGAGAGGAGAGATGTTTATGGCGACTGCTAATGAAGAGAAGAGATAGGTTAGTAGGACATATACTAAGACACCTAGGAATAGCAAGCTTAGTTATGGAAGGAAGGGTCGAGGACAAGAACTGTAGGGGTAGACCGAGGTTAGAATACGGTATGTTAAACAGATTGCCTCGGATGTAGGGTGTGGTAGCTATGTAGAGATGAAACGATTAGCTCAGGACAGGGAGGCATGGAAAGCTGCATTAAACCAGTCAAAAGACTGAAGACTCAAACAACAACAACAACAAAACTCCGGGTCCTAATAATCATATTAAACAAGTTCGAATTGTATTCGAAAAATTATCCGCAAATTTACTCCAAACATTATCCGGAGCTTATCAGCTATCCGCACAGCGATGAAAACTACTTATATATCCGCATCGGCGCAGAGCTTTATTAATAACCCCCCGTAGATACGCTTCTGATGTAACGTCACTAATGGTGTAAGACTTGTTGATATTTCTGATCGGTTTTCAGGCGAGCGGGCGGGCGCAGTTTGCCGGAGGACGTGTCGCGACTCGACACGTAATGGCTGTCACCTTGTTAGGCCCCAGTTTATATTGTTACAGTGCAGCCTCCCTCGAGAATAATGGAAGCGATGTTCTGCGCTGCGCTGCTTCACTGTCTTCGCTACAGAACGTGATTATTCTATCAGCGTTTCGTTAAAACAGTTTCAGCTTTGAAAAGGATAGGCCTATTTACAGGCTTCTCATCTTTGCTCCGGGGTCACGGTACTGGACTCCCAGCAGGGCGGACTGATCACATAGAATCAAAAACTTCCTTCCTTCCTTCTTTAGTCAGTGACAAAAATCTCTACTTAGTGTAAAACCAAGTCCCCGATTCTTGGATGTCAGGGTAATCTCGAGAACCACTGGATGGATTTTGATGCGGTTTAATTTCTGTAAAGGATCTCTCGAGGAAGGTTTCTGTTGAAAATAATTTATTTATGATCAAAGGAAGCCAAGCAGTAACGATTTCAGAGAAAAGGTCGAAAAAAAACTGGTGTCTGTGCAGTTTTTAAGCTTACGCTGGGCAAACCGTTAAAAATATCAATATACTGTTCTATGAGTGTAAGAATTGTTCAGCATGAAAAGTTCTACAAAAACGTCCGCGAGAGCATATCTCTATCTTCAATACATCGCCCACTATAAGTGTTTTTACGTTTTAATTTCTTCCAACAATCTCCAATTACTGAGGCGGCAGTTGAAAAGCTAGCTAGGGGCGAGCCTATGACCCCAGTTTCAGCCTAGCTAGCGGGCGAGCCTATTACCCCTGATACAGCCAGCAGCAAATTGTCGAGTCGTGTTGAGTTTAGACTTCAGAGAAGAGTGGTTGTGTTTGGAGTTTCCCTGGAAGTGCAACTCGGCTTTTCTTCATTTCGCCTGTGAACTTTTCGTTACGCAAAATACACAGTCAAGCTTAGATTGGACGGAAGGTGGATTTGTGTTTTATGCACCTCGCCATTCTTAAATGACATCTGATAAAAATTCGTTGCACATGCATCTCCATGATAACATAATTAATAGTCCAGTCAGTGATTTTAACCCATAATGCCGAGACTTAAACCGGATATAGGTCGTTGTTCATTGAAATCGAAAAAAAAGTGCTTATTACGTAATGCATTCATAACTGTTCCCGGCGAAGCCGGGGCGAGTTGCTAGTATAAAGATAAAGAAAGGAAGTTTGTAGTTTAACGGAAACATGAGCCAAGGGACCTCCATTTTCATGTGAAATCGAACCACAGGACCTGTTATTTCATTTCGAAAATCTCACTTGCTTTGACCGGGAAGCGATTCTACTGTAGTTCGCCTTGGTGAGAGGCAAGCAGCTTGACCACTGCACCATCTTGCACCCTGATAAAATGTTGATGATCAAGTTGATGAATTAGATCAATGAATTCAGGACTTAGAACTAAATTGTTTAAATTACTACAATTTGACCACCTCGTGGTGTAGTGGCTAGCTGTGTTAGCTGTCGCTCCGGAGGTCTGGGTTCGATTCCTGGCTCTTTCATGAAAATTAAATTCTGGTCTGAGGACAGAAACGGAGCACACTCATCCTCGTGAGGCAAAACTTAGGAGAGGAGGGTTAGATTCCTATCTCAGCCATCCTGGAAGAGGTTTTCCGTAGTTTCGCCCACTTCTACTCCAGGCAAATTTTGGAATGGTTCCTCACTTAAGGCCACGGCTGCCTCCTTCTCAATCCTCATCTGAATTACAAATACACACGCTAATACAGCCATCACAATATCACAGGTTATCAGACAAAAACCATACGCACCCAAGTACACGGGGTTACATGACCACGATGTTCCTAAGCCCGTAAATCAATCAACAACAATAACAGAAATGTCACCGTAATTATTTTTTTATTTTGTATCTTGGTGAACTGGTGCCATTTAGTAATCAATGACACAAAATGACGTGCAGGTCAGTTAACGTTTGAATAATAATAATATATAGGGATCGCTGCCAATGGCCATAGCTGGGTATTTTTTGATTGAACGCCCGAGGGCTCTCAACAAGTGCAATTTAAAGTACAGTAGTTCCAACGTTGGCTGCCAGATGCTACTGTACTTACACCTAGCGGCGAACGTTAGAACTTGATAGAGCATTTCTAACTAGCCAAATATAACCAACACATTTTGCTACACACTACCAATTGCAGTGGTAGGTTCTTTTACGTGCCATAAATCTATGACATGGGCCCGCCGACTTTACTTCCTCTCCGAAGTTACGCTCTAATAAAAATAATACATGCTACATCTTGTCGTCCTGATCAATGGAATCCTGGGTTCAATTTCAAGTAGTTTCAACTTTGTCTACGAGATGCTACTGTCAGTGGCGAACGTTGGAACTTGATAGAGCGTTTCTAACTAGACAAATATGTGTGTTAGGCCGGTATTACACTGTCAAAGAAATTTTGTCAAATATTTTATAGAGCTGAACTTTTGTAAACGTTATACAAAGCAATAATCACACCATTACACTACATCAGATATTTTATCATAGTTCACCAGAATGGATGAAGGACAGTTCCTTGTTCACTTAACTGTATTACGGTATTTGAAATTCTGTGGTGGCAATACCAGTATATAAATGAAACGGAAAGATAAAATGAACGTCTATGGGTTAAACCATGGATCGCCCACGTGAAAGTGTATTACGAGTAAAATCTTGGTGAACGAGCTGCAGTACAAACACTTGAAAAATTACATTAATATTTAATTATTAATAATTGTGATGAAATGAATGATGGTGACATTCAAAAAAAAAAAAAAAACACTGCCCGAGCAAAGAAAATTGAAATATACGAAGTAAAGAATCACACCTTAAGTGGGATTTCATCCCAGGTCCCTCGAACCAGAATCGAGCGCTCTACTCATTCCGCTAACTAGAAGCTGCCATATCTTCGTTGGTTCACACTCTGATATGAGCATATTTGCTGTGGTAATATTCCAGCTGTTATGATCCGCCATTTTGGTTTGAATCTTTTATCAAAGATAGCATGATGCTCATACATTTTATAAAGAAATTTTATAAAACCACATTTTATAAAAGATTTCCCTATTACACTGTCATATCTTTGATAAAATATCTTTTATCAAACATCTTTGACAAATTTCTTTGATAGTGTAATACCGGCCTTACTGTTATATGACCTGTTGAGTATAAAAGTAAAAATGTGGCCCTATCGCGATATTGTCCAGATCAATGATGTCCTTAGTAATGATATAATGAATGTGTTAGTTTTATATTCATGGCCTGCTGAGTGTAAAACATATATGCGCTATGTCCTGAAATAAATTGCTTCCTAAGTAATGATATAATGTGCTACTATTACTGTACATGGCCTGCTGAGTATAATAAAGAAATGCGCTACCGCTACGTCGCGTCGCGTCGTCCAGATCAATGACGTCCAGAGTTAGATCTACGCTACTGTTCGAATAGGTTGTAATACCATTACTACAACTATTCTCAAAGTGTCAGGCCGTGAATATAATATTGTCACAAAATGAACGCCACCATGGTTATCTATATATTTAAAATACTAACCTGATTTTTGTTACCGCATGATTGAGATAACGTCTTAACCGATTGACTTCGTAATGCATTCTAACGAGAGCTCTTGGCATGTAGATTTTCAGAGTTTCTTTAAATGGAATATATATATGTATGTTAGGGTATATTTTGAATTATTAAAGAAAGATGTAATATTTGTCGCTCCCGCGCATGCGCACAATGACTCTATTGCACCAGAGAAATGGCGGATACCGCTGCGTCTTATGAGATCATTGTTTATGACAATTAAAAATGGGGAAAATATTGTTGTGGCTCTATGGCTCAAACTTTTAGAGTAAGTAGAGTAAGTATATGTGGAGGCAAATCACTTAATGGGCAGAGAGCTATAATCCTTCGACTTGATTTAACATCTTCTGATAAAACACTTCAATTTTCCAATTTCCAATTCGCTTGGCGTACGTTATCACAGTGAATAAAGCTCAAGGGGAAACCCTGGAACGTGTAGGTCTCTATTTGCCTCATCAAGGTTTCAGTCATGGCCAGTTATATGTTGCGAAGTCGATCTTTCGACGCCCTTAAAGTTGCAACAGTGTCAAAGAGTAATCTTTCGAAAAATGCATACTGTTTAAATGAATTCTTCAGTAAATATTTTCCCAATGACCGTCATGTTTTGACGGGTATCAACTACTTATTGTTATTTATTGTATGGATATATTACAACAATGTATACAAAATAAAGTATATAAGGAATATGCAAGAGTTCTGGTCTTAAAGAAGGATGTCGAGTGAGTCTATCCATTCCAATGCTGTTGGAGAGACATTGATGACATCCTTCCAGTCACCACTGAAACGTCTCTTGAGGCATTCCTCTACAATGTGGTCTATGGTCTGCTCCGAAGCTTCACAGTCACACAATGGGGAGTCTGAGAGTCCCAATTTGTGCATGAAATGCAGTTGGACTTGGATAATTCGAACCTCAAGGGACCAGTAAAGAAATTCGAATTATCCAAAAATTCGAATTAAGAAAGTTTTTGGAAATGGGTAGAGAAAATACATTGTATCACCTTTACGTAATGATTTACGTTCAACAAAGCAGATTAACACACAACAGTAGGCTACTTTATTAAGACTTTATCGTGAATAACCTCAAAAGTTTCAAATGAAAAATAAAACCAAAATGTACTATTCACCTATTTAACGACAGTAGTAATCCAGCAATCTACTGTAGTTAAGTCTTAGAGAAATCTACTGTTTTTCAAAATAGTTTGAGATTTTTACCTGTTTTCTACAATTAAGTATCTCAGCCATTACAAAAGAATCTAGTAAATTTAAGAAACGGAAAACTGACCCAACTGTTTGGCTTCCAATCGTCTTTTTACACTAAAAACTTCGAATTATCCAAAATATAATTCGAATTAACCACGATTTTTTTTAGCATTGGTTGTATATAAAAGGCTAGGGACCAAGAGAAAAATTCGAATTAAAGAAGATTTCGAATTGTAGTAGTTCGAATTAGCCACGTTCCACTCTACTGAGTTCTTCCGTGTCCACGCCTGATTCTGTTTAGTTGACACCAGGTTCTAGGCATGGTGAGTTACAGATTCTCAGCTCTTTCTGCAAGCTATGTATAGCAATTCTATTCGAACATATTTGTTCCACCAACACTTGTTTCATATGTTAATATTGGAATTCTGTCGTCATTCGAATCAGTACTGTTCATGCAAAGCAATCGTTGCTGCTCGGCTTCCTCTGGTCATAAATAAATGTTTTTGTACTGAAACCTTCCGCGGGAAATCTTTTACAGAATGGTGAAAATTGCATCAAAATCCATCCAGTGGTTCTCGAGATTGCCCGTTACATCCAGGAATCGTGGACTTTGTTTTATACTACGTAGTGATAAAATGTAGTCTTAGATTTTGTCTGCCTGTTTGACCGGGCTAATCTCAAGATCTACTGAACGGATTTTGATGCGGTTTTCACCATTCGACAAGGGATTTTTTGAGAAAGATTAGAAATATTCACTTATCTATCACCAGTGGAAGCCATGTAAAACTACTTAAGTGAAGCAAGTCAAGGAAAAAACCTAACGTCCTTTCAGCTTACGCTGGCTAAACCGTTTAAGATATAAATGAATGTTTCATCAATACTATCGTTCAGCACCGAATCATCAGGTAACAATCACGGGCTACGCCATTACTTCCTTCACGCCCTGTTTCTAAAACCTTGCGGATATACTCGTAGTTTGCATGGCTGTGCGGATAGCGGATAAGCTGCGGATAATGTTTGGAGAAAATTTGCGGATAGTTTTTAGAATACAATCCGAACTTGTTGAATATCATTATTAAGACACGGATGTTTATGACTAGGGCCCGGATGTTGCTGACATACGATCTTTTTACTGAGCTGTCTAAAACAATGCTGAAGTACAAAGAAACTCGGGACGGGCCACCCCGTCTTCAAATAAGTCATTTTTATTTTGCATCTTTTTGCATTTTTTGCTATTTTTTCATTTTAAGAGCATATTTTAAGTTTGGTAGATTTTTTGGTCATATTTTATTCCAATTTAGGCATGTCACAGCTTTATATGAGGGCGTTACGTCTCTCAGAGTTAGCAGCAAACGACCTTCCTCACTTTAAATACGCTCCGATCCCATCAGTTGATATTGAACGCAGCTTTTCGAGATATAAAAACTTGTTGGCTGATAACCGCAGATAATTTACATTTGACAACATCAGAATGGCATTTATAGTGCATTGCAACTGAGACTAAAGTGAACATCAATCTTTTGTTAAGTGCTAAAATCTATTTTGATTGACTTTTCAGTTTGAGCTTAAGATGTCATTTTTGAATTATTGGTGAGTTTATTATTCTAAGACAATATTCTCCATTTTATAGCGCTTTTTCGAATTTTTGAAATATTGGTGAGTTTATTATTATAGGATTATTTTCTCCATTTTACAGTGCATTTTTCGAATTTTTAGGTAATTTATTACAGTCATTTTTGAAAATTTTAAGTGCATTTTTTTAACTTTTTACGGCATCAATGTCCGAGCCCTAATTATGACATATCCTATTTTCCCATTTTTTTTCATGGCAAATGTAAGATGATGATTTAATCTAATCTCATTCAAATTATGACATTAAGCATAACTAACACTCCGAACAGGAAAGGGTTGCAATTCTGGCTGTGTAGCGTTCATTTTAAGCATAGCACATGAAATACACAGCCTAAGGGAACGACTTTTTCCTCAAATGTCTAAAGGTGTTGCTTTAGTAATTCATGCTTTATATAATTAACAATATTAATGTAATGCCAGCAGATTCAGATAACAAACGTGCGAATGCGGAAAAAAGTCGTGCGTATGCGGATAACAGTCGTGCGGATGCGGGGCGGATGCGGATACCAATTGTATGGATGCGGGGCGGATGCGGATAACAGTCGTGCGGATGCGGGGCGGATGCGGATACCAATTGTATGGATGCGGGGCGGATGCGGATACCAATTGTATGTATGCGGGGCGGATGCGGATACCAATTGTATGGATGCGGGGCGGATGCGGATACCAATTGTATGTATGCGGGGCGGATGCGGATACCAGTTGTATGGATGCGGGGCGGATGCGGATACCAGTTGTATGGATGCGGGGCGGATGCGGATACCAGTTGTATGGATGCGGGGCGGATGCGGATACCAGTTGTATATATGCGGGGCGGATGCGGATACCAATTGTATGGATGCGGGGCGGATGCGGATACCAGTTGTATATATGCGGGGTGGATGCGGATACCAGTTGTATATATGCGGGGCGGATGCGGATACCAATTGTATATATGCGGGGCGGATGCGGATACCAGTTGTATATATGCGGGGTGGATGCGGATACCAGTTGTATATATGCGGGGCGGATGCGGATACCAATTGTATATATGCGGGACGGATGCGGATACCAGTTGTATATATGCGGGGCGGATGCGGATACCAATTGTATGTCTGCGGGGCGGATGCGGATACCATTTGTATGGATGCGGGGCGGATGCGGATAACAGTTGTATGGATGCGGGGCGGATGCGGATAACAGTTGTATGGATGCGGGGTGGATGCGGATAACGGTTGTATGGATGCGGGGTGGATGCGGATAACAGTTGTATGGATGCGGGGTGGATGCGGATAACGGTTGTATGGATGCGGGGTGGATGCGGATAACAGTTGTATGGATGCGGGGTGGATGCGGATAACGGTTGTATGGATGCGGGGTGGATGCGGATAACAGTTGTGCGGATGCGGGGCGGATAACAGTTGTGCGGATGCGGATAACAGTTGTGCGGATGCGGGGTGGATGCGGATAACAGTTGTGCGGATGCGGGGTGGATGCGGATACAGTTTTGTTTATCCGCGCTGGGCTCTGCTATGTCGACTCTATGTAGCAACAAATTACACGTACCAACCAAAATTGCTGTTCCGCTTGACATGACTGCCATAAAGTTTCATTGTGTCCTGAGTTGAAATTAATATGACACTGTAATCTCGGTTAGGTGCTCTTCATGTCTATTGGTGTGTTTACTGTCATTATTTCGTCGTCGGTACTGAGTATATAGCATGTTTGCAGCCTGAAGAGTAGCGTAGTGTCTCACATTTAATAATTCAACCACAGAGCAGCTCCCCTCACGAAAGGGAAGGGCGTGTTTTAATTTATTCAGGCCTCACTAACATGTGTGATACATGGCGATTACAACAACAACAAGTGGTAGCACGAGCCTATCCTCTCCAGGTGAAGGAGCTTAAACTCCAGGGGGTCGGGCTTCTATGATTGCTGCTACAACTACCAACGTAGCCGGGTGGTTTACGGCTCGCTCCATGACTAATCTGAGTACTGGCATTTGGATGATAATGGCTGTGATTGTGTGTTTTAAGGGAAGAAACACCGGCTTTTGAAAAGCTTTACGAGTTTTGAAAAACTTTACACGTTTTGAAAAGCATTAAGAGTTTTTTAATGCGTTACGAGTTTTGAAAAGCATTACGAGTTTTGAAAAGAGTTACGAGTTTTGAAAAGCGTTACGCGTTTGGAAAGCATTAAGAGTTTTTTAAGCGTTACGAGTTTTGAAAAGCATTACGATTTTTTAAAACGTTACGAGTTTTGAAAAGCGTTACGTGTTTTGAAAAGCGTTAAGAGTTTTGAAAACCGTTACGCGTTTTGAAAAGCATTAAGAGTTTTTTAAAGCGTTACGAGTTTTGAATAGCATTACGAGTTTTTTTTAAAGCGTTACGAGTTTTGGAAAGCGTTACGCGTTCTGAAAAGCATTAAGAGTTTTGAAAAGCGTTACAAGTTTTTTAAAGCGTTACGAGTTTTGAAACGCCTTACAAGTTTTGGTAAGTTTTATAAGCCAAAGCGCTATGTATAAAAAACGAATTAAGATTCGTATACATAAGAAAGCAAAAACTCAACCAAAAAATTGTTCGACATTCAATTGCAATTATGTTATTTCTGTGTAAGTAGGGTAGTCACATTTCATTTTGAACATATGCCACCTGAAGATGTGGCTCTCGCTGTAGCCCTAACGATGAAGGATGCAATGTATGACACATTGGAAATGTAATGAATATGGCAAGAACACAGACCATCTACCCCTAATATTTGGCTGGCAGTGAAAATGAATATGAAAAAAAGAATTGTTGGTTCCTCAGTTTAGGAGCTGCGACAACGCATGTAGCCCCGTGTACTTTGGGTGTGTGTAGAATCTGTCTGATAACCGGTGTTATTGTGATGGCTATATTAATCTCATCTGTAATTTAGGTAAGAACTGCAGACGATCAATTTCAAGTAGTTCCGACTTTTGCTAGCAAATGCTACACTCAACGACACCAAGCTGTGAACGTGGCTATTAGATACCACCATAACTGGTGGAACTTAATAGGGCGTTAATCAAATCTAACCCAAAATTTTTTAACTTCACACAATTGTAGTTAGTGGAAGGTTCTTTTACATGCCATAAATCTATGACATGGGCCCGCCGGCTTTACTTTCCCTCCGAAGGAAGGCATACTGAGGGATTTTTATCGCTTCGCCCGGTGTTTGAACGCACGGTCTTGGGCATAGAAGCTCAGCATGCTACCAACTACGCCACCGAAGCCGCTGAGATGAGAATGCATGACAATTGACTATTAAAACAACTATTCAACTACTTTAAGAAAAGTAGAACAAAACAAATGGTTCAAAGAGGTTCAAAATTATTTATATGAGTTGAATATTACAATGCAAAAAATTACAAATTGAGAAGAACGAAGGATTCTGAAGAACAAATATATAAGCTTTTTTTTGTCTTTTTGACTCATAGTAACCCATTTTTCCGTATTGACTTGCTATAATAATCAAAAGATTTCTTTAGTTCCGCCTCGTCAATACAATTTAAACAAATTTTCGTGTTATAATCACATGTCACTTAATTTACATCGGTACATGTTTCGATGCCTATTTGTATTGGCATCATCATCATCCTTTCAATGTATTGGCAGGACTTAAAAATCACTTTGTACATTGGATAAAATGTTAACATAAAAACACACTCAAATCACTTATACACTAAATCACTTTAAAAGTTTTTTTAATGGTTTTAAAAATATGGTAGACACTCATTACAAAAGCCTTTCTTGAGGTTATTCAAAAATTAGTTCCTGATGTTATCTCCGAAATTTCTGGGCAAGGGTTTCCATTCCCAACTGGAAAGAAATGACGCTAGGAGTAAGAAAATGTGAATAATAGAATGAAAAGAATTTGGAAAAGTATCCTTACTTATTAGCAACATATAAGACCTGAACTAAAAACGAAGCAACGAAAACAATATCTGATGAGGGAAGGTATCCAGGTCAGCTAGAATGAAGAAGTTTTGGGAGATGAGGAGGATGACATTTCCTGTTAATTCTTAGATGACTTAGTTAGTTATTGTTGTTTTAAGGCGTGGAACTACGAGGTCATCTGCCCCTCTAAACACAGATTAAAGTATACACATTTGGAATTTAATTTAAAATTTAGAGGTGGACACCTAAATTGGAAAAGACCGAAATATAATAAAACAAAACTAATAATTATAATTTAAACAAAAATTACGGGAAAAAATAGTTTAGCATTCAAAATCGAACAAGTCGTTGAGACAATGTACATTGGAAAATTTAGATTGCTGGCCCTTACCCACTCTCACTTATAAAGCGGATAACGCGATCAGCAGCCACCGCGTCGTCGGCTAATATAAGTTTGAATGTCATCCGCATACCAAGGTTTCTTCGTAAGCCAGCAAGATCCACACACTCGGTTATTAGATGACTTAATTGTATTTGGTTTGGTTTAATTGCTCCAATGTGGCCGCAAACTATGTAAATCAATTAATAAACTACATATGATAAGCTTTCTATTAAGATAACCTGGCGATGCTTCTATTGCAAGCCGAAACATGTACTTTTGAATGAATAGATATGTTTCATTAAGTGTATTGAAAGGCGTTCCATAATATTAATATTAAGTTATATAGTTAACAGAATATAATTTTAGTCAAATTGCTATGGTAAAGATTGGCACGGCTTCGTGGCAAATAGCAATAAACATACAGAATCGCACTGATTTTGCTGTTTTTCTTGGATACTCGCTTTGCTATTGTTGAATCTATACCGACCCGACTGACCCTAGCCACCGCTGTTGAGAGCACGGAATGCAGTCGCTGAATGAGTGCCAGACAGACACCAGCACACTCAAAATACCCCCAGTGCACCTTTTTGAATCTGGTGCCAAAGCTGCACTGTCCAAATTAATTTGAACGAGCTGCGTTGTCACGCGATGTAGTCACAGGACTTAAATCAACAACGAATTAAATCACCTAATGTAATAAATGATTCCACATGCAAGGTTCAGAGCATTCCTTAGGGAGCACCCTCCAACATTCCTTTCTTAGTGAATGATTTTCCCTATTTCATGGTTCACTCTGGTGCCTTCGGTGGCGTCGTTAGTAGCATGCTGAGCTTCTATGCCCAAGGTCGCGGGTTCAAACCCGGCCGAAGTCGTCGGATGTTTTAAGAGCGTTAAAAATCCCTCAGTATGTCTTCCTTCGGAGGGGACGTAGAGCCGGTGGTCCCATGTCATAGATTAATGGTATGATAAAGAACCTTTTACTAACTACACTTGTGGAAGCTAAAATTTGTAGGTTAATTTGATAACGCTATATTAGTTCCAAAGTTCGCCGCCAGGTGCTGGCTGCTATGGCATTTAGTAGCTACGTCCGCAGCTAGGTGTCGTGGATGGTAGCATTTGGTAGCAAAAGTAGGAACCACTTGAAAGAAATATTCTTCTGCAGTCCTTCTACCTGAATCACAGATAACACACACCAATACAGTCATCACAATTAACACCGGTTATCAGACAGATTCTACACACACCGAAAGTGCACGGGGCTACCTGACCGCGTTGTCGCAGCCCCTAAACCAAGGAACCAACCCACCCAACCAACAGATTGTTTTGAATTGCCGTGCGAAAGAATACTTTTTTTTTACAGTAAGCGACAGAATTAATTTTACATTAAAAAGTAAAATTATGTAAGAGAAATCTCATTATGATGATGATGATGATGATTATAATCATCATCATCATTTACTAAAGGGGAAGCCTTGTCACTGCAGCCACATTTGACGGTTTTCTGCTGGTCTCTTCATGCTACCACATGCCAGTTCTCCAATGGAGTTCTTGATGTACGGCATCCTTGGACGTCCCCTAGGTTTCTTTCCCAATACTGTGCCCTCGATAATGGTTTGGAGAAGAGAGTCGTGCCTTAATATATGTCCAAGGAACTTTGTTTTCCTCTTCTTTATCCTCCTTCACGTCCTGCAGAACAAGATCATTTGTTTTCCTGTTCATCCAACTTGTTCTTGTCATTCTTCTCCAAAACCACATTTCTGCAGCATTAAGTTTTGTTTCCTCCACTTTCCCTAATATCCAGGTTTCGCATCCATACAGTAAGGCACTCCAAACAAATATGTTAAATAAAGAGACATGATATGTATTTTTGCATTTGAAAGGTAAAAATATAGAAAATAAATGTCATTTTGAGCAAATATGTAAAATATGGAATGATAAAATATATTTATATAATAGCTATGGTTCTTTGCATATGACAGAAGATATATATATAATTTTAAAAAACTTATCCTGGAACACTAAATTAACGCACTATCAAACAGTGGTCAGACCAGAAACTCTGTATACGACAGAAAAACTTAAATTAACAAGATTTGGTGATTTAGACAAATCAGAGAAGACTGAAAGACGAAATCTGAGTAAAATACTGGGAGTTTAACGTAATAATAACGCTGAATATAGGTTACGACCAAATAGAGAGTTATATTTGAAATGTGAAATATTAACTGATGTAATGAAAAAGAGAAGATTACAGTTTTTCGGGCACATTTATAGAATGGAAAATAGTAGACTAACTAAACAGATCTTCGACTTACTGAATAGTTACAAATCCAAACCCACATGGTTCATTGAAATTGACAAAGATTTGACAAACACAATAGCAAACAGATCACTATTCAGAGAAGCTATTCAAAAGGCAGAATTTCAAAGAAAGAAAGAAAGAAAGAAAGAAAGAAAGAACTCGCAGAAAGTGGACTCAAGCGGAGAAAGATCGACACTCTAGAACAGGGCCATCCAGTCATTGCGCTCGGGGAGGACTGGGCAGTCAGGCTAGCGCTCCTTCCCCTACCACCCCTACACTGTGGCAGCGAGGAGACGGACGATGTTCGGACCACGCTGACTATAGGCCTATACTTACGTACAGTCGTGCGTCCGACGGCTCTTGTGGGATTGTTGACATATTAATGGGGCTGTTTTGCCATAACAAATATACCGCATATACAAATCAAATGGTACTCCGATTTATGGAATGTGCAGGAAACGAACACAAGTGTTAAGTAAAGAATATTGTGATTTATTCCAAACTGAAATGTGAACATATTAGAGAGGAAAATTCAACAACAAATTGTGTTTTTTTAACACAATACATCTCTGTTGCACACTAAACATTTGGCATGCCCTTTATAAGCTGTACAGAAAAATGAAATTTCCCATTCTACTTTAAAGACTGCTGCTTAAGGGACTCTAGGGCTGAATTTTTAGGCAAAAATGACAAAATAACTGTTTTTTGTTTTTCCCATATATATATATATCTTATAGACACCTGTGTATCATTTCATTAAAACAATTTTCATGCACCGCCATTTTTAAACGCTCAGCGACATTTTTAAATCTCCTCTGCCTAAAAAGAAGATGGAAGGCAAATCATAGAAAGTAGGCTATACTTTAAAAACTAGACATCCGAGAAAGTCGTAGGTTAACTCAAACGAAAGGTCTCCATGCTCTTTATCTCTACAACAAAACATTGTATTTTTCACATTTTTTCCACAAAAGTTTCATTGGGTGAGCCTAACTGGTTAATATAGTATGTGATTTTATAAAAATGCTTTTATCTCCAAACATCGTTTTTAGGTAATCAAAATGCTCCATGTGCATGAGGTATTCACCAATTTTACTAACAAAATCACTGGATATTCAGAAACACATGTGTTGCAAGATAACATTGCAATATCTCCAGCCTTTGTCTAAATTACAGACCAAAAAAAAATTAAAAAACTATGAAAAATTATCAAAATCCATAAGACATGATGGCACATAAAGAAAAAAATAATCTGACTCCATACATGTCTCACTTTCCTGAAATGTCTCAATGTAATAATATTTAGAATAGTTTTATGTATATGTAATAAAAATATGAAGCGTTTTACACAATTGCTAATGCGCATGGAGCATTTTGATCACACGGTATATTTTAATAATATAATTAGTAAAAAATCATTTACATTTCATCCAATTGTTTTCAAATTTGGTATGTGACTTAGTGTTACTATTATAAATATGCAGTTTAAATTTCAACTCATTCTGATAATAAATGTGGAAGTTGAAAAACTCAGCCCTAGTGTCCCTTAACCACTCCTTTTTTTTTTTGGTATGCTGTTCAGTCATGACCACTGCGGAACTGATTTACTTACACGCTGTCAACAAAGCGCATTGGACTAGACTAGCGACTGATGGATCGGCTGCACACATCAGCGCGCTCAGCCAGCCAAGCTCCTCCCACCACTTCTGAAACTACCTTCCAACAAAGCGCTCGGAGCACTGGCTTAGAGCGCGGCCGGAGCGCTAGCGCTCAGAGACCGCTGCCTGGATCCTTCTCTAGAAGGATGAAGGAATTTTGGAAACAAAGGACATTGAATACAATGGACAATGGCCAAAGTTGATTCATCGTACCCTCCAAATGGGTTATTCGAAAGAAGAAGAAGCTAAGGTTCTAATAAATGGAAATTTATAATTTTTAGTTATGTCTACGCAAAGGGAAAGAATATGTATTTACAAAAAATTCCTAGCCCTAGTAATCACACAAGACTACTTTCTTCAGCCCATTTGCTTTTATATTTTTCAAAATGACAACATTCAAGCAAAAAAAAAAAAAATCTCCGTAGTGCGGCACTTGCCGTGTTATAACCAAGTCAGCACGACCATTGGAAGCTCATCATCTTGAACTCGCAACACATTTACGACACAATTTCGCTGCACGAGATATTACTTCTGGCTTCCAATTTAATTCCACTACACAAGGAACTTTTTAAATTGCTTCTTTTGCGATGATAAAAGATGATCGCTTAAGCTACCGGTTGCGCACTGGAGGACTTCAATAAAAATCCCCCCTAACACGAGACAGTGGATGGCTGGATAAATACACACACACAGAGAGACGGCAAATTATACTTTATGGTGGTCATAAAACGTGCATTGTTCCATTACCGGGGAGACAGACGGTTTGACCTATATCTACTGACTTGGCGGGAAAATATTGTACTCGGTAATCACGTCATACGTATCTTTATCATTCAGTGCATATTAAGTGGGAGAAATTGTCTCAAATGTTTTGGGATTTGTAAAATCCCACTGCAATTCTGTGCTCGTTAAGTCGTGCACTGTGACTGCGTGGAGAAGCTGCAAGTCCAGAAATCGAAGGTTCGTGATGGGTACCTTCTTTCAAGTGCAGGATCACCTACCCGAAACCAGTAAATTGTATAAGGTGCGTTCAAAAAGTAACGAGCCGGAGGCTGTAATGCGCAAACCAGTGATGACATCGGCTAATCGTGGCGTGTGTAACGAGGTGTGGTTCCGACCAGAGCGTGGAAGGTCACAGCCCGTCGCTAAAGGTCACGCGTGCACGTCACGCGACGATTCAAAGCGAGCAGCTGCATGCATCAATCGTAGTCACCGGTTTGCGCATTACAGCCTCCGGCTCGTTACTTTTTGAACGCACCTTATAGTTACACACAGGAATACAGTCACCATGGAAACATAGGTTATCTGACTAACTCAACATACACACAAGTACACGGGGTTGATGATTAAGATGTTCCAGACCTTCTCGTGTTGTAGTGGCTACCGTTCTTGGCTGTTCGATTCCCAGCTCTGCCAAGAAATTGTAATTATGGTGTGAGGGCTGGATCGGGGTACACTCAGCATTGTGAGACAAAACTGACGAGGGTTCGATTCTCATCTCAGCCATCTTGGAAATAGAAAAGGAAGGAAGCTTGTAGTTTCACGTGACCGTTAATCTCGGGACCTCCTTTTTACGTGGAATCCGCAGCACAAGACATGACATTTCACTTCGAAAATCTCACATGTATTGGCCGAGGCAAACAGCTTGACCGCACGCCCCCTTCCTGAAAGTGGTTTTCCGTGGTTTTTCACTTCTACTTCAGGTAAATGCTGGGATGGTTTCTAACTTAAAGCCACGGCTGCTCCCGTCCCAATCCTACCCCAATTTACAAATGCACACACTAGTACAGCTATCACGTTAACACATGTTATAACAAATTCCACACACACCCAAATACACGGGACCACGATGTCGCAGCCCCTAGAATAACCAACAACAAAACTAGGATATTCCAACACCCTAAAATGGATTAACAATAACAATCATTTACGGGCTTGAACATCGTGATCTTTCCAGCCATGTGGATTTATCATGGTTGAGGCGGAAATCGAACCCTCCCTTTCTCAGTTTTGTCTCACGAGACAGTTCCCATATCATCCCTCGGAGTACAGCAGAATTAAATTTCTTTGGAGAACCGGGAATCGAACCCGGGCATTAGAGAGGTGCTGACCCTACACCTCAAGGTGGTCAACGAATGTTTAAGATAATAATGTTATTGGTTTTACGACCCTTTTAACTACTCTGGCTTTTAGAGACGCGGGGGTGCCGGAATTCCGCCCCGAAGGGGATCTGTAACGTGCCAGTAAATCTACTGGCTCGGCTCCCTCACATTTGCGCACCCTTAAATGCCAACAGGCTGCGTTTGGATTCGATCCTGCAACCTTAGACACATAAGGTGAGAACGTTACCACTGAGCCACGCAGTCAGCCCAATTCAGAAAAGCAGAGGTGAACAGCGAAACTTCAAACACATATACTCTTCTTTGAAGTCTTAACTCTACACGACTCGACGGTCCGATGCTGGCCAAAGCTGGGGTGATAGGTTCGCTTATAAACTCGCTCCGAAGCTTGTAATTTAAAATTCCACTGAATGGAGATTGTTGGAAGAAATAAAGACTTAAATACACTTAATAGTGGGCGATGTACTAAAGATAGAGATATCCTGTCCCGGACTTTTTTGTAGAACTTTTCATGCTGAGCAATTCTTAAACTCATTAGGTAGTACTTAGATAATTATGTTTATGTTCGACCCTGACTATTATGTGTCAGAAAACTGTATCATAATGAGGCTCATTATAACACTATTTTTCATTATGAAACAGTTTCTCCCACCAATCAGAACTCAAGAAACAGTTGTATGACCAATTAGATAAGGATACCTTCGCGCATGCGCTCAAAAACCAACATGTCTATATAAATTACCGAAAGTGCACCGTCCATATGTTCGCGTAAATAAACTGGTGAATATGGGACAAGAAATAGCACTGTACCTTAATATCCCCAAATCCAATTTCTACACAGCGCGTTGTTTTTTCAAACGACTTCGGTGACAGTTTTACTGAATTCTGGTGCACAATCTGCACATATGGCATTGAAGCACACAGAGCGCATGCGTCGGTCGGTCAGAGAGCTTGGAAGCCAGAGATATACTACCCAGCGCAGCACCCGATCACAAAATTCTAGTGACAATCTCAACAGATATTTATGAATATTTATGTTAAAACATATAATAAAGTTATAATTATCGTCGAACATAAACAGTCGTATGCAACTCGCCTATAATGGTAATTAAGACACTCGTATGGAAATTATAAAACTCGCATACGCTCGTTTTATAAACATACTCGTGTCTTAATTATAGCCATTATAGGCTCGTTGCATAATGTACTATTAACGGTTTACCCAGCGTAAGCTTTAAAGGCGCATGAAGGGAGGTTTTTCTTTTATTCACTGACATCGTTACTGCTCGGCTTCCTTTGGCAATAAATGAATGTTTTTCTACAGAAACCTTCCTTGAGAAATTCTTTACAGAATGGTGTAAAACCGCATCAAAATCCATCCAGTGATTCTCGAGATTACCCGTTAAATCCGAGAATCGGGGACGTTCTTTTACACTATGTAGATATTTATTTATTAGTGGTAGATGACCTCGCTGTTACGCCCCTTTAAAACAATAACAATACACTATTCATTTATTTATTTTTTATATATTTTTTCATTAATTCATTCATACATTTGCCGCTTCAGATCCAGCAAATTATTTATTTATTTATCTATGTTTTTGTTTATTTATTTATTTATTTATTTATTCAAACGCTGAGAAGAAGAAAAAATACTGTATATTAATTCATTTCTGTTTAGATATTGTACGGTACGGTATATAAAGGTATTTTCAACACTGATGCAATAATAAAGTCAACTGTAAGGCCGAAATCCCTGTAAATCATCACGAAACTCGCATATTTATATCGCAGCTGGTTCTGACACTGAAGCTACCAATTTTCAAAAGTTATCACAATTGCATTATTGATCTTAGTAAGTTATCTTTACCGCTTCAGAATTAGCTTTCGGTGATTATACGTGGTGCCCGGTCCGGTAAAACACTGCTCGTAATGCCCATTCCCATTAAAGAGAAGGGATCTTTAAGATAGGCTTTGCTGGATCGTTATCTCGTTGATTGGAGTCCTGTTTCATTATCCGTGTCTTTCCCCTGGGACTCTGTGAGTGGACCTTAAGCTTGCTTCCTGACATAGCCAACATATCATGATTTAACAAAGAATTTTCTCTTTATACTAAAACTAGCAGAAGTACCCGCTCTTCGAAGGTCTTCGGTATTACTAACCAGATGTTATCAATTGAGATACTTTTCCAATGGTTAGGGGGCTTGTCATTCCTTCTTAAGTTTATCAGAACGAAGTTAGTTTTCTGGGTATAGGCTATCGCAGACACTGTTAATTTAAGGGCCATAAAATGTGGTATTCGGAGACCCTTTATAGACTCCCTAGTTTTGTGTCACACATTGAGAAGCGCAACATGTGCTTTGGTGGTCCTTCTAGGATAATTTTTATTTTTCGCCTATTTTAGCATGTCTTTTGAAAAGTTGTTTCTTATACCCACCCTTCTATGAGAAGTACGTTGAAGAGTTTTCTAAATGATTGGTGTATTGACTCATGGTTACAATACCTAATTTTACGATGCTCCAAGCACCCGAACATGAATTATAGGCGTACATAAACATAAAGATATATCAACCACACAGTATCAAACAAAATCATCTTTACGATGAACCCGTTTGTCGACAAAAATATGATTATTTAAAATGTGCTCTCAAACTAAATTCACCTAACGTGTACTTCCTGACGTGAAAATAATATTGAAAACCTCGTAGACGAAACGCAATATATGTCAAATAAAAACTGACCCCATCCCCAGGAAGACCCCTTTAATAAATTATAAAGGCTTGTGGTACATGAAAATTCGTTTTTTTTAGCCTCCAATGACCCAAATTCCCATAAGCTGCAAGGAACACTATTCCAATCCAGGAATTTTTGAAAATAATGTTGATGTTTGGAGATATAATAGACCTTCTGTTCAACATATCGCATATCGCACGTGTAAGTCACCTGTAAAAATTCTAGGGTACCCCATGACCCCCTTAATCGCGTTGTTGAATTTTACAGTCTATGTTTGATTCCACGATAACCGTATAGCCATTTGCAAACTTTCACAGAAATTTAATAAGTTGAGTGGCATTGCTTCTTACAGAAATAGACGGAAAGTTGGATGTCACCTCTTGTGACACTGTTGTCATGGTTACCAGCTTGCATTACTTCATTAGTTTCTTTTTGTTCTTCTTCTTTCGGATGGACCAGCTAAGGACCACGACGTTCAACTTTTCAGTTTGGCGAGGGATTTGATGTTTGCCCAATATTCGCGCATTCTCTGGCTATGTTTCTCCTTCCTCACTTTTGTCCAGATGATGCCGGTTTTCTTACAGGGTGGTCTGTCCAGAAAACTCTTCTGTTTAAGTATCTTTCTGAGATGTTATCGGCTTCTAATATAACTTTTCATTATCTTCAGTTCTTGGATATCCTTGTTAACTACTGTTAGTGACGGTGTCACGCTCTTTCTCTTCCCCCAGTAGTTGAGATGCCGGTTGGTTAGTCTTGTTGGGTTCATCCATGAGAGATGTCCATAGAAAGCCAGACGTCTCTTCCTGGCCACATCTGTGATTTTCTCAGTATATCTATTGTACCCATGTGAGTAATCTCGGTGGATAATATGCATCTGCCTCCAGCTAGCATCAGCTCTCAGGCGTGTACGGTAACCCCAATTTAGCAATGCATATTTTGGATTTGAGGCTAAAAGGTATCAACTCTACAATGATAAGGCACAACTCTATTCTAAAACTTTAATTCAGTAAAATAAATCATGGCTTCAAACACAAAACAATACCCAAAAAGCATAAAATAAAGCAAACAAAATTTTTACTTCCACAATCCATAAGTAAACAAATATAAAATCACAACAAAGTCATACCTAGCCATAAGGCTTTACCCTTCTGTGAACTTCACAAGGATATACTAGTGCGCTGATGCACCTACGACTTCAAAACAAACTGTACATTAACATAACAGTCATACAATGTGACTTCTTTAATATTACAACAAGGATTATTCCTTAAACCTCTTTGTTAACCAATTATGTGTGCCGTGCGTGTTTTGGTATTTTTCTTCTCACCAATGAAATGCTTTGCATGCATTTACCTATTTGGACGTTGCACCAAAATCAACGTGCAACTCCATAATTATGTAAGCTACCCCCTACACATCCTCCAATTATATGGTTTCACCGCATGCTGTCTGTGATTCCTAGATAAAACGTTACGTTATAGCTTATGTCGGATCGTACGATAGACTACCTCGCACTCATGGCGATTGGCATCTAGTCACCAACTACATGACTTGGCTCCAGTGACAGTACAAATATATCATGTAACTATTCGTCAGATAGCTGAAATAATGAACCATCAGGATGAACTATAATTATCCATGTGTTCTCAAACCACATGGCTCTAATACTCAACATAACAATCTTGCATTATATGTCATTTCAACAAGGTCTAGAATCTCTTCCCTTTATAACTTGCCTGAGCGGCCCGGGTGGCTAGCACCGACCCTCGGCTAAGGAAGTCGCTACACAATAGAAAGTGGAATGGGTCGTTTCACCAATTATCTCGACCTTTCTAAAAGTTTTGAAAGCCTCCCTCTCTCTAAGCAGTGGAGATTTACAAGACAAATACTGTGTCCTGACCGGCACACATGTTCCCAAAGGATCTTAATTGACTATTATGCCAACAGGTATTGAATGAGCTTTTGTAATTATCCCTACGTCGAGGATAACGATTAATTAATGGCCTCACATGGGTCCATTCAACATGAAGGTTCGGGGTTCGCAATGCATGAGCCTGGCGGTTGACCGATGTCTCAAGTATAATATAGGCGCACAAAACCACTGTCGCCATGAGTTTTCGCTGCCAACGAGCGTAAATAACTCATCAATAAGTTCTCGGGAAATCATAGAGCTGCGAGGTGTCCTTGTTTCCTCGACCCTGTCAAGATTCCAGTCCGGAACACATTTCAATCCTTTCTTCAGAGTTAGGGTCCATCACTAAAACTCTGGAATAAACAATATCTCCAACAATGTCCACGACATAGGAGAATTCATACGTAGAATAGACTATCTGGCCCCTAATGCTCCATGCTACGACACTCCGACCTATAATATTAAGAGAAATCTAACATTTACTCTATGAGCTTCTCAATTAAGCTGCAAATTCAATCCACTAAAAGCTCTTTCATTACTGGTATCATTACTGAATATATGCAATATTCTGATATAAAACTTCTTTCCATAGTTACTGTAATGTAATCTCACTGTAACATCTTTCTGCTTAGATTGATAAGTCTTGCACTTAGCGTTAATAATTCTCGCTTACAACATTTATTTGTTTCCTGATGTGTTCATTCATACTCTTAATAACCATTATTATTACTATCATCATTTCTCACTGACATAAATGACCAAAATCATCCTTTATTATTATTATTATAAATCTCATTGACATAAATGACCAAAATCATTATTTATTATTATTCTCACATAAATTACCAAAATTTCCGACATAGCTAGACGTTTTAAACTCGAACAATCGCGTTCGTTGCATTTACATAACTGATTGCCATTCTTAATTCATAGTGGGAATAATTACTCCACTTAATGATGCAAATTAACATTTCAACTCTATCAAAATCAACTCAATACTGATTAAACATGGAGGATCAGCCTCCTAACTGATTTTTACTGGCATCTATAAGGAATTCACAATATCTTTACGGAATCACAGACATGCAGCGGTCCAAACTTCTACATAATCATAACCATATTTTGTGGGGTACTTACATCTCTATAGGCATCTAAGGTGGCTCCGACCAATCATATTCTTCCATGTCGCCCGCCATAATGGGTTTAACGCGACATATTTCTCTTGTTTACACACATTTGATTACACATAATTTCTATCACCAACACGACACGTTGCATACCTTTCAGGAAGTTATCACTCCCCAAACATGTGAAACACTTCATCAAACACTACTTTAAATGATATTTTTACATATGCATTACACTGAACACTCGTCACTTTATACACACTTCAATGCTGAAATTCCCTAGCAGAGATCGAAATTGCAGGTGTCGACGGCATCTTACGTTACCAACTCCTGATTGAAAGTCTGGTTATCTGCTCTCGGAACTCTCCAACAGTTTTTATGACGATCATTACTCCTACAGTAAGTGTCCTGCGTTACATCAATACGCTGGCTCCCAAACATGAGCGTTAACATCTGGTACTCTCATGGCAATACCAAACACTTAGTAGAGTTTCTTTCGCGCATTCTATCGTAGTTACACATATACGATTAGTTAATACTATACACATTGCGCTTAATAAAGTTCAACACTTTCACAAATAATTATATACAATAGTTCTACCGTTAGTCTATACGGTGCTTCGTAACTGAACACGTCATAGTTCGTGCTGCTGATTATGCCTGTATCACGACTATTACTCATACAAGCATGTTTACTGTTTCTTTTACACATACCAGTCTTTGTTCGGCGTCTTGATGAATAGAATCGTCATGCGTTTTGCCTTGACGAACTTGCTTCAACCTGGCTGTAGCTGACTGAAGTTTCACTCAAAGACTGCACGTAACTTATTTGAAGACTTCTGTATGCGGCTTACACGCTGTCTCGTACTGCTGCATATTTGCTGCATACTGATTGCAACTTATTGCCATTGTGCTACAATTGATAATTGAGTAAGACTGTAACTGGCTGTAACTGCGCTTGGCGGCATGTAGACTGCGTGACTACTGAGTTTCAACTGAGCATAGCTGAGTTAGACTGCGAGCTCCTCCTGGGGTCTACTCCCTTATATCGGATTTCCACAGAAAGTAGAGCAACATCTTCCCGCGTAATCTTGGCTCCTCTCACAGCATGATTCAGGTCTTCAAACCATGATCATTGTGTTCCTCTCTCTTCACAGGTCCCAAAACTATCTGTGTGCAAAGGAATCGCTCGTTCAATTAATTAATATTAATTCCTTTCTCCATGGCGTGGGACGCTACCTAACGGGAAACCCCCGGCAACATCTTCACATCCATCCGCGAACAATGGTCGTTTTACAGTCCTTACGCACATCATTAAATATGCACCAATTTCGCAGGTAAAAGACTCTAAAATTATCTTCTTGCCAAGATATTCACCTGTGTGCAACTCTCATCTCGATTCGTTACTCCAATCACGAGTAATCAATGATTTTTCTGGGCATTTCTCTGCCCCTACTCCAAATCCATTCTCCATCGGGGAATAACTATGTCATTATTCAGGCCTCACCCCTGGTCCAGACGACATAATGGGGTCGCAGAGATGGACGTGGCTCCACTGGGACCAACCCACAATTCTGGGCCAATTAGTAAATGTCAGCTCTGCCCTTCTCCGTGCTTCAAGCCTCCAATAGCTTACACCAAATCGTCTTATAATGATATAATCTGCTCATTATTTCCTACATTATTTTACTAAATAATGCCATTTCATCAAAAATCACACCAGTGATTAAATATACATTTCTTTCGAGGGGTTTTTACCAAGAACTCCCTGTACAGATCTCTGGTTCGCTTCCTGGTGGAACCTTTATACTGAGATCACAGTCTCTGAGAACCATGTTCGATTCCAGTCAGCATAACCCCATCGGGTTCACTATATAGCTCCAGATTTGGTATTCTTCAGTACTCGTCATCTATTTATTAGTGTATAAGATAAATGAGTGCCATATCCCCTCCAGGGACGTAGGCGACCTGAATTAGAGCCCTTGACTAAGTCGAGGGATCACTAACCAGGCATCCCGAGCCGTAGTATGAGTGTGATAGGGTGGCCAGTTCCTTTCCACTCCTCCTCCTACCATAGCATCCGGCAGGTTCCCATTTTGCATCACGAGGCTGGGAGACCCCGTACCAGACCATACCAAGACTTTAACATTCTTGGCAGAGCCGGGGATCGAACCCGGTACCTCGGGGGTGACAGCCAACAATGCTAGCCACTGCGCCACGAGGTGGTCTTTATTAGTTTATTAGATGAAATTAGTTTTCTGGGAATATCTCAGAAACGTAGTTTTAGAGCCTTAAAACTTTGTAGCCTCCGAGCCACCGAGGGGCTGAAAATGAGTTTTGTCTCGTCCTTGTACGCCATAATATAATAATAATCATAATAATAATTAAATAATATAGGGATTGGCAGAGCCGGGGATAGAACCCGTTACCTCGGGGGTGACAGCCAACAATGCTAGCCACTGCGTCACTAGGTGGTCTTTATTAGTTTATTAAATGACATTAGTTTTCTGGGAATGTCTCAGAAACGCGGTTTTAGAGCCTTAAAACGTAGTAGCCACCGAGAGGCTGAAAAATGAATTTTGTCTCTTCCTTGTGCGGCATAATATAATAATAATCATAATAATAATTAAATAACATAGGGATATAATAGACCTTTAGTACCACACCCGCCCGTGTAAATCACGTGAAAAAATTCAAGAGTACCCCTTGATCACCTTAAGCGCATTATATACGTATTGATGAATTTTACAGCTTAAGTTGGTTCCGTGATAACCTTATAGCCGTTTGCGAACGTTCACAGCAATGTAATAAATGGATTGGCATTGCGTCATACAGAAATAGATGGACTTCTGAGATTATGTTGCCATGGTTACCGGCTTGCATTCTTTCAATAGATTAATAAATGAAATTAGATTTCTGGGTATATCTCAAAAACTGTTCGTTTTGGGACCTTAAAAAGTTGTTTTTCGGGGCCCATAGGGCTCCCGAATTTTGTTTCTCACCTTGAGACGCTGTACATGAGCTTTGTCTCGTCTTTCTACGCCCATTTCAGCATTCATTTTAAGGGGGTAGGCCCTCTTTTATGAGAGGTATGGAGAAGAGTTACATCAATGATTACTTTCGTGCCTCTGATGGACATCTCTACCAAATGTTACGTTGATCCACTCAGCCGTTCTCGAGTGATGCGCGTGCAAAGTTATACACAGACAAACAAACAAACAAACAAACAAACAAACAGACAAAAAAAATGTTTTTGGGCGCAACCGTCATAAACCAGTCTGAAACGCGTTAATAGCTCAAACTTCCGTGGAAATTCAGGAAAAACAGACAAACTTTCATTTATATATATAGAGATAAGAATATCTTTGTACGCCTGAAATTTCTTTCATTACTTCTGAATGTCCTCTTTGGTCAAGAATTTTCTTGATTGTTAGGCAAGAATCGTAGTATATTTATTCAATAATCTAGAGATTCATGTTTTACTAACAATGTGTCTACTCCAGAATTATCTCTTTTTATTCAATTTCCTTTTCATCCAAGACATTTATCTAATAAAATCTAAAATAAAAATAAAATAAAAAACTTCCTTGAATTTGACTCAAGAACATTTCGTAATTGCCGTTCCCATCAATGCCATCGAGACCTCGTTATCGCTTTGATTCATTGTAGAACTGTTTCACTGTCCGTGCCCTTTCCTAGGAACCCTTGTTTATCTAGGGACTTGCTTCCCGACAAAACCCACAAATCTCTCTTTACTTGAGAATCTCTTTACCCCAAAATTTTCTCTTTACCCAAAGAATTTCTGATTATCTTCAGTACTCCAGAATATTCTCGCTTTACTCTCATGGTGCACTGATCAAGTTGCTTGCCTCCCACCAAGGCGGACCGGGTTCAATTCCCGGTCAATGCTTGTGAGTTTTTTGAAGTGTAATATCACGTCCTGTAGATCGGATTCAACGTAGAAATGCAGGTCCTGTCGCTCATGATTGCAAGATTAACGTTAAACTACTTCCTTCCTTCCTTCCTTCTCATGTTCCTTCCTCCCTTCCTTCCTTCCTTGCTCCCTTCCTTCCTCCCTTCCTTCCTTCCTTTCTTTCTTTCTTTCTTTCTTTCTTTCTTTCTTTCTTTCTTTCTATCTTTCCTTCTTTTTTCTTTCTTTCTTTCTTTCTTTCTTTCTTTCTTCCTTCCTTCCATCGTTTCTTGCATCCTTTATTCCCTTCTTGCTTCCTTTCTTCCTTCCTTTCTTTCTGTTGTCGTTCCTTTCTTTCTTCCTTGCATCCTTTCTTCTTTTCTAGCTTCCTTCCTTCCTTGCTTGCTTCCTTCCTTCCTTGCCTCCTTCCTTCGCTTGTTCCTTCCTTACATGCTTCCTTCCTTCCTTCCTTGCTTCCTTCCTTCTCTTGTTCCTTCCTTCCTTTCTTTCTTCCTTGCTTCCTTTCTTCCATCCTTTTACCTTTCTTCTTTCTTTCTTTCTTTCTTTCTTTCTTCCTTTCTTTCTTTTTTCTTTCTTTCTTTCTTTCTTTCTTTCTTTCTTTCTTTCTTCCTTCCATCCTTTCTTGCATCCTTCCTTCTCTTGTTCCTTCCTTCCATCCTTCATTTCTTTCTTCCTTCCTTCCTTGCTACCTTTCTTCCTTCCTTGCTTCCTTCCTTCTGTCCTTCCTTCCTGTCTTCTTTTTTCCCTTCTTCTTTTGTTCCTTTTTTCATTCCTTCCCTTGTTTCTTCGAAAACCTGAGCCATAAGTTAAATTCTTCTATTAACTTATTATAAAACAAATACACTTCCTTTCTTCCGTCCTTCCTTCCTTCCTTCTTTCTTCAGCCCTTCCGTTCTTCCGTCCTTTCTTTCTTTCTTTCTTTCTTTCTTTCTTTCTTTCTTCATTGGTCCCTTCCTTCCGTTCTTACTTCCTTCCTTTCTTCCGTCCTTTAGTCCATCCTACCTTCTTTTTTCCCCTTCCTTCCTTCATTCCTTCCTTCCTCCCTTGTCTTTACTCAAGGATTCTCTTGAATTTCACTCAAGAATATTATTTATAGTGCTACTTCGGTATTTTGATTTTCTCCACTTACATCGCACGTGGTTCTGTCACAGAAGCCGCCCATCTCTTCACACAAAACTTGTTATCACGATCGACCTTTAGAATCCTCTCCTCTTTGGAATTAATTTCAGGGATTATACGGAGTGTCCGGTCCAGTGAAACACTGCCAGCACCAGGACGTCGTTATCACGTTGATTGGAGTCCTGTTTCATTATTTGTGTCTTGTAGTCCAGCTTTCCCCCGGGGCCTTGCGAGAGTGGACTCTGTTTACTTGCTTCCCTACAAAGGGAACTAGTCCTGCGAATTGAGCTCATTCTCCGACTTGAGATCCTTTACGCCTCCATACACAAACTGATAGAGTTAATCATTTTGAGTGGAAACTTCAACAAAACTCTTGTTGCTGTGCATTTGTTACCATATTATTTGATGGCAAGATTGGACTGACAATAATTCAGCAAAAGTCACTCACGGTATAACAAACAATGGATTTTGCAACATCTCTTATGACAGAATGCATATTGTAAAGAGATACTGGATAGCTTATGTTCAAAATATATTCATTTAACCAACATAAGGTTGATTTATTTATTTATTTATTTATTTATTTATTTATTTATTTATGTATTTATTTATTTATTTATTTTTACTGCTTACTTTTATCGTTGTGCCACTAGGGACCGCGAGATCTCAACTGTTCTTCTTCTTGTTAGCCCACCACGCCTTCATCCTTTCGGAATGAGATATCTTCCATTCATCCGAGTGAACATATCTCTTGCTGGGTTTTACTTCCTCTTGATGAACCTGTCGGAGTTTTTGTTTCAATGGGGTTCTGAGCATGATATTTGATTCAGATTTTTCAAACTTTAACAAGTCCTTACCCACTTCCACCAGCCAAAGAGGCATCACCTTTAAACCTCGGAAGTATGTTAATAGACGGTTGGATAATCTACTGACTGACATTCTGAGGAGGTGGGCATATGCTATTCTCCGTTCCCGGATTACAATTGAGATGTTTTCAGCGAGGGAGTATATTTCTGAATTACTCCAGGGCTTGTAACCTCCATCTTTGAACTAAGGACCAAGTATTTTCCTAATGATCTTTCTTTTCTTTACTTCAAGTCTTTCGATCGGGCCAGCTGCGCGGTTTGTTAGGCATTCAACTGCATACAGTGCTTCCGGTCTAATCACAGTTTGATAGTGTCTTAACTTCGCATTCCTAGGGATGGACTTTTTATTGTACAGTTGGTGTGTGAGGCGGAAGGTTGTTTCGAATTAAATGACTCGTGTTGAGATGGCGAACATTTCAGAATTATTTGGTTTGATCCACTCACTTTGAACTTTTGAAAATGAGCTGGAGCTTCTTTTATATTAAAGACAATTGGGTTTTAGTGTAAGATATCTTGAGTCCTTTCTTGGTTGCACAATCATGTAAGTAATTTACTTGTCGAATGGCTATTATTTATATATTTATTTACATATGTATTTAGGCGGACTCAATAGACGTGGGTTCGAGCCCCACCGTCGGCCTTCCTTGAAATGGTTTTCCTTGGTTTCCCCATTTGAACGCGAGGAAAATGCTGGGATGGTACCTTCTGTCAGGCTGCGGCTGCTTCCTTCCATCTCCTTGCCCTGTTTCATTCACTTCATCTCTCATTACTTCCTCTTATGCGGTTGGCGTTAGGAAGGGCATTCGGTTGTAAAAACCATCCGCCACATAGTCTTTCATCGCATCTCATCCCAGACCTCGTAGTAAAGGGAAATAATGTGGGGTAGACATGCATTTATTTATTTATTTATTTATTTATTTATGTTATTCAAGGTTTTAGCGCTTGATAAAGACACAAATTCATCTTAATCTTATATTCACATTGTTATTCTTTTCTTCTCTTCTTGTTCCATATGGGCCAACTACAGATTGGACCACGATATTCAACTATTTTGTTTGGAGTGGGTCTTGATGTTTGCCCAGTAGTCACGCATCCTCTGGCTGTGTTGTTCCTTTCTCTCATTTGTACTGAGGGCACCTGTCTTCTTCCTTGTTTCATTAGCTTTAATTTACTCCTAAGAGACGTTCGATCTTTTATGTCTTTTTACGTAACTCCCAGCTCCAGCAGATCTTTGTGCACTTCTGTCTGCCATGGTGACTTGGTCTTCCTTCTTTGCTAGTATGTAAGAAGCTGGTTGGTCAGCCTGGTTGGATGCATCCTGGAGACGTGTCCATAAAATGCTACACGTCTCTTCCTGTCCACGTCTGTAATTCTTTCAGAGTATCTATAGAGCTCCTGGTCGAGTCGTCCTTTGTAATTACTCCCTTCCTTGACTGGTCCCAATATCTTCCTCATTATCTTCCTCTCTTGGATTTCTTTTATTATTAATATTATTATTTTCTTGACGTTTCGGCTAGCTGTGGACCACGTTAATTCAACTGCTCTCTCCTCGACCTTTAATATTCGCCCAGTAACGCCTCTTGTGTTCTCGATGCTGCTGATTCCTGGCTTAGTCCACGTCTTGCCCTTTGTTAGTTTAGGCTTTTCCCGGATACTCAGGTGTTCTTTTAGTTTCATCTTAAGGGACGTTCGCATCTGAATATCGTTGTATGTAATTCCCACTTCCTTTAAATCCTTTTCTACCTCTGTGAACCACGCTCCCTTGGTTTTCTTACCCAGAAAGTAAGTCAAGATTTTATTTGACAATCACATTGGACTCAGTCTTGTTAAATGACCATAGAACACAATTCCCCTCTTTCTCATTATTATTATTATTATTATTATTATTATTATTATTGCTATTATTAGTTCTGCTGTATGGAGCGGAAATATGGGCGGATGCCCTGGATAAGGAAATTTATAGAAAGTCACTAGCACAAGTGCAGAGGCGGGGTGCTTTACGCGTGGCATCTGCTTATCGCACGGTCTCTGAAGAAGCAGTTCTTGTTATTGCTGGGATAATTCCAATTTTTTTTCTAGCGAAAGAACGCAAGTACATTTACTGGAGGAAATCGGAAGTAGGTTTACAAAATGCAAGACGAACAGCAAGAGCACAAACCTTTCACAATTGGCAGATCAAATGGGAGCAAGGACACCTAAGCCAGTGGACTAGGAGAATGATACCCCAGGTGCAGGTTTGGACAGAGAGGAAACATGGTGAGGTTGGTTATTATCTCACTCAGTTTTTGACTGGCCATGGGTACTTCAGTTCTTATCTTAAGAAGATGGGGAAAGTGGATTCACCAGATTGTATCTACTGTGTTAATGAGGTAGATAGTGCTAATCACACCTTCTTCTCTTGTGGACGGTGGGTCCAAAGTAGGCAGTCTCTTCAAGATGAAATTGATGTAGAGATATCTCCTGACAATATTGTTGCGGTAATGCTACAAAATGAAGAACATTGGAAACTTGTAGCAAGTTTTGTTGAAGATATCCTCCGAATAAAGAAGACGGATCTGGATCACCACTGAAGATAATTCATTACGGAAGAGTGCCCTACGGGCAAATATAAAATGACTCTAGCCTGAAGTAATGTGCTAAACGGTTCCAGGCTAGTGTTCAGAAGTAAAGGGGGAGTTTTAGTCGGTAGTCTGCTACTCAGTAGCAGGAGCCCGACACTCTGTGCGTAAATGCATTTCTTCCCCTAAAAAAAAAAAAATATATATTAGTCTATTATTTCTTCAAATTTGGCCATCTTTGGAACACGTGAAATAACTTCCTCACGATTATTTATTTTAGGTTTATCCAGTATTTATTCATTCTTTCACTATGTTCTTTACTTCTTTCATCTGTAAAAGCATTTGAGCGCTTTTTGTCTTTTTCCTGAAAATCTACAAAAGTTGTGATCTTATTTCGAAATGTAGGTTTGTCTAGAATTTCTTCTTTTGTATTTTTTCATTTCTGCTAAATTGTTTTTCACTCCGATAAGCCAACTAATTTACGTGTTGGTGATTCTGTTAAAATGGTGAAATAGATTTGTAGTCGATATTCCCAGGTGCATTCGGGTCAAGTGACCACAAAACAAAATTCTTGTTTTGAAAGCATTTGATAGTTTTTTCAGTTTGGGTATGAGTTTGGTTATTACTTTTTCCCAACTTTCTTCGGTCCAAGTATTTTTCGTAGTATTTTCCTTTCTTTTTTAGCCTATTTTCAATTTTGAAAAAATAGGCTTATGAGATCACCTTTTGTCCGTGTGTGTGTGCGCGCGCGCGCGTGTGTGTGTGTGTGTGTGTGAGGTGTGTGTGTGTGTGTGTCCCCTAATAAAATCTAAACGGCTGGAGCGATTTCAATGAAACTCGGTAAGTTCATAGCACTATTCCCGGCGACCTCGACCGTGCCCTTCAAATTTTGTTACGTCTCACCAATCCAACATGGCGGCTGTGCGAAATACTTCACTAGCATTCAATATCTCCGAAACTATTACCGATATCGCCCTGAAATTGTGTACGGTGATATAGGGCACTACTAGAAGTTCACCTATGAGACTCTCAAAAACCTGGTGACAACAAAACCAACATGGCGGCCAAGCGAATTTGAGACTTTTAAATAGACTTTTCTCGCGATTTAACTATCCAAACCTAATGAAACTTGGTACAGCAAATGCTTATACACATTGTAATGCACTGAAGTCTAATTTAGTTCAATTGTTTACATAACCTCAAAATGGCGGCTGTGCGAAATATTTCACTGACACTCTATATCTCCGAAACTATTACAGATATCACCCTGCAATTTAGTACGGTGATAAAGGGTACTGATACAAGTTTACCTATGTATATTTCATAAACCTGTAAAGTACAAAACGAACATGGCGACCAAGCAAATTTGAAATATTTTAATAGACTTTTCTCGTGATTTAACTCTCTGAGCGCTGTGAAATGTGGAACAGTAAATGATTTTGCAGATTGTAATGCACTGCCATCTAATTTAATTCAATTGTTTACATAACCTCAAGATGGCGGCTGTGCAAAATTTTAAAATTAAGTTTTTATTTCTTGTGCCGTAATCATGCGATTGAAGTGAAAGTTTGAATATTGAAGCAACGCAATAATTTTCCTTTAATGGTACATAATTCTACGGCCTATTCATATAACAATCCAAAGTGGCGAGCTTCCGAAATATTTAGACGGTTCTCAATATCTATGAATCTTTTACAGCAATCAAACTGAATTTTTTTAATGTTCATATGGGCTATTAACTTAAGTTCACCTATTGGACTTTTAGTAACCTGGTGAGCACAAATCCAACATGGCGGCGACGCGAAGTATAAATATTTAAATGGACGTTTCTCGCGAATTAACAATCCGAGTGCCATGAAACGTTGCACGTTAAATACTTATACAAATGTTGATCCACTGGAATCTAATTTATTTCAATTGTTTGCATAATCACAAGATGGCTGCTGTGCGTAATTTTAGAATCTCGTTTTTACTTCTTGTGTTCTAATCATGCGATTGCAGTTTGAATACCACACGTACACAATAATCTTAATGTAATAGTACAAAAATAAAAATCCAACCTGGCGACCATCTGAAATATTTAGACGGTTCTCAATATCTACGAATCTGTTACAGCAATTAAACTGAAATTTTGTATGTTGATAGAGGCAATTAACATGAGCAGGATATATGAAAATAGGCTGTATAATTCTTCACGGAACAACTTGTTTTCTCTCCAAATCTTCGATTTCACATTTTCGTTTGTTTGTTTGTCCTTTTTTGTTTTTGTTTAGGATTAAGCATTCCGTTGCGTAAAGGCATTCTAGTTTTGTGTTTTATATTTTCTTTTTAGTGAACGTATTTGTTTCGTGTAAACGTGTTTTGTTAGTTGATATACCATTTTCTGATCTCGATTTTTGTTTGTTTCTTTATGTGGACCTGTTGTACGTATTATTTACCCTAGATATTTATTATTATTATTATTGTTATTAATATTATTATTATTATTATTATTATCATCATCATATATATATAAACGCTAAATGTAGCCTGTTTCACAAAACTCAAGCTCCTAAATCAGAGGGAGTTAGAAGGTGTGGTTAGTACCAAAATCCTCCAAATCGTCTCAATAGTACAGGGGAAATCTTGTATTTGTTGAAAAGACAACGGAAATATATTATTTTATTTGTATATAAAGTGCGTTTAAACAAATAAACAAGACGATAGCCCCTGGCAGAACTGTGTGTCATCAAACCCGCATAACAGTAAAGCCGGGCGGGTGATTTTTACACATGTGTGAGGGGAGTTCTCGCATGGGTCCGCTAGTTATTATGATTATTATTATTAATATTATTATTATTATTTGACCGTGTCTGTGTCTGTTTGAAATTGACAGAAATTGCTGTAAATCTACTGATATAACATGAAAGATCCTTTGTCTCTTCTGAGCAATTTCAGGTTTATGCTCAGCACTTGTGATATACCGCTAGTTGGAGTTGCTTAAATTCTTCACTGCTCACACGCGCCGCTATTCCCCGCCCCCAGTCGCTGAGTGTACGGGCGCTAAATCACAAGTCTACTTTGTGTTGGCAGACTTAAAAACAGACGTTCATATGTGTTTCAACCATAGGATAAACATTCAGCATCGTTACTTTGATTGACGTACGGAATGTTGTGGACTAAATGTTATTCTAATTTACAACTTTGTATCGCAACATTTTTACAGCGGGTGAGAGAGAAATTGCCGTTGGTCTATTAATGGGACAGCAGAGAAAGGCTAATGGCTGGCATAACTTATACAAAGTTGCATTCCTCGCGCAAGCTTGAACCATTTTATTGTATTCATATTTAACAGACCACGTTGCTCATTATACAGGTGAGATGCCAGCATACTTTGGCACCGCTCTCAGCTAACTAGAATACAGCCCTGTTCAGTAAATACCGCTTCAGCTTGGCGGGCTTGATACAGGTGTTTTTATACCATTTGGCTCATGCTACTAATTACAAATCCGTTCGGTTAACACCGCTTCAACTGGGCGGGTTTGATACAGGTGTTTTAAAGCACTTTGGCTCGTCCTAATAAATACAAATCCGTTCGGTTAACACCTCTTCAACTGGGCGGGTTTAATACAGGTGTTTTAAAGCACTTTGGCTCATCCTACTAAATACAAATCCGTTCGGTTAACACCGCTTTAGCTGGGCGGGTTTGATACCGGTGGTTTAAAGCACTTTGGCTCGTCCTACTAAATACAAATCCGTTCGGTTAATACCGCTTTAGCTGGGTGGGTTTGATACAGGTGTTTTAAAGCACTTTGGCTCGTCCTACTAAATACAAATCCGTTCGGTTAACACCGCTTTAGCTGGGCAGGTTTGATACCGGTGTTTTAAAGCACTTTGGTTCGTCCTATTGAATACAAAGCCGTTCGGTTAATACCGCTTCAGCTGGACTGACTCCATACCGGTGTTTAAAACCACTTTGGTTCAGTCTACTAAATAAAACCCTGTTCGGTAAATACTACTTCAGCAGCTTGACTGGTTTGATATAAGTGTTTTAAAACCACTATTTTCTCAGGCAAGAAGATACTGCCCAATTCGATTAATAATAATTTAAATGAACTGTTTTCAGGGCCGTCGCCAGTTGCATAGTATTCCTTGATTTTTAGCCTATTTTCATTTATGGAAAGAAAAAAAAAGGCTTATGAGATCACATTTTGTCAGTGTGTATGTGTGTGTGGGTATTTGTGTGTGTCCCCGTAATAACTTCTAAACGGCTCGAGCGATTTCAATAAAACTCGGTGAGGCCATAGCATCGTTTCGGCCGACCCCGACCGTGCCCTTCAAATTTTATTATGTCTCACCAATCCAACATGGGGGCTGTGCGAAATATTTCACCTGCATTCTATATCTCCGAAACTATTACTGATATCACCCTCAAATTTTGAACGGTGATAAAGGGCACTACTAGAAGTTCATCTATGAGACCTCCAAAAACCTGTTAACTACAAAACGAATATGGCGGCCAAGGAAAGTTGAAACTTTTAAATAGATTTTTCTCGCATTTTAACCATCCGAGTGCAGTGAAACTTGGTACGGTAAATGCTTATACAAATTTTAATCCACTGGCATCTAATATATATTAACTGTTTTCATAACCTCAAGATGGCAGTTGTGCGAAATTTTAAAATCTCGTTTTTAGCCTACTTTCGATTTTTGCAAAAAATGAAAATAGACTTATGAGATCAACACAGGGCGAAAAATTGTGTGTCTGTGTGTGTGTGTTTGTGTGTGAATCTGTGTGTGAGTGTGTGTACTCTGAATGTCTGTCCCCCCCCCCCTATCATTTCGAACACGGTGAAACCAAATTGAACGAAATTTGGTGCAGAGGTAGCACTAGCAAAGGAAATCTAAGTGTCATGTTCTATATCGCCGCCATCTGGACGAAAACGTAATGGCGACCACCCAAATGTTAAAAGCTTAAATCAAATTACGACCAACCTAATCATCTGATCTCTACCAAATTTTGCAACATTATACCTTTATGTATGAAGAATCATCTGACCACACTACAAGGTCATCAGCCCAATAATTTGCGGATTATGTGTGCAGATCGATTCCCCCTATCTATTGAAATACGGTGAAACCGAATTGAGCGCATTTGGTACAGAGCTAGCACTAGCAAAGGGCACCTCAATGTCATGTTTTATATCGCCGCCATCTTGACGGGAACGTAATGGCGGCTTAAATCAAATTTCGACTAACCTAATCATCTGATCTCTACCAAATTTTGCAACAACATACATTTATGTGAGAAGCGTTCTTTGACCAAGCTATAAGGTCAACAGTCCAATAATTTGCATATAGCGGTCATGTATGTCTGCAAATCGATTCCCACTATCAATTCAAACACGGTAAAATAGAATTGAACGTAATTTGGTACAGAGGTAGCACCAGCAAAGGGTACTTCAGGGTCATGTCTTATATGGCCGCCATCTTGACGGAAATGGAATGGCGGCCACCCAAATGTTAAAAGCTTAAATCAAATTACTACCAACCTAATTATTTGATCTCCACCAAATTTTGCAACAACATACCTCTTTGTGGGAAACATCTTTTGACTGAACTACAAGGTCATCGGCCAAATAGTTTGCAGATAGCGGCTATGTATGTGTGAAAATCGATTCACCATATCAATTCAAACACGGTGAAACCGAATTGAATGAAATTTTGTACAGAGGTAGCACTAGCAAAGGTCACCTCATATTCATGTTTAATATCCGTATAACACGTTGTATTTCAACAAGATACTACAACCAACATTCAATTACTCTCCTTGAAGAGGACAAAGAGTTATAACCATACCCAAACATTTAGGAGAAAGCAGGCTATATGTTCTTTACTGAACATCTTGTTATTTCTTGTATCTTAATCATGCGATTGAAGTTTGTATACTACACCTACATAATAATCTCCATGTAATAGTACATAACTATAATGATAATAATAATAATAATAATAATAATAATAATAATAATAATAATAATAATATCGTTTGGCCTCGGTGCCGGGTGCAAGCTTTGTAATTTGCCACCAGAGGGTAGCTTGCATGTCGAATTTCGTTGTTCCTTGAATCACTATGAAAGTCAAGGAGGTTAGATATCTAAGCTCCTTGAACACTATAGGGCTTTCTAGTTGAGACCATCCCAAATATTTGGACGGTTCTCAATATCTACGAATCTATTACAGCAAACTGAAATTTTGTATATTGAGAGACGAAATTAACATAAGTAGGATATATGAAAATAGGCTGCATAGTTCTTCACGGAATTACTTGTTCTTTATCACAACATGGGAACTGTGTGAGCCAGTTACAAATACAACCACGCAGTGGACCTAGGTTTGAAATTGGTTTGCCAGGAATGGGTCATTTTTTACAGAGGATTTGATAATGAAAATCATATTAAAAAACAATCCTGCAAAGTTATGGGCATGCAGAGTGCGCTACTGCGCAATTTTCTAATCCTGACCTCTCTCTCTGCCGATGTAAAGAAGAATAGACTGCTTCAGTCATCTTCTTTGAAGGGTAGATATATTTTTACGACATGCTTTACTACCGAGACTCAAGTGGCGTAACCAATAGCGAGCGCCTGGCTCCAGTTACTGAGCGATGTGTTAATAGACAGTCTGCACCATCGTGTTTAAATCTACTTTATGGCGTATGGCAACTCCCAAGTTTATAGTTGTTCCTAGTCTTGATAACAATCGGAGATCCGATTCTCTCTCAATGGAATGAATGTAAACCGAACATACTGCTCACAAGGGTTGGTTGGTTGGTTCCTTAGTTTAGGGGCTGCGACAACGCGGTCATTTAGTCCCGTGTACTTTGGGTGTGTGTAGAATTTGTTTGATAACCGGTGTTAATTGTGATGATTAAGGTTCGGATGTTAAGGAAAAGTCATATTTTTATCCTGAGCTCATTTTACCCGAAATATGAAAAATAAGTTTGAATTACGGGTCCCTGACCACGTTTAAAGCAATTTGATGTTGCCTATAAATGCATATTTCGACCATTTTTATTGTTTTGGTCATATTTGGTCATATTTTAGTGATGTTGTTGTTTGAGTCTTCAGTATTTTGACTGGTTTGATGCAGCTCTCCATGCCTCCCTATCCTGAGCTAATCGTTTCATCTCTACATAGCTACCACACCCTACATCCGAGGCAATCTGTTTAACATATTCTAACCTTGGTCTACCCCTACAGTTCTTGTCCTCGACCCTTCCTTCCATAACTAAGCTTGCTATTCCTGGGTGTCTTAGTATGTGTCCTACCAACCTATCTCTTCTCTTCATTAGCAGTCGCCAGAAACATCTCTCCTCTCCCACTCGCCTTAATACCTCTTCGTTTGTAACCCTATCTACCCATCTGATCTTCATCATTCTCCTGTAACACCACATTTCAAATGCTTCAATTCTCCTCTTTTCTGCTGCACCAATAGTCCAAGTTTCACTTCCATAGAGCGCCACGTTCCAGACAAAGGCTTTCAAAAATGACTTCCTAATACCTAAATCTATATTCGATGTCAGCAGATTCCTTTTTTGTAGAAAGGCTTTCCTTGCCTGAGCCAACCTACTTTTTATATCCTCTTTGCTTCGTCCATCACTGGTTATTCTGCTTCCTAAGTAACAGAAGTCTCCTACTTCCTTCAGCTTTTCACCTGCCAATTTGATCTCCATAGAGGATTCTGATTTATTTCGACTGCATTCCAGTATTTTTGTTTTACATTTATTAAATTTCATCATGAATTCCTTCCGTAAGACGGAATCCATACCATTCAAAAACTCTTTCAAATCCTCAGGCTTGTCGGCCAAGATGACGATGTCATCAGCAGATCTCAGAGTTGAAATTATTTCTCCTTGAATCTTCACTCCCACTTTAGTGATATAAGGTCATATTTGGTTATAATTTCAGCATTTTTGTTTAAATTTAGGCGTCGTTAACAAGGTACGTGTTATCTGCATCGAGTTTCAAACACAGGATTTCCTAATAGTTTAGTAGATATGTTTTTCTTTCTATTCCCGGAACAGGCAGATAGCAGGTTTAGAAGACCTGATTCCAAGGAGGTGCTGCTCTACGGTCGTATTTTAGCACACCTTTCTGGACAAGTTAGATTGCGACACTGTACGCATGAGGTCACGGAACATGACGATAGTGTGTTTACGCCTTTCAATAGGATGTTATAGTTTTAGGTCATATTTTATAGTTTTTAGGGCATATTTTGTACTTCCTTAGGTCTTAAGCTTTCGAAGCCTAGTGATGACTATATTACAGTAGTGTGTGTTATCTGTGATTCAGGTAGAAGGACTGCAGACGATTAATTTTTTCAAGTAGTTCCTCCTTTTGCTACCAAATTCTACCGTCCACGACACCTAGCTGCGCATGTGGCTACTAAATGCCATAGCAGTCAGCACCTGGCGACGAATGTTGGAACTGATATACCGTTATCAAACTAACCTACAAATTTTAGCTTCCACAAGTGTAGTTAGTGGAAGGTTATTTTTCATGCCATAAATCTATGACATGCATGGTTAGCTGCCGCCCCGGAGGTCCTGGGTTCGATTCCCGGCTCTGCCACGAAATTTGAAAAGTTGTATGAGGACTGGAACGGGGTCTACTCAGCCTCGGGTGTTCCAAATGAGTAGAGGGGGTTCGATTCCCACCTCAGCCATCCTCGAAGTGGTTTTCCGTGGTTGCCCACTTCTTATTCGGGCAAATGCCGGGATGGTACTGTCCCCGTTTACCTGGATAGTAGGCTGTCAGATATCCGCCCCCTCACTCGGATTGCCAATTATAAATCGCACCGGCACAGTTACATCAATGAAAATGGCACTGACAGATACTATCGAGATAAGAGCACAGAAGTTCACAGGAAATCATTGTGGAACACACCAAAATAGACGGGGGTTCATACTTACCGTTACTTACCTCTTAATTATCTCGGGGTTTGAGTTGACAACAGGATCACTAAAAGTCTGTTCACACAATAACCTCCACCATGATATTTAAAAATGAGCCAAGACGAAGACGAGAACTTTGAACTGTACAAAAGCTTTATTTCTAATAAAGGGTATGATTTTACTAACACAACAAAATCAACGTGGCTATCAGTAGCCCAAGTCAATCTGACTACGTCCTCAGTAGGACTTGCAAAAATTATCATACAACATGATATAAAACATTTTTAGCTCCCAAGAGCTCCAAATAACATAATATTCATAACACTATTGGATTGGAAAAGGACATCAGGGTGTGACATATATATAGAGCATTTGGTTTCCTTTTAATAAACATGAGAATGGTATTTATAGTCGCAAGGCCGGAGTGTGTACGACCTCACACTGATAACCAGGTGTTGGCCCAGCTGCGAGCTACCCTCGAACCTGTTGCAGCCTGGTCAAATGCACTCCCTTCTCACATGCTGTTACGTAACATACAGCTTGCTCTCTGAAGCTTTTAAATGTCTACAAGACAACTCACATTATATTTACGCAAATCTTTCAAGTACTTTGCTCACATCCTATTGGATCATTATGTTAATTCCTTAAATTTGTTAAGTTCAATCCAAATGTTTAATTAGCTCTTAAATGTTTATAACAAAATCACATAAATTATTTATAACAATTAGAAATTGTTTATAATGTTTGTCAAAGACAATAAAAATATTATAAGCACGTCTTTAACATCACTCTCGTTTTACATTACTTTCAAAAATATTTACAGCAATTATTTACAATATTAACATTTTAAATTGTTTAAATTATTAATTTAATAAATACATTAACCACATGTTCATTCGGTTTGTAATTTTCATAATCGTGTTTAATATAATCGACCAATGAAGGTTAGTTATACATGTTAATGTCACAATCTGGTTTAATAAAGGTTTTAATAATGATTTGTGACGGCAACCTTCATTCAAAATCTTTTCTCAAATTCTTTCAAAACTCGTGTTAATTCTAACAGTAAATCACTTGATTAATTTTCAACGAACTATTACAATCTTACTCCAGCGGAAAATCCTTCGCTAACAAGTTAATGCACAAATTGCATTACAAATATGCCCAAAATCATCATATATTAATCTATATGGTATTAAACTTCCACATAACTTACAAAACTTCCACAAATAATTCTTTAACATTTATTCCTGTGGGAACTTCCTTCATATTCAAGGGCATTATACCTCAGCGACTTTCAACACGCGCTGCACTATCGATTATACATTCATAGTTCCACTTAAAATTTTTTATAATCATTAATTGTTTCAAAACTGTTTTTCTATAACCTTCGTGGATTTCATTCATGAACCGAAATGAAGTCAAAACTTGCCAATCACAAACAAATTTAATAGTGACTACGCTTATATACGCCTGTCTGGTCTATCAAAATTTAAGATTAACATCTTAAAAGAAATGTGTAGTATAAAAATACTATCTTCAAATAAAGTACGACTAAAATACAAAGTAGTCGAATAGAATCCAATTAGACTGGGGAATGCAAACATCGTTCTATAATTCTCTAATTGAGAAAAACTCCTAACAAAAGTACTTGACTTTAATGCATTCAATAATTCATTATTGAAGTTAATCTTTCACAAAAGTGTCTATAATGCAATGTTCATTCATAACTGACGATAAATATCTGTGTTGCAATCAATACAAATAACGACTAGTATTTCCAAGATCGTCGACAACGTAAGAGATTTTAACGCTCTAAAATCATTTAAATGTTCTTCCTTCTTGATGATGACAGAAAATTGGTCAAAGTAATGAAACTGGGGTTGAATTACTTTAATAAAATGACACGCTGTCTGAATTTAAATCTGCCATAAAAATCATTAACTTACAGTCAAATCGTGACTACAAAAATATTAATTACTGAAAAATCTAAATATCAGTCTCAACTGATTCAAAATCGTTAACTATGCCCATGACATAACAATGTCTTAATAAATCGTCGAAAAATGCAAAACTCATCAAGGTGTACTGAGAATAAGAATCTCAACAAGAAAATAGGGCAAAAATACATGTGGATAAAAATATGGGAAAAATGGTTGCTCAAACATCATTAATATACTCAAATACAATAAACGTTCACGACTACCTTATCTGCCGATTGACGTTCCAGAGGAAAATTCCCCAAAGAAGACTGCTGATGGATCCATTTCACCACGTTAAAGTTGAGCTCCATCCTCGAAATAGGAAATAGCACCCTCAGAGAATCGAACTGCTTCCTTCTCCGTGAATCGCTCTGCTCCTCGAAGACGAATAGACATCCTTCCGGCAATAATCTTCTGTGTGAGTCGGGATATCCCTGACCTCTCTTGAAAAATTCCCTGAAGTTCCAGTAGACAATCGTCATGAAGTTTTGTAGAAATTTCCGAAGAAATTATTCATATTCAGAGTATGAAATTGTTTCTATGGCTGTTCGATGGTATTCAGCCTTTAATTACGAAACATGGGTGTAGATGGTATTCACCGCATGTTCGCTTGTGTGGAATAGCAATTAGCGAAGTTCCATGTCGCTATCTTACTCCGTTGAAGTATGTCCCAATTGCAATAAGCGCCTTAGCCTTCCATCTGCTCTTCGGTTGTAGTGTTAGAAGAACAAACTGCCGTATTTAATTGCTCCATTATACTGTATCGTTGTGTAACCAAGTAATCTGAAGTCTTTCTATTCCACTCGCAGCGTCAGCCGTTGCGTTGATTCTGGCTTCACAAAAGTGCTTCTCTTGTGGCGAGATAATCACTTTTCTCAGTCGTATAAAACTGCTAATATCTTTCGAACTAATCGGTCGAAATTGTTCAGCTTTTCTCTATAACTGCATGAAGCACTGCACAATGCAATTAGCTTATCGGAGACCGCTAACTGTTCGAAGCTAAACTTGCAGAAGCTTTCTAAGGTCCGTTTCAACTTCACCTAGTTTGACTTGGATCTCGTTAATATAGTGGCCTCGCCACGCGTTATAAAGACGATTCTTTTCACTGCCGTTCACTTCGACGTCTCACTATAATGAATGTATAAGAAAAGAACTTTCACAATATACTTCGATGCTCTGAGAATGAGATCTCAGAATGATCAGAGAACGAAAAAGAGGCTCCTCTCTTCTGCGCAAGCCCTTTTATTAACTTCACGAGGGGCGTTACCATCCCTTCCAAAGCGTGGTACTACGTCATCGTTAGAAGTTCTAACTTCGTTAATACATGACGGATTTTCAAAATTCAAAAACTGAAAATAAATTTCACCAAAATTCCAAATCAATGCCTTTACTGCAAATGGATTTCCACAATTCTGCATTCCAAAAGTAATAAAAATACCATAGTTTTAGCAATCTCCGTCTTCCTTTAAACTATCGTTGATTGGTTCATGCCTCTCCTCCAATAGCATGGTTTCTTCCTCAGCAGAATTTCTCGTTTCCTGCGACTGCGTCGTAAATCTTGGAACATTCTCGACTAAATGCTGACGTCACTGAGAATCTCAGCTCAAGTAGCCTGCTGGCATAACATTTACGTCATCCGTGCTTACGTCATGACTACCCACGTCATAACTATGACAGCCATAAAACTCATTATAATTTTCAAATATAGCCACCGTGGTCTCTACATAATTCAATTACGGGGGCATTCTCCTCCCACCACGTTTTAAAAACAGTTGCAAATTGTTTTTAAACTCAATGTTACAAGTATCTCAACTCTCTTGAACACGAAATTGAATTATTACTGGCTTACTCTAGGATAGTATCTTTTTAAATTTCCAGCATTGAACTTGCCGTAAACGACATTATTCTCATTATCGTAGAGTTCATAACAGTTGTTTCCATAGGCGTTCGTAATCCTAAATGGCCCCAGGAACACTAATCCAAACTTGGGGTAGATTTTCTTGGACATATCAGCCTTGACAGGTCTGCGTAATAATACAAGATTTCCAACTTGAAAGGGTGTACCAAAACGTTTTCCAGCTACTCTTTTCAATCGTTTCTCTGCTGCTTTCTGGAGTTGTTCCTTTGCCTTGTCAATCCTCTGCTGTCTTCCTATGTCGGGATCTCTCGGTATGTGGTTGAAAAGATTATCCCACGGCCTTTCTGGGTTTCTTCCTAGATGAAGTCGCATTGGCACTTCTCCTGTGCTCTCCTGCACTGTAGAGTTCAGACATTCCTCTATGAGGGGTACAAATCTCACCCAACCAGAATGATCATTTGGACAGAAAATTCGACAGAATTTCGAAAATTCAGCCATATATCTTTCTGAGGAATTCGATTCAGGGTAACGCACGCTTGAAAATAAGTGCTTAATGCCAAGCCTTTCCATATCCGCTGCAAATTCCACGGACGTAAACTGCGTTCCATGATCTGACAGTAGATATTCCGGTATACCAGCTTTAGGAAATACAGCATTTTCCAGTCTGCTTACTACGTTCCTCGTGTTAGCTTTCTGCATGGGACTCATTGTAACAAATTTTGAGAAAACATCCACGGTCACCAACAAGTACTGGTTACCCTGGTATCCCTTCGGACAGGGGCCAAATATATCCGTCGCCATGAGTTCGTTTGGCTTAGAAGGAATCATCGCCTTCGGTTTTCCCTTTAGTAAAGCAGAAGCATACTTTGCTCTTTGACATTTGTCACAGGATCTAATGACCTTGGCAATACTGGAACGCATGTTAGTCCAGATAAATCTCTCTTTAAGTGTATTAAGAGTTTTATCTAAACCGGCATGTCCAGTTGCATGATGAGCTACCCACACTAAATTGACAATAAGTTTAGGTGGCACGACTATTCGGAGTTTTGTATGCGCAGAGTCAGCATACTTGCATACAATGTCTCCACTGAAGACAAAGTGTCGTGAATTTCTCCGTGTAGCTTCATAGTCAACATCCGTATTGTCCATGTAACCCTTGAGGAACCTGTACATTTTCCTTATTGGAGCGTGTCTCTTCTGTGACACACCGATTCGGGCTAACCTCCTAACGGTTTCTTCATCTTCTTGCTCCAATTGTACATGGTGTATCTGCACATTTTTAATAGGGTTACGTGATAGAGCATCAGCCAGTAAGTTATCTTTCCCAGGCTGGTGGACAATAGTAGCGTTAAACTGTAGGGTGAACAAAGCCCAACGTGTCAATCTATCACTTGACATGTCAGTTTGCAACATAAACTGTAGTGCTTTATGGTCAGTAATAATGATGACCTTATGTCCCAGCAGGATTTTCTTCCAGGCTTGTAAAGCTGTCACAAAAGCTAACGCTTCAAGCTCTGTCGTGAAGTAGTTTCCCTCGTGCTTTTTCAACTTCCGACTAGTGAACGCAATGTAGTGCTTGTTGCCTGCCTCGTCTTTCTGGTATAAGACTGCACTAATGCCTATTCTTGATGCATCAGACTCAATATAGAACACCTTCTCAAAGTCTGGGTACTCCAGTTTCACATTATTTCTGAGCATCTCCTTTGCTTTCTCAAAAGCCTCGTCTGCAGCGGTACTCCATTTCCATCTGTTGTTCTTCTTGAGTAAGTCATACAGAGGAGCCATAATTTCCGAGTATCTTGGACAGTGGCTGCTAATAAATTGGCATGCACCTACAAATTCTCTGACTTGTTTTACCTTAGTTGGCTTTGGAAATCTCGTGATCGCATCTACTTTTTTCATGTTTGGATGATATCCATCTTTATCAATAGTATGCCCCAAATAATTTATCTCCTTCTTCAAGAATTGACATTTTCCAAAGTTCACCTTGATGTTAGCCTCCCTTAAATTCTCGAACAACTTTCTCAAGTGCACTAAATGTTCTGTGGCGTTGGGTGAAGATACGATTAAATCGTCAATGTAGCAGATTACATTTTCTTTCACTTCGTCAGTGAGCTTACTATCAAGTGCTCGAATAAGTGCTGGTCCACTGTTAACCATTCCAAAAGGCATTCTGGCAAAGACCCATGACGTTTGGTCAAATAGGAATCCAGTGTACTGCATACTATCCTCTTCTAATTGAACTTGATAAAATGAAGACGTCAAGTCGAGAACGCTGAAACATGCTCTTCCTTTGAATTTCCGAAGCAGATCTCTAATCTTGGGTGGTCTGTCATTTTCTGGAAGAATCTTCAAGTTGATGGTCCTGGCATCGAGACAAAGACGTATCTGACCATTACTTTTCTTCACTACTGTGATGGGGTTTATATAAGACGACGCCTGTTTTCTAATAATCCCGTCTACCTCCATTTTTCTGATTAACCCTCGTACTTCTTGATAGTATTTCTCAGGAATGGGGTATATTCTCTTCTGGTAAGGGGTTTCATCTGTCAGCCTTATCTTGTACTTATAATCCTTAATCAATCCAGGCTTTTCATCGAAAATATCTTGGAATTCCTTTATCAGATCCTCAAATTCCCCCTGAATTTCTTCAAATCCTTCAGTTTTTCTACTGGGTATTTCTTCTAAATTTTCCACTTCATTAATTATTGTATTCAAAATTTCTTCCCTAAGGTCTATTTCCAGACTGTTTTTCACGTCCTGTTCTTCTATCTCTTCTGTGATTATGTACCCATCATTAAAGCTAATACTTCTGTTCTTCATGTCAATAATAGCTCCGACCTTCGATATAAAATCGATTCCAAGCACCATATCAAAATTGATCTTGCTCACCACAATGAAGATCTGTTCATAATTCCTGCCATTGATCTCAAAGTTCAATAACACTTGAATCTTGCATTTCACTGCCTTATCTTGGAATATCCCTTTCACTTTGACGGTAGAAACAGGTAGAACTGTCATGTTCTCTCCTCTTAGCAGACTTTGATAACATTCCTCTGAAATGATGGAAATAATAGCACCAGTATCCATCAGGGCTTTGTACTGCTGTCCATCTATCCGTACAGCAATAATAGGTAATGCACATGGTCTTTCCTCTTTAACAATACCCCTCTCTTCTAGTAAATCTTCATCGGTAACTTCGTATATCTCATTAATCGTAATCAGGTGTGGTGTGGCAATGTATTTACAGGTTCTCACTGACGTTGAGAAATCGGCGTTTTTTTTTTGTGTTACCGACCTCAAAATTCTGCTGGCTCGTAGAAGGCCCAGGATCGATTACAACATCCTGCCTTTTCTTTTGATTGTCAGCTTCTTTATCCCTTAATTCCTGTAAGTATTGCTGGCTTTCCTTTTCTCTTTGCTGATACTGATCAGGTGTCATAACCTGACTTTGAGTATTCTGGTTTCTATTTTGGTTTTGGTTATTCCTATTATAGTTACGGTTATACCCATTATTGTTGTAATATCTGCCTCTTCCATTGTAGTTTCCTCGGTTGTAGTTCCAACCTCTTCTCTGTTGATACGGTCGGTAACCTTGTGATCTGTAATTTCTAAACTGATTATTCCTGTGAGGACCTACATTGTCATTTTTCTCCTCCTCTGGCTTGTCAGTTTGTTGGACTTGGTCCATGTATACCGTATTGATTTCCTTAAACTCCTGCCTTTGACCTTTCTGGACTACGTTAGGCATTGGACTTGTGTAGTCTAACCTTCTCAGTAATTCATCCATGCTGGATAAATCTCTGATGTTGGACGAAATTATAAGTCTCCTCACCTCAACTGGCAGCATACGAGAAATCGCATCTATTAGTTGCTCCGTGGACAATGGGGGTTGCAAAAATCTCAAGCGGGACAACTGACTCGTAAAGAAATCAGCGTACCTCGTTGGAAGAGTACCTGAGTATTTTCTTGAATACACCTCCGCTCTTAACGAATTCTGCGCTTCTATAGACCAAAATCGCTTGATTAATGCCTCTGTAAACTCGTCAAAGTTACTGAATGTGTATCTAAATGCGCGAAACCATTCAAGGGGTCCTCCAATCAGATATCTCTCTACTATCTTCATCTCTCTCTCTCTGGGAATGTGAGCTTCGATGAAATAATCTTTGAGATTCCTTACATACTCTATAGGTGTCAAACTATCAGTGTTACTGAATTTTTGTGGTTTGTCTTCGAAATTCCTAATGACCGTCACGTTCCTCGGATACGAATCCGGATAGTTTTTCCCACTATCTCTATAATTCCACTCAGGTTCCATATTCCTTTCGTCATCCTCCTCTCTGAATCTGGATACACGTTCTTCAGGAGTCACGTCTCTCTCTTCTGGCTCAAGGTTATGTCTTCTAGCATAATTCCTATTCAATTCGCAAGCTAAGCCTTCTGTATCCTTGTCGGTGATTTCTGTTAAGACTTTCTTGATAATCTCTTCTTTGTAGTTTTCCATTAAACTAGCCTCTCCTAACTTCAAATTTTTCAGTTTACTCGTCGTTTCATTTACATCCGAGACAACTTTATGCATCTGTTCCTCTAATGTAGATTTTAAAGTTTGCATATCCTGATCTAGTTGTGTTCTATCGTCAACTTGTTTTTCGGATAACGAATTTATCCTGACGCTTAAATCTTTCCTAATCTGTACTACTTCATTGTTAATTTCTATCTGCGTACTGGCAAGTTTTCTTTCAATCCTTTCCTGAATTTGGGTTACATGTTCCCCACTTGACTTATTCCACTCGTCTTTCCATACCGCTACGTTTGCTGTTAACATTTCGGCTATGTCTACTTCGATATCCTCTTTTAATACTCTATTGTGGTCTAATACCTGTGTTCTCATGACCTCTACATCATACTTCAACTCTGCTAAAGACGTTGTTGTTCTAACTGATTCATCGACTAACCTAGTCGCTAATGCAGTTATATTACGCGTACAAATAGTTTTTGAGTTTTCGATTTCTTCCCTGACTTTATTTACATCAGTTTGGACTTTAGTAATATCTACGAAAACTGTGTTGACCTCTACCTGAATCTTAGTTATGTCACTTTGCACCTCAGTTATATCCGCATGAATATTATTAATGTCTACCTGAACATTTGATACATCAGTTCTAGCTTTTTGAATTTCTTTTTGGACTTCCTCGACCTTGTCTTGGACAGTCGCTACATCGTTTTTGACAACTACAACTTCGGCTCTAGCACAAGAAATATCCCCTCGGACATTAGCTACATCTAGATTTAACATTGTAAGGTCTCTCTGTACCTTAGACACATCATTTTTAACATCAGACACATTTGTGCGGATGTCACTTACAGTACTCTCAATTCCTTGGGTATTAATCTGTAAACGCGACATATTATCCTCCAAATTAGCAGCACTAGTTTGAATACCCTTCAAATTAGCAGACATATTACTAGCATTCTCCTCCATTCGACTAGTATTCCTAGCTTCCATCTCCTTCATACTACTATTCAAATTACTAGCATTCTCCTCCATTCTTGCATTCAAATTAGCAGACAAATTACTAGCATTTTCCTCCATCTTTGCATTCAAATTACTAGCATTCTCCTCCATCATCTGCTTCATGTTAGCAGACATCTCCTCTAACATTTTCTTCAAACTTTCATCTGCCATTACAATATTATTAAAAAATGGATTGCTGTAGGGACATACATCAAAAGAGCAAAATAACAACATTTGAGCAACACTTTTCACCATATATAATTTTGATCAATTTTCTGTCTTAAATCTAACTTATAACTACCTTATAATTAACCTTCGAAGATACTTCATGTTGAAACAAACTCAAGCACATGTTCAAATTTCCCTGGCTCATTTTAAAATATCCTAACACAAATAATTTACATTTACAATCCAAATAATTAATTTTATCTTTAATATGACTGAAATGTCATAAGCCGGTCAAATAAAATAAGATTCCAGATTATAGGCGATTTTTCTAAGTTTCCTGCCCATTTAACCTTTCTCAAGTTGTATAAGATCTGATCTTTTCTGAGTGTAATTTTCCTAATACAATACAACATTTAATTCCTATATAATCACACTCTTAAATACTACACTTGGCCTAGACATCTAACAAAGAATCAACCTCTTTATTTGAGTCTAATGGAACCCTACGTTTTAGGTTTGCCACTCTTTCTGTTGACTCAGCCCCACGTTGGGCGCCAATCTTTCTGTCCCCGTTTACCTGGATAGTAGGCTGTCAGATATCCGCCCCCTCACTCGGATTGCCAATTATAAATCGCACCGGCACAGTTACATCAATGAAAATGGCACTGACAGATACTATCGAGATAAGAGCACAGAAGTTCACAGGAAATCATTGTGGAACACACCAAAATAGACGGGGGTTCATACTTACCGTTACTTACCTCTTAATTATCTCGGGGTTTGAGTTGACAACAGGATCACTAAAAGTCTGTTCACACAATAACCTCCACCATGATATTTAAAAATGAGCCAAGACGAAGACGAGAACTTTGAACTGTACAAAAGCTTTATTTCTAATAAAGGGTATGATTTTACTAACACAACAAAATCAACGTGGCTATCAGTAGCCCAAGTCAATCTGACTACGTCCTCAGTAGGATTTGCAAAAATTATCATACAACATGATATAAAACATTTTTAGCTCCCAAGAGCTCCAAATAACATAATATTCATAACACTATTGGATTGGAAAAGGACATCAGGGTGTGACATATATATAGAGCATTTGGTTTCCTTTTAATAAACATGAGAATAGTATTTATAGTCGCAAGGCCGGAGTGTGTACGACCTCACACTGATAACCAGGTGTTGGCCCAGCTGCGAGCTACCCTCGAACCTGTTGCAGCCTGGTCAAATGCACTCCCTTCTCACATGCTGTTACGTAACATACAGCTTGCTCTCTGAAGCTTTTAAATGTCTACAAGACAACTCACATTATATTTACGCAAATCTTTCAAGTACTTTGCTCACATCCTATTGGATCATTATGTTAATTCCTTAAATTTGTTAAGTTCAATCCAAATGTTTAATTAGCTCTTAAATGTTTATAACAAAATCACATAAATTATTTATAACAATTAGAAATTGTTTATAATGTTTGTCAAAGACAATAAAAATATTATAAGCACGTCTTTAACATCACTCTCGTTTTACATTACTTTCAAAAATATTTACAGCAATTATTTACAATATTAACATTTTAAATTGTTTAAATTATTAATTTAATAAATACATTAACCACATGTTCATTCGGTTTGTAATTTTCATAATCGTGTTTAATATAATCGACCAATGAAGGTTAGTTATACATGTTAATGTCACAATCTGGTTTAATAAAGGTTTTAATAATGATTTGTGACGGCAACCTTCATTCAAAATCTTTTCTCAAATTCTTTCAAAACTCGTGTTAATTCTAACAGTAAATCACTTGATTAATTTTCAACGAACTATTACAATCTTACTCCAGCGGAAAATCCTTCGCTAACAAGTTAATGCACAAATTGCATTACAAATATGCCCAAAATCATCATATATTAATCTATATGGTATTAAACTTCCACATAACTTACAAAACTTCCACAAATAATTCTTTAACATTTATTCCTGTGGGAACTTCCTTCATATTCAAGGGCATTATACCTCAGCGACTTTCAACACGCGCTGCACTATCGATTATACATTCATAGTTCCACTTAAAAATTTTTATAATCATTAATTGTTTCAAAACTGTTTTTCTATAACCTTCGTGGATTTCATTCATGAACCGAAATGAAGTCAAAACTTGCCAATCACAAACAAATTTAATAGTGACTACGCTTATATACGCCTGTCTGGTCTATCAAAATTTAAGATTAACATCTTAAAAGAAATGTGTAGTATAAAAATACTATCTTCAAATAAAGTACGACTAAAATACAAAGTAGTCGAATAGAATCCAATTAGACTGGGGAATGCAAACATCGTTCTATAATTCTCTAATTGAGAAAAACTCCTAACAAAAGTACTTGACTTTAATGCATTCAATAATTCATTATTGAAGTTAATCTTTCACAAAAGTGTCTATAATGCAATGTTCATTCATAACTGACGATAAATATCTGTGTTGCAATCAATACAAATAACGACTAGTATTTCCAAGATCGTCGACAACGTAAGAGATTTTAACGCTCTAAAATCATTTAAATGTTCTTCCTTCTTGATGATGACAGAAAATTGGTCAAAGTAATGAAACTGGGGTTGAATTACTTTAATAAAATGACACGCTGTCTGAATTTAAATCTGCCATAAAAATCATTAACTTACAGTCAAATCGTGACTACAAAAATATTAATTACTGAAAAATCTAAATATCAGTCTCAACTGATTCAAAATCGTTAACTATGCCCATGACATAACAATGTCTTAATAAATCGTCGAAAAATGCAAAACTCATCAAGGTGTACTGAGAATAAGAATCTCAACAAGAAAATAGGGCAAAAATACATGTGGATAAAAATATGGGAAAAATGGTTGCTCAAACATCATTAATATACTCAAATACAATAAACGTTCACGACTACCTTATCTGCCGATTGACGTTCCAGAGGAAAATTCCCCAAAGAAGACTGCTGATGGATCCATTTCACCACGTTAAAGTTGAGCTCCATCCTCGAAATAGGAAATAGCACCCTCAGAGAATCGAACTGCTTCCTTCTCCGTGAATCGCTCTGCTCCTCGAAGACGAATAGACATCCTTCCGGCAATAATCTTCTGTGTGAGTCGGGATATCCCTGACCTCTCTTGAAAAATTCCCTGAAGTTCCAGTAGACAATCGTCATGAAGTTTTGTAGAAATTTCCGAAGAAATTATTCATATTCAGAGTATGAAATTGTTTCTATGGCTGTTCGATGGTATTCAGCCTTTAATTACGAAACATGGGTGTAGATGGTATTCACCGCATGTTCGCTTGTGTGGAATAGCAATTAGCGAAGTTCCATGTCGCTATCTTACTCCGTTGAAGTATGTCCCAATTGCAATAAGCGCCTTAGCCTTCCATCTGCTCTTCGGTTGTAGTGTTAGAAGAACAAACTGCCGTATTTAATTGCTCCATTATACTGTATCGTTGTGTAACCAAGTAATCTGAAGTCTTTCTATTCCACTCGCAGCGTCAGCCGTTGCGTTGATTCTGGCTTCACAAAAGTGCTTCTCTTGTGGCGAGATAATCACTTTTCTCAGTCGTATAAAACTGCTAATATCTTTCGAACTAATCGGTCGAAATTGTTCAGCTTTTCTCTATAACTGCATGAAGCACTGCACAATGCAATTAGCTTATCGGAGACCGCTAACTGTTCGAAGCTAAACTTGCAGAAGCTTTCTAAGGTCCGTTTCAACTTCACCTAGTTTGACTTGGATCTCGTTAATATAGTGGCCTCGCCACGCGTTATAAAGACGATTCTTTTCACTGCCGTTCACTTCGACGTCTCACTATAATGAATGTATAAGAAAAGAACTTTCACAATATACTTCGATGCTCTGAGAATGAGATCTCAGAATGATCAGAGAACGAAAAAGAGGCTCCTCTCTTCTGCGCAAGCCCTTTTATTAACTTCACGAGGGGCGTTACCATCCCTTCCAAAGCGTGGTACTACGTCATCGTTAGAAGTTCTAACTTCGTTAATACATGACGGATTTTCAAAATTCAAAAACTGAAAATAAATTTCACCAAAATTCCAAATCAATGCCTTTACTGCAAATGGATTTCCACAATTCTGCATTCCAAAAGTAATAAAAATACCATAGTTTTAGCAATCTCCGTCTTCCTTTAAACTATCGTTGATTGGTTCATGCCTCTCCTCCAATAGCATGGTTTCTTCCTCAGCAGAATTTCTCGTTTCCTGCGACTGCGTCGTAAATCTTGGAACATTCTCGACTAAATGCTGACGTCACTGAGAATCTCAGCTCAAGTAGCCTGCTGGCATAACATTTACGTCATCCGTGCTTACGTCATGACTACCCACGTCATAACTATGACAGCCATAAAACTCATTATAATTTTCAAATATAGCCACCGTGGTCTCTACATAATTCAATTACGGGGGCAGTACCTTCTTCAAGGCCACGGCTGCCTCCTTCCCTCTTCCTTGTCTATCCATCCTGACCATCCATTACCTTCCCTCATGAGGCCCCTGTTCGCTTTGCAGGTGAGGCCGCCTGGGCGAGGTGCCAATCACACCTCATCAGTTGTATCCACTCCGATTAGATGTTCCCAGCTCTAGGACACTGCCCGTAGAGGCGGTAGTGGTAAGTTCCCTCGCTGAGTCCGTGGGTTCCACCAACCTGGAGGGTAAACGACTAAGAAAGAAGAAATCTATGACATGGGGCCGCCGGCTTTACATCCCCTCCGAAGGAAGGCAAACTGAGGGATTTTTAACGCTCTTAAAAAATCTTACTACTTCGTTCGGGTTTGAACCCGCGAACTTGGGTATGGTAACTCAGCATGCTACCAACTACTCCACCGAAGCCGCTTCTCTCAAGGGTACATCGTGTCTCAAGCTCACTCAAACTTTCCATAATTATTCGTTGTTGTTAATTCATTTTAGAGGCTTGGGACATCTTGGTCATCAGCCCCGTGCATTTGGGTGTGTATTGAACTTGTCTGATAACCTGAATTTATTTTAGCCTATGGCTGTACCCTCCAGAGGCTCACTATTGTGGGACGTGGATTGGGGACCATGGGACCCCAACTGAGTCCGGCATTGCTTCTACTTACTCGTGCCGGGCTCATCACTGTCACCTTTTAATTCGGCCTCCCTTGGTCAACTCTTGTTCTCTTCCGATCCCGAAAGTAAACGTATAGATAACGCTACTGAGCTAGTATGCATAACTGAGCAAACAACACGTAGCTAAGAGTTTGCGTTCTTATAGCAACGTATTTACCACTGACCTAGTATACATAGATGAACAAAGCGGCTTCGGTGGCGTAGTTGGTAGCATGCTGAGCTTCTATACCCAAGATCGCGGGGTCAAACCCGGCCGAAGTCGTCGGATTTTTAAGAGCGTTAAAAATCCCTCAGTATGCCTTCCTTCGGAGGGGAAATAAAGCCGGCGGTCCTATGTCATAGATTTATGGCAAAGAACCTTCCACTAATTACACCTGTGTGCAACTAAATTATATAGGTTAAGAATGTAAACAACGCTCTTAGGTTCCTACGTTCGTTGCCAGGAGCCGACTGCGGTGGCGTCTAGTAGCTAATTTCTGAACTAGTAGTCGTTGACTGTGGCGTTTGGCGGCAAAAGTAGGAACTATTTGAAAAATTCAAAGTCTGCAGTCCTTACTTGAATTAAAAAACAGATAACACACTAATTCAGTCATCACAATTAACACCGGTTTTCAGACAGATTCTACACACACCCAAAGTACACGGGGCTATATGACCGCGTTGTCGCAGGCCCTAAACTGAGGAACAAACCTACCATAGATGAAAAAACAACACGTAGCTAAGAGCTTGCGTTCTTATAGCAACGTATTTATGACGCTACTGACCTAGTAAACATAGATCACGAACACTGGTTGCCATGGTTACGACGGCGTCTGGAAATTGATGACACCAATTCCGGATAGCGACTTAGCTGTAAAACATATCCATGATTAAAAAAACGATAGTAAAATTATTAATACCAGAATCGGTCCTACGTTTCTAGAGCATAACTTAAGTGATGGTAGTGGAGAGCGCATTAGGGCGTCCATTTTAGAGCATCTGCGTATTTTACATGCTAATGAGAATCAGTTGCTGTTATTTGCATTGTATTTACATAATATTAGCCTATAGAATGCAAGCCTCTACTATGTAACATAAGGATATGCGTTGCTTGGTGCTTGTCGTTACTCGTTACACTACGCATGCTCCATGCTATTGACACAGCCTTCGCATGTTTACTTCGCTGCAATGGTGCGTGAGCTTGACGTCACGAGACTCTGATAATTAACGCTGTCAGTTTAGTGTTGCTGTCTAGATAACTCTTCAATCTATATATTTAAAACGGTAAGCTGATTTTTGTTACCGCGAGATTGACGGAACGGCTGAACCGATTGACTTCGTGATACACTCTGACGAAAGCCCTTGATCTGTATATTTTCAGAGTGTCTTTAAAATAAACAAATATGTTACCATATAGGCCTATTTTAAAATTTATAAACAAAAATGCAAAATTATTGGTCCTAGCGCATGCGCAGAATCAGTTTGGTCATGACGGACATGGCGGATGTCCAGCGCGTTTTAATGTGAGAGTTATTTATAAGAATTATAGAGGAGGGGGGATTCATTAATTGTTGAGCATAGGTACTCCTCCATTTTCATAACTTTCACAAGGCAGATTATTGAAAATATATAATTTATGATTCACATACCTTTCTGGGAGTCGTTAGAAGTTGATTTCAATTCGAATTCTCATTGCTGCACTGGAAATATGTATTTTATTACGACAATATATCATTTTCATACCTTATTTTATCTCTTGGGCAAGCCTCCGTGGCTTCGGCGGCAGCACGCCACACACCGTTCGGTCCGTGGTTGAAATCCCGGTCACTCGATGTGAAATTTGTGCCAGCAGTATGTTGCAATGTCGAGACTGCAATTTTGACGCCCTTAAAGTTACAATAGTGCCAAAAAGTAATCGTACAAAGAATGTAACTTATATAGGAAACATCTTCATTAAATATGTTGTTCATTGTCCGTCATATTTTGACGGGTTTCAACTAGTAAATCTTTAATTCCTCGAGCAGCGATGTATCAGTGTTGCTTGCTGCAGGTCCCTGCATGACCACATCAGGGACTAACTCTGCGCTGTGCTGTTACACGTCCTCGCTATTCGGTAGGGATGTAGCCTACATATTCGAAATTTACGAATCATTTCGAATTCGAATATTTGATCCGAACATACGATTAGTTCGACTATTCGAATTATTCCAGGGTGTCTACTACTCTGAAAAACAAGGAAAACAGGGAATACTCAGGGAATTTTTAAATCCTGGAAAACTCAGGGAATTATCAGGGTATTTTAATGACACTCAGGGAATTTTAGATTTACAAGGTCCAACCTTGAATACAGTAAACTCCCGATTATCCGCGGAATTGACTGGCGTGGATACCGCGGATAATCGAATTTCGTGGATAAGCCGCAAACATGCTGGTAATGGTTAAACAAAGGTCGAAGGCACTATAAAACAACACACATGTGCTTTAAATAAGTTTACGTTCGACCCTGACTATTATATGTCTGAAAATTGTATCATAATGATGGTCATTATAACACTATTTTTCATTATGAAACAGTTTCTCCCACCAATCACAGCTCAAGAAACAGTTGTTTGACCAATTAGATAAGGATACCTTCGCGCATGCGCTCAAAATCCAACATGTCTGTATAAATTACCGAAAGTGCACCGTCCATATGTTCGCGTAAATAAACTGGTGAATATGAGACAAGAAATAGCACTGTACATTAATATCCCCAAATCCAATTTCTACACAGCGCGTTGTTTTCAAACGATTTTGGTGACAGTTTTACTGAATACTGGTGCACAATTTGAACATATGGCATTGAAGCACACAGAGCGCATGCGTCGGTCGACCAGAGAGGTTGGAAAACAGAGATGTACTACCCAGCGCAGCACCCGATTACAAAATTCTAGTGACTGAACAGATATTTATGAATATTTATGTTAAAACATATAATAAAGTTATAATTATCGTTGAACATAAACAGTCGTATGCAACTCGCCTATAATGGTAATTAAGACACTCGTATGAAAATTATACAACTCGCGTACGCTCGTTTTATAAACATACTCGTGTCTTAATTATAACCATTATAGGCTCGTTGCATAATGTACTATTATGTTCGATCCTTACTATTATGTGTCAGTAAACTGTATCATAATGATGGTCATTATAACACTATTTTTCATTATGAAACTGTTTCTCCCACCAATCACAGCTCAAGAAACAATTGTTTGACCAATTAGATAAGGTTAGCATGCGTGGAGTTCCAACGCCTTCTAAACTGCGTTGCCTAGTGTCATAGTGGGGTAATCGAGTAGGCCATGGTGAAATACAAGGCATTCTCTACGTCTCATGCGCTCTGTTCAGTACATAAAACTGGCGAAATCTCGACAGATATTTATGAATATTTATCTTCGAACATAAAATAGTTATAATAATTATCGTCGAACATAAACAGTCGTGTGCAACTCGCCTATAATGGTAAATAAGACACTCGTATGGAAATTATAAACTACATGATAACAAAACTCAGTCGATGTTATGTGTGTTATTAAAAAGTCTTGTTTACTGATTAACAAAAAAATTCGGTCATTTGCTTTTGATTTTTCGTAGTGAAACACTTTTTCTTTTTTGTGATTTGAATTTTCTCAACACCATCTTGTCACAAAGTGATGCGTCGTCTTGCTCTTCAAGGTATTGAAGAATCCTGTCAATGTGTCCTAATGCTGCATCATGATTGAGTAACGGTCCTCTGCATCTGCGTTTCCTTATTGTCTTCCGATTCAACCGATTCAATCCCTCGTACTTGATTTATGATGTTTTCATCTGTGAGGTGCTCAAAGCCCGGTTCATTGGCATCACATTCGATCCACTCAAGTTTATGTATTTAGTAACTTTATTTCAATTTTTGAGAAATAATTTTCGGTTTCAAAACCTTCCTTTTTTATATAAAAATATTCTCCTACAGGCACCGCGAATAATTCACAAAGCGGATAAACCGCCCGCGGATAATCGAGAGTTTACTGTAATTGGAAATTAAAAATTTAAATGTTGATGGGGGAAAAGTATATTTTGGTGATGATTGGGGCTCGGATCGATATGCTCGATAAAATTTCCAGATATGCTCGAAAACCATGTGTTTTATGCTCGATCTATATGCTCGAAAAACCCATTATATGCTCGATAGATATGCTCGAAAAAAACATTAAATGCGGTTAAATATGCAGAATATGTTCCAAAAACACCGTTAAAAACTATAGAAAGGAAAGTGAAACGAAAAAAACAATAACATACCTTTATATACGATCTTTATTTTCTAATTGTATGTATGATACACTGCAATATACTCGCATTCAAGTTTTACAAGTATATATATAAGAGAAGTTTTCTTATAAAAGTTACAGTTTAAAAGTTCATTTACAAAATGTTCAGAATTAAACGAGTCAATGAAGTATCTGCATTGGTCTGTACAACAAGAATGTTTTCAATGTTTTCAGTTTTGAATGATTTTCTTAAATCAGTCAATAAACGTTTCAATGACAAGAACGACCTCACTAAAGATTAAAAACCTGCTGTTCTATTATTCGCACCAGACAGGCTTTTCAATAGTTATTTCAGTTTTCGAACCTTAAGGATGGTCGGGGCCCGAATTCAGGGGGGAATTCGAAGAAAAACTAAACTATTTAGACGAAAACCACAAGAATATGCATTTATATGCTTCTATTCTGAAAACCGTGGTTTTATGCATTTATATGCTCGATACATTTCAATTCTGTTGGTCCCAGAGTGGTGAAAATACCACCGAAAGGCTTCTTTCAATGTGTACTATTCAGGGGGAAAAATATGCAAATATGCTCGAATCCGAGCCCTAGTGATGATAGTTGTGGATGTATGTTCGTATTGACGTTAGATCAGTAAGCTCATATTTCGTGCAAGATAGAGCACACAAATTATTGTGTATTTGTATATAAATGTGTAACTGTATGATTTTTGAGAGCATTACTATTGACGAGATACTTTCGATACTAGCAAGTAGACTACTATAGTTTTTCTGGATAAAAAATTTAGAAATTGGCAAAATATAGAAACATTTTTTTTCTTGTCTTTTCAACTTTGTCATGCTACCCTTTATTGTTCAAGCACTTTTTAAAATGCTGCTCACAGTAAGTACAAACTCTGTTTTATATATTTACTAGCTGTTACCCGCGGCTTCGCCCGCAATAACATTTGGAATCCCGTTATAGCAGTTAAATAGATAGATAAGCATGGGTCCTAGTGGAAAATAATTCTATCACCTGAAACCAAAAATGCATGGGACGAGAAAAACATCAAAATATTATGTTGGTTTCCGACCCTAAAAGACGTGAAAAATATAATAAAGTATTAAAAAAAACTATTTTTTGACATTTAATTTGAATCAATTTTTATGTCATTCCTGGGACTTAGAAAATTCCGGCCAAAAAGTACAAAATCATTAATAACTCCCTAAGTATTCGTCGTATGATGAAATAGCAAGAGACAAAAAGATGTAATATGTTATTGTCTACAACATAGGTCATGTATAATTTTACACTGAGACATATTACGTTCCCCCTCCCCATAATTTCACCCCTCCCCATGGGCCCCTTAAATAGGATTTATGAAAAAAAAAAACGGTCAAACACCTATTTACTTATTTTTTATGCTGATTTTTTCCGCTGAGTTCCAAACCTCTCGCCTATGTCGTTTAAGAGATACACTCTCCGTTAGGAATCCTTCAACCCCCACTTTTCACCCCTTTCACCTCATAATATATAACACATCGAAAAACCCTCAGACATGTGTCTTCTTATTTTTAATGATGAGTTTATATGCCGAGTATCACATCCCCCAATGAAACCAATCGGGAGATATTGCTATTCAATGAAATGCAGGTCTACTCCCTTAACACCCCTTTAGAACCTGAATATCCAAAAATCCTTTCTTAGTGGGCGTTTGCGGCCCTTGAGGAAGCTGCATACCAAATTTCATTCCAATCCGTTCGGTGGTTTCTGAGATTTCGTGTTGAATGAATGAGTCAGTCAGTCAGTCAGTGGTATTTGAGCTTTATGTAGTAGATAATGGCCGCTACTGTTACTCAGGGTATTTTCTGATTTATCCTGCAAAAATCAGGGAAATCTGTTAGTTGGCTTTGGTAGACATCCTGTATTCGCACATCGATTTTTTCTAGTATCCGAACAGTCGAATTTCTAAATACTCGCATTAATGAAGTAATCCTACAATTCAGTCAATAATCAGATAATAATAATAACAATAATAATAATAATAATAATAATAATAATAATAATAATAATAAAATCGTATGGCCTCGGTGTCGGGTGCAAGCTTTGTAATTTGACACCCAGAGGGTAGCTTGCATGTCGAATTTTGTACTTCCTTGAATCACTATGAAAGCCAAGGAGGTTAGATATCTAAGCTCCTTGAACACTATAGCGCTTTCTAGTAGAGAAATGAGGAACTTTGTGTTGGCGGAAACTCCCGAGATTAATTTTGCCATTATGAACACGGCCTATTGAATTCAAATGGGTTCTTTGACATGCCAAAATCGTATGACATGCGTGTCGTATTTTTGTCGCCTTTCAAAAATCACTTACCACGGCCAGGAGCGATCCTGCAAGCTTGGGGGTTAGTAGACCGACACATTCACCACTCACCCATCGTGGCAAGCATTCTGGCGATGATTGTTGTGGATGTATCATAAGTATGCTCTCGTTTCTTGCAAGATAGAGCACACAAATTACATGTGTACACTGTGTATTTTTTATTTTAGCGGCAGATGACTTCGTAATTCCGCCCCTTAAAACAACAATAACTAACTAACTAACAGACTGTGTATTTGTATATACATGTGGAAGTGTATGATTTTGAGAGCATCACTATTGACGAGATACTTTCAATACTCGCAGGTACAATAGTTTTTCTGGATGAAAAATTGTTCGAGCACATTTTGAAATGCTCTGTAAGTACAAACTCTGTTTTATATATTTATTATGGCCGCTACTGTTACTCAGGGAAGTTTCTGATTTATCCTGGAAGAATCAGGGAATTGTCAGGGAAATCTGTTAGTTGGCTTTGGTAGACAAGTATTTGCATTAGTGAATTAATCCTACAATTCAGTCAATAATCAGATGATTCAACTTAATGGTTCCAGCGCACTTGATGTGTCTTTGGATGTTATTTATGTAGACAGTTACTTATAAAGTTACGGGAACACATGTCCGCACCGGGCGGATTGGCTGTTCACCTATCTCCTTCGTAGGCAACGGATGTCGCCGGCAAGTTTTCGCAAGGGGACATTCAATCCGTACGGTGCGTATGACGTCATCGGGATTCCCAGAAGCATGCGCACTCTCTCACGCTGTTACTATACCAAACACAGAACAACTGCCTACTCCTGACGAGAGGCGATAGCGTAACCACTGTACGACCAACGGTTCCGCTGAGATAAGTAACCATATACATAAAAGAATTCAAGAGCATGCTCGAATTTTATTTTTATTTTATTTATTACTATTCAAATTTTTCCAGGATGTCCACTACTCTGGAAAACAGGGAATACTCAGGGAACAGTTATTAATGTGCAACGAATTCTTGTCAGACGTAATTTATGAATGGCGAGGTGCATGAAACACAAATCCCTCTTCCGTCCAATCTAAAATCACTTATAGTGGGCGATGTATTGAAGATAGAGATATGCTTTCGTGTACATTTTTGTAGAACTTTTCATGTGAACAAGTCTTGCACTCAGAGTATATTGATCATCAATAAATTAGGTACTTTTTTGTTCACGGGAATGAAGAGAATGCTGCCATTCGACCAGAATGTTCGTTCACGGCGTTCATCGTAGAACATAACCTCCCGTTATCATGTTCCGATCACGTGGGACAATTGTTTAGAAAAATGTTCCCGGATTCGGAAATTGTGAAGAAATATGCCTGTGGCAGGACATAAACATCCGCCATTGTTCATGAAATGGCACGTGGCGCCGATTCAAAAATGATTAATATTTTAAAATATGGGCCTTTCGCGTTCTCTTTGATGGTAGCAATGATAGAGATAGTAAGCTGTAACCTGTTAGTGGTTAAATCAAGCCTAAGTGGAAATTGCTACGAGCAGCAGTATGACAGGGCATTTTTGAAGAGAGCAAAGTCGGCTACAAGGTCTGCATTAAATCAGTAAGCAGTCTCAAGTTTACCATCCACATGTATATAGCCTACATCACCAAATCATAATTAGGTAAGTTGCCCATTGTAATTAACTTTAGTCTGACAAAACGTGAATATGTGGTAGCGAATGCGATGCATTTTCTTTAAACACACAATTATGTTCTCTTACGTTTAAATATTGGCCATTGATGATTGTTTACATTTTTGTGAATTTTATACTGAATTCATATTTTGCCAATAAAGACACGTGGGTCTTTTGTGTACCCACGCCACGGTATACTGCGCATGATAAAATCTATAATTTTAAAAAATCTTCCTATTTTTGACTTCCGAAGGTTAGCAGGTATCTGTATGTAACGGTTTGCCCAACGTATGCTTAAAGAGCGCACGGACGCCAGTTTTTTTTCCGACTTTTTCGCTGAAATCGTTACTGCTTGGCTTCCTTTGATCATAAGTAAATTATTTTCTACAGAAACCTTCCTCGAGATATCCTTTACAGAGTAGTGAAAACCGCATCAACGTCCATCCAGTGGTTCTCTAGATTACCCGTGACATCCAAGAATCGGGGACTTCGTTTTATAATGTAGAGATTATAGACTACCCCGTCCAGTCATTAGGTAAATTCGTGTTGACGGACTGAAGACTAACAACTGACAGCTGGTTCTCCCGTCGCGAATTAACGCACTGGCCATGACGCAGTGTTCTAAACTTAGTGGCGGAACTTATGACCACTTTATGCAGCTGAATATATTCCCTCCATCGTACTATAATGTAAACAGAGAGTTTGCGTTGAGTACTAGACAGTTCCCTTGCGATGTAGCCACAGTTTAGCGGAATCTCGGATGTGGATGTATGCGCGATGCATTATTCAGCTGGCGGCTAATACCGACTGCTACCAGTCACTGCTACGTGCATGATTAATGTGCACTGTTCTCGAATATTGACAACGTGTGCTTTCTATTGTGGTCAAGCTTAGCAAAATGCTCACACACACGCACACACACACACACACACACTGTGCATACATTTAAAGTGGATATTTTTCTAGCGAGCGTCAAATATCAGTTCGGTCGTGCGCACTCAACAAACTATGTTCTAGATTTATGGCATGTTAAAGAACCACTAATTACACCTGTGTGAAGCTAAATTGTCTAGGTTAAGAATGTAAACAACGCTCTTAGGTTCCTACGTTCGTTGCCAAGAGCCGACTGTGGTGGCGTCTAGTAGCTAAGTTCTGAACTAGGCATAGTAGTCGTTGACGGTGGCGTTTGGCGGCAAAAGTAGGAACTATTTGAAAAATTCAAAGTTGCAGTCCTTACTTGAATTAAAAAACAGATACACACACTAATACAGCCATCACAATTAACACCGGTTATCAGACAGATTCTACACACACACCCAAAGTACACGGGGCTACATGACCGCGTTGTCGCAGCCCCTAAACTAAGGAACCAACCAACCAAACTATGTTAAGCTGATATTCAGAAAGGTGTAATGCAAGGCTCCAACTTATCACCTATACTTTTCAACCTGTTCATTGGCAAGCAATGAAGGAAGTTAGAGAAGAATTTAAAGTTGGAGTAAGGGTTCGAGAAATAATTTCAACACTGAGATTTGCTGATGACATCGTCATCTTACCCGATTCAGCAGAGAATTTGAATGAGTTTTTAAATGGTATGCACTTGAGGAGAGAATTCATGATGACAATCAATAAATGTAAAACAAAAATAATGGAAGCGGATTCGGTGGTGTAGTTGGTAGCATTCTCAGCTTATCTGCCCAAGGACGTGGGTTCAAACCTGGCCGAAGTCGTCGGATTTTTTAAGAGCGTTAAAATCGCTCAGTATGCCTTCCTTCGGAGGGGAAGTAAAGCCGGCGATCCCATGTCATAGATTTATGGCATGTAAGAGAACCTCCCACTAACAACACTTGTGTGAAACTAAAATTTTGTAGGTTAGATTTGATTAACGCTATTAAGTTCCAACGTTCGCCGCCAGCTTCTGGTTGCGGTGGCATATAGTAGCCAAGTTTGGAGCTAGGTGTCGTTGACAGTAGCATTTGGTAGCAAATGTAGGAACTACTTGAAATTGATCGTCTGCAGTCCTTACCTGAATTACAGATAACACACTAATACAGCCATCACAATTAACACCGGTTATCATACAAATTCTACTCACACCCAAAGTACACGGGGCTACATGACCGCGTTGTTGCAGCCCCTAATCTGAGTAACCAACCAAAAATATTGGAATGCAGCTGAAAGAAATCAGAAACCCCCATTGACGCCAAATTGGCAGGTGAAAAGCTAAAGGAAGTAGGAAACTTCTGCTACTTAGGAAGCAAGATAACTAGTGATGGACGAAGCAAAGAGGATATAAAAAGTAGATTGGCTCTAGCAAGGAATACATTTCATCTGAAAGGAAATCTGTTGACATCAAATATAGATTTAGATAGCTTATTAGGAAGTCATTTTTGAAAGCCTTTGTCTGGAGCTTGGCACTCGATGGAAGTGAAACTTGGACTGCTACTGCCTTACGTTCGAGCCGCCGCTCGTTAGCGAGGAATGTGAGAGAACTATAATAATAATAATATTAATGCCAATGAAATACAGAAATTCTTGTATGTTTAACGCCCTTCTTATATGCTGTAAATTCAGAGACGTAGGGGTGACGCATGCTCGTCCTTAACGTGTAGGTAAATCTACCGACATGGGGCGGGCGATCGCAATTTAACATTCTGAAATGACATCGGATTTGACCGGGATAAAATCCAGTACCTTGGATTTTGTAAGGCAGCGGTAACAACTACGCCATTCACTAGTACAGTATATAGAAATCAGGTATTTTGCATTTACCAGGGGATTAAAACCACACTCAGTATGACATCTGAATGCAGCGGGATTCGAAATTCATATCTCGGAACGCCAGAATGTGACTGTATGGAAATGCTGCGACCTAATTGTTTTGGTCGCATTCCAATTAAACTAATTAATCACACGCTTGGAGCTGTTAGCTAGATTGAAAAACATATGTTTCCCAATTAATTAATACTAATTTCAATATTTTAATATTAATGAAATTTTCTGTTGTAATGCTCATTCATATTAATAAATAGCAATTTTTATTATATTCGCCATTATTACAAACTGCGTTATTGGTATACTGTTATAATAAATACTAGTTGATACCTGTCAAAACATGACGATCATAGGAAAAATATTTACTGAAGGATTCTTTTAAACAGTATGCATTTTTCGAACGATTACTCTTTGACACTGTTGCAACTTTAAGGGCGTCGAAAGTACGACTTCGCCATGGCAGAAACCTGGATGAGGCAAATAGAGACCTACACGTTCCAGGGTTTCCCCTTGAGATTTATTGATTGTCATAATGTACGCCAAGCGAATTGGAAATTGGAAAATTGAAGTGTTCTTTCGGAAGATGTTAAATCAAGTCGAAGGATTATAGCTCTCTGCCTATTAAGTGATTTTCCTCCTCGTATACTTACTCTAGAGGTTTGAGCCATAGAGCCACAACAATATCCCCCCCCCCCCATTTTAATTCTCATAAACAAAGATCTCAGTAAGACGCGGCGGGATCCGCCATTTCTCTGGTGAAATAGAGCAATTGTACGCAAGCGCGGGAGCGACAAATAATACATCTTTCTTTTATAATTTAAAAATATACCCTAACATATATTTTCCTTTTAAAGACACTCTGCAAATCTACATGCCAAGACCTCTCGTTAGAACGCATTACGAAGTCAATTGGTTAAGACTTTATCTCAATCTCGCGGTAAAAAGAATCATCTTGGTGTTTTAAATATATAGATAGGCCTATGCTACAAGTATGAACTAACGTAGAAATAGGTTAGGGGACTTGTTATTGGCAGGAAGTGTTCTGAGTAGCGGAGACTCGGTTAAATCCGCAATAATAAGGGATTGATGAAAATTAAGGGAACGGGTTTCAAAAAGTTAACATAGAAATTAAATGACTACCATCGAATTTTGTATTATGGATACTCGAGTTTAGGCCTTAATTACAACCAAACCAACAGACCTATTTAAAACGAGTTATACCAATATTTTCCTTGTTTAATTCTGCGTTAGACTATATAAGCTAATTATTTTAAGTTTATTAATTATTTATTTATTTGTGGTTGTATGAAAAATTGTCCGTGTTTTTGACGTCTTTTCTAGGAACCGCTCACTTAAAACTATATACATGGAAAACTCCTTGGCTGAGGGTATTGCAATTTTTATATGTGATAGGCACAAGTATTGGTAGTGCTAATCTCAAGTTTCAATTTTTTTCAACAACCCGATAAAAAGTTCTTATACTTTTTCTACATACAGTATTTGTGATACATTCCGTTCTTAAAATGTCATCAGCCATCATCTAATATGTAAAATAACTCTTTAGAAGAAATTTGAATTTACAATAGTAACATTTTAGGGATTTTTGGTTGACACTAGTGGTACTAGTGCTAAATCTACAATATGATAAGTCTAATAATGTGCTTCATTACTACACGTACCGAATAAATGAATCACCGAAACACATGTGATTTTTTTTTTATACATCGAGTTGAGCCTCTATGGACTGCGTGGTAACAACCAACTTCACTTCAGAGTCTAGATCTTGTTCCGGCTTTGACTTCCTGCCAGTATCTTATGACCTCAGCGACGAGTGCCTGGTTATGTTCTTCGGACAAAGGTCCTCTCTGTCTTCTGGAAGTTGATACCATTTTGAAACCTTGGTAGTTGTTCACCAATCTTCAAAATGTGTTCCTGTCGGGAATTTATCGGTCTGGAATACCAATTTACCTTGTTGCCTTAAACTTAATGAAACTCAATATTCTTTTCGTTAATCGATCATCATTCATCCTCAAAGGGTGACCGTAAAATAGTAGCCGTCTCTTCTTAATTGATGCTGTGATAGTGACTATTTTGTTGTACAAGTCTTCATTTGCTCTCATTCGCCACTGTCCATCAACCCATGTATTAGCTTGGATTTCACCTAGGGTTTCACGATTTTACCACTAGGGGGAAGAATCCCTGGTGTTGCGGTAGCGCGTCTGCCTCTCACCCGGAGGCCCCGGGTTCGATTCCCGGCTCCGTCAGGGATTTTAGAAACTGACGTGAGGGCTGGAACGGGGTGCACTCAGCCTCGTGAGGACAATTGAGTAGCTGTCTGACAATGAGGGCGCCCCGATCACGAAAACCAAGATAAATGGCCGAGGGAACCCGATGCGCTGATCACGCGTCACCCCAATATCTGCAGGCTTAATGGCTGGGCAGCGCACAGTGAGTCAAAATCGAAATCTAGGGTGACAAAATTATTTTTACGTTTTAATTATGAATTTAGAGTGAAAGCAACGAATATAATTTGTTTACTTCATAATAAACATCAGTTAAGACCTTTTTTAAGCTACGTCTACACATGCAAGAAATTGTCTATGACTAGGAGTTGGATGGAGCATTCAGTTATCTCTTCAGAACAATTTTCTAACCATAATTTACTTTTAACAAAGTCACAAAGTTCGACTTTTGACATAATCGTCGAATCCAGTGCTTCAAACAGTTGTAAACGTGTTAGAACTGGTTGCGCGGCATCTTCTAAAACGTCAAATAACTAATTACGTTGCAAAAAGATGCAAAAATCTTATAACAGGCGTAAACTACAAGACTTTATCCACATTTTAACATTAAGCAGAAAGTGACGCAGAGTGACGCGACATACTAAAAATCTAAGTGAAAATATAATTTTAAAAATAACAGTTAAATATTTTATAATGCAAATATAGCTAAAATTACGTAACAATTACGCCCATTAATAACTGAAACACGTTACAAAGATCATACCTTCAGCTGTATGTTCCATCTTAAAGCATCACACTAACCACAAAGACAACCAAACCACAGCCACTTACATTCACCCTCCAATTCAGACTGCTCGAACAGTGGTGACAGATTTACACTAAGATGCGTTTATATCCCAGAATAGTGAGAGGCAATTATATGAGAATGCTGTAGAATTAATAAATTTTGATTTTTTAATTATGAAAATAAATTATTTTGTCCTAGATTTCGACTTTGACCCACTGTGCAGCGGTCGCCTGGTAGGCCTAGGCCCTTCATGGGCTGTGGTGGCAGGGGTTATTATTATATTATAAGGATCTCTAGATGATGATGATGGTACCGGTAGCATTTGTCGTTTCGAAATTCATAGCCAAAGGAAATGAAATAGTTCACTCAACACAACTGGTGAGATGAACATGTCTCTTGAACTGGGGTTTCTCTCTAGTAATAGTATACCGTATGTCAAATACTGCGGAGTTAGCCGTACTGCAGAGTTAGCAAAGTCTCCCCTATTATTATTATTATTATTATTAGGACTAGTGTTATTATTAATAATAATTTTAATAACTAGGGGATCCTTGGGATATTGTGTATAAACTACCCGCCCGTTTTCATTGGTATGCGGGCTGGACGCGACACAATTGTGGCAGGGGCTATCGTCTTGTTAATTTGTTTAATCGCACTTATAAACAAATTGTATTTCACAGTATTGTTACAGTAAAGTAATTTAATGAAGCATTGCGGAATGGGTGATAAACGAAAAAAAGTTGTAGTGGCTATAGATGATAAACTACGTGCTATAAAGCGACTAGATTCTGAATAGAATGTACCAGCATACCACATGCAACTCTTTCTCACAGGAGATGTTCTTTATGCCCTCCGTGCATCAACCCACCGTCGTAGTAAATCTCGGATACGCTGATGTATCCCTGGAGTATTGCGTATGGTTTCGCAGTCTTCCATAATAAGGGCCACGGAGACTCTGAACATCTTGTACTGGGGTTCGATACATAAGAGCTTTCAAATGCCCTCACACATAAAAGTCCAGTGGGCTTAGGTCCGGAGAGCGTGGAAGCCAGGCTATTGGTCCACCTCTACCTACCCATCTGTCACCAAATCTGTTACTTAGAAGCCGACGGACATTAACACTAAAATGAGGAAGTGCTCCAAAGTGCATGAAGTACATGTTTTTTCGCACACCTAAAGGCACATCTGCTAAGTCGCATGGCAACGGGGCTATGTAAAACAAAACCCTGGCGGTGCACGTACAATAAAGGAAACGTAACCAAGAGTGCATATTCTCCCATGGTTCTCGCGTTTTCTTCTTGTGTGTTTCCCATGATTAATGAGTTGGAAACTATGAGGTATAACATGGAAACCCATGTTCATATAACATAATTTCTTCGTGTACGTGTGAGGAATGTGTCCTGCAATGTGTGCCGTACATTTGTGTTACACCCTGTATAGGGATTGACGCAGAGGAAGGTCACAATGTGGCCGAAACCGGAACTATGATTAAAATTACGGTACTTATTATAGACTTAAGATATTCATTTTCAGATTATATTATAGTATGAAGCACGGGACACGAAGCTGGGTTCCAGGGTTGTCCCAGCCACTCCAGGACCTGTCCCAACAGTAGCTGTAGACCTTTCTAACTCATGTGATGCCGTATCAACTAGGAGCTGCAATATGAATGCAAATGTAGTGACTCCATCCATCCAGTGGCTAATCTCTGGCTGTAGGATCGACCCGGGAGGCAGTAGGCCTACCTGGAACCTGTAATCAGCATATCGATCGTCTAGAAGCACGCCACGTGTGGTGTGGAGGGCGCTGCACCCCGGCGTAGAGCGACGCGACGCTGGGCGCCGCCACGTGCTGAGCGATTGTTAATACATTGTGTCTTCTCGAATATCTCTACAATTAGGGAGAAGAGAGGGGAAAGTAAACAAGGGATGATGAGCGCCTAAGTGCTGGAGCGTGAGATTCCTGGAGCTTGTACCTCTCATTTACAGTATGTCTCCCGCCTCCCGTAATAAGAGAGTACACTGAAATACCGGGCAGCCTATTTAGAGCCAGTCGCGGCCGGTGGATAATTGTTCTGGGTGTTGCACTGTTTTCATTAAGAGCGGGGGTTGGGCAAAAGGCTGCTTGATATCAGAGAAAACTGTATTCAACTACGCGGTAAAACGGATGTACCTCATTCATCATTAATGCCGTAGTTCAGAGAACATCACATTGTCATCGGATTAAATGGATGATAAGTTAGTTTCTACATGAAAAACTTCTCGAGAACAAAACAAAGTACAGTAAACTCCCGATTATCCGCGGAATTGACTGGCGCGGATACCGCGGATAATCGAATTTCGCAGATAAGCCGCAAAATTGCTGGTAATTGTTAAACAAAGGTCGAAGGCACTAACAAACAACACACAAGTGCTTTAAATAAGTTTATTATACAATAAAAGGACGTACATGATAACAAAACTCAGTCGATGTTATTGTAGTTATATGCCCAAGGTTGCAGGTTCGAAACCTGGCGCAGTCAGCTGGCATTTGAGGGTGCGCAAATGCGAGGGAGCCGTGTCAGTACATTTACTGGCACGTTAAAGATCCCCTTCGGTGCAAAATTCCGGCACCCCGGCGTCTCTAAAAGCCAGTGTAGTTAAAAGGGACGTAAAACCAATAACATTATTATTATTGTGGTTATTAAAATGTCTTGTTTACTGTACGACGTGCTGTGTGTATACCGATATACAGTTCAGTACTGTACGGTATTTGCGATTTACGATTTTCATTACGTTTAAATATTTTGTAACTTTATTTCAATTTTTGAGAAATAATTTTAGGTTTCAAAACCCTCCTTTTTTATATAAAAATGTTCTCCTACAGGCACTGCGGATAAACCGCCCGCGGATAATCGAGAGTTTACTGTAAGTTATATATTAGGGCGAGAAAGAACCGGGAGTGGCACAAGTACGCGCAAATTACATTGCAAGACATAGTAGGCCTATCGACAGTTGACGGAGCATCACGAATCTCCGTCCGCGCCTCGGCTACCTTGTTGCAATCAGCGGGCAACGACCAGCTGAGTTAACTGGTGAGATAGGACTTACTCGATCTAGCATCTCTGCCATATCCTTCACTATTGAGATCTGGTCGGTGCTTGGTACTGGCTTCGACCAAACGGACGACCGCTCCTAGTAGTCCGGTGGCTTAACGCCATATAGCCTATTCAACCAATTGTGCAAATCGAGGTAAAAGCGATCTTATTTTTTAGTTACCTTAAGGGGTCCATAAGGAACGTTTTCAGCCATGGAGACATTCTAAACTCCCACTGGTTACTTTTTCACAGCCCCCCAAACATGGGGATTGGGATGCGTACCCTTATTTTATGGGTTAAAATTTCGTAATTATATTTTAAGGAAAAATTAATAAAATTAGTATCATTTCCAATGTTTCTGAGGGCAAGAATTTCATTTTTGGGGTCCTTTTCCTTGTCGGAGGCAATTCCTTGTCCTCAAAAACATCGGAAATAATACTAATTTTATTAATTTTGCCCATAAGGAAATAATTACGAATTTTTAACCCATAAAGTAAGGGTACGCGTCCCATCACATGTTTGGGGGGCTGTAAAAAATTAACCAAGGGGTGTACAGAATGCCTCCGTGGCTGAAAACGTTCCCTCTGGACCCCTTAACGAAACAAAAAAATAAAATCGCTTTTACCTCGAACTGCACAATACTTCCCTTTATCCGCCGTACTATAGACAGTAGGCGCGCTTCGCGTTCTCAGACAGTTCCCAGTAACTTACTGTAAGATTTCCTGAATCATTAAGGAACAAAATTATGAATTCCTATACATATAAAAGGAAACGTACAGCTTTTATTACTAAAATATTATTACGGTATTAGGCCTAATTGTTTTTCTTAAAGAAATCTGGTCGTTGTGCAACACTGCAACATTATTACCGGCCGCCACTGTTTAGAGCACCTTTCCCGAGTTGAACCCACTGGCTCGATCAGTTCGCCCACATTTCTTCTTTCCTTTTTGATCTACTCTGATTGGTCCGTGCTCAGTGGACGCACGGGCAGGGTGCTGACAGCACGACGTATGAGGATCTCACCCAGTGGTTCAAAGCTGCTGACGTTAGATAATTTAATACACAGATTGGGGTGACTATTTGAGGAGTACATCCAAGGTCGATCTATGTTAATACAGCACAGTGGCTTTTATTCCTCGCGTCGTTGACCAGCAGTACAGTATTGTACTCATGATCTCAATATCGTGGGTTTGATTTCTGGCTCAGGGTGGGAAAGTACATATCGACACGTTATAAAGTCTTCTTGTGTTATGGTAGATGCCTTCAAGTCTAAACTAAACCTCTACGAATGCACTACAGTGTATTAAGAAATTCTCACGAGTTCAGACAATAGTAGTCTCTTTCTATTGTACTCATGATCTCAATATCGACGGTTTGATTTCTGGCTCAGGGTGGTGAAATACATATCGACTCGCTATAAATAGAGCCCTGTGTGGATAAACAAAACGTTATCCGCATCCGCCCCGCATCCGCACGACTTTTCCCCTTATTCGCAAGTTTGTTATCCAAATCTACTGACATTACAATAATATGTTTAATTACTTAAAGCATAAATTATTAAAGTAACACCTTTAGACATTTGAGGAGAAAGTCGTTCCTTTAGGCTTTGTATGCCATGTGCTATGTTTTAAATGAATGTTACACAGCCAGAATTGCAACCCTTTCCTGTTCGGAGTGTTAATTATGCTTAATGACATAATTTGAATGAGATTAGCTTTAATCATCATCTTAGATTATGTTGTCATGATAAAGCATTACAGAAAAATATGATATCGGTATGTCATAAACATCCGGGTCCTAGTAATGATATTAAACAAGTTCTGATGGTATTCTAAAAACTAACCGCAAATTTTCTCCAAACATTATCCGCAGCTTATCTGCTATCCACACAGGGATACAAACTATATCCGTGTGGCGAAAGATTTTGCGCGCAGCTATAAGACCTTCTTGTGTTATGGTAGGTGCCTTCAAGACTAAATTAAACCTCTACGAATGCACATTCACTACAATGTATTAAGAGATCCTGGCGAGTTCAGACAATAATAGCATACTTTCTATGAAGAGTAAACCATATATCTACTGATTGTCAGAAAACACTGAAAATAAGTCATTTATTGCAGATCACACATTATATGAAAAATATCGCGTCATAACCTACCTCTTCAGATTTCGAACAATTTTATCTACTATCCATTGTGATCCACTCTCCTCTGGTATTCAGATAGCCACTCCAGGGCTTCCTCTTTATATTTTGGGCCGATAACCCAGATGTTAGGCCCCTTAAAACAATAATTATCATCATCATCATCATCATTATCTTTACATTTAATTTCCACTTTGTATATTAGCTTAGATCCATCCTCAGAATAGCTTGCCAGGATGGGTGAGTGGTTATCGTGTCGGTCTACCAACCCCAAGCTTGCAGGTTCGCTCCTGGCCATGGTAAGTGATTTTTCGAAAGGCGACAAAAATCTCCACATGCGTTGTTGGCATGTTCAAGAACCCTTTTGAAGTCAGTAGGCAGTGTTCATAATGGCATAATTAATCTCGGGATTTTTCGCCAACACAAAAGTTTCTCCTTTCTCTACCAGAAAGCGCTATAGTATCAAGGAGCTTAGATATCTAACCTCCTTGACTTTCATAGTGCTCCAAGGAACGACTAAATTCAACATGCAAGCTGCCTTCTGGGCGCAAATAACAAAGCTTGCACCTGGCACCCGAGGCCATACGATATCATTAGACTATATTATTATTAGGCCTATCCTCAGAATGTACCAATACATTTCTTTATACGAGAGCTCAACTGAACAACGTGTGCGGCGTATCTTCGCGAGTGAAAGCTGTCCGGCTTCGTTGCTAATTGGTTAGCCTGCAGGGCTTTGGCCCGATGGATCCCGGGTTCTATTCCCGGCCGGGCAATGGGAAATTTAATCTCCCGTGGTTAATTCCTCTGGCTCGGGGAATGGGTGTTTGTGACGTCTTCGTGCACAGAGAAACCAAACACTGGAAACAAATAGAATAAACAGAACAAAGTAAAAAAAAAGAAGCTTAGCCAATCAACGTCGCTGTCACACACGAAAGCTGGACCAATCTAAATTGGCCTGGAAAACAAACAGGCGGAGTGGACTGGCTCTCTGAGACAAAGGGTCGAAATGAGGGAGGTTTTGTAAATATTCCACTGAGCATGGCTCAGAACAGAGGCCGGCAACACGCCGATCGTTATCTACCGGTAGATCTCCAGCACATAGGCTAGTTAGTAGATCGCGACCGGTAGCCTATTTAATGAAGCAGTTAGCATTATTCATGAATTTTATTTGTATCGACTGTGCCAAAATCTGAAACAGGGAAATGTTAACTCACGTTTCGACCATCTATTCACCAGCGAATGACGAAGCAAAGAGGATATAAAAGAAGTAGGTTGGCTCAGGCAAGAAAAGCATTTCTACAGAAAAGAAACCTGTTGACTTCAAATATAGATTTAAGTATTAGAAACTTATTTTTGCAAGCCTTTGTCTGAGGAGAGGCGCTCTATGGAAGTGAAACTTGGACTGTTGGCCCAGCAGAAAAGAGGAGAATAGAAGCATTTGAAATGTGGTGTTACAGGAGAATGATGAAGATCAGATGGGAAGATAGAGTAACAAATGAAGAGGCATTAAGACGAGTGGGAGAGGAGAGATGTTTCTAGCGACTGCTAATGTAGAGACGAGATAGGTTGGTAGGACACCTATATCATCATCAACAGTATCTGCATCATTGTAGTAGCCTACATTATGCAACGAGCCTATAATGGCAATAATTATAATTTCCATATGAGTGTCTTAATTACCATTATAGGCGAGTTGCATACGACTGTTTATGTTCGACGATAATTATTATAACTATTTTATGTTCGAACATGAATATTCATAATTATCTGTCGAGATTTCGCCAGTTTTATGCACTGAACAGAGCGCATGCGACGCAGAGAATGCCTTGTATTTGACCATGGCCTCCTCGATTACCCCACTATGACACTAGGCAACGTAGTGAAATTTAAATTAGAAGGCCTTGAAACTCAGCGCAGGCGCGATGCTATCCTTATCTAATTGGTTAAACAACTGTTTCTTGAGCTCTGATTGGTGGGAGAAACTGTTTCATAATGAAAAATAGTGACCATCATTATTGTACAGTTTTCTGACATATAATAGTCAGGGTCGAACATGAAATTCATTGTAGTATTGGGCTGTAGGCCTATATCCCATACTTGCTCTAACACAACGAACTCCTACTGCTCTTCTGGGTAAGTAGGGTTACGTATGAAGATGTATTAAGACGAGTGGGAGAGAAGAGATGTTTTTGGCGACTGTTAATGATGAGACGAGATAGGTTGGTAGGACACATACTAAGACAACCAAGAATAGCGAACTTAGTTATGTTATGTATGGTTGAGTATAAGATTTGTAGGGGTAGACCAAGGTTAGAATATGTTAAACAGATTGCCTCGGGTGTAGGATGTGGTAGCTATGTAGAGCTGCATGAAACCAGTCAAAAGACTGAAGACTCAAACAACCACTACAACTCTCTTTTTAAGACAAAGATGCACCTAAGTCATTGACTGCTTGCCACGGTGGGTGAGTGGTTATAGTGTCGGACTACCAACCCCAAGATTGCAGGTTCGCCCCTGGCCATGGTAAGTGATTGTTGAAGGCGACAAAAATCACGATACTCATGTCATACGTTGTTGGCATGTTAAAGAACCCATTTGAATTCAGTAGGCCGTGTTCAATGGCAAAATTAATCTCGGGATTTTCCGCCAACACAAAGTTCCTCCATTCTCTACTTGAAAGCGCTGTAGTGTCAAGGAGTTTAGATACCTAACCTCCTTGACTTTCATAGCGTTCAAAGGAACGACGAAATTCGACATGCAAGCTACCCTCTGGGTGTCAATGAACAAAGCTTGCACCAGGCACCCAAGGCCATACGATACTATTATTATTATTTAGTCATTGACTGATTTATACATGCCGGATTCGATTCCCAGTCAAGGCATGTGAGATTTTCGAAGTGAAATATCACATCCTGTGGTTGGGATTCCACAGAAAAATATAGGTCCCGTGGTTCATGTTCGCGAGATTAACGGCTTCGTTAAACTACAAGCTTCGTTTTCATTTATACATGCAAGAACTTAAAATATCCTACCTACACTCCAGGAAGACGGAGCAAGAGCCTTCGACTGCGGATTCATTCGAGAACCCCCTTCAATTTAATGGGCGGTGTTGACGGGTTGATTCACGGAAGTTGTATTCAAGGAAACGCGTTGCGTCTTGTGAACTCGCACGTGCTTCAAGTGTGTAATTGCCGAGCTGGTATCTACTGCGATCTGCCGGTAAGTGGTGAAATGCGTGCCAGGACCCCATATAGCATGTGGCCTGCTGGGGTCACTGCTATGCCACCCTCCTCCTCCGTGACTTCGACCAGTAACTTCACTTCATGAAAATATAAAACGAGTGGCCACTGCCCAACACATCAAATAATTTGTCCAACCTCCACCACGACTTGACTTGACTTGACTTGACTGGAAAAGGGTAAACACGAGTTCTTGATGAGTTACTAACTTCCGAAGTGTTTCCTTTATGTGCTGGAATAATTAAGCAGAATAGGGAAATGTTTAAATACACTGTATACCAGCTCAGTCGCCTCCGTAGCGTAGCGGTCAGCATGGTTAGCTGCCGCCCCGGAGGTCCTGGGTTCGATTCCCGGCTCTGCCACGAAATTTGAAAAGTGGTATGAGGACTGGAACGGGGTCTACTCAGCCTCGGGTGGCCAAAATGAGTAGAGGGGGGTTCGATTCCCACCTCAGCCATCCCCGAAGTGGTTTTCCGTGGTTTCCCACTTCGTCTTCGGGCAAATGCCGGGATGGTTCCTACTGTAAGGCCACGGCCGCCTCCTTCCCATTTCCTTGCCTAACCGTCCCACTCTTCCCATCCCTTCATCAGGCCCCCTGTTCGCTTTGCAGGTGAGGCCGCCTGGGCCTAGTGTTGGTCACACACCCCAGTTGTATCCCTGACTCAGAGTCTCAAGCTCCAGGACACTGCCCTCAGTGGCGATAGAGGTGGGATCCCTCGCTTAGTCCGTGGGAAAAGCCAACCCTGGAGGGTAAAACGATAGCGAAAAGAAAAGAAAAAGTATACCAGCTCTTGATGAATGCAGTAGGGGGAAGTCCTTTAGCACCGGACGGCATGTAGTACCGGACACACTATAGTTCACGAAAATCTCGCTAGATGTCAGCATCATGTAGAGTGCATTTCAAAGGTTTCTTCCAGTGTACGTCAGCGCAAGCAGAGTGAGTTTGTCACTCAAGCAGTAACCACGCTATGTGGTATTTTCTGATTTCCTGTGTTCATTCATGTGTCTCAAGTAAGTTTTGGAAGAGCATTGTACTGAACTAAGTAAGTGAATTGTTACTGTACTGAGAGTAGTTGTTTAATGTGGTCTTAATAACATGTTCACAAAGTATAAATTGAAAATGAAACGTATTTAGTTAATGGCAGGTGTTTCTTTAGATGCATGCTTGTCCTGTAAGACCGGACAGTACTATGTCCTGTACCATCGGACACGTAATTAGCTGTCATATTATTATTTGCAGGTTGAATCGCAAATAAAAACATGCCAAAAGACGACAAAAATGGGAATAGGAGGGGAACGTGGTCCAAAGACGATATGAAACTGGCAGTGAACAGCGTGCTTGCTAATAATTTCAGTGTTAGGGAAGCTGCAAGTAGTTTTAGTGTTCCAAAGAGCACTTTGCAGGACAGACTAATAAAAATAAAGATTGGAGGAGAAATTCAAATTACGCCGAAATTAGGGCGCTTCGAGAGAACATTTGCAGACAATTTTGAAGAACAATTAGTCGCCCATATCAAGCTGTTAGATGGCATGCTCAGGATCCTTGCCAGAAAAGAGTTCCTGAAACTTGCTTATGATTTAGCTGCAACTTTAAAGCTGCCTCATAGGTTCAATAAGGACAACAAAATTGCAGGGAAACATTTCTATTACAGCTTCATGAAGAGACATCGTGAACTTGCACTGAGATCTCCAGTTCTTACCATTTTTTTTAATAAAACTTTTTTTATTACTTTAAATTTCAAAGGTCTCTTTATTTTAGGGCCATAATATGTCCATAGATCTCAAGTATGAAGTTCCTATAAGTCACTATCATGTCAACTACCACATCCTTTGATAAGATCATAGATATGCATAGAATTTACAGTATTCAAATAACCATCCGAAAAAGTTCTAAACTGTCCGGTATTACAGGCCAGTCTTAATAAAAGGGAAAAAAGCCACATGTACGTTTATTTAAATTCCCAATAATCCTGCCACTGTTAAAAATTATGCTATCAGGAATATTGTCTTATGTTACATGAAGGATGTCACATATGTTTTACTTGATTTTTAAATTAAAAAATTTCAGCAGTATTGGCAAAAAAAGTAATGTGTCCGGGGCTAGAGGACTCTCCCCTACATTTGCATTGGCCTGTTGGCACAGGATAGAGTAAAATGTGGCTTTTCACCGATGTCTCAGTCTCATTCCTGGCTGTGAGTATATGGAAGCTGACAAGGGGAGGATACGATGCATGGGTCACCGATTCGAACCATCTTTAGTACACGTGTAGGGCATGACCAGGCGTACAGTATATCAAGTGCAAGTAGTAAGGTGCGCTTCTCAACCGTTTCCGAGAATTAATTAATTGCAATTACAGTGCGGCGTCTATGTGCGTTGTACGCTAGCAAGAATCCAACCAGTAGTAAACATTGGCGTCGCCTTCGTACCGTAGCGGTCAGCGTGGTTAGCTGCCGCCCCGGAGGTCCTGGGTTCGATTCCCGGATCTGCCACGAAATTTGAAAAGTGGTATGAGGACTGGAACGGGGTCTACTCAGCCTCGGGTGGCCCAAATGCGTAGAGGGGGTTCGATTCCTACCTCAGCCATCCTCGAAGTGGTTTTCCGTGGTTTCCCACTTCGTTTTCGGGTGGTATCTACTGTAAGGCCACGGCCGCCTCCTACCCTCTTCCTTGCCTATGTAACCTAACCTTCCATTCCCTTCCCTCATGAGGCCCCTGTTCGCTTTGCAGGTGAGGCCGCCTGGGCGAGGTGCTAATCCCACCTCACCAGTTGTATCCTCTCTGATTAGATGTTCCCAGCTCTAGGACACTGCCTGAAAAATGGCGGTAGGGGTGAGTTCCCTCGCTGAGTCCGTGGGACGGCAAACTCGTTTTTTTTTTTAAAGTAAACATTGGCAATTTGTACAAATGTAAGTGTCGTGAACAATGTTTATTTTGCAGTCAATTGTAATAATGTGTTATGTGAGCAGGAAAAGGGATTCTGAAGTCATCGTATGGTGGTCAACGTTTGTGACATCACATAATGTACAGTATCGGCATTGCAAATACATTGGTATTTCAGGTGTACCAGTATACATTTACACATTGAAGGCCCAGTCTGTTCCGTTCATTGCACGTCTGTGAACCATCAGACCACCCCGTACCCCGCAAGCAGTGACTCATGCTATGCGTATTGGCTGGAAATTGCCAGTGGTTACAAAAGAAGTAAAAATGAAACACAACACTCTGCAACGGCTCACCGCTGGGATTCGATCCAGCGATCCCGCGCTTACGAAGCAGAGCTCTTGCCGCTGCTCCACGAGCTTGTTGGTTTCTTGCTAGCGTACAACGCACATGGACGCCGCACTGCAATTGCGAATAATTAATTTCTCGGAAACGGCTGAGAAGCGCACCTTATTAGGCTACTTGCTCCTAGTATAAGCATGGTCATGCCCTACACGTGTACTAAAGATAGTTCGAATCGGTGACCCATGCATCGTATCCTCTCCTTGTGAGTAGTAGTCTTCAGGGCACAACTAGTGCCCGTGTGTAGTGCGAAAGGTTGTACTCGTAGGGTCGATGCTATTGTTCTGACTTAGTGAGGAAAGTCATAGAAAGCTACCTCACTTCTCATTATATGTCAGTGCATTACAATGTGTATATATATTTGCTGTGCGAAGTTTCTCTGCGTTCTGATGGTTAAATCGCAAGAAAAGTCGATTTAAATGTTTCAACTTCGCTTGGCCCCCATGTTCTTTTGTAGTTAACAGGTTTTTGAAAGTCTCATAGATGATCTTCTGGTAGTGCCCTTTATCATCGTACCGAAGTTTAGGGTATATCAGTAACAGTTTCGGAGATTTAGAATGCCGGTGAAATATTTCGCACAGCTGCCATCTTGAGGTTATGTAAACAATTGAACTAAATTAGATGCCAGTGCATTACAATGTGTATAAACATTTGCTGTACCAAGTTAACAGCGTTTATATGGTAAAATCGCGAGAAAAGTCTATTTAAATATTTCAACTTCGCTTGGCCGCCATGTTCGTTTTGTAGTTACAGGTTTTTGAATGTCTCATAGATGATCTTCTAGTATATCATTAATAGTTTCGGATATATAGAATGCCGGTGAAATATTTCGCACTGCCGCCATGTTGGATTGGTAAGACGTAATACAATTTGAAGAGCACGGTCGGGGTCGGCCAAAATGGTACTATGACCTCACTGAGTTTCATTGAAATCGCTCTAGCCGTTTAGATTTTATTATGGGACACACACACATACTTACACACACACACACACCTACGGACAAAAGGTGATCTCATCAGCCTATTCTTTCATAAATGAAAAAAGGCGAAAAAAAATATTTCTAAAATTTCGCACAGTCGTCATCTTGAATTTTTGATAACAATTGAGCAACATTGAGCGCTAATATGATGTAGCTCTAAACAAAGATTGGCTTTGCCAAGTTCCACTGTTGATTAGTGGCATGGCTGGGACCCCGACAGGCTATATGGAGCCCAGGCACGCATTTCATCACTTATCGGCAAATCGCTGCAGAAACACGTCTAAGTGCATTTAATCAGAAAATAGCACGGTAAGAAAATATTAAATCAAGAAAATACAGTACATTGTTGTATTGAGAACAACGACATGAATAGCATGTGTTAAGTGTATTTTGTAAATAATAGGAAGACAAAAGAAGACTGGCCAGAAGGATTAAGTTACACATGGTCCACAATTGGCCAAATTCCGAAGCAAGAAGAAGAAGAAGGCTAGTGTTTCAAGGGAAACGAACGGGACTCGCAAGCTTTTCCGTTAAACATAGGTTTCCGGTTAACCATGATCATGCTTATAATGGACATGCTGAGAAAACATACAATGATGCACATATTATTATTATTATTATTATTATTATTATTATTATTATTATTATTATTATTATTATTATTATTTAAGCCTTCGTGGCTTAGGCGGCAGCACGCTGGCCTCTCACCGCCGGGTCCGTGGTTCAAATCCCGGTCACTCCATGTGCGATCTGTGCTGGACAAAACGGACGCAGACAGGTTTTTCTCCGGGTACTCCGGTTTTCCCTGTCAAAATTTCATTCCAGCAACACTCTCCACTATAATTTTATTTCATCTGTCATTCATTTAATCATTGCCCCAGAGGAGTGCGTTAGGCCTCGGCAGCCGGCACAGTTCATATCATCGCCGCTAGATGGGGGCTTCATTCATTCCATTCCTGACCCGGTCGGAGACTGGAAGCAGGCTGTGGATTTTCATTTCATTACGTTTTGAGGAGAAAGTCGTTCCCTTAGGCTATGTGTGTCAAGTGCTATGTTTAAAATGAATGTTATACAGCCAGAATTACAACCCTTTTCAGTTCGGAGTATTAATTGTGCTTAATGACATAATTTGAAAGAGATTAGCGTAAATCATCATCTTACATCTGTCATGAAAAAAAAAACATAACGGGAAAATATGATATGTCATTATAAACATCCCGATCTTAGTAATGATCAACAAGTTCGGATTGTATCATAAAAAATATCCGCAAATTTGCTCTAAAAGTTATTCGCAGCTTATCCGCTATCCGCACAGCCATGCAAACTATATTCGCATGGCGAAAAATTTTGCGGATATCCGCGGGTTTATCCGTGGATATCCGCATCTGCACAGGGCTTTAACTATAATCCCCCCAATTGATCGATCTTGGCTACGCTACTGCTCAGAGCTCACATAAACGAATGCAAGGTCAACAGCTTCCATACTCGACGATTCTTGGCGGGCCGTCCCCCATCCCACAATCTCAATTATCTCCGTTCCCTACAGAAAGCTTTATGTAACAGATGGCTTAAGCAGTAGACTACTCAGTGAGAACAATACGTAATGAAATCCTCCGCTTGGCTTGCATTGTGCTAATACTTGTTGTTGCGATTCTTTTTTGTAATTAAAAAAATGTGATGTGGGGTAGCGCATTGATATACGCTCTGTCGTCTCCTGACAAGCCATTGACAGCTGTGTGCATTGGAATGAAAAATTAAAACGCCATTCATGGATCAGACTATATCCACACTGCATATTATACTTGCTCAGTAAAATTAGAGTTCTAATCAAAAGAGATCTGATTAATAGATAGATTTGCGAATTACATTTTCTAATAATCAGGATAGCTGATACATAAGCTAGAGTTGTTGCTGCCTTATTCTAGGACAGGCTGTTCCAAATCCACGAGTTTGAGTATGCGTACACGTGAGTACTCAGCAGTGATGCTCGGAGCACGGTTGGAGAGGGACTGGAGGTGATAGCCAATAAGTTACTGGGCGAAGGTCATAGCACTAGTCCATGCGCTTCCTGCCAGTCTTGATGTATCCACCGCGCAGTGACGGCAGCCTTCATAGCAGAGCTGTATTGCATGTTACAGGTTTACTCACGCAAGGCGGCGAATTCTCCGCTCCACATTGGCGAGCAGCTCGACTGGAACAGCCTGTTTTAGGGACTGCGACACCGTGGTCAAATAGCGCTGTGTATTTGGGTGTGTGTGGAATTTGTTTGACAACTTGTGTTATTGTTATGACTACTACAGGTAGTGTGTGTATTTGTAAATTGGGGATAGGATTAGGGAAGGTGGCAGCCATGGCCTTAAGTTAGAAACCATTTGCCTGGAGTAGAAGTGGGAATACCACGGAAAACCATTTCCAGGATGGCTGAGGTGGGAATCGAACCCCGTTCCAGCCCTCACATCAGAATTAGAATTTATTTGTAGAGGTGGGAATTGAACCCGGACCTTTGGGGGTGACAGCCAAGAACACTAGCCGCTACACAACGAGATGGTCACGTAAGCTAAAGTTGACTGATGTGAGAGTAGCGAGAATGACTGTTGGGATAAATACAGGGACTTTGTTTTATATGTGACGGGGATTTTCGCTCGCCCGCTCGCCTATGTTGCGAGCCTCTCTCCCGCCAAGCACTTTGCCGTAATGCGGCCCCGCCCGGCACTGAGTCATTGAGTGTAGGAATTTGTACTTACCTAGTTTACAGCCGGTGCTGAAAATGTGCCAGTGATGTGTAGCAGTGAATGACAAACATTTTCAGTACCAGCTGTGAATTAGGTAAGTACAAATTCCCATACTCAATGACTCAGTGCCGGCCGGGCGCCGCATTACTTTAAAGTGCTTGGCGGGAGACAGGTTCGCAACGAGGGGGAGCGGGCGAGCGAAAATCCCCGTCGCATATAAAACAAAGTCCCTGTAGATGGGTAAATGGCAGGAAGGTACTCGCAATGAAGAGATAAAGGTTAAGTTGGGGACGAACAAGCTAGATGAAGCTGTTCGTATGAGCCGATTCATATGGTGGGAATCAAATTCAAAATTTGCACGAAATATACCGTTTATTAATAATTTTTAAGTTTTCTGATCATGTCATTGAAGATGAATCAATGCGATATATCTGATATGTGTGTGTGATATGAATGTAATGAAATATACGGTCGGTGCATAAGTCGGTGCCGTTCTGCATTGGGTTGGCACCACTGCATTGTGAAACTTTAGTTTTCCCTTCTCAATGTTTTCTTTACTTCTGTTTCGAGTTCGATTGTTGCGAACGGAATTTGTATGTTGTTAACAGCTCGTGTCGGACTACCAACTCCCCAAGCTTGCAGGTTCGCTCCTGGCCGTGGTAAGTGATTTTTGAAAGGCGACAAAAATCACGGCACGCATGTCCTACGTTGTTGGCATGTTAAAGCATCCATTTGAATTCAGTAGGCCGTGTTCTTAATGGCAAAATTAATCTCGGGATTTTCCGCCTACACAATAAGCTCCTCCATTCTCTACTAGAAAGCGCTATAGTGTCAAGGAGCTTGGATATCTGACCTCCTGGACTTTCATAGCGCTCCAAGGAGCGATAAAATTCGACATGCAAGCTGCCCTCTGGGCTCCAATTAACAAAGCTTGCACCCGGCACCCGAGGCCATGCGATATTATTATTATTATTATTATTACTATTATTGTTATTATTATTATTAATAATATTATTATTATAGCTCATTAGTCATTTTCAAGGCTAATCAGTATGGAGTGTCAAGTAGAGAAAATTAAATACTTCCGACACGTTTTACTCTTCGAGTTTAATCCACTGCTGCAGAAGCTATGAGATAAATAATTTCTGGTGTGTACGAGAGGGAAACAATCGCTGTGAGGATGACACAGAAATATTTTCTCATTTCCGAGAGGGAAATTTCGACTTGTATGATGAACCACGTTCTGGTAAACCTTCACTTTAAAAAAACATTAAAACTGCCTAATCAGTTCGTAATAATCCTCGCAAAACAACGCGGGAATTGGCACTCATTTTGGAATGCGATTACACAACGCTGGCTGACGGTCATTGACAAAGATGTTGATTATAACTCAACAATTTTTCTAGGTTTATGCCGTGTCGTGTGTAGGGTTTCGCTTAGGAACACCAAACTGGCTCATCAACGGGCTCTTGGTGTCCGTGCCCGGACCCCCAACAGCAGTAGTGAACTGCCCGCTACCTCCCTTCTTATGAAGCGCTCCTGCGCTTCTTTACTGCGAGATCTAAATGCTCAAGCAGGCTTTCACCTCCCTATAAAGACTTCCAAAAGATGGTATATTGGCTTTCACGGCCCGTGAATTATAACTCAGCAATTTCTCTAGATTTACGCCGTGTCTTGAGTGGGGTTTCGCCTAGGAACATCAAACTGGCTCATCAGTGGGCTCTTGGTGTCCATGCCCGGACCCCCACAGGAGTAGCGAACTGCTCGCTACATTACTGATTTATTGATGGATTTAATCATGACGTGTATTAGTCTTGTTATTTTACTATAATGTACTGATGTAAACGGACTTATGGTCCGACTCAATATGCATATGTGTATGATTAAAATAAGTGTTTCCCCTCTCGTTACAGGTAAGTCCATGGAGTGCGAGTGCGTTCTGCCCGTCACCCGTCGCCTCTCAACCCTGGGTGAGTTTCTGGAATTATATTTCATATAACACCTTTTTAATGTGTAACATCTTTCCACTCGGTATCTGGATATTTTTGTGGCGCTCGGTAGCTGGACATGTTTGTGCGAGTGATTTTGGAAAAGGGACGGAAATGGATGGGACGGAAGTGCATGGGACGGAAACAATAAGCGCGCGTGGTGGCGGAGATCGGTACAACGACGTACTGTAGGTCGTGTGGTTATGGGGAATGTATATCGCATACAGTTTAGTTCAAGGTTTGGAGACCCCATTTAGGATATTCCCACAATAAATCATCTTCAAGTTGTCGTTCTTTGGTGTGAAAATATTCATTTTATCATATTTGCTGAAAACAATTACGATTTATTAAATCTTCATACTTTTGCTGTATTCTTATTTAAGTACTGTCGGCCATGTGGCTATGTGGAATCTATATCGCATCAACAAACATTCCAAACAACGTAGGAATTCAGTAGGCTATATTAACGCCGACTACTAACAATAATTGAAACTTCGTTGGTCTAAATATATCACAGGGAGAAACCCATTTAATATACTTTCCGCACACCTAATTTTTAATCGCGCCTATACTTGGCAGTGTGCTCTATCGGCTAAACGAGGCCATTTTCAATAACATCGCTGGCATGGGTTCACTAACTGGCCGGTATAGAGCTCAGCTCGCATCAAGTAGGCAGTGGATTGCTTCCGCCACGGCAAATAACAATTATGATTCATTACGGTCAGGATTTGGCACTGGAGTAATACAAGTAGTTATTTCAATGACCAACAGAGTTCACTGTCAACAAGGAATTTGCGCTCCCGGGACACACATAGTAGGATAACATGTCACATGTTACACATCATATGCGACTACTGTAAGGCTCGTATTTTCTTTAACCCTTATGCCCTGAATAAAGACATCATTGCAGAGACTTAGGATCGAATTTGAAAAGTCTGGTTCGGGAGCCTTCACAATTACCCCTACACCACGAACGGTAGTTATAGAAATAGAGACAGTTTTCTGCCAAAATATAAAAACTCGAGCTGTAAATCGATTAATAATTTTGATCGGTTAACCGAATGCCTTTAATCGATTAATCGGTCGATTAATCGAATTGTAGTCGGTTTCGAGAAAAAGCGACCTTTGAATAATATATTTTAAAATCATTTTCAATAACATCATGTATGGCAAGGCAGGAAGAGGACGACCAAGAGCAGAGTTCTTTGATGACATCGGAGGAAGATGTCCGTACCACCTGATCAAACAGCGGGCTCAGGATAGAAGACCTATGGACGAAGACATTCATGCTACCCACCAACCGCCAGGTTGAGGAGAACAACAAGAAGAAGAAAATGTTTACAATTCCATTTTCTACGAGGAAGATATAATTTTCAATTTTTATTGTATTGGTGGCGTGCAAGTAAAAATAAATAAATAAATTCAAAAGCATTTAAGTTAATAATATTATTTAAAATTTATTTCAATATCATCACATATATTATTTCAGTAGTATAGATCCCTCCTGCGGCGCTCGCAAGCGACCAATCGTGACAAATGAGCATTCAAATGAAAGAGAATAGACATTAGCTGTGACGAATTGCACTCTAATTTCATAGATATCTATAATTTCTTTAAAAAATGACTTCTAAAAAACTGTACGAAGTGTGCGATTTGCAGATACTGCTGCTGCAGGAACATACGCTCCATAATTGCTGTCCTCTTCACATTTTGGCCGCTGTAACGCCTGTTTCATGTCATTTTAACATTCTGAGGTATTTCCTCTATCATTTTGCATGGATTTCAGAAACAGTAATTTAAAGGAATGAGTACTCAAATCGTAGATTATAACTTCATAAATATCGAATAACCGGTGAGTGTTACGGCTAAGCTGTCAATCAATGGACTCAGCACAAAAATGACATTAGCAGTGACGAATTGCATTCTAATTTCATAAATAGTGTTGCTGTCTGGAAATACGCGACATCATTGCTGTTCAGTTCGCATTTTCGCCGTAGGGACGCCTGAAACGTAAATAGTGTTCTATAATCATTTGGTTGATCAGCTAGTTTATATTATTTCAGTAGTAAGATCCCTCCTACGACGCTCACAAGCGACCGATCGTGACAAATGAGCATTGAAATGAAAGAGAATAGGCATTAGCAGTGACGAATTGTACTCTAATTCCATAAATATCTATAATTTCTTTAAAAAAAATACTTTAAAAAATGTACGAAGTGTGTGATTTGCAGATACTGTTGCTGTAGAAAAATGCGTTCCATAATTGCTGTCCACTTGACATTTTGGCCGCTGTGACGGCTGTTTTATGTAATTTTAACATTCTGAGGTCTTTCCTTTATCATTTTGCATGGATTTCAGAAACAGCAAATCAAAGGAATGAATACTCAAATCATATAATTTCTTATCGGAATAACCGGTGAGTGTTATGATGATTCAATTTTCAGTGATTGCCTTCTTAAGTTAGGGAACGTAGATCTTTGAATTCTAACTGAAATGTAAATAGTGTTCTATAATCATTTGTTTGAAATAAAAACATAACAACCTTTCTCCTTAAGTGTCTCATTATAAACCTATTGGGGAAAGTGTGGTTTATGAACATGGGAGATTTCTCGCATGGGTCCGCTAGTTGATTATTTAATGGCACAAGAGTTAGAAGTTGGAGTTCACAGTCACACTTCTTTGCTCCACGACTTCACACATGTCAGTAAGTTGACATGCTCAGAACTAAAGGCTGCCTTTCTCCTAGTAACAATATTTCCAGCGTCACTGAACACGGAATTGAAGTAGCTAAAATGCAAAGCAAATTCTTGGCTATGCGTGCGAGATGTGGGAGATGGACTGAATGTATTTTCCACCATTGGAGAGTCGTTTGAGATGTGGACATATCGAAGGATCTTACGAGTATCTGGACGAATAGAATCACATATCTTGAGATATTGCGTGGGATCGGTAAAGATAAGATTAGCCCTTGTGTCAAAATTAGGAAGTTACAATACTAGGGCCATATAATGAGAGGAGACAGGTATCGTCTTCTACAAGAAATTATTCGAGGGAAGGTTGAGGGCTGAAGGAGTCGAGGGAGAAGAAGGATCTCTTGGTTGGACAATCTAACAAAATGGTTCAAGTGTAGTTCCAGTGAATTTTCCAGTGCTGCTAGATCCAAAGATCCAAAAACCGGATTGCTGTGATGATCGCCAACCTTCTTAGAGGAGACGGCACATGAAGAAGAAGAAGAAGAAGGTCTGCGAAGTCATCTTCTAGTCCACCAACGACTTGTAAACTTCAGTAATAAGACAATAATAGCTTGTCCGGTATTTTATTTGCTATTGTTTGTAAAAGCGGTCGACAAATCCCTTACTTAGCTGATGCTAGCGCCCCAAATGGCAAATAATAATACAATACATAAGTTTTGTGCTACGCAAAACAATTACTTTTCCTACGCGACACTACTATTTTAACCGGTTCGATTAATCGACTAAAGCAAAAATCGTATTTTTCGGTTAATTGGTTAATCGATCCTATTAATCGATTAAATCGACAGTTCTACCAAAAATTACCACCCCTGGTGATCAGAGTTGCCAACCTCTCAAACCTGAAAATAATCCCACTCAGAATGTCCCTTTTCACTAGAAAATATCCCACGTAAAATGTATTTTGTTCAAAACAAATGTATAATGAATAAACAATGTGCTCCAGAGTTTCGATAATAGGTAGATGACCTCGTAGTTCCGCCCCTTAAAACAACAATAACTAACTAAGTAGAGTCTCGATAAAGAGTTTCTAATTGCGCTACAATTGATTTTAACGAAACACAAAACTGTCAAAATCTATCATTATCATACACTTAAACATACACAAAATACACGTTTTTATTCATTTAAAGATTGAGATGTTTATCTTTCCCTGTATAAGTCTTTGAATTTCCTTGAAAATGAAGATTTCACAAAAACACAAAACATAAGTTTTAATCTCCAAAAACACTCAAAACTGTCTGTTATCGCACAAGCGACAGTTGGTGATTGTAATGTCATAAGTTAGGCTACTATACTTCCGTTAAAGGTTTATTTCTATTCTGATATGATAATTGTTGTTTTAAGGGGCCTAACATCTAGGTTATCGGCCCATAATGGTTTGGGTGATCGTGAAGATGATAATGAAATGTAAACTATAAACTAAAACTAACTTATATACTAGAAGAAGAAATGGAAAACAAAAGGAGAATAAGGCAAATCAAGGACAGGAGGAAAAGAAATGCCTCCAACCCTCCAAGAATGCGGATTGAGGGACTTGGAAGGAAGGAGAGCCATGAAAGTCAGGTAGGAAAGTGAAAGACGAGAGGTAATGGATGAAAGGGGGAAAACCGGACCCAGCTCAGGAATCCCTCGGGGTCGCCAACTCCCGAACTCACCAGTCGTGAGCCCCTGAGGGTGTAGCAATATCTTGGGTGCACCAGAAGTGGTGGGGCTACATACACCCTGCCTCCTTGAGGGCCTTGAGCACAAGGCAGGAAATAACATGAAAAGAAGAAGAAGGCTGACCCTCGCAGAAGGAGGGTATCAGAAAAGATGAGACAAGTGCCAATTAAGGCGGGAAAGGAAGAGACTCCCTAGGCCACGGATACCCTAATACCGTTGGGGTCGGAAGAGAACAAGAGTTGACCAAGTAAGGTCGACAGGAAAGAAGACGGAGAGGAGACCGGCACAAGTAAGTGGAAGCAGTGCCGGACTCAGCTGGGGCCCAGTGGTCGCCAACCCACGTCCCACTAGATATGAGCCCCTGGGGGGTATTTTTTATTCTATCGGCATATGCACTTTTCCTGTGCAAACGAAGCTTTTATCACATTGGCTAAATATCCCAAATTCATCTCACTTTTTGCAAGAACATCCCTTTATCCCTTTCCTAAAAATATTTGTCTAAATGTCCCACAATTTGGGACAAATCTCATGGGTTGGCATCAGTGACCCCTAGTGATATGGCTTGTGTTGGCACAGGTTGTGGCACACGGAACTGTTTGGCCATAGCATGCTGTGTTGGAGGTTTCTCGGAACCGACCAATTCACGGAATTCTCGCTGCATCTGTAGGATCAGTTTCAATAAGGTCCGGTTTCAACGGGGCTTTGTTGCTGACCCAGACTGCTGAAGGGGCTGTTCTGCATATCCGTGGCATTCATTGTGGAAATCCCTGCTCTTGGCACTGTTGGTATTGTGCTAGAACAATCGAATTTGCATCTGTAGGGCTACGTACAATACAGCTTTCCCAGAACTTATCCACTATCGGCGGCATTTAGACTGCGCTAGGTTCGATCTCAGCTCAGTTGGATGATATTTAAGGGGTGAAACGACAAACTAGAGTCGGTATATTCACTAGTAGGTTCAAGATCGTCTCCCGACCAAAATGTTGGCACATTGACGTATCTAATATTTCAGTTGTTTTTGAGTGACGTCAACTGCATTAAATTATTAGACCTATTATTATTATTATTATTATTATTATTATTATTATTATTATTATTATTATTATTATTCTACACGCGAATGGACCACTTAGGATCACGCTACAATTTCATTTCTTTTTCTTGGTGCGAAGTTTTCTCTGCACCCAATACTCCTTCATGCGTTCGCTGGCCTGTTTACGCTGTTCGTCCGTCCAGGCACTTCCGTTCTTCTTAGGTCTTCTTGCGGCTTGAATTCCTTCCAAATTACTCAGTATGTTCCTAAATCTATTTCTGTCTAACAGTTGGTCTTCAGAGATGTTCAATCTTTCCATATCCGCCTTTGTTTCCTTAATCCATGCTGTTGTGGTCTTCTTTCTCCAGAAGTAATCAAATATCCGTTTCGTGAGTCTATTTTGGTCCATTCTGTATAGATGTCCGAGAAACTTCAACCTATTTTATTTCTTCTTCTTCTTCTTCTTCTTCTTCTTCTTCTTCTTCATCATAGTCTCAGAGATTCTTTCTACTTACTGGTAAACTTCTTCATTACTTCGAAGTTTCCATCCACTTTCGGTTTGAACAGCACCCATAATTTTTCTGAGGATTCTCGTTTCCAAGACCTCTATTTTATCCAGCGTGTAGTTTATAGACAGACATTCACTGGCATAGATACATTCTGTCTTCACCACGGTGTTATAGTTTTTTATTTTGGCATCCCAGGATAGGCACTTTTTATTGTACATGTTTTTCGTCAAGCCATATGCTCTCTCCATTTTTTAGATCCTATCTTCTATTGCATCTTTCTCTAGTCCATTCGCTTGTATAGTCTCACCAAAGTACTTGAACCTTTTGACTCTTCTGATTCGCCCTATCTCTGTTTCCAAAAATGGTGGTCCATCTTTGGAGTTCATCATGAATTTGGTCTTCTCTGTTGAGATCCTCAGTCCTGTTTGGGCAGCAATTTTTTCCAGAAGGTTAATTTGAATGGTTGCGACCTTTGGACTTTCAGACAGAACAGCAAAGTCATCAGAAAAAGCTAGGCAGTTGATTTTAATCTCTCCTGATTTTCTTCCTAGGCAGATCGGAGTTATCTTTTGGCGTTCAAGTTCAGAGATTATTATTATTATTATTATTATTATTATTATTATTATTATTATTATTATTATTATTATTATTATTATTATTATTACTATCATGAGAAATGAAAATTATTTTGTGGAGCAATTAAAGTAAGCCAAAGGAATAGATTAGTGAAATATTTTGTTTGGAGTGCAGCAATGTATGGAGCGGAAACTTCACGCTTGGGAAGGAAGACGAGAGAAGAATAGAGGCTTTCAAAATGTTGCTACGGAGGAGAATGGAGAGAATACGTTGGAAGGACAAAGTGAGAAATGAGGAAGTATTAAAGAAAGTAGGGGAAGAAAGAATGATACTAAAGTAGATAAGGAAACGAAAAATGAATTGGATTGGACACTGCCTAAGAGGAGATGGTTTGGCGAAAAATGCAATAGAAGGGACAGTCCAAGGGAAAATCCGAAGAGGAAGAAGAAGGTTTCAAACGCTGGATTCCATCAAGATTGATCAATCTTATGATCTGATGAAACGTGCTGCTGTAGAGCGGATAAGGTGGAGAGACCGACTATGAGGAAACCAGCTATCAGACAGATAAACTGATTATGACTATCGTATATTCCCTTTTAACAGAGCGTGTGAACTTGAACAATTTTCATGACAACCCAGTCTTGCGGCGACGTTCCTCCCAACTCCTCTTTATTCGTGAACTATGTTCTTTCTTCCGTTCGTCCGTCCACTTTTTTCCTGGCATCTTTGGTAGCAGTTCTTTATCAAATGTATGTTTAATTACGGTTTTTGCTGCTTGAGGTCTTCTTCAGTTTCCTTGATCCATTTGGACTTTTTTTTTACTGTTGAGGGTGATGTTGAAAATTTGTTTTGTAATTTTGAGCTGGTCCATTCTGTATATGTGACCAAAAATTCATTTCTGATGATGGTATCTCAATCCGTACTCTATCTTCAATACATCGCCCACTATAAGTGTTTTTACGTGTTCATATCTTCCAACAATCTCCATTCAACTACTGAGGCGACAATTTACGAGCTAGCTTTCGTGTTCACTGCTGGAGGGAAATGCGGTTTCGGTGGCGTAGTTGGTAGCATGCTGAACTGCTGTTCCCAAGGTAGTGGATTCAAACTCGACCGAAGTCGTCGGATTTTTTAAGAGCGTTAAAAATCCTTCAGTATGCTTTCCTTGGGAGGGGAAGTAAAGCCGGCGGTCCTATGTCATAGCTTTATGGCATGTAAAAGATCCACAGATTAAACTTGTGTGAAGCTAAATTGTTAGGTTAGATTTCGTCGGACCGCTCTATCAAAGTTCCAACGTTCACCACTAGGTATCATTGATATCTGGTAGCGAACATTGGAACTACTTGAAATTGAGGTGTCTGCTGGAAGCAGTTACAGACTCAGGCGAGCCGAACATGTCCTCGGACACTCTCGGCACTAAAAGCCATACGATAAATAAATAAATAAATAAATATATAAATAAATAAATAAATATTAACGATGGGAAATCTTATTAGACCTCGTTTAAAAGTAGCTTGTCATCTTACATTCATAACTGTTCCCGGGCGAAGCCGGGGTGGGTTGCTAGTAGACCTAATAATAATAATAATAAAATTTTGGTGACACCAACTAAGTACATGTTTCTTAACGTTAATACAGTTTGCTTTCTACTGAGGTTAATCACAATTCAAGGTATATTTGTTCTAATAGACTTAACTCAAGAACTGGAGAACGAATCCCAAATGGTCTAGTTTTTATTATTCCGTTTTGCTGGTAGATTTTTCTCTTCCTGCGGAATGGAATTTATTTCTAGAGCGGAATAGTGTTAGGATTGGCAGATAGAAGTGTAATTTCTCTAGCGCAGTGCTGTGCCGGTGTGACAGAACTAAAAGATAGCACGCTGCATTATGTGACATGAGCGCGTGCAATGTATCATGTGACAGATAACATGTAATGTATGATGGTACTTACCTCCGGACCGGAGCTCACCAATTTATTGCACATTGTTACTATAACGACCTCCTTTCTTCTTATTGCAATGATACTCTATGGCTTCATCTCAAAGGAAAAGTACACAGTTCTTTTCTTTTGGAGAACTTATTTCTGTCGTTTCAACGGAATTCTGGTTCCTCAGTAACACACCAATATTATTTATTAATACTAGCGAACCCGTGCGAGAACCACCCGCCTGGCTTTACTGTTATGCGGGCTTCTATAAATATGTTTATTTTTTAAACAAATTATCGATACTTATGAAATCACAGAGCAATTCATCACTGCTGCTGGTTGCACAATGGGTTGTGTGCGCCCCATGTGTACAGACTACCCGCCCGGCCCTAGTGCTATGCGGCTGTGCGTGACACAGTTTTGCCAGGGGCTATCGTCTTGTTCATTTGTTTATAAGCACTTTATAGCCCAGTGCAATAAGAGTTTAAACCGGAAATTTAGAATATCAAGTCCGGATATGAAGAGATAGTTTATAAGTACCTTTAAATAAGATAATCCTAAAAGTCCCACGGCCTCCTTGATGGGATACCTGAAATATCCTGGAAAAGAATTTCCTGGAACGCTTATAAATCGGGAACGATTGGTCTGAATCTGGTTGTGTTTGGGCTTATTAATATTTATTTGTATGCAGAATAATATTTTTAGGTACCCAAGAAAAAGGAATTGGTACACTGTAAAATAAATCCAAAAATGTTGAATTTTTGCGCATTTTTAGGCAAAAATCTAATTTTGACAAAATATGACCTGCTTCCATGCCAAATTGCACTCACGTACATGCAGATAATTATCAGCGATGATAAAATTAATCACTGTAAAAAAGCCTAAAAAGTCTGAAAACACGGTGTTCATTGCCTGGATTATGGCTACAATGGGCATAAATCGCGAACTCCGGAGGTTCCGAATTTATCTTGTTTTTGTTTTCCTTGGCAGATCGACTTAACTATCCGCGTACTAGTCGGATCAGATTTTTTCTTGTCAGTGTCACAAATAAGATCTTCAATGAATTCTTGAAGGCTTGCTGGAATTAAATCTTGGCCTCCAGTAGCAATTTCTTCGACTGAGGAGTACAGGCCGGACGTTTGTTTTAGACGATTGAAAAATCCTAATGGAAGCCTGGAAGCGAGTTACTACAGCAGGCCTACATGTGTTGTTGTCACTTTCCCCATGCACTCAGATGATTGACAAAGCTATTTCACACTACTGCTGAAGTACAGTCATTAGCAAATATAATGGCGTTCTGTTCGTAACTATATAACGTGTACTTCCGCGTCACACAATACTTCGACGTAGACTGTATTGTCTGCACGGTGGTGTCGTCACGTGCTCAGTCTTGAATTCCATTGCATCAGACCGGTGGTGACAAATGTGAAGCGACAGGGCGAGAGAATGATAGTGTACAGGCTCACCCGCAAGCTTCGAGGTCAACGGAAATCGTCTAAAACAAACGTCCGGCCTGTAGACGGTGTCATCATACCCGCGAGATTGAATGTCTTTACGAATCAGCTTTGCAGCACGCGATATAATCCAAAGTTTCTCTTTTTCCGGGTCACCACTTTTTGCGGTGTACCAGCTGCCATTCAGAATTCTATGAGCAAAGCCTGTAAACACACACAATACTGCGTTCACCGGGTAGCTCCGTAAATGTTATGGCGTCGCCATACTTTTCTTTTAATTTAGATTTTAAATGTTTTACAGTGTACATCTCCCCGGATTCATGATTTTCCATTACTTCCACGAGTGATGTTAGTGTAACCTGGCAATCAGCAGATTCTTTTTCTAGCTCTTGGCACAAAAAATCAAATGCTGATTTTTTGTGGGCGTCTTCTTTTCTGCCTTTTTTGTGCGCCTTGCCTAGGACAGAAGGGCCGGCCCTTGAAATACGCGTAGCACTTCCGGTGATATCTTCCTTCAGCGGCTACCAAATCCGTCAAGGCACTCAAATTTAATTCAACTTTTCATCCCCCGTTGTCATTCCTCTTCTTAGCTTCTCCACGGAGGGCGTCAATAAACTCAATGCACTCTACTTTGCTGAACGGATTGTGATCAGGATGAGCTTAGTCTATTTTTTCTTCACAAAAGAGACACTGAGTTTTAAAATCGGAAGTCACCTGTTTGTCTTTTCGGTCGAAAAACTTCTTCTTCTTCTTCTTCTTCTTCTTCTTCTTCTTCTTCTTGTGTCAGGCCTTCGGGAGGTTTTGATCGTTTTGTGTCGATCTTCGTACGTTCACTGTGCAAGGACGTAAAGAAAATGCAATATACCGTAACACAAAAGTAACGTACGTTTCAGCATATAAGACGACAAATTTAAAAAAACACGAGAATAAGCGATAAATTCAGCATTTTTCGGACTACGATTTACATCCATTGTAGGCATATTCCAGGCAACGAACACCGTGTATTCGGACGTTTAAGGCTTTCTTTTACAGTGAATAATTAATTTTATCATCGCTGATAATTTTTTGCGTGTATGTGACTGCATTTTAGCATGGAAGTAGGTCATATTCTTGTCAAAATTAGTATTTTTGACCAAAAAAAGCGAAAATAATTCAAAATTTTTGGATATGTTTTACAGTGTACCAAATTTCTTTTCCTAGGTACCTAAAAATATTATTCTTCATACAAATAAATATTAATAAGCCAAAAAATGCAGATTCTGACCACTCGGTAGTGATTTATATGCGTTCCAGGACAATTCCAGGGTTCTCCAGGTTTTTCCAGGATATTTGAGGTATCCCATCAAGGAGGCCGTGGAACTTTTAGGATTATCTTATTTAAAGATACTTACAAATCTTTTTTCATATCCGGACTTGATATTCTAAATTTCCGGGTTTGACCTTTTTTTTTTCGTTTAATTACACTGGGCTATTATAAACAAGTAAAAATATATATCCGTTGACTTATCAAGAAATGCAAGAATTTTCCTGTACTATTGAGACGGTTTGGAAGATTTTGGTACAAACCGCACCTTCTAACTCCCTCTGCATTTAGACCGGAGGTAATTTTCGAAATTTGGTTGTTTAGTTTGATACAGCACTCCAAGACCCTTCCGGGCCCTTTAGCCCTTCAACGTTTGGCACAATTGAGGATATTGCTTAATTTTACTGAGCTGGGGAACCTTCTTTGGTTGGTTCCTTAGTTTAGGGGCTGCGACAACGCGGTCATGTAGCCCCGTGTACTTTGGTTGTGTGTAGAATTTATCTGATAACCGGTGTTAACTGTGATGGCTGTATTAGTGTGTGTTTTCTGTGATTCAGGTAGAAGGACTGCAGACGATTATTTTTTTCCAAGTAGTTCCTACTTTTGCTACCAAATACTACCGTCCACGACACCTACCTGCGGATGTGGCTACTAAATGCCATCGCAGTCAGCACCTGGTGGCGGCCGTTGGAACTAATATTGCGTTATCACACTAACCTACAAATTTTAGCTTCCACAAGTGTAGTTAGTGGAAGGTTCTTTTACATGCCATGAATCCATGACATGGGACCGCCGGCTTTACTTTCCCTCCAAAGGAAGGCATACTGAAGGAATTTTAACGCTCTTAAAAATTCCGACGACTTCGGCCGGGTTTGAACCCGCGATCTTGGGCATAGAAGGCTAAGAAATGTATTAAACATTACAATTGCTATATTATTACACTTTCACGGTGGGTGAGTGGTCAACGTGTCAGTCTACTAACCTCAAGCTTGCAGGTTCGTTCCTGGCCGTGGTATGTGATTTTTTTTTGAAATGCGGCAAAAATTTCTCATACGATGTTGGCATGTCAAAGAACCCATTTGAATTCAGTAGGCCGTCTTCATAATGGCAAAAATTAATCTCGGGAGTTTCCGCCAACACAAAGTTCCTCATTTCTCTACTAGAAAGCGCTATAGTGGTCAAGGAGCTTAGATATCTAACCTCCTTGACTTTCATAGTGCTTCAAGGAACAATGAAAGTTGACATGTAAGCTACCCTTTGGGTGTCAAATAACAAAGCTTGCACCTTTACCCTTTCACGAAATGATTGCCGGCGGTCGAGATGGGAACTATTCTCTTTTTACTTGTGTCACACGTCACTCTGCTTCGTTGCCAGGTACAGTTGGGCGAGTAGGATATGACTCAGCTCCAGTAGCTGTCCGTGGTGACATGAGCTCCTGTGACGCTTATCTGCGCTTCTAAGACAGGTAGCGCGCGCAATGCTGCACTCTGTCATCACTGTGTTCTCCTCTTTACCCTGCGGGGCTCCTGCTACAATAATCAACAAACGGTGACGCTCTATTTCTGAGTCGTTCGAATGTTTGATGAAAGAAATCGGTTGACGTAGTGTTCTAACCCGCGGACGTCATCTTCAGAGCCTGGGTGTACCCGCTGACGACTGTGAAACATTCCCATACCGCAGCGCTGTAAAAGTAACAAAATTTCATCATGCTACATACTGGCTTTGCATGTTGATGGCTTTTGATGTGAAATGACATATGGACTGCCGCTGACGAGCTGGTATTACATTGACATTTATAAATAATGTTGGAAATACTAGTTCAGAGATCAGAGACAGAATGTAATTATCGAGATTTCTTTGTGAAGATAAACCAATGGCGTATTGAAAATACCACCGCATTGGACCAATACACGTCCAGTGGTTTCTATGTTCGTGAAATGCAAGCTTTGCCGTGGTTTGTGTTGTAGTTAAATCATTTTAGGGGCTGGGGATATCTTTGTCACAGGCCCGCAACTAGAGGGGGAGTAGGATATTCCCCTCCCTCTGATGCTCATGCATTTTCAAGATTTATCATGGAATTAACAACAACAACAACAACAACAACAACAACAAAGCTCGCAAACTAGTATTTATTCAACTGTATGGATTAATTTATCTACATGAAAATTGCAACATGACATTAATAATAGACTAAGAACAAAAGATGGTGCACATTATCCAAAGCCTAATACAGAAATATACCAAAAAGAAAAACACAGACACAATGCGAATGAGAAGAATCCAATTTATGGGACACATAGAAAGAATGGACCCGAACAGACTGACACACAAAATACATACTTTCTTAAAGAACAAGGCTACTATACCGAATTGGTATAAATTTACAGAAAAAAGACTTAAAGGAATTAGGATCACCACACTTACATGACCGGAAGGAAATCAGGAAAATCCCTCAGACGCGGGGTTTCGGGAAGAAGAGAAGAAGACTACACGACATTAATGGTCAGAGCAACGGAAACAGACCCACTTGTTGCGAATGAAGGAATACTGGGACAACAGGAAGGCTAGAAAGTGTTGATTTCGCGTGGTCCTAAGCGAAGAAGAAAAAGAAGAAGATTATTATTATTATTATTATTATTATTATCACCACATTAGAGAGACTAGTTAGTAAGTAATTGTTGTTTTAAGGGGTGGAACTACGAGGTCATCTGTCCTTTAGAGAGACTATACTTGGCAACTCACAGGTACATCTGTACTAGGAACACATAGCACTTAGGAATGCGAGAGGGAGAATACCCCAACAACATAAGGGACCCTCACACACAGGAATTTCCCCTCAGTCGAGTGCATACAGTGCCCAAGTTAGCCGCTCTCAACAGGACCGCGCAAGACTCAACCAGATAAGTAGCCTGTACAATGCAATGTGAATTGACAATTTACAACAACCACATATTCACTCCAAACAAGCAAATTCCAGAGGTCAATCACCACTTCCAGTATCTCAACAAAACATCACATAGACCACAACTAACAAATAGACTATTGACGAGTTGCATTATCTCAACTAATACTGCAACTAAATAAGTGTATATATTGTAAATATTTTCAGACATAGATTTTATAGCCTAAGTGTAATGGATCTGATGATGATGGCTTAACGATCCAAACTGGTCATCCAAGTGTATTTATTTTTCAGGATTAGGGAATAACCCAACTCTTTTGGGTACAGTCGTGTTGACCGACTGAAAAGCATCGAACTTTTGTTCGCTAAGGCAACACTGAAAAATGGTTTCAAACACCATAATAATAGGCTACTGTAATTATAATAATCGCCTATAGGGTGCTTTCTCGTGCCCTCCTCACCAGATTGGAGCAACAGACAGAACACATGATCGGTGAATATCAGGCGGGATTTCGACTGTGTCGATCATGCGCAGAACAGATCTCGAACCTCAAGATGGTTTAATGCATACTTCGTGAATATGGTGTGGACAAAAAAAAAAAAACAAGTTCATGAGATCAACAGACCTTGACAGATGAAAAATAAAAATCCACAGCGTGCTTCCAGTCTCCGACCGGGTCAGGAAGGGAATGAATGAAGCCCCCATCTAGCGACGAGGATATGAACTGTGTCGGCTGCCGAGACCTGACGCACTCCTCCGGAGCAATGATTAAATGAATGACAGATGAAATGAAATGATAGTCGAGAGTGTTGCTGGAATGAATTTTTTGACAGGGAAAACCGGAGTACCCGGAGAAAAACCTGTCTGCCACCGTTTTGTCCAGCACAGATCTCACATGGAGTGACCGGGATTTGAACCACGGACCCAGCGGTGAGAGGCCGCCTAAGCCACGGAGGCTCAGTCCTTGACAGATACAACTTCTAAAATTAAATTTATGGGTGAAGTATCCGAACCTTTTCACATTATAACAGGCGTAAGATGGGTTGTCCCCACTCATATTTAACCTGGTAGGGCTACTACTGTAGATACGATCATAAGAACATGGGAGAAAGAAATACCTGGAATGAGTTTCGAACAAAAGATCATCGAATCAATATAAAATGCTTCACCTTTGCTGATGACTTAGCAATAATTACCCGGACTCCCGAAGAAGCCAGACATGCCATCGAGAAGCTTCATGAGATATCCATCAGAACCGTCCTCCAGATCTCTTACGAGAAAAAAAAAACAGTACATGGATAATATTGATATATAGCAAAGCTTTGATTTTATAAGATCGGAAGTTCGATCCCAACCAAGGTAAATGATTTGTAGAAGAGCGAGACGATCTACTACACTCGATGTCTAGAGGATCATTACGTGAACGAACCGTAATGGCATGTTATTTTATAGTACTGTAGGCTATCTTCAATTTAAAGCAAACTTTGTTAACAGATCTGTTTTATTGAAATATCTTTTATGAAAAATTACCATCAAATCAACTTTGCTCGTATTTCTATTAGTTTTAATTAACTTTAGGCAGTTATTGAAGAATTCCACAATGTGTTCGAAGCGTTTCACTATTATTGACTAAGGTGTACCAATATAATAATAGTACATTATACAGCGAGCCTATAACGGGAATAATTAAGACATGAGTATGTTTCTAAAACGAGTGAAGCGAGATTTTATAATTTCTTAATTACCATTATAGGCGAGTTGCATACGACTGTTTATGTTCGGCGATAATTATAACCATTTCATGTTCGAACATAAATATTCATAAATATCTGTCGAGATTTCGCCAGTTTTATGTACTGAACAGAGCGCATGGGACTCAGAGAATACGATGGCCTCCTGGAATACCCCACTATGGCACTAGCCACCCAGTGAAATTTAAAATAGAAGGCCGTGGAAGTCAGCGCAGGTGCGATGCTATCCTTACCTAATTGGTCACACAACTGTTTCTTGAGCTCTGATTGGAGGGAGAAACTGTTTCATAATGAAAAATAGTGTTGTAATGACCCTCATTATGATACAGTTTTCTGACATATAATAAGTATTTACATTTCGACATCGTCGAACATAATTATAGTATTTCACTTCTATGTTACTGTAGTGAGCATCAGGGTAACTTGATCGAACTCGCGATCCCAGTGTGTTGCTAACTACACGGCACCGGTCGAAGGTACTGTGGTACTGCATAATCCCGAAAGATTTGCTGCTCTGTAACTCCCTACCATGTTGTTCAGCGACTCCCCGCTGCTTAACACAATACTCACTAGATTTATCTGGCATACGCATTGCGTGTCTTGTAATAATACACGCAAGCGTATGAATGTGTGGCTTACGCAGAATGTAATTTTACGAAAGGATTATACGGGCTTGCTCCTGCGGTAGGTCTGTATGTACTCAGCAGAAAGGCTGAATAGACGTCGCTCTATTAACTGCTGCAATTAAGAAGAACGCGCAGGCGCATGAAGCCTTTTCTTTTTTTTTTTTCTCTATGGTTAATGGTCTCGAACCTTTTGTATGTGTGCTCCAATTGCTTTTTATGAAAATGGTCGTCAGATGGCAGAATTGAGCTAAGGTGATACAGATGATATAGTGGGCCATGAAAGTTAGCCATTTAGAGTCCGTTGAAAATTAACTTTATAATTATGGCTATAGTCTATATTGTGAGGTGATGATACCTGCTAGTCGCTGCAGAAGTAATGGGTCCTTTTTTTCTAGGACGTTAATATGGCCTAATACTAGTAGTGCCCGCCATGCGTTGCAATGCCAATGAAAGAAAGAAACGAATGCGTGCTAAATGCGGACGTGCTAGTTGCGGACAACTCTAATAAATAGAATTTTCGTGCCAGTTGTGGACATTTCCTGCGCCACCCCCAACGACCCGTGCTAGCTTGCCTCTTACTACAAATTAGCGGCCAGAAATTCTGTATGAAACAATAGTTCTCACAGATTTACGCGGCTTCGGTGGCGTAGTTGGTAGCATGCTGAGCTTAAATGCCCAAGGTCGCGGGTTCAAATCCGGCCGAAGTCGTCGGATTTTTGAAGAGCGTTAAAAATCCCTCAGTATGCCTTCCTTCGGAGGGGACGTAAAGCCGGCGGTCCCATGTCATATATTTATGGCATGAAAAAGAACCTTTCATTAACTACAATTGTGTGAAGCCAAAATTTGTAGGTTAGATTTGATAACGCTCTATTAGTTCCAGGTGCTGACTGCGATGCCATCTAGTAGTCAAGTCCGCACGCTAGATGTCGTTGACGGTAGCATTTGGTAGCAAAAGTTGGAACTACTTGAAATTATTGTCTGCAGTCTTTACTTGAATTTAAAAAAAAACAGATAACACACACTAATACAGTCACCACAATTAACACCGGTTATCAGACAGATTCTACACACACCATGACCGCGTTGTCGCAGCCCCTAAACTAAGGAACGAACCAACCGATCTGGCCAGGTGTAGCATTCTTTTTCTGTTTCATTGCCTTTATGCCGGTCTGGAAAAACGGCTTGCTATCTGCGTTATTCTAAGGTCGAACATTACGAGAGTGTAGTGGTTACCATGATTGGCTACCACCCCGGAGTAACGTTTTCGTTTCCACTCTCTGCCCGGATATTTTATTTTCATAAACCTTGTTAAAATTACTATTGTTATAAACCTGTTTTTATCACTGGTGTTAGTTTTTAATGCCCCCTTACATTTCACGCGTCGCTCCTGAACGCACACTCAGTGGATCGGTATCCTTCAAAAATTGGGAAGGCTTCCCTTTAGTTGTGAGAATAAATTCTATTACTGCACGATGTTGTACTTTGGAAAATTGACGAGAACTGGCATGATCCTTAAGTACATTTAATCTCCCAGGAATCCCCAGGGAATAACCCCGGCGCCTGGCTTACCGATCCTTGTCTGCAACTAGCGCCATCTATTCATGACCTTCATACCATGTCCGCAACTAGCTCCGTCCGCAAATCGCATGACACCAAAGAAACTGTTATGGAATATGAAATGAGAGTAAAGAATGATGAACTGTGTGTAAATCAACTAATCTCTTAGAGGCATAGATGGACAATTAAGTAAATTATGTCTCACACGAACTGATATGTCACTGTGTGGATTTATTTCAATCAATTCAATTCTGCAAAGCGTGCGCACTCATATAACGAATAACTGCCGCTAAACTGTATGAAATACACTCACTTGTTGAAACGACTCGCGTGCCTCCTATTGTAACATGGATTTTCTAATTCTGAAACCATCGCGGGCAGGCCACAAACACTCACCAAAGTCCATTTGTTGATACTACTCGATCACTACCTATTGTAAAAACGATTTAAAAATTCAGAAACCTTCGAGGGAGTGTGCAAAAAACAACTTACCAAAGTTTCATCGCATTCGGATGAATGGTGTATGAACGCATATGGGACTTTGTTAAAACGGTTCGCGTGCCAACACTCATTTGTGGAAACTACTCGTGTGCCATCTTTTGTAAAATAAATTTACTAATTCAGGAACCTGCACGGGAGTGTGCACAACAACTCACCAAAGTTCCATCGCAATCGGATGAATGGTAATTGAACGCATACGGAACGAACCGACTAACAAACAAACATTCATGTTTATACATAGCTATTAAAATGGTCTCTTTTCGAATGCAAAATGATTCAGAAGATGAAATTCGATAATTAAAACCGTCATATTTTGTGGGAAAATAATTAAATTGGTAACATTGTGCAACATCAAATTACGTCATTGTTGAGTTTTTTTTAACTAGCTACCCGCCCTGGTTTCTCCAGGGAACAGTTATGAATGCATTACGTGATAAGCTTTTTTTTTTCGATGTCCATGATCTACGACCTATATCCGTTTTACGTCTCGGCATGTTGGGTTAAAATCACTGACTGGACTATTAATTATATTATCATGGAGATGCAAGTGAAACGAATTCTTGTCAGACGTAATTTAAGAATGGCGAGGTGCATGGAACACAAATCCCTCTTCCGTCCAATCTTAACTTAACTGTGTATTTTGCGGAACGAAAAGTTCACAGGCGAAATGAAATAAAGCCGAGTTGCACTTCCAGGGAAACTCCAAACACAACCACTCCAAACACAACAGGCTCTCCCGCTATCTAGGCTGTAACTGGGGTGATAGGCGTGCCCCTAGGTAGCTCGTATACTGTCTTGGAGATCGTTGGAAGAAATGAAAACGTAAAAACACTTATAGTGTGTGATGTATTGAAGATAGAGATATGCCCTCCCGGACATTTTTGTAGAACTTTTCATGCTGAACAATTCTTACACTCATAGTATATTAATATTTTTAACGGTTTGGCCAGCGTAAGCTTAAAAAGCGCACGGACGCCTTTTTTTCTACTTTTTTCACTGAAATTGTTACTGCTTGTATTCCTTTGATCATAAATAAATTATTTTCTACAGATACCCTCCTCGGGATATCCTTTACAGAATGGTGAAATCTGCATCAAAATCCATCCAGTGATTCTCGAGATTACCCGTGACATCCAAGAATCGGGGGCTTTGTTTTATACAAAGTCGAGATTTAATATGGTGTCATAATTCTTGTGAATTATTAACAAATATATTGTCTTTTACCGCAATTTTACCGCCTTTCCAAATTCATCAATCTCAGAGTTGGTTTATACTCTAGGATCCTCGTACGCGAAACGTCCGGGGGAGGGGGCGTGGATGTATAGTGGTCAAGCCGCTTGCCAAGGCGGACGGGGTTAGATTCCCGTCCAATGCATGTGAGATTTTTCAAGTGAAATATCACGTTCTGGGGTTCGGATTTCACGTAAAAATGGAGGTCCCATTGCTCATGATTGGGAGATTAACGGTCACGTAATACTACAAGCTTCCTTCCTGTTTTAGACTAGGTCTCGGATACTCTAATATCGTCTGGTCGGAAGAGGACAAGAGTTGACCAAATGAGGTCGACAGGTGATATGAAAGAATGGAGCCCATCCCAAGTGCTGTTTACTCGAAGGATTTCTGCCGGTGTACTTGGGAGCTTACGCATTGAAGCAAGTATGGTGGTCTAGTAACAGCCTACTAGAGGCGCTTTAGGCCAACAGTGGAGCACACGGCTTTATCCGTGGATTATCCATAGCTGTGACCCGGCCAAGCTCTCTGCGCGACTGATAATTTACGTAACAACGCGCTTGCGCTACAATTTGAGGCTCGCAGACTGTATGGGACTCCGGTGCGCATCCAGAGCCCACCTACAGAAAACGGTAGAGTGAACTGTAAGCGGAAGCAGTGCCTGTCCCGGAGTTCAATAGTCACTAAACCACGTCCCACGTCCCGCATTCCTAAGTGTTGTGTGTTGCCTCGTGCAAGTGTACCTGTAGTAAGTTGCCAAGTCTAGTCTCTCAAATGTGGTGTAGGCCTATGTTACTGTATTCAGGATACTCTTCAACTATTATAAACCTGGTTTCAAACTCTCCACGCTTAAGCTAACAAGCCCTCTTTAAGCGCGAACGGACAAATGAGAATGTCCCGGCACCTTTAATACTGCCGTAAATACCGGCCTAGATTTATTGAAGAAAACGGTACATCGTTCATCTGTGATCCAATAACATGTTTCCTTTATCAATCCCTTATATAGCTAGGCTACATCGTTAATTTGTGTCTTGTTTCCGACGGGGTTTCATTTCTAGTAAAGTGAAGAGGGGTGAACTCTCCATGAAAGTGTGTTCGTTTAAATTATTGGGGTTGTTTCTTTTAGCTAGGAGTATCTCGAGTACTGTCTTTATGCCAAGAGCTCTACTTTACGTCGGTTTCAATGTTAGTAAAACTGTGTCCCGTGTCGCACATGTGTTCGCATACGGCCGAGTGTATCCCGTATTTTATCGAATTTCTATGTTCATTGAAACGTGTGTCCAATCTTCTTCCACTCTGTCCGATGTACTTTGCTTGACAACCTGTATCTTGGCCCGTAATGGAATATACCCTTCGTCCCTGTATTGAGCCCCTGAGGGAACCCGGTACGATATTTTTGAAACGTCGATACTGAGAATCTTGTACATCCCAATTTATCTCGACTGTGCGGAGCAATTCCTCCTTTTTTATTTTTTTTTATCGCGAATTGAAATAAAATAAAGCTCTCGCTTTCATCTCACTCCTTTCAGCTTTGTCACGTTTTCAGAATACATAACTCTTGCTGGCTGCCTAGGCTGCTATAAATGTCATGTTCGTATTAACCTGGGCAGAGTGAAGAGGCACGCAATATTTGAATACAGTATCATGCGCCTTATTTCACTCCCGTTGCGCGGGACAATTGATGTGCTTGGGGTGTGTCAAGTATGTTTTTCTTTTACATACAACGTGTGAATTCCAATTATGTTCCGGTACTCCCAGCGTTTTTCTACCGACGATTTTTAGGGTTTTACTGTCTAACACAATATTATAATTGCATAAAGAAATGTTTTATTTCTGTTTGTACGGATATCCATTTCGATTGATTTTATTTATTTTAATTACAAATGTATTATATATAAGGTGCGTTCAAAAAGTAACGAGCAGGAGGCATAATTACAGAAACCAGTACTTGTATGTTAGAAGTATTGACCCTGGCTGTTGAGGCACTTGTCCCACTGTGACACGAGGCGGTGAATGGCTGTCTCATAAAATTCCCTGGGCTGCGATGTGAACCAGTTACGCACGTACAGCTGGACGTCGGCGTCCGAGGTGAATCGTTGGCCCCGCAGAGCCCTTTTCAGGGGATCAAACATGGCGTAATGACAGGGAGAGAGGTCTGGACTGTATAGAGGGTGGCCAAGAACCTCCCATTTGAATTTGTGCAGGAGTGTCGCGACTGTGTTGGCCGTATGAGGTCGTGCATTGTCGTGGAGCGACCACGGCGGCTATGGCGTTCACTGTCACTCGGCGGTCCTGTCTAATGAGTGCATCAACCAGCTGGACGTTGTCATCGGTAATGCAGGGGGGGGGGGGGTGCCCCAGACCGGGCATCATCGGCGAACGACACCCGTCCTTCCCTGAAGCGCATGTGCCACTCCTTGACCCTTGCAAAGGACATGCAGTGTTCGCCGTACACTTGTGACATTTGGCGATGAATGTCCGTTCCCCCTACACCTTCCGCTGTCAGAAACCGAACAACACCTCTTTGCTCTTCGGTTGACGCCTCCATGTCACTGTTTGCAATGCGACTGGCAGCGTTGGACGATTGATGCATGCTGCTGCTCGCTTTGTATCGTCACGTGACGTGCACGCGTGCTCTCTAGCGACGGGCTGTGACCTTCTACGCTCTGGTCGGAACCACACCTCGTTACACACGCCACGATTAGCCGATGTAGTCACCGGTTTGCGCATTCCAGCCTCCGGCTCGTTAATTTTTGAACGCACCTTACAGTTTTTCTTACCCAACATTCATATTAAAACATAGTTTATGTTCGACGATGTCGAAATGTAAATATTATATGTCAGAAAACTGTATCATAATGATGGTCATTAAAGTAGACTACTAGTTTTCATTATGTTACAGTTTCTCCAACCAATCAGAGCTCAAGATGTATGATGTTTGACCAATTAGGTACTTGATAGATTCGCACTTGGACCCAGAATCCAACATGTCAGACATGAATTACATGATTTGAAAGTTGACAATGTGAAAGATATCCGATCAACCATTGTAGTTATAATGGCAAACACAAAGGCAAAATCAGCAGGAACCTTTAAGGTAATAAGAAAATACTATGGCATGAATGAATGAATCTACGTCCAGAAGATTGCAACACAGCATCCTTCTGTATAAATTACCGACATGGAAAGTGCACCGTCCCATATTCTCGCGTAAATAAACTGGCGAATATGAGAAAAGAAATAGCACATGTACCTTAATATCCCCAACTCCAATTTCTACACAGGGTATTCCTTCATACAACTTCGGTGACAGTTTGACTGAATGCTGGTGCAGATCGGCAAGCTGTTAACATATGGCATTGCCAAGCAGACAGAGCGCATGCGTGGGTCAGAGAACTTGTGAAGCACAGAGAGCAAACTCGGCGCTTGCACTCCGATCACTAAATTCAAGTGACTGAATCTCGACAGATATTTATGAATATTTCTGTTCGAACATACAATTAAATATAATAAAGTTATAATTATCGTCGAACATAAACAGTCGTATGCAACTCGCCTATAATGGTAATTAAGACACTCGTATGGAAATTATAAAACTCGTTTCGCTCGTTTCATAAACATACTCGTGTCTTAATTATTGCCATTATAGGCTCGTTGTATAATGTACTATTTTCAACAATCTTCTATTTTTATTACTGACTGAAGATGACCTCAACGTAGGTTAAAACCATGCATCATCATTCATCATTAATACTTAAAATGTATATGTATCAATACGTATTAATTGCCGTACTCTTTAACATCTTATAATAGTAAATAGCTGAGAAATTAAGATTTTTCGAAGCCGTGAACAACTGACTTACAGGGAGTAAAGTGATCTGAGGGGTATTTAAGCGGACCCGGTAGGATCTATACCTATAATGTTAAATTTACTCTTTTTAGGTTCATTTATCTCGGAAACGGTTTATAGTAAAGAATTCACTTTTTCTCATGCATTTTTATACCTTCTTGCATGTTTTAACGGAGGGGTTTATTCATTAGAGATATTCGTCCATTTTTTTTTTTTTATAAAGTGCAACATTTTTTTGAAAAAATCGCTCACTTATTAGCCCCTTGTTTCTATACTAGGCACTTCTCTCCAAAAGCATTGTGTTAAAGTATGTATTGTTACGGCTGTGAGTTTGTGTCATCGCTCGCCGCTTGAGTCACAACTGCCCCAGGGGCTGGGCTGTGGCTTGCCTCCTGTATTGCGCGCGCCTTATGCAACAGGGCTACTACAGACAAAGGGATAGTCCAGAAGATTCGTGACTAGACCAGCGGTGGAAACCTCGAGAAGCCGTGGACTCTGGATGGATCTAGAACCATTTATTGAGTCACCGGCCTGCTATATAAGAGTGACCCGTGAAGCAGTTGTGGTTGTGTTTTACGAGCTAGTGCGAGCGATTATCTTGTGCGACAGAAGTGTGGTGACGAAGTGCTGTGCGAGTTACGAAATCCTGTGACATTGTTTCTCCCAGCTTGTGGACAGCGAAATAGCCTGCAGCAAGTGATCGTAAGTAATTGTGGTCGGAGAACATAAATGAGAGGAACAGGTAGTGTCTGTCAAGGCCACCGTACTCATTAGGACGGATTAACTTCTGTGGTCTGTTGCAAGTGAAAGGGGCCAAGAGCGCATAAGGAATAGATTTGAGGAAACTGGAATAAGGCTCCTAATTGCTTGTATTTGCTGACTAGTGTAATTTTCTGGCCGCAATAAAGTTAATTATTTCTTTAAGCTGTAATTGGTGTTGTGCTTTGTACCCCCCACCGTAATCCAGTTAACATAAGTGCCACTAGGGGGTGGCACGTAACAACTGGTGTCAGAAGCCGGATTACGAACTCAAGCACAACACCTGACGGTCCTGGTTTCAAAACCCGAGCAGGTCATTTTCTCTAATTTTCCTGTGAGTGCATGCCCTTTACAAGACAAACAACTAAAATGGAGGAGAAATTGGCAGCATTGCTTGAAAAGTTAAATGACATGGAAACCAAGATGGGGGACGGCCAGAAGAAGATGGAGGACGGCCAGAAGAAGATGGAGGACGGCCAGAAGAAGTTAGCCGAGGACCTAACTGCCAAACTAGAAGACGGCCAGAAGAAGTTAGCCAAGGAGCTAACTACCAAATTAGAAGACGGCCAGAAGAAGCTAGAAGACGGCCAGAAGAAGATGGAAGACGGTCAAAATAAGCTAGCGGAGGACCTGAAGAGGATAGAGGACGGCCAGAAGAAGATGGAAGACGGTCAGAATAAGTTGACACAGGACCTGAAGAAATTAGAACTGGGTCTGCGTGAGGAAGTCACGGCAGTGGAAAAGAAGTTCGACGCCTTACAAGTGGAAGTTGCCGAGCTGCGCCAACGCCCGCTGATGGGGGTGGAGGAGAAATTCAACGTCTTACAAAAGGAAGTTGCCGAGCTGTGCCAACGACCGCTGATGGGGGTGGAGGAGAAATTCAACGCCTTACAAGTGGAAGTTGCCGAGCTGTGCCAACGCCCGCTGATGGGGGTGGAGGAGAAATTCAACGCCTTACAAAAGGAAGTTGCCGAGCTGCGCCAACGCCCACTGACGGGGGTGGAGGAGAAATTCAACGCTCTAAGAGAGGAAGTTGCCGAGCTGCGCCAACGCCCGCCCACCGTTACACCGGGAATATTAGGAACGGGACATAGCAGAGTGACGCCCCCAACCTTCGACGGAAAGGTCCCGTGGAGCACCTACTTACGTCAGTTCGAGGCGGCCTGTTCCATAAATAACTGGAACAGCACAGAAAAGGCTACAGCTCTCATTGTAGCGCTGAGAGGTGACGCCCTTAACGTCCTTCAGGCCATCCCGACTGGATCCTAGGACTACGCTTCCCTGATCGCCCATATGGAGTCCCGATATGGAGATAGCCATCTTCAGCAGGCCTATCAGATGCAGCTCCGGACACGGGTACAGAAGAACGCGGAAACCCTGCAGGAGTTCGAGATGGACATCGCACGCCTCGTAAGGCTCGCCTACCCAACAGCGCCGGCCGACTTTCTGGAGCAGATAGCGACGCAGACTTTCACCGACGGGCTACGGGACTCGGACACTCAACAGGCGCTGCGTCTTGCGCGCAATAAGACCCTGGCAGATGCGCTGAGCCACGCACTTGAGTTCGAGACGGCAAAACAGGCATCCAGAATGCACGCGCGGGTGCGTCAAGTGGACGTCGAGGAACCAGTAAAAACCAACGTGACCAAGCCCCTGGCCGACGAATTGATGGAGGCGCTAAGCCGTTTCTTCAAGAATCGCAGTACCACCAACAAAAACCTAGCCGAAGGACATCCGGAGAGGCGGCCCGGAAGAGGACTACCGACCTGCTGGACCTGCCGTAAGAGAGGCCACCTGAGCAAGGACTGCGGTGATCGCCGCCGCCAAGGGTTTCCATCGGGACAGTCAGTCGTAGGGAAACCGCGCGGCCCAGGAAAGCAAGTATCAGCCACCCTAGGGGGGCAAAGGTTGGCTTGTGACAGTCGTCAAGCCCCGGCAGTCCAAGTTCGTGTGACGCAGTTACGGAGGGATAATAGCAGCCTGATGGTCGACGGAGTCGTCAACGGAGAGAGCTGGCCCATGCTAATCGACACGGGAGCATCGAGGACCATCGTCAGTCCCACCGTGATCCCGAAGTGGAGAGTTCAACCCACACAAAGGAACCTCCAGCTAATAACCGCTACCGGAGAGACCGCACCGGTACATGGCGAAGCATCACTGGAGTTCGTTATTGGTCGACGGGTGATAAAGCATCCAGTGCTTGTGGCTGACGTATCAAACGAAGTGATCATCGGACTGGACTTCCTGGACCAGAACAACATCATCTTGGACCTGAGTACCAACACTCTGCACTTCGGAGGTGAGGAACTTGCTTTGCAACCAGCACACGAGGCCGTCACCGCACGACGAGTAAGGCTGAGAGAGGACGTCATCGTTCCCGCCAGGACAGAGGTCAGCGCTGCCGTAATTGTCGACGGAACTGCTGAGCGAGTGGCGGCTGTTATCGAGCCAAAATATGAGGACATCCAGACAAAAGGATTGCTAGTTGCCAAGACTCTCATCAACACGACGTCTCGGCCGTACGTCCGCCTGTCCAACCTGAACGACTACGACATTACGGTTCACCAGGACACCAACCTAGGAGTCTGCGAGCCCGTTACCTGGATTGCCCGCATCACCGACACGACGGACGGACACCTGCAGACGGACAACCGAAGAAGACGCACACTGCCAGAAGAACTACAGAAGCTGTACCAAGGATCCCAGGACCATTTAGACGAGGAACAATCACGCCAACTCCAGGACCTGCTACGCGAATTCCAGGACGTCTTCTCCGTGGGAAGCAAAGACTTCGGCAGGACAAGCTTGGTCCAGCACAGAATCGACGTTGGGGACAGCGCACCGATTAGGGCCCCATTCCGACGTGTCCCGCTCGCCAAGCAAGCCGAAGTCGACCGGATGGTTGAAGAGATGAAGGATCAAGGGGTGATCGAGCCATCACATAGTCCTTGGAGTTCTCCGGTCGTGCTTGTGAAGAAGAAGGACGGTTCCACCAGGTTCTGCGTGGACTACAGGCGGGTGAACGATGTCACGAAGAAGGACAGCTACCCTCTACCCCGGATCGACGACACGCTGGACACCATATCAGGGTCGAGATGGTTCTCCACCTTGGATTTGAAGAGTGGCTACTGGCAGGTGGAGGTCCACCCTAAGGACCGCGAGAAAACGGCGTTCTCTGTGGGCAGCGGGCTCTGGCAGTTCACCGTCATGCCATTCGGTCTGTGCAACGCCCCTGCAACCTTCGAAAGGCTAATGGAGTCCATTTTGAGGGGACTACACTGGAAGACCTGCCTGGTATACCTAGACGACGTCATCGTTCTGGGGAGGAGCTTCGAGGAGCACTACAGCAACCTGAAGGAGATCTTGTTGAAGCTACGGGCTGCCCAGCTGAAGTTGAGCCCCAAGAAGTGTCAGCTCTTCCAGAAGCGGGTCCAGTACCTTGGGCATATCGTCTCCGAGGAAGGGGTGCGCACCGACCCAGAGAAGACCGCAGCTGTGAGGGAGTGGCCAGTTCCGAAGGACAAGTCGCAACTACGAAGCTTCCTGGGACTCTGCACTTATTATCGTCGCTTCGTGAGAGGATTCGCCGACATCGCCAAACCTTTACATCGACTGACTGAGAAGGACCAACTCTTCACGTGGACAGCAGAATGCCACAATGCCTTCGAGCAACTCAAGCAGGCTCTGTGCACCGCGCCTATTCTGGCCTACCCCAGACCTGGAACAAGGTTCATCGTCGATACCGATGCCAGCGACTTTGGCATAGGGGGAATCCTGTCGCAGGTAGTGGACGGCGAGGAGAGAGTAGTGGCCTACTTCAGGAAGGCCTTGTCAAAGCCAGAAAGGAACTACTGCGTCACCAGGAAGGAGCTGCTCGCCATCGTGAGGACCATTGAACACTTCCACAAGTACCTGTACGGGCAAGAATTTCTCATCAGGACCGACCATGCATCCCTGCGGTGGCTCCTGAACTTCATGCAGCCCGAGGGTCAACTCGCGCGGTGGTTAGAGAGGCTTCAACAGTATAACTTTGAGATTCAGCACAGGAAAGGCCAACTGCATTCTAACGCCGACGCCCTGTCACGAAGACCGTGCCCAGAAAACTGCACCTTCTGTGCCCGAAGGGAGGGGAACACCGGGATACAGTGCCGAAGGACTACCGTGGAACTTCAAGGGAGCTGGAGCCGCGAATCTTTCACGCGGGCGCAAGCGGAAGATGATGACCTGGGACTGATAGCCGAATGGAAGAGGGCCTGTGTCCCCAGACCCGGGTGGAACATTGTGAGTGACTGCAGCCCAAAGTTTAAGTCCTACTGGGCACAGTGGGACTCGCTGATTGTAAGGGATGGCCTCATCTGCCGTACCTGGGAGAGCACCGACGGAAAGATATCTCGGGAACAAGTCGTCGTTCCAAAGGCTATGACGGAGGAAGTCCTGAAGGAAGTTCATGGAGGATCATCTGGTGGACACCTAGGGATAAGGAAGACCCTGGAGAAGCTGAGAGAGCGGTTCTACTGGATCGGATGCCGAACAGACGTGGAGAACCACTGCGCGAGGTGCCACGATTGCGCAGCCAGCAAAGGCCCAGGACGAAGACGACGGGGTCCACTGAAGACCTACAACGTGGGCGGCCCCATGGAGAGAGTGGCCATCGATGTTGCTGGACCATTCCCGTTAAGCGAGGCAGGTAACCGCTACATATTAGTCGTCAGCGACTACTTTACCAAATGGCCGGAGGCGTATGCGCTCCCTAACCAAGAAGCCGCGACGATTGCAGAGACCCTGGTGAAGGAATTCGTCAGCCGGTACGGAGTACCCCTGGAGCTGCACTCCGACCAAGGGAGGAACTTCGAGTCGCAGGTGTTCCAGAACCTATGCCAGCTGCTGGGAATCCGGAAGACAAGGACAACGCCACTACACCCTCAGTCCGACGGGATGGTAGAGCGATTCAATCGCACCATCGAGAACCATCTTCGAATAGTCGTCAGCGAGCACCAGAGGGATTGGGACAAACATCTTCCACTATTTCTCCTGGCCTACCGCGCCGCCGTGCATGAAGCCACCGGGTGCACACCAGCCCGGGCCATGTTTGGGAGGGAGCTCCGTCTACCTGTCGATCTTGCCTTTGGCCGACCTGGGAATGATCCGATCCCGGTAAGCCAGTATTGTCAAGAACTGGTCGACCAACTGGAGGACGTGCACGCGTTCGCGAGGAGGAAACTGCGGATCGAGACCGACAGAATGAAGACCCGATACGACCAGCAGACGGATGCCGGCGGATTCCACGAGGACGACCTGGTCTGGCTCTTCAACCCATTACGGAAGAAAGGCCTGTCACCCAAACTGCAGAAGTCCTGGGAGGGCCCGTACCGAGTCGTGAAACGGATCAACGATGTCGTCTACAGGATCCAGCGGAGCCCGAGGGCGAAGATGAAGATCGTGCATCGAGATCGCCTGGCAGCCTACGGAGGGACACAGACGGACCAATGATTGATCGGGACGATCAGCCTTTTTAGGAAGGGGGTGGTGTTACGGCTGTGAGTTTGTGTCATCGCTCGCCGCTTGAGTCACAACTGCCCCAGGGGCTGGGCTGTGGCTTGCCTCCTGTATTGCGCGCGCCTTATGCAACAGGGCTACTACAGACAAAGGGATAGTCCAGAAGATTCGTGACTAGACCAGCGGTGGAAACCTCGAGAAGCCGTGGACTCTGGATGGATCTAGAACCATTTATTGAGTCACCGGCCTGCTATATAAGAGTGACCCGTGAAGCAGTTGTGGTTGTGTTTTACGAGCTAGTGCGAGCGATTATCTTGTGCGACAGAAGTGTGGTGACGAAGTGCTGTGCGAGTTACGAAATCCTGTGACATTGTTTCTCCCAGCTTGTGGACAGCGAAATAGCCTGCAGCAAGTGATCGTAAGTAATTGTGGTCGGAGAACATAAATGAGAGGAACAGGTAGTGTCTGTCAAGGCCACCGTACTCATTAGGACGGATTAACTTCTGTGGTCTGTTGCAAGTGAAAGGGGCCAAGAGCGCATAAGGAATAGATTTGAGGAAACTGGAATAAGGCTCCTAATTGCTTGTATTTGCTGACTAGTGTAATTTTCTGGCCGCAATAAAGTTAATTATTTCTTTAAGCTGTAATTGGTGTTGTGCTTTGTACCCCCCACCGTAATCCAGTTAACATAAGTGCCACTAGGGGGTGGCACGTAACAACTGGCACGTAACAGTATATTATAAGTTTATGTAACATCCGAAAGTTTCAAGATTGTATACTGAATAGTTTTTGAGAAAATGTTCCTTTTGTTCATAAAAAGTGAACTTGCAGAAACAAGCCTTCAAAGTTTTTCAATGTAATCCTGCCTCATATGTTGGATCATCTGGGTTGTATCGCATCTCATCCCCTAGTCTTCTTCTCACAGCTCTCTTAGTTGTCTTGACAGTTTTTACAGTCTTTTTCTGCATTTTCAACCTTCCTTTTCCATTCAAAATCGATTTTCAAATAACACGGGGGGAATGGAATTCTTATGGAAAATTTGCTGATTTAAGTAAATTTTGGGAATTGTGGTAAATTTAGAGGTTGAGGGTTATGGGGTGAAAGGCCATCTTGAAAGACCTCCTCTTAACCTTGATAACGTTTACTGTTTTGGAAAAAAAACCTCAATTTTAAAATTTGTAGTTAGGCCCTTTGGCAAAGGCTAAAAACCTAACATATCCTGGAGATAGGAACGTGACCCACTTTAATTTGAGCCCTCGTGCGACTCTCTACGATTATTAGTTCGAGAGATATAAATAATCAATAATGTTGAGCGGCTATCCTGAATCGACCAATTCAAGATACATCCTCCTCTCGCTCAGCACCCCTCTTTCCTGTCGGGATAGCTACCTACCTAAAAATGTCCCACGGCAAGAGGGCGTTACACGCTTTAATTCGAATCCTTGCGCGACTTTGTACAATTATTGATTCGCTATATATTTTATATTGTAGTTAGGCCCTTTGGCAAAATCTGAAGAAAAAAAATGGATTGAAATTTATCTTCAGACTTAGACAATCTTTTAGCTGTTGAACAAGAAAGGGGTATCACTATTGGGCGGGAATGTGAGGAGGGAGCCATGGAAACATGTATTGTCGTTGTCAACAACGAGATCTCCCGGCAGATCAAGTTCCCGCGCCCATGCAGTGTTTGTCTTGGAAACGCAATTTAAATTAAAGCACTTACAATGAAGATATGACAATGAATGATAGATAAAATTAAAGAAGAAAGTCGCTAGATTTTTTGCAATGAACAAGTAAAAATAACAGACATAAGAAATTGCACCACGAAGGGACTTGTTAAACACAGGGAAGTCTGATTTAATTAGTTCCTTAGAAAACAACATTAATAAAGGAAAATCATAGTCATGTGTTTAGTCAAAGCCAGAAAAATTGGCATACACCCTTTGCTTCTCAGGTACGGAATTTATCTTAGCCTTCTGATCACTTCATGGAATTCACAATAAGCCTTACAAAATATTTAACACGGGTTAATTTGAACCTACACTATCTGAACTGAATTAAACACTAGTTAGCCCAAATGTACCCTTCCTGAACTGAATTAAACACTGGTTAACCCAAACTTACCCTACCTGAACTGAATTAAACATGGGTTAACCTGAACCTTCCCTTCTTGAGCTGAATTAAGTTTAACATGGGCTAACCCAAACCTACCCTTCCTGTTGTTGCTTGAGTCTTCAGTCTTTTGACTGGTTTGATGCAGCGCTCCATACCTCCCTGTCTTGAGCTAATCGTTTCATCTCTACATAGCTACCACACCCTACATCCGACGCAATCTGTTAAACATATTCTAACCTTGCTCTACCCATACAGTTCTTGTCCTTGCTATTCCTGGGTGTCTTAATATGTGTCCTACCAACCTATCTCTTCTCTTCTTTAGCAGTCGCCAGAAACACCTCTCCTCTTCCACTCGTCTTAATACCGCTTCGTTTGTAACCCTATCTACCCATGTGATCTTCATCATTCTCCTGTAACACCACATTTCAAACGCTTCAATTCTCCTCTTTTCTGCTGCACCAATAGTCCAAGTTTCACTTCCATATAGTGCCACGTTCCAGACAAAGGCTTTCAAAAATGACTTCCTAATACCTAAATCTATATTCGATGTCAACAGATTCTTTTTCTATAGAAATCCAGTCCTTGCCTGAGCCAACCTGAACTAAATTAAATACGGATTAACCCAAACGTACCCTTCCGAAACTGAATTAAACACAGGTTAACCTGAACCTACCCGAATTTGATCTATGTGACATAGCAGTACATTTTGTGCAATGTGAGGCTACACATCACATGTGGGCTGACAGAGACTATCACCGAGGTAGTAAATCGTGAAGGACAGTTGACAGTTTTATGCTCACATATATAAGTAATGCCAATAGCCCACCTCCATTGAACGAATCGAATTCTTTACTCCAGTCCCAGCCATTTCGTGTGGAGACGCAGTTAGCGTGTCTCTAATGGTATTGTACTAGACTTTTTTGATACCACGCAATGGTTACGTCAACCCTGCCTGGCTGTGCAACAGAGCTAAATCTATAGTTTCCAGACTTTCTTTCAGAGCTAAATTTTCCTTAAAACACCAGTATATATTCTATTAAATATAACTAGCATTACCCGTCGCGGCTTCGCCCGCGAATATTCTAGTTGTAACGAGTACACTTAGCAAAATCTCGATCATGAATGCTACGACTGATTTATCCTTGGTATGAATAATCAGACTTTATCAATTCAGCTACTGGCGCAGTGGTTAGGGGTTTGTCATTCCTCCGTAGGTATATCAGAGCGAAGTTAGTTTACTGGGAATATCACAGACACTGTTAATTTAAGGGCCTTTAAATGTGGTTTTCGGAGACCCTTTAAAGTCGGGTGAAAAAGACCTTTCGTACCACACTCACACGTGAAAATTGCGTGAAAAAATTCTCGAGTGCCCCTTGACCCCCCTTAAGCGCATTATACCGTGTGTATTGATGAATTTTACAGCTTAATTTGGTCCAGTGATAACCTTATAACCATCTGGAAACTTTCACAGTAATGTAATAATTGGAATTGCATTGCATCTTTCAGAAATAGATGGACCTGTGAGATTCTGTTACCATGGTTACCGTGTTGCGTTCTTTCATTATTTCATTGTAAATATACATGTTTTAAGTTATTTATTTAATTGTGAGGCATTTAAAGAGTAAGTGAGTGCGTATCACTTATGCATTGGGTTATGCTGAACCTGTAGGTACCCCATATGTGTAGATTGGTGTTAATGGGACCTTATTTTCGGTACAAAACTGGAATGTGACCTTAGCAGAATAATATAAGGAGGGATACAATTTATATAACCATAAGTCAATATAATATGTAGTACAATAAAACCGTACCGGTTTCAGTCACATTTTGACCTTCCCCAGCGTAATTTAGGACATGTAAATGTGCAGGAACATACATTTAATATACATTTTTCCATAACAAAGGATTCTAAAAATATTCTTGTTCCAAAAGCTCACAAATTAAAATATATAAAAAAAACAGATGTTACAATATGTGTTAAGAAAAACATGAAAAAGTCTTTATAAAATCAGCTTGGAATAGAAGAGATTTGGATGTGAAACAAGATAAGTTGAAATAGTTAGGTTATAACTGATGGTTTTGTATGTATTCGTATTTGCGAGGGAGATAAACACTGGAATGAAAACGTTGGAATTAAGTGTTACGAGGTAATGTTATGAATGGGCAAGAAATGTATTGGTTCAATTACATCGTCAATGAGGAGTCGGACTGTAATGGTCATTTTTACGTCATTTTGTTCTATTAAAAATAAACACGTGTTTATTTCTGTCTTTAGTCTCTCACTTAAGAAGAATAAATGATTATTATTCGTCGAGTCTGGATTTTCATGTAATATTATCCTACAAATAAGTAACTAAAAGCTCAAAATACGTAAAAATATAAAATTGCATAGCGGTTAAAAATGTTTTATAATGGTATAATTTTTGGTAAATATTATAAAAATGAATTAATTTGACAAAAAGACAAATTTGCATAACTCACTTTAGTTCTTGGTGCAATCCTAAAGTCAGTTGTTGTTTCATTTCAAGACCTTGATCATCGTGATCATTTATCCCCGAGCACTTGGTGTGTGTAGAATTTCCCTGATAACCTGTGTTATTGTTTAACTGTGGAAGCAGATCAGAGAACGAATGAAAGAATATTGGACACAGAGAAAGAAAACTCTGCACGAAGAAAAAGAAATGATATTATAGCGTGATCCTAAGTGGTCAATCCGCTTGTAAAATACTAATAATAATAATCACAAGTCAAGTCGCATGCTCTAGATGCATAACATATTGCAGGGGTGTTATTTCAGTAAAAGTTATTATTTCGTAAAATGAAAGAAAACACCAAATAGAAGTGAAAGAACCAAAAATAATGAGAAAAATCCTTCAACCAAGAACAAAGGATGGTGTACATTATGCAAGGCCTAATACTGATATATACAAAAATAAATCACAGACACAATGCGAATGCGAAGATTCCAATTTATGGGACACATAGAAAGAATTAACCCGAACAGACTGACACACAAAATACATACTTTCTTAAAGAACAAGGCTACTAGACCGAATTGGTATCCATTTACAGAAAGAGGCTTAAAGGAATTAGGATCACCAAACTGATATGATCGGAAGGAAATATGGAAAATCACTCAGACGCGGGGTTTCGAGGAAGAAAAGAAGAAGACTACACAACATCGATGGTCAAAGCAGCGGAAACAGACCCTTTCGTTGCGAATGAAGGAATACTGGGCTAACAGGAAGGCTAGAAAGTGTTGATTTCGCGTGGTCCTAAGCGACCCATTCGCGAAGAAGAAGAAGAAGAAGAAAGATGATTCAATTGCTACTTACCAAAAACAAAACAAAGATCTCTTCTCATAAATACAGAGGATATAAAAAGTGCGTTGACTCTGGCAACGAAAGCTTTTCTACCAAAGAAATTTGTTTGACATCAAATATAGATTTACCGTAGGTATTAGGATGTCAATTTTGAAAGCATTTGTCCGGAGCGTGGCGCTCTGTGGAAGTGAAACTTGTACTGTTGGCGCAGCATAAAATAGAAGAATAGAAGCGTTCGAAATGTGGTGTTATAGGAGAATGATGAAGATCAGATGGGTAGATAGAGTAACAAACGAAGAGGTTCGAGGGTAAGAACTGTAGGGGTAGACCAAGGTTAGAATAACAGATTGCCTCTAATGTAAGGTGTGTTACCTATGTAGAGATGAAACGATTAGCCCAGAACAGGGATGCATGGAGTACTGCATCAAACCAGTCAGAGGACTGAAGACTCCAACAGCAATAAATATATCGTATGGAAATGGAAATCATAACCCCACCCCTAGGTATTCAGTTTTTAATGAACGCCAGTGTAATTATTTACCGGAGAACAGAGACTACGTATGCTGCCGGGAGAGTTGGATGGCGAAAAGGAAAAAAAGTGCCATTACAGAAAAGCCATTATCCTAATTGCCTTTGGTAAAAGTATGAACACCATCACCATCATCTCTTACAATTAAGAGCTCTGATGTTTGCCTCGCACTCTCACTCTGATGAACGTGAAAGTCAAAGGTGAAAACACACACTGTGTTAGCAAGGAGAAATAATATGTCCTCCCTCCATCGCCACATTTACAGGAAAACAGCATCTCTATTGATTACAACACCCTTCTAAATTAGGAAATAAAATGTTCAGGACAGGCGCATATCCATGATGGGTTTTTTTTCGAATAATTAGGGATTAGATTAATTTAAATTTATATTTTCTGGTAAGATTCCTTCTCACCAAATTATACCACGGAAGTCGTGTGGACAATACATGTAACTATCAGATATAATCTATTATTTCTGTAGTATTGATCCTTTTTGGAGCTCACAAATAAGCAATCGTGACAAATAAGCATTCAAAAGAAAGAGAGTTGGCCGCAGCAGTGATAAATTGCACTCTCATTTTATAAATATTCACAAAAAAACATCCATTTAAACAATTAATAGACTTTACAACCTTGAGGAAACATTTCCGTTGGTCCTCTTAGCAGTACTCACAGGAAAACCATACAAAATGACAACACTAGTCAGTTTGTAGACTGTGCTATTAGGTGCCCAAAAAATGAAGATTGCGAAATAATTAACAGTTGCATTGTTCTAAGTACGAGTACTTGTTTTGAATGCTCATTTCCTACGATCGTTTACTTGTGCCGCCCCTTGTGTACAAACCACTACCCCCGGCTTTACTGTTGGACGCGACACAGTTCTGGCAGAGGCTATCATCTTCTTTCTTTGTTTAAACGCACATTATATACAGTCCCTATCAAAAGTTTAGGACCAGACCAGCTTATTTAACATAAACGATTCCTTTTTTCACAAATGTTTCCTGGTTTATTCGTAAAATAACTTGGCCTCTTATGCATATATGTTTATGTATAAACCATTATGCTCAGACATTTATTTTTTAAATTACGATTTATTTTATTGAAACTTTCTTATTAAGAAAATGAAGCTTTTCTTCCTACGGATTAATTTGTAGACACTAAACCAACAAGTTTATCTTAGTGTTATTTTTTTCTTTTGCAGAACTTCACAATAATGATGAACGTTTAGGTTAAGAAATAACATTCCCAAAAATGTCCTCATCATTTCAATTTTTTTCCCCTAATTTCTAGAAAGTTTAAAAAAATAACCCACGGAGTTTTTTTTTTTTAGTTCCTAATATTAAAAGTAAATGTTTGAGCACAATAGTTTCTACATAACCATATGCATAAGAAGCCAGGTTATTTTTAATCACGGACATATTTATGACAAAGAATTATTTTTTAACGTGAAATGGTCTTAAATAATTGTTACAAATAAGCTGTACAAATAAATATGTGTCCGGTGACTTTTCAAGAAATGTAACATTTTTCCTGCGCTGTTGAGGCGAGCTGATTTGGAAGATTTTGGTAGAAACCTTCTAACTTTTTCTGGTTTAAGAGCTCGAGTTTTGTGAAACATACACCTTATTGTTTTATGATTAAACCGTGTTGACTGACTGAAAAGTATAAATTAGTAACTTTGTGTATTAACCCTTGAGAACTGACGTGAAAAACTATCACACGAGGACTGGCGCCGGGTGATTTGGACCCATAGTGTGTCACTCCCTTTTTTTTTTTTGTCATAGTCGTACGTATTTTGATAAAGTAATTTTACACCTGATGGCTTCCTGTGAACTATTCCCAATATAAAATGAGATTTATTTATATTTTTCAAATTTAACATGCAGATAAATGCCAATAATTTTGGTAACAGTATAAATTGGCCTTGATACCAGCGGTAAAGCAGTCATCTTAATTTCTTTGAACAAAGAAGCTGATGACCAAGGTGTCCCTAGACACTAAACATGGACCAACAAGAACGTGAGCTATGTGATTGTGCTGCGCCAAAATAGGTGGATTTTCCCGCTTATTTTTTTACAGATTGTTCCGACTAACGTAAGCAAAAAATTGCCACGCGAGGACTGGCGCCGTGGGTCAATCTGACCCGACCGTAAATAATATAGAATTAACTTGAGTGTTCCAAATGCTATGGACATGTTTCTTTTGCAGGGTGAAGTGACAGGAAATTAGGGCTGGCCAAAACGAAAATATAAAGCATTATTTAAGCCTGGGGTCAAAAATACCCATGCGCCAGTCCTGGCGGGTTAATTCGTGTGGTTTTTTTTTTTAGTATTATCGAATTTGGCCAACTATGGACCGCAAGGAACTCAAGACTTATTCGCTTTCTTTCTCTTCTCTTCCCAGAACTTCTTCATCCTATCACTTCTTTGTTTTCTCTCCTCCTCGGAAATAATCCGTTTGCAGGGGCGGATCTAGGGGAGGGCGAGGAGGGCGACCGCCCAGGGCCCCGCGGTCCAGGGGGACCCGCGCCATGGAATTTTTAAAATTAAATTAATTAATTAATTAATTATACTTTTCAAACTAATCTATATATATTTTTTTTCAGTGTAGCTATGACCTCCCTTGACCGTTTAGATTTCAGTGAAATAATAGAAGACTTCAGCCGGAAAAAAAGTCGCAAGTAATATTTTATTATTTCATAGTTTACATAATCTTCTTCAAGGGGACTTAAAGGTTTCTTTCATATCATTAAAAAATGTAGTGTAGTGTATTCAAAATATTGTAACTATTTTTATTTTATTATTATTATTACAAAACTACTTTCCATTTGATTTTATATTTTTTATTTCCAATTGTTGTGGGCCCCACCTTATCATATCGCCCAGGGCCCCGCAAGACCTGGATCCGCCACTTCGTTTGGGCCTCCTGCTTGGTGGTTTCTCCTGAAATGATTTTACTCCGTCAACTCGACTGCGGAACTCTCTTCTATCGTGGACCATCGGTGGAGCAATTCCAACTTCCGCTGCATCCCTCTTCACCTCATCTACCCACTTAGATGTGACCTTTAACCTCATGATGTAGCTGAAGATCCTTTTGGTCAGCCTGCCTTCATCCATTCGTAGTAAATGTCCGTAGAACTTTAGCTTCCGCTACTTCATTACGTCTGTGATCTTTTCAGTACACTTGTAAAGTTCTTCATTTTCCTCTTCTTCCATATTCCATCAGTAGTCTTCTGTGGGCTATGTATTTTTCTCAGGTTAATTCGTTTTGTTAAATATGTTTTTTAATGGACCAGTAGACCATTGAAATAAAAAATGCCCTCGAAAAATGTTTGCTATGTTACACCATCCACCTTGTGGAACATCTGAGAGAAAGATTTAACACGTATTTTCCTTCAGTACTGTGGGTACACTTGCCACACCCTAGCTAAACGATTCCAGTGTTAGGGATAACAATTACCAGCAAATTATCGGGAAAGCATAACATAACCACCCTTTCACACACACACATACACACGTGAGCTTTGTAATTGAAATTGCGCTTATGGGAATGTCAAATGTTTGTTATCACACGTAATAATGTGATAATGGTCATCACTTCACCTTTACAATAATATTACTGTGGTGCTGGCGAGAGAGGCCACGAGAGCTCTAGTGATATCGCTGGCTCAATACAATGGGCTACTCCGCAAATGTCAACCTTTGCTGTGACATTTTTACGACAGCAAAGGTTACTTGCTATTCGCTTGCAAATGACAATACGTATTCTTCAGTTCTTACTCGAGTATACTCTTCCATGCTCTATAAAATGGCGTCTTAAGGTGGACGAACAATGAAAACTGTTTTTAAAGGCTATACTTCAAAGTAGTGACGTGTATTAACTTTAAGTAAGGGGATCGTTAACATAAATAATAATTATCATCATAATAATAATATTCTAAAGGTCAATGCCTTGTCGATGCAACCACAATCTTCTGTCGTTGGCGGTTCGTTTCAGTTCCATGTATTTGTCACATCCCATTCTATTCTTGATATCTTCCAAATACTTCGTCATAGGCCGTCCTCTTCTTTCCCAGCAGGTTTCCCTTCAAGAATGTTAACGATGAAAGTGACAATGACATGTCCAATAAATTTTCTTTTTCTTTCCCATTTCCTTCATTAATCTTCTCTCTTCTTTGACTTCCCTTAAGACTTCCAGGTTGGTTTTTCTTTCCATCCAGCTCGTTCTTGTCATTTTCCGCCATATCCACATTTCAGCAGTTTCAAGTCGATTCTTTTCCAATTTATCCCGAGTCCAACTTTCACTTCCATAGAGCAATGTACTCCATACAAATGATTTTGCAAAGGATTTTCTTACATCTATATTCATATGTTTGCTTGTAATGTGTTTCTTAGTCATAAATGCCTGTCTTGCTAATGCAATCCTTCTCTTCTTTTTCATTAAGCATCTATTGTCTCAGTTGGTTAGGCGGCAGCACGCCGGCCTCTCACCGCTGGGTCCGTGGTTCAAATCGCGGTCACTCCATGTGAGATCTGTGCTGGACAAAACGGAGGCAGACAGGTTTTTCTCCGGGTACTCCGGTTTTCCCTGTCAACATTTCATTCCAGCAACACTCTCCACTGTCATTTCATTTCATCTGTCATTCATTTAATAATTACCCCCAGAGGAGTGCGCCAGGCCTCGGCAGCTGGCACAGTTCATATCCTCGCCGCTAGATGGGGGCTCCATTCATTCCATTCCTGACCCGGTCGGAGACTGGAAGCAGGCTGTGGATTTTCATTTTTTCATCTATTGTCTTCTGTCATTATACTACCGAGATATTAAATTTGTTTCACTTGTTCAATTCTCAAGTCATCAATATTTTCGTATTGGTTTTAATTTCTTCCATATTTTTTCGAACTACCATTACTTTCGTTTTCAGTTTGTTCACTTTAATAATTTTAAACGGCAACGTCACGAAATGTACCGAGAATGCACTGAGGTGTGCGACGCAATTGTACCAAGAAGGCCGTGCGAGAACAATCAAGTAGGCAGTGAAGAAACAAAATAGAATCTTGAAACTCTGTTCTCGCACTGCCTTCTTGGTACTCGGCTGTCTTTCAGACTGACTGTCTCTTTTATTTTCCATAGTAATAATAATAATAATCTAACCTGAAGCACTATAAACCTTCACCATTGGAGGCAGACCTCTCATTAAAGACATAGCGAAACAAGAAAGGAAAATATTGAGGGAAATCCTTGGTCCAGTCTGCTCTGGTTTAAACGGAAGTCTCAGGTGATTTATCAGCTTGCTGAAATGATCACTGACATCTTCAGGAAAAAGCGATTGAAGTCATACGGCCACATTCTCAGAATGAACAATGACAGGCTAACCAAAAGGATTCTCAACCTTGCCCTCTCAATGGAAGTCACGAACAACTGACTTAGTGAAATAGAAAACAACCTTCAAGAAATTGACATTACAGAGGAAATTTTACAAGATCGACTCCAGTTCAAAACATTAATCAACAACCATCATTTCTCTGAGATAATCACTACCAGCGTTGTTCGGTTCGGTCGATTTGTCAGGAAGAAAGAAGCGTTTTGCTCTTTCAAGGTAGGGCTTATGCAGGGCTTCCAGCGTCTCATTTTTCTCACTATTATTCACTATTTTCAAAGCAGCCTCACTTTTCTCACTATTTGATAAAAATTACTCACTTTTTTTTTTTACAAAAAACTGGTCACATTCTGCTTTAAAAATGGTCTCGTGCACAATCAGATTGCTAGAAACGACCCAAAATATACCCATGGATGGGTAGTTCATTTTTCTGCCACCGGTGCCTGAGCGCGCTGCCGGCACCGAGCCAGGCGGCCAGAAAGCATAAAATGCTTCCATGGTGCAATACCACAGCCGGAGCCGTGCAGCGATCGCCGAAAATTTTAACAAAGCCTTTTTTTTTAACAAAAGTTCACATTTATATTTTTGTTTTACGATTTAAATTTCTTAAGTGTTGCATTGATTTTCCTATCCATTATTTCCAAGTGTCCTCTCTAACTACATGAAAAATCACGAACAGTCTCAGGCTACTCAGAGATATTAACATAGGCGCAACCGGGTGAGTTAGCCGTGGTGGTTACGGAATGACTAATGGCAGTCGCTCACATCCGGGAGGCGAGGAGGTTCGAATCCCCCCGCCGGCAACCTTGAAGATGGTCTTCTGTGGTTTCCCATCTTCCTTCCAGGCAAATGCCGGGGTTGGTCCCTCACAATAGGCCACAGCCGCTACCTTCCAACTCCTCGCCCTTTCCTTCCAACTTTCCTCCCCAACGGTACTTGTAGCTCACCCATTGGGTGTCCGTCTCGAAGCAGCTACAAAACTGGCGAGCCGAACATGTCCTCGGACACTCCCGGCACTAAAAGCCATACGCTAAAAAAAAAAAAAAAACATAGGCGCAATTTGGTTGACTTTTTTGGGGGGCTAATTTGTTTTTCAGATACACATTCTTAAAAATTTCGTCTATTTCAATCCAGTTTTGTCACATTTTTGGGGGGCCAGGGTTGGTTTTGGGGAGCTTAGCCCTTAATCGCGCCTACTGATATCAACAAAAGTTAAAATTATGAACCAGATATACGGCCATAAATGCTATGAATTTACTCACTATTTACTCACTTTTTCATACAAAAACTCACCTTTTTAGAAAGAAAAAACTCATTATTTCACTATTTTTGAACGAGTGAGTGGATGGAAGCCCTGCCAATAAATCATGGACGGAAATACGGGGAAAGATTTTCAGTGCCCAGATGAAGAGAATTCGGGAGAAGAAAAAATCATCGGTAGCAAAATAACTTCTATCGTGCTCCATAAATGGGCATAGCGATGTAAATAATAATAATAATTGGACAGAGATGATTACAAACAACATAAGGAAAAGAAGAATAAAAAAGACAATTGATTGTGTTGTGACGCTCTCCTTATTAGGAATTAATGAATAAATAAATAATAATAATAATAATAATTGGACAGGCCTAGATTCAATCAGATCGGGTAAAGGGCAGATGACCTCGTCATTTCGCCTTTTAAAACAATAATCACTATCACTATTCAGATCGTTGGTGAACTAACATCATTTTGCTGCAAACCCTCGGATGAGAGCCATCACTGCATGGACAAAAGAAAGGAAGAAAAGTCCTAGTAAGAGAATTATGAGATTTTGGGAAAAGATCAAAGCTAATTCAAAAACCCCTGTGAAATAGGTTAATTGCTCCTATGTTGGGAATGACGTTAAATAATAATAATAATAATAGAAATAATAATAATAGTGTCAGGATAAATTCAAGTTTTTATGAGAAATTATTCATTTAACAGGGTAATCAGGAAGCCAAAAAGAAAGGAATTGCAGATTACAAAAATAAGATAAAGGTACTTGGAAGAGATATAATAAAAAGAATCCTCATCATAAAATGCAAAATACAACACTACAATACTGTCGTCAAACCGGGAGCACTTTACGAATCTGAAACTTGTGGGCAGATGACAAATTAAAAATCATCGAGAAACAAGAGAGAAAAATCCCCAGAAAAATCTTATGACCAAAATATAATAAAAACTTTATTGCAGCCAATGGCCAAATTAATAAATTAACATTAAAAGACAAAAAAAAAAAAGAAGATTGCCTTAGTCTTCACCACAAAACATTGTAAGTGTGACCCGTCTTTGTTTGCACAACATCACGTGATACCTATCACACTGCTCTCCACATAGCAAACAGATGCACTGCTGGTCCGGCTGATGAAATCTCTTCTTGGTGCATACTTTAAAGTGAAAACCATGCACCGAAAATCTCGTGACTATATGACGCAAATCGTACAATGCATTTGTCCATTCAGTTGAAAGCATCGCGTCAGTGCCGTAAAAGTCGTCCCATATGTCTTCTCTCTTCCTTTTCAATTCTGTCAGTAGGGTCTCATATCCAGGTGTAACGGGCAGCAGTAGGTTCACTCTCAGGTCTTCAACAAAATATGGCTCTCTAGCTAGCAGGTAAACCAAACGGGATGGCGTGTACTTTGAAAGGCACAAAGCTCTCTTGAGATAGATGGATTTTACTCTTTCCAGATCTGCCAGGTGTTTTCTCTTGAGGTGTATCCATATATTTTCCAATCCATACGATGCAATTGGTGCTATTTTTACATGACCAAAATATGAAAACCGGCTCTGGATGAATAGAAAGTCACATGAAATCTATGGGAGTATCGAAAAAATCAGATTCTATCGTAAAAGGAAACTGTGATTGTACGGTTACATGCACAGAGAGGATGATAATAGGTTAACAAAGAATATTTTAAAGCTGAGGAACCACAACAATTGACTGGTAGAAATTACACAAGACCTACAAAAACTTCACAATAGACCAACACTTCGAACACTAATAAACGAATACAAATTTGCCAGGCTATGAGATTTTTAACCAGGTTGTTCTTCATAGACTGCAGGAGATGTTACTTGTCGGTATCCCTCATAATAATAATAATATCGTATGCCCGCTGGTGCCGGATGCAAGCTTTGTTATTTACCGCCCAGAGGGCAGCTTGCATGTCGAATTTTGTCGTTCCATGAAACGCTATGAAAGTCAGGGGGGTTTGATATCACTAAGCTCCTTGACACTATAGAGCTTTCTAGTAGAGAAAGGAGGAACTCTGTGTTGGCCAAAAATCCCGAGATTATGAACACGGCCTACTGAATTCTTTTAACATGCCAACAACGTGTGACATGCGTGCCGTAATTTTTGTAGCCTTTCAAAAATCACTTACCACGGCCAGGAGCGAACCTGGAAGTTTGGTGTTGGTAGACCGACACGATAACCACTCACCCACCGTGGCAAGCAGGTATTCCTCATGGTGTGTCCTAAGTACTGGATTGTCCTGATTTTCACGGTGGTTAACACTTCCTGGGTTTTTTCCTCAATTTTTTGGAGAACCTCAACATTTGTGACATGGTCTGTCCATGGTATCCGCAATATCCTTCAGTACAGCCACATTTCAAAGGTCTCTAACCGTTTACGTAAAGACACTGTCAGAGTCCATGTCTGAGCACCGTAAAAGGGAGTAGAGGACACATAACAACGCAAACACCTGGTGTACTCGAGTGTGGAATCTGATAACCTGTGTCATTGTGATGGCTGTATTAGTGTGTGTAGTTATAATTCAGATCAGGATTGGGAAGAAGGAGGCCGTTGCCTTAATTTAGGAACCATCCGGGCATTCTCCTGGAGTACAAAAACATTTCCAAGATGGCTGAGCTAGGAATGAAACCCATCTCTTCCCACTTTTACCTCACGAGGCTGAATGTACCCCTTTCCAACCCTCCGGCCAGAATTAATTTTCTTGGAAAAAGGAAGTTTCTAGTTTTACGTGACCGTTAATCTCGCGATTATGAACCAAGGGACCTCCTTTTTACGTGGAATCCGAACCACAGGACATAGCATTTCACTTTGAAAATCTCACATGCATTGCCCCGGGAATCGAACCCGGTCCGCCGTGGTGAGAGACCAACTGCTTGATTTCTGCGCCACCACGCCCCCTAAATTTCTTGGCATAGCTGGGAATCGAACCCGGGCCTCTGCGGTGACGGGGAGAGTTTTTAATATAATAGTCCAGTAGTATATAGACTGTTCAGGTCTTCTCGGAACTACTTGCTTTTTCTAATTTTAGTAAACACCCTGTAAAACTCTGTCCCAAATGAATCAACACTCAGGATGGCTGCTGTCAGTAAGGCTGTTTACTCTTCCTGGCCTCATGTCTGTTTCAGTGACGTCGTCGAGCTGAGTGCTTGAGGGCCATAATCGGTCTTTATTAACGATGATCAGAGCCTGATGAATGTTGCCAATTAGTTCTGACACTATTAGTGGTATGGAACAGGCGCGGCATTCTCCTGTGACGTAGTGCATCGCATCTCATATTCTCTGCTCCACTTCCCCGAGATCGTAAACATAAAATGTTCAGACTTTTATTATAGGAGTAAATCAATACAATATAACGAGATGGATGTCTGCTCCAGAAACATATTCACAGACGCTCCGTTGGAAACGGAATTTAAACATGAAATAACGTTTGCTTCATACTTACATACATACATACATACATACATACATACATATCTACTAGAACTGGTGATAATACAGGCGGCTTCGGTGGCATGCTGAGATTCTATGGCCAAGGTTGCGGGTTCAAACTCGGCCGAAGTCGTCGGATTATTTTAAGAGCGTTAAAAATCCCTCAGTATGCTTTCTTTCAGAGGGGAAGTAAAGCCGGTGGGCCCATGTCATAGAATTATGGCATGTAAAAGAACCTAAACTTGTGTGAAGCAAAATTTGTAGGTTAGGTTTGATTAATGCTCTTAAGATCCAACTTTTGTCACCAGGCGCTGGTTGCGATGGCATCTAATAGTAGCCAAGTTCACAGCTATGTGTCGTGGACAGTAGCATTTGGTAGTGAAAGTAAGAACTACTTGAAATTATCGTCTGCAGTCCTTCTACCTGAATCTTAGATAACACACACTAATACAGTCATCACAATAAACACCGGTTATCAGACAGATTCTACACACACCTAAAATACACGGGGCTACATGACCGCGTTGTCGCAGCCCCTAAACTGAGGAACCAACCTACCAGAGCTGGTAATAGGCGATGTTCGGTAAGGTTAATCGCTTTCTTCGGAGGGGAAGTAAAGCCGGCGGTCCCATGTCATAGATTTATGGCATGTTAAAGAACCTTCCACTAATTACACCTGTGTGAAGCTAAATTGTATAGGTTAAGAATGTAAAAAACGCTCTTAGGTTCGTACGCTCGTTGCCTAGAGCCGACTGCGGTGACGTCTGGTAGCTAAGTTCTGAACTAGTAGTCGTTGACGATGGCGTTTGGCGGCAAAAGTAGGAACTATTTGAAAATTGATCGTCTGCAGTCCTTACTTGAATTAAAACCCCTAATCTTAAGAACCAACCAAGGTTAATCGATAATCGAATAATTTAAAAGTAATCGAAAATGATTAATCGATTAATTAGAATTTTATTTTATTATCTCTACATGTATAAATCTATCACATGGCCTTGCGGGCTTTCCTTCCCTCCGAAGGAAGGCACACTGAGTGTTTTTTAACGCTTTTAAAAAATCTGACGACTCCGGCCGGGTTTGAACCCGCGATCTTGGGCATAGAAGCTTACCATGCTACCAACTACGCTACCGAAGCCGCCTAGCCTATCAAATACAGCGTCACATTAATTTAGAGTCCTCTGTTTGTGCCTGTGTTAATAACATTACACTAATGCCCGACCTTTCCCCTCTTTTGAGACCATTAATAGGTTTATGTCACCGCGAGCGATTCAACCGAAAACAAAATGAAGACGAATGAGGTAATTTTAAAACTCGTGCCCAGCTGAGCCAGGTCATTACAATATCGAGATGCGAGAGATCGATACTATTTAATTAGCTAGTATTACGGCCAAGAGTAATGCAATGTCCCAGCTGACTCCAATTGCACGCCATTACAATTAATGAATGTGCTACTGTGTGGTTACTGTAAACCTTGCCTGCCCTTCATTCGGGGAATTCTATTGTCCCTCAAGTTACATTCCTGCCCCCCCAAAAAGCCACTTGGGGTTTCATTTGCTATCGAGCACAGATCTATAAGGTGCGTTCAAAAAGTAATGAGCCGGGGGCTGTAATGCGCAAACCGCTGGCGACATCAGCTAATCGTGGCGTGTGTAACGAGGTGTGGTTCCGACCAGAGCGTGGAAGGTCACAGCCCGTCGCTAGATGGCACGCGTGCACGTCACGTGACGATACAAACCGAGCAGCAGCATGTATCAATCGTCCAACGCTGCCAGTCGCATTGCAAACAGTGACTTGGAGGCGTCAAACGACGAGCAAAGAGGTGTTGTTCGGTTTCTGACAGCGAAAGGAGTAGGGGGAACGGACATTCATCGCCGAATATCACAAGTGTACGGCGAACACTGCATGCCCGTAGCATGGGTCAAGGCGAGGCACAAGCGCTTCAGGGAAGGACGGGTGTCGTTAGCCGATGATGCCCGGTCTGGGGCACCCCCCTGCATTACCGATGACAACGTTCAGCTGGTTGATGCACTCATTACCCAGGACCGCCGAGTGTCAGTGAACGCCATAGCTGCCGTGGTCGGATTGAGCGTCGGAAGTGTGCACACCATCATGAAGAAACGACTGCACTTGCGGCAAGTGTGTGCCCAATGGGTGCCCCGCAGTCTTCAACCACACCAGGAGGCATGTCGTATGGCCTACTGTCTTGGTCTCGGTTGGACGATTGATGCATGCTGCTGCTCGCTTTGTATCGTCACGTGACGTGCACGCGTGCCCTCAAGCGCGGGCTGTGACCTTCCACGCTCTGGTCGGAACCACACCTCGTTACACACGCCACGATTAGCCGATGTCGTCACCGGTTTGCGCATTACAGCCTCCGGCTCGTTACTTAATGAACGCACCTTATATACCCAATTTGCTAAGGTGTATGTTTCACAAAACTCAAGCTCCTAAACCAGAAGGAGTTAGAAGGTTTAGTTTGTACCAAAATCTTCCAAATCGTCTCAATAAGTCTGAAAAATTCTTGCATTTCTCGAAAAGTCAACGGAAAAATATTTTTATTTATAAAGTGGTTTTAAACAAATAAACAAGAAGTTAGCCCCTGGCAGAACTGTGCTGCGTATAGCCCGCATAGCACTAGAGACGGGCGGGTTGACTGTACACATGGGGCGCACACAACCCATTATGCGAAAAATTCTCGCACGGATCCGCTAGTATTCCTTATTTGCATAAAAGTAGTAGTTGTAAGAAAAGGCTGTCAAAGAAATGTCTGCAAAGGTAGCTTTTTTTTTAGCGTATGGCTTTTAGTGCCGGGAGTGTCCGAGGACATGTTCGGCTCGCCATTTTTTGTATCTGCTTCGAGACGGACACCCAATGGGTGAGCTACAAGTACCGTTGGGGAGGAAAGTTGGAATGGAAGGTCGAGGAGTTGGAAGGTAGCGGCTGTGGCCTATAGTTAGGGACCAACCCCGGCATTTGCCTGGAAGGAAGATGGGAAACCACAGAAGACCATCTTCAAGGTTGCCGGCGGGAGGATTCGATCCTCCTCGCCTCCCAGATGTGAGCGACTGCCAGCAGTCATGCCGTAACGACCACGGCTAACTCACCCGGTATTCTGATATTGAGAAACGATCATATTATTTAAACCTCGTAAGGTAGATGAATTGGTAGATGTTTACCAAGGTTGGCAAACTTCAAAAACCCTCATCTTGGAAATAGATTACCATTTTTGCTCCGAACTAACTTCCTATGATATTTCAACATACAAAGAACACAAAACATCAGAAAATAGAAAGTTGATTTTATTTCAACCGAAACGTAAATTAGCACCCCCTTAAGGCCACGGCCGCCTCCTTCCAAATCCTCACCTGAGTTACAAATACACACACACACACTAATACAGCCATCACAATATCGCTGCTTATTAGACAAAGATTACACACAGACACACAAGTAGATGGAACTAAATAATAGAGGTTCCCAAGCCCTTCAAATGAAACAACAACAACAACAACAATGTATTCCGTTGCATCTCTTAGACCAGAATTATGTTTTTCGACACGTCTGGGCATTGAACCCTGGACTTTTAGATCGGAGATCACTGGAGGCGAATGTGGAATTGAAATGTAAACTAACAGATAGTACAGTATCTTAAAAGCATCAGAATGCTCGTTTGCTTATAGGCTACTCTCATTTTCTCTAATTATAAGCGGCTTCGGTGGCGTAGTCGGTAGCATGCTGAGTTTCTATGCCCAAGATCGCGGGTTCAAACCCGGCCGAAGTGGTCGCATTTTTAAGAGCGTTAAAATCCCTCAGTATGCCTTCCTTTTGAGGGAAGGTAAAGCTAGCGGACCCATGTCATAGATTTATGGCATGTAAAAGAACCTTCCACTAACTACAATTATTGTGTGAGGCCAAATTTGTCGGTTAGATTTTATTTGATTAATGCTCTATTAAGTTCCAAAGTTTCCTGCCAGGTGCCGGGTGCGGTGGACTCTAGTAGCCAAGTTCGAGGCTAGGTGTCGTTGACGGTAGCATTTGGTAGCAGAAGTAGGAACTACTTGAAATTGATCGCCTGCAGTCCTTATGTGAATTACAGATAACACACACTAATAGAGCCATGACAATTAACACTGGTTATCAGACAGATTCTACACATACCCAAAGAACTCGGGGCTGAATGACCGCGTAGTCGCAGACCCTTAACAGAGGAACCAACCAACCAGTTAGTCCGTCATCTGTGTAATCAACTAAGTATTGTTCCCCACGACAGAGCTCTGCTCTCGGGAATCTTTTTCTAGACAAATAAATATAAATAAATTTGACGTCGGAAAGTAAAATTCGCCATCGATTTAAATATTGGGTTGGTGCAGAAGTCCGTAGCGTTTTCCATAAGTTGATCCACATCAAGTTTAAAAGTTTATTAAACACATCAGATACACAATAAAGCGAATTTAATTATCAGTAACATATTCTCCTTCACTATCTACAACAGTCCGCCAACGTTATGGTAATTTTTAGATGTCTCAGTTGTTGGCAATAAATGTCAGCAGTGATGGTTACACCTCGGGGAAGCAATTGGTAGTACAGCACACCGACGCGTCGGTGTTCCACCAGATGCATAACATTATCTTTAGTGGATGCGCGCAGGTCTTTGTACGGGGAGTTGCTTGTTTGTTTGGGCTTAACCATTCCTTTCCTCTCCTTATGTTAGCGTAAATACATCATTTCTCGTCACCAGTAACGATACATGATAGGAATGGTCGATATTGTTCACGAGCCAATCGATAACGAGCAAGCAGGGTTGCACATATGGCCATGCGCTGAATTTGTGATCTTGGCTTAGAGCATGCGGTACCCATACACCGGATTTTTGAACCTTACCCATTGAATGCAAATGTTGCACAGTGGTGGAATGATCACAGTTCATCACTTTTGGCAGTTCCCGTGTACAATGGCGTGGATCATTGGGAATTAATGCGTCTAAACGATCTTCATCAAATTCCGACGACCTTCCTGAACGTGGGGAGTCACTAAGGTCAAAACGACCCACCTTAAAACGAGAAAACCACTTTCTTGCCATGCTCTCTCTAATAGCATTGTCCCTATTCACGGCGCAAATGTTTGTGGCACTTCCGCTGCTTTCGTCCCTCTATTGAATTCAAAGAGAAGAATATGTCGGAAATGTTCCAATTTCTCTACTTGGTACTCCGTTTTCTAGCGTCCACGGCTCCACTCATAATCAGCAAAAACAATACTTCAATATGTAAACTACGAACAAACATTGAACTACAAAGCAACAATGACAGTCGATAAATAAAACCATAACACACCGGAATACCAACAAGCAAAACAAAAACGCTACGGACTTATGCTTACTTACTTACTCCATGGCGCTACAACCCGGGGTGGCTTTTGGCCTCTTGAACAACTGCTCTCCATGTTGATCTATCCATCGCCTTGCTCCTCCATCCTCTCACTCCCATTGCGACGAGGTCCGCATTCACACTATCCAACCATATCTTCTTAGGACGTCCTTTCCTCCTCCTGGAATTACCCCTTCTCCTATTTCATTCATCTTTCCTGGTGTCAACATCGTTCTTACATTCCACGTCGCAATATACAAATTTCTTTTCCGTAATCCAGGCCAAAGTTGTCTTCTGTTAAGTCCGTCCTTCCGAGGCAATTGTCCTTGTTTCGTAACAGGTTCTTTTTTATGGTGTGGGGTTGTTAGCCCCACGTCCAACCCCTAACCTGGAGGACCAGAGTATCCCGTTTAGTCTGGATCATCACCTTCGACCTGTCCGGCTTGGGAGACCCTACCAGTAGCTAAACGACCGCCGGCATAGCTCTCAGGATCATTTGACCACGCAAGCTCTACCACTGCGTCAAGGTAAGGATACCATTGGTGGAGTACGGACTTATGCACCAACCTAATATATTGCATGGGGAGTAGAAAATAAAACGGCTGCTCTTCCCCAATACGACTTCATGTCGTGGCATTTTTAGCCTACTTTTCACATTTTGCAAAAATGAGGAAAATGTAGTCTTATGAGATCGATCCGGGGAAATGTGTGTCTGTCTGTCTGTCTGTCTGTCTGTCCTTCTGTCTGTCTGTCTGTCTGTCTGTCTGTCTGGCTGGCTGTGTGTGTGTCCCCCCCTATCAACTCCTAAACGGCTGCAGCAATCAAAACCAAATTTAGTATGAGTAAAGATGTGCACCGGAATAGCTCACGTCCATATTTGAAAATGATGTCAGTGCTACCAACTGCTGAAAAAACGCACTAGAAATTTGAGCTCCATGTTGGATATCTTGCAAGGTATGCATGGGAGCTATTCCAAAATTGGCACACATGTAGATTATACTATTTCAGTTTAATTTCCAGGAGGCCAACCATGACAGTGTTGCCAAAATAATTTTAAGCTTTCTGATAGGTCCAATGTTTAAATGCATATAACTTCTTCACTATCAACTGGATTTCAACCAAATTTTGTATGTAATATCTGTACATAAACAGATATGACTGAGCGTATTCTTAAGAGCCACCAGGGCTGCCAACTGTTAATAATTGTTCTCTCTATTTTTTAAAATCCAAATACCAATATATCAGGAAGTATGCAAGCCACCAGCTTTAAACTATGCACACGTATATTCTGACATTTTAGATTAATTTGGAGTAACTTATATACGTCAGTTCTACCAACATGATTATAAGCCTGCTGATAGTACCAATTTTTAAATACATGTAACTTCTATACTATCAGTTGGATTTCAACCAAATTTCGTATGTGCAATGTGTACCATAACAGATATGACTATAAGTATTTTTAAGAGCAATCAGAGCTGCCAACTGTTAATAAATGCTGTCTATATTTATTTTACACTAATATCAATATACCAGAAAGAATGCAAGCCAACAGCTTTGCACATGTATAGCACCTGACATTCTAGATTAATTTGGAGTAATTAATACAAGGCAGTGCTGCCAACATGATTCTATGCCTGCTGATATGTCCAATTTTAAAATACATGTAACTTCTATACTAACAAATGGATTTCATCCAAAATTGGCACAACAAGATATCATAATATTTCAGATTATTTCTGACCAGCACACGCATGGTATTGTTGGCAACATGCTTTTACGCGTGCTGATAGATCCAATGTCTAACTGCATGTAACGACCATTGGACTTCAACCAAATTTTGTATTCTGTACCTTAAGAGATTGAACTAAGAATATATTCAGTCGCCAGGGCTGCCAACTGTAGTGCTCTATTAGGCTACATTATACCAGGTATATTTTGAACTAATTTGATATTTCGATATTACCAACTTAATTTTGTCATTATTCTAGATAGGTTCATATACTGTAGAATAATCATTGGCATGAAAAGTAGGCTGTATAGTTCTTTACGGAACTTCTTGTTAATTTTGTGGTTTATAATTACGTTTTAAACGTGTCAATCGTTTGTGTGGATCAATACATCAAACGTTAAATTGCTTCAAAATACTGTGTGTGTGGCTTTATTTTTAAATTGTCGATCAACAAAAGCAAACACTGCCAGGTTTCTCTTCTGTTTTTGAAACTGATGAGTAGGCCTACCTGTGAGCGTCCACTCGTCCTAAATTGCTTCAGTGAGACAGACCGACAGAGATCTTGATGGCTTTGTTGTGTGTATTTTAATTACTTGGTCACATAGAAGCTGTGCTAATTGCTGGCCAGCGTTCCTGTCCGGATCAATACCATCCACAGTGCTGCTGCCTACCAGGTATCCGCGCAATTTCATTCAATCAGTTTGGCGCGAGAGGACAGTTTACGACATAATGGCTCGGCTTATAATCATCCATCATCATAATTATAATAAACATCGCCAACTTCATCATAGACGATGAGTGAAGTGACTGTAATGTATGGTCTTCATAGCGCGTACAAGCTGAAAGGCACCTATGTCCCCCGTTCTCCCCTCCCAAATTTAGGAGGCTGGTGTAGAAAAGCAGGTTTGTGCTGTAACCCATCCCCCCTCCAAATGAATAATGAAATTAATGAAGGGACACCGACAATTTGGATTCAACTGGAACGTTTTTCAAGGTTAGAAGACTTTGTCAGTCAAACATTGTTACGCATTTCACCACTTCTTTATACATGGAAACAACATCTTTGCAGTCAACAGGAGGTCCGATTCATTATAGTATTGATCCATATTGAAGAAGTGTAATATAGACAGTCTATTGTTGTTGTTGTTTGAGTCTTCAGGCTTTTGACTGGTTTGATGCAGCTCCCCATATCTCCCTGTCCTGAGCTAATCGTTTCATATCTACATAGCTACCACACCCTACATCCGAGGCAATCTGTTTAACATATTCTAACCTTGGTCTACCCCTACAGTTCTTGTCCTCGACCCTTCCTTCCGTAACTAAGGTTGCTATTCCTGGGTGTCTTAATATGTTTCCTACCAACCTATCTTTTCTCTTCATTAGCAGTCGCCAGAAATATCTCTACTCTCCCACTCGTCTTAATACCTCTTCGTTTGTAACCCTATCTACCCATCTGATCTTTCGTCATTCTCCTGTAACACCACATTTCAAATGCTTCAATTCTCCTCTTTTTTGCTGCACCAATAGTCCAAGTTTCACTTCCATAGAGTGCCACGCTCCAGACAAAGGCTTTCAAAAATGATTTTCTAATACCTAAATCTATATTCGATGTCAACAGATTCCGCTTTTGTAAAATGCTTTCCTTGCCTGAGCCAACCTACTTTTTATATCCTCTTTGCTTCGTCCATCACTGGTCTATTAAAGTGGATTTATATTAACTTTATTCTTGTTTCTTTTATGTATTTTCTATTTTTGTGACCTTTCATTTTATTTAAATTCTAATGGTTTATTGTAAAGCGGGTCATAGACGGACAATATTATTGCGCAATATTTCGGGTTGTGCAATATAATTGACCGTATGTCGACGACCGACGACATTGAAAGGTTGTGAAATATATTACGTGATTTTCAAAAACATGAAAATATATTGTGCAAACGGCAAAATATTGTGTCGTCTGTTGGCAGTATTGCGCAGTGTCCCGCCAGTTGGTATCCAAAAGTGACCGAGTTCGGGTCGTCATGGGTGACAAGAATGAAATGAAAATCCACAGCCTGCTTCCAGTCTCCGGCCGGGTCAGGAATGGAATGAATGAAGCCCCCATCTAGCGGCGAGGATATAGACTGTGCCGGCTGCCGAGGCCTGACGCACTCCTCTGGGGCAATGATTAAATGAATGACAGATGAAATGAAATGATAGTGGAGAGTGTTGCTGGAATGAAATTTTGACAGGGAAAACCGGAGTACCCGGAGAAAAACCTGTCTGCCTCCGTTTTGTCCAACACAGATCTCACATGGAGTGACCGGGATTTGAACCACGGACCCAGCGGTGAGAGGCCGGCGTGCTGCCGCCTAAGCCTCGGAGGCTTGGTGACAAGAATGCAGAAAAACAATTTATTTTAGAATGTATCCTGGCCTTCCGGCTCTTTGGGATGTGAAGTGCAAGGATTACAGTAATCGTGTCAAAAAGCGGGAGTAGTATGTTGTGCTCTTAGAAAAATACCCGTCACCGTAACGTAACGCCAGACCCCAGCGTAACGACGAAGTCGACAAGATCATTTAAAATGATAAAAGATACATTCTTTGCGCACCAACTTCCGCAAAGAATTGAAACGTATTCGTGATGCTGAGGAGTAACCAATGCGAGGAGTTCATCGAATAATTCTCCGTCTATCCGTAAGAAGTTGCGAAAATCATTAGGTTCAATGATTCTCAGTTCATTGAGTATCGTTTTGTGGGTATAGGCTACTTCTCCCGATCAATAAATCACAGTTTCGCCCATGTCTTTCCTTTCCTTCCTTCATTTCCTTCCTGACTTATTTTCTTTTTCGCACCTACGCCCACAGCAATTAAAACACAACACAGTTCAGTATCAAACATCATCAACATGAAACTCTGGCGGAGTCTGATTTTGCCGTTGTGTGGAGGTTGCACAATATACTGCCATTGAGGTTGGGTGGGCATCAATTCCGCTCGGGAATTCCAGTCAGGTAGCCAGGGTTACCTCAATTCCACTCGGTCCTCCAAGGGACCCAAAAATAAGTTCCTCAACTCCACTCAGGTTTTGACAAGGGGTCGGCAAAGGGGTTATCCCCAATGACGTAAACAAATGTCATAACCCTCCTGCTCGCATACCAAGGGCCTGGTCAAACATCTTATGCAGCGCATGAGTGAAATCTTGAATGCAGCAGTTTTTTCCGTTCTAGGCTGGAAAACAGTATTTTCAGCATCCGCAGCTGATATCGAAAGTATTTTTTAGGTACAAATTATACACCTATTAGTATCATCTAAATTTAATTTAATAATGTCTGACTAGGTTAAACAACATACACACATTTAATTATGCACATGTTAAAAACAATGCATAAAATTTGTAGAACAAAATAGAAAACTTGGCAGACTTATTTAAAAGAATATTATGATTAATTTTAAATCACTTGTATTTTCTGCCATATAAGTTATAATGTGCCAAACACTTTATACCTGATTTAACGAATAAGCGGACTTGACATCAGAGCGGTTGACCAAAGGCACAACAATGTCTTGTGAACACCACCACGCCATCGGTCAAGCGCTCTGAAGTCAATTTTTTCTACAAATTGTAGGCATTGTCTTTAACATGTGCATAATTAAATGTTTGTATGTTTTTTAACCTAGTCAGCCATTATAAAATTAAATTTAGGTGCATAATTTGTACCTAAAAAAATACTTTCGATATCAGCTGCGGATGCTGAAAATACCGTTTTCCAGCCTAGAACGGAAAAATCAGCTGCATTCAAGAATTCGCTCATGCGCTGCACAAGGTGTTAGACCCGGCCCTTGGTATGCGAGCAGGAGGGTTATGACATTTGTTTACGTCATTGGGGATAACCCCTTTGCCGACCCCTTGCCAAAGCCTGAGCGGAGTTGAGGAACTTATTTTTGGGTCCCTTGGAGGACCGAGTGGAATTAAGGAAAATCGAGCGGAATTGATGTTCGACATTGAGGTTGTACGTCTGTGCACGTGTTGGCGCAAAATATTGCACAACCTTCAATATTGCCTTCACACGATTCAAGTTAATGCGCACTCGAAATTATTGCACAATATTATTGAACGTCTAGGGATAACCGTCAAAATATTGTGCAATCTGTATTGTACAATAATATTGACCGCTTAAGGATATCCATTTTCTCTTTGTTATTTTTAACATAGGTTTAAGATTCTTTTATTATTCAATCTACGCTGACGAGGGTATCATTGTATACCGAAACATGTAGCCTACGTATTAATTTAATTATTACACTTTTTTCCAGTGTTTGACAAGGCGGCTTTTATAATTCGAGATTAATAAAATGAATGAATTAAACAATTAATAAATAATAAAATAAATGCCTGATATTGAAAAAAGGGGGAAATTCAGGAATTAGGGAAGAAAGAGAGAAACATCTTACGAGAGATACTACGGCTTGAAAAACGAAACGATGGAACATGGAGAAAGAGAAGAAATCAGGATCTATAAGGTGCGTTCAAAAAGTAACGAGCCGGAGGCTGGAATGCGCAAACCGGTGACGACATCGGTTAATCGTGGCGTGTGTAACGAGGTGTGGTTCCGACCAGAGCGTGGACGGTCACAGCCCGTCGCTAGAGGGCACGAGTGCACGTCACGTGACGATACAAAGCGAGCAGCAACATGCATCAATCTTCCAACGCTGCCAGTCGCATTGCAGACAGTGATATGGAGGCGTCAAACGAAGAGCATAGAGGTGTTGTTCGGTTCCTGTCAGCGGAAGGAGTAGGGGGAACGGACATTCATCGCCAAATGTCACAAATGTACGGTGAACACTGCATGTCCCTTGCAAGGGTCAAGGCGTGGCACTAGCGCTTCAGGGAAGGACGGGTGTCGTTAGCCGATGATGCCCGGTCTGGGGCACCTCCCCCTGCATTACCGATGACAACGTTCAGCTGGTTGATGCACTCATTACCCAGGACTGCCGGGTGACAGTGAACGCCATAGCCGCCGTGGTCGCTCCACGACAATGCACGACCTCATACGGCCAACACAGTCGCGGCACTCCTGCAGAAATTCAAATGGGAGGTTCTCGGTCACCCTCCATACAGTCCAGACCTCTCTCCTTGTGATTACGCCATGTTTGGTCCCCTGAAAAGGGCTCTGCGGGGCTAACGATTCACCTCGGACACCGACGTCCAGCTGTACGTGCGGAACTGCTTCACATCGCAGCCCAGGGAATTTTATGAGACAGCCATTCACCGCCTCGTGTCACAGTGGGACAAGTGCCTCAACAGCCAGGGCCGATACTTCTAACATACAGGTACTGGTTTCTGTAATTATGCCTCCGGCTCGTTACTTTTTGAATGCACCTTATATATAGACAGGCAGAGAAGATCACGGACACCATGCGTAAGAGGAGACTGAAGTTTTATGGGCACCTCATAAGAATGGATGAGAATCGAATAACGAAAAGAAACTTTAATGGCATCACCAAGCTAAAGGTGACTACAATGTGCGTAGAAAAACGTCACAGGAAAAGCTAAAGTAAGTAGAAGACTTCTGCTATTTAGGAAGCAAAATAACGAGTGATTGACGAAGCATAGGGATTATATAAAGTACGTTTTCTACGGAAAATAAATCTGTTAAGATCAAATATAGATTTAGGTAGTCTATTTGAAAGTAATTTTGGAAAGCCATTGCCTGGAGCGTGGCGCTCTATGAAAGTGAAACTTGTATACTACTGTTGGCGCAGCAGAAAAGAGAAGAACAGAAGCGTTTGAAATGTGGTGTTACAGGAGAAAGATAAAGATCACATGGGCAGATTAACAAATGAAGAGGTATTAAAACGAGTGGGAGAGGAGAGATGTGTCTGGCGACTTTCCATCCCCAACATCACGTTTCAAACTCGGCCAGAGTCGTCGGATTTTTAAAGAGCGTTAAAAAGCCCTCAGTATGCCTTCCTTCGGAGGGGAAGTAAAGCCGGCGGACCCATGTCATAGATTTATGGCATGTAAAAGAACCTTCCACTAACTAAACCCGTGTGAAGCAAAATTTGTAGGTTAGGTTCAATTAATGCTCTTAAGTTCCAACGTTCGTCACCAGGCGCTGGTTGCGATGGCATCTAATAGTAGCCAAGCTCACAGCTAGGTATCGTTGACGGTAGCATTTGGTAGTGAAAGTAGGAACTAATTGAAATTATAGTCTGTAGTCCTTACTTGAATTAAAAACAGATAACACACATTAATACAGTCATCACAATTAACACCGGTCATCAGACCGCCAAGGAAGGTCCCAAGCCCGGCTGAGAAAGGAGGAGGGTTGGAGTGGATATCTCGTCCCACTGTGGAAAACCAAACTAGAGAAGAGTTAAACATCTAACTCCACATCCGTGAGCGAATACATGAACAAAGCGACCAGCGAATTAAGCGACCATCACGAAATACGTGAACTAAGCGGCCAAGCTACCCTGACTCATGGAATACCTGAACAAAGCGATCATCGAATTAAACGACCAGCACGGAATATGCGAACTAAGCGGCCAAGCTACCCTGACTCATGCCAACCACATCGCCCGAAGTCATTCAACCGGGTTATTCCCAACCGGTTTATAGCTAGATTCAGCATGCATGTATATGAAATTACAACTGAATCTGGAAGGAAAGCGAAGAAAACTCAAATACAGAAAAATGGATGCGGGTATTGAAAAAACAATGAAGAAGTATGAAGAAACGGATGACGGAATGGCATGTCTCTAAACTCTCTCCTACCTTCAAAAGTTGGATTAAGTTCACGATCATGAAAACACTCTGTAAATGTATGTTTATATATCTGTAAATATTGCTTTTTAAAACATTTAAAAAAATGTACTGACGACGCTATTTTAAAGCTGATTTTAAACACGGCTAAATAATAGAAATCATTGTCCTCTCAGGTAAAGGTAAAAAAAAATTAAATGTACTGACGACGCTGTTTTAAAGCTGATTTTAAACACGCCTAAATAATAGAAATGTCTATCATTTAGCCAGTCCAAAGCGTGGATAAGGTGTGATGGGAATCAGTGTTTAAAAAAAATGTACTGATGACGCTATTTTAAAACTGATTTTAAACACGCCTAAATAATAGAATAATAATAATAATAATAATGTTTTTGGCTTTACGTCCCACTAACTACTAAAATTCCGTGGTGGTCACTTAGTTCGCTGATCGCTAAATTCACAGAAGTGTTGAACTTCGAGGCGCAGGTAAAATTTCGTGATGGTCGCTTTTTTCGCGACACCCCGTGAGCATGGACACGGTGAGGAGGCAGCCCCTCCACCATGATAGGGTGCTGTGGGCCAATCACTCACTCACTCAATTATTCGATTACTGAAACTGCAACAGAAAATAACCGGACTGATAAACAGTTGACGATTTTTGGCATGGCTGGAATATAAGAACTTTACGCCAAACAGGCAGGCTAAAGCAGGTCTGCGCAGACAAATCCTGGACAGACCTGCAGAGGCTGGCTGGGAGAAGAAATCAGTGGAGAAATTTTGTTGCAGCCCATTGCTCCGAGAGGGGACATTGGAATAAGTCAAGTAAGTCATCAGACAGATTCTACAAACACCCAAAATACACGGGGCTACATGACCGTGATGCCGCAGTCCCTAAACTAAGGAATCAACCAACCAACATTCGGGCGACTGCTAAATAGAAAATTTAGTTTTGGAAAGGTCGCCTCCGTAGCGTAGCGGTCAGCATGGTTAGCTGCCGCCCTGGAGGTCCTGGGTTCGATTCCCGGCTCTGCCACGAAATTTGAAAAGTGGTACGAGGACTGGAACGGGGTCTACTCAGCCTCGGGTGGCCCAAATGAGTAGAGGGGGTTCGATTCCCCCTCAGCCATCCTCGAAGTGGTTTTCCGTGGTTTCCCACTTCGTCTTCGGGCAAATGCTGGGATGGTACCTTCTTCAAGGCCACGGCCGCCTCCTTCCCTCTTCCTTGCCTATCCATCCTAACGATCCCTTACCTTCCCTCATGAGGCCCCTGTTCGCTTTGCAGGTGAGGCCGCCTGGGCGAGGTACCAATCCCACCTCACCAGTTGTATCCCTTCCGATTCGATGTTCCCAGCTCTAGGACACTGCCCGTAGAGGCGGTAGTGGTGAGTTCCCTCCTTGAGTCCGTGGGTTCCATCAACCTGGAGGGTAAAAGACTAAAAAAAAAAAAAATTTGGAATGAAGGGTCGAGGACAAGTACTGTAGGATCGTAGTTCAAGGTTAGAATATGTTAAACAGATTACTTCGGATGTAAGGTGTGGTGAAACGATTAGCTCATGACAGGGAGACTTGTAGAGCTGCATCAAACAAGTTGAATGACTGGAGACTGAAACGCACATGAATGGTAGAGTATGCTGTGTATTCATGACCACGCCCGTGGCCAGCTGCGGTCTGCCAGATCAACTCCCGCGAGCCCCACGAAGCTTGCCCTGTCACGACCAGTTTTGATCATCAGCCCTGTCCTATGTAAAGAGATAAAAGTCTATTCACAAGGGTAGGTCATGAATAGCAAACACACAGTGGCCAATTTATAAAGGTAAAGGAATCTGCAATTAAACCAGAGCTTCGGTGGCGTAGTTGGTAGCATGCTGAGCTTCTATGCCCAAGATCGCGGGTTCAAACCCGGCCGAAATCGTCGCATTTTTTAAGATCGTTAAAAATCCCTCAGTATGCCTTCCTTCGGAGGGGAAGTAAAGCCGGAGGTCGAATGTCATAGATTTATGACATAAAAAAGAACCTTCCGCTAACTACACTTGTGTAAAGCCAAAATTTGTAGGTTAGGCTTCATTAATGCTCTTAAGTTCCAACGTTCGTAACCGGGCGCTGGTTGTAATGGCATCTAGTAGTGGCGAAGTTCACAGCTAGGTGTCGTGGACGGTAGCATTTTGTAGCGGAAGTAGGAGAATCTTATTTAAAATATGTGAATCAAGAGGACCTGTTTATAAGGAATTTAAGGTTATGAGCGGTGTCGCGTCTATTAATCTAATTGATCTATATCGTATTCTCTATTTAGGCTAGTGCTGGTGGAAGCTACAAATCATCTAATAAAATAAGTTCCGTATTATAAACTACAATATCTGTAAAGCACTCCCTTTTACAATAGATTAATATTTGTGCCAATAATAGTATAAAATACCGGTGTATCAACAATTTCACGTGAGGTTTCTCCTATGTCAGATGTTGCACATCATATGCGACTACAGTAAGAATAGTTTTTTTTTTCTATCTCTTAGTGTTGCCCTTACACTTTGCCTTTATTGATTATGTTTTGTTTTGAAGCCACTCTGATCCCTTTTGAGCCGAGTGCTCTGCAGTTCGCCTGCATCGCGTAGTGTGTCCAAAACAAAGTAGAAGTAAGCGCTCATTGTTCTGTCGTTGGCAGGGAAAGCTAATTAATTTCAGTGTCGCTGCATTCGCTGTGTTTAAATCACTGGAATTCTTGAACGCTGCTGCAGTTGCCAGTGCAACTGTCTGTGCCAGGACTAGGCGAACACGAAACATTTGCCGTGGTCTGGACTTAGACTCAGCTGCTCCGTACACCTTTCGTATTAACCGTTGCTAATATATTTGCTTCTCTGTCAATAACTTTAGTGTTGACTGCAACGATAATCGATTTGTACAAGCAAAGATTAATAATGAATGAACCAACCCTTACCCGGCCTGGAAGTCCAAGTTCAGCAACTTCGGATTGCATTCTAAAAACTGTCCGCGAATTTACTCCAAACATTATCCGCAGCTTACCCGTTATCCGCACAGCGATGCAAACTATATCCGCGTGGCGAAAATTTTTGGGCAGAGCTTTAGATACTATATTTACCCTCGAAGCAAACGCAGGCGTGAATATGATTTATCAATTCTCATACTGTATTTGATTGCAATTTATTGGATAATTATTTTCCAATTGCTTTTTGCTGGGGTGTGTTTTAAACTCTCGGCCAGTAATATTCAATTAGTCAAATTAGGCCTACATATTATATAATAATTGTTTTTGTTTTTCTAATCATTTTTGCGATTCAATGTTTATTTTTGTGAGAATCCTCATACTGTAAAGCATTAACTAATTGGTTGCTGTCAGAATTAATTGTTGGAGGCAGTCATCAGTAGTGGTATTTTGTTGTTGCTGCTACATTTAGGAGTTTCTAACCCCAGTACGAAATGGTAAACATGCTAGGCTTTGACTTTAGGGGCTATTGGTTTAATTTTCGCTTGGCCGTGGGATTACAATATCCTATGGTTGATGGTTGCGGTATTGGATGTTGGTGACGTCTTCATCATTCATTGAACACCCATTACGACGCGCAGGTCATACATGGGCTTCAATTCGAAGGAACTATTGCAAACCTCCCCGAAGTTCACACGTTATAATGATAATGATAATAATAATAATAATAATTCTTTCTTTCTTTCTTTCTTTCTTTTCTTTCATTCTTTCTTTCTTTCTTTCTTTCTTTCTTTCTTTCTTGTCTTTCTTTCTTTCCTTCGTTATTTCTTTCTTTCTTTCTTTCTTTCTTTCTTTCTTTACTTCGTTATTTCTTTCGTTCTTTCTTTCTTTCTTTCTTTTCTTTCTTTCTTCCTTTCGTTATTTCTTTCTTTCTAATCTTTCTTTCTTTCTTTCTTTCTTTCCTTCTTTCTTTCTTTCTTTCTTTTCTTTCTTTCTTTCTTTCTTTCTTTCTTTCTTTCCTTTCTTTCTTTCTTTCTTCCTTCCTTTCTTTCCTTTCTTTCTTTCTTTCTTTCTTTCTTTCTTTCTTCCTTTCTTTTCTTTCTTTCTTCCTTTCGTTATTTCTTTCTTTCTAATCTTTCTTTCGTTATTTCTTTCTTTCTTTCTTTCTTTCTTTCTTTCTTTCTTTCTTTCCTTTCTTTCTTCCTTTCGTTATTTCTTTCTTTCTAATCTTTCTTTCGTTATTTCTTTCTTTCTTTCTTTCTTTCTTTTCTTTTCTTTCTTTCTTTCTTCCTTTCTTTCCTTCCTTTCTTTCTTTCTTTCTTTCTTTCTTTCTTTCCTTCCTTTCTTTCTTTTTCTTTCTTTCTTTCTTTCTTTCTTTCTTTCTTCCTATTTTCTTTCCTTTCTTTCTTTCTTTCTTTCTTTCTTTCTTTCTTCGTCATGCCCGACTAAGGAGTTGTTGGCATTGCCTTTCTCTTCTCCCAAAATCTCTTCATCTTCTCGCTGTGGCTTCTCTTGCGATCTTCTGGCCAGGTGTCGTTGGTGCTAGCGCTTGGATGTTCTGCAAAGCGGTGATTATCAACTAATTCTCTGAACTTAGTACAATGTCAGCTGTGATGCCTATTTCCTGAAGATCTTTTCCAACTTCAAGCAGCCAGGTGTTAATTTAACTTTCATTGACAGGGCAAGGTTAAGAATCCTTCTTGTCAGTCTCTGATTGCCCATCCTGAGGATATGCCCGTAAAATGTCAATCGTCTTTTCCTAAATGTGTCTGAGATTTTCTCCGAGTGCTGGTATAAGTCTTGGGATTTTCTTTTCATCCAGATTCCCCTGTACAGACTGGTCCAAAAAATTCTTAGGATTTTCCTTTCTTGCTTTTCCACATCTTTACTTAATTATCTGCCCCCAATAATCAGCTTTTCAGAAGCATATAGTAATTCAGGCTTGATTACAGTGTTGTGATACAAGCCACGGCGGCCAAGAGTGCTAACGCGCTGACTTGTTTCTCACTGGCATCGGGAGAGCTTGGGTTCGAATTCAAACTCAGCCGTCCTGGAAATGGTTTTCGTGGTTTCCCATTTTCACCACCAGCCAAATGCTGGGACGTTTCCTTTCAATAGGTCCACGGTTGATTTCTTTTCAAAATGCCTTCCCTGACCCGTCAAGAAAATACAATAAATGGCCATTTGCTGCATTAATAAAATGAATTATTATTATTATTAGTATTACTTATTTTATTTTTATCGTTGTTGCCACTAGGGTCCGCGAGATCTCAACTGTATTTCTTCTTGTTTGCCCCCCACGCCTTCATCCTTACGGAATGGGATTTCTTCCATTCATCCGGGTGAACATATCTCTTGCTGGGTTTTACTTCTTCTTGATGAACCTGACGGAGTTTTTGTTTCAATGGTGGTTCTGAGCAAGATAACTGATTCAGAAATTTCAAACTTTAACAAGTCCTTATCGACTTCCGCCAGCCAAAATGGCATCACCTTTAAACCTCGGAAGTAAGATAATAGACGGTTGGAGAATCTACTGACTGGCGTTCTGAGAAGGTGGGCATAGAATGTTATTCTCCGTTTCCGGATTACACTTGAGATCTTTTCAATGAGGGAGTATATTTCTGAATTACCCCAGAGCGTGTAACCTCTATCTTTGAACTTAGGACCAAGAATTTTCCTTATGATCTTTCTTTCCATAACTTCAAGTCTCTCGATCGGGACAGCTGCGCGGTTTGTGAGACATTCCGCTGCATACAGTGCTTCTGGTCTAATCACAGTTTGACAGTGTCTTAACTTTGTATTCCTAGAGATGGACTTGTTATTGTACAGTTGGTGTGTGAGGCGGAAGGCTGTTTCGAATTTATTGACTCTTGTTGAGATGGTGAACTTTTCAGAATTATTTGGTTCGATCCACTCACCAAGATATTTAAACTTTTGAACGTTTAAGATCTGTCCGTTGGTGGATAAAGACGTCTTAGTCATCAACCTCGTGTGCATGCTTGTGTATCCCTTTGAATCCCACGCATTTTTAGCCTACTTTCGATTTTTGCAAAAAATGAAAGTAGACTTATGAGATCAACACAGGGCGAAAAAAGTGTGTCTGTCTGTGTGTGTGTATGTGTGTGTGTGAGTCTGTGTGTGTGTGTCTGTGTGTGTGTGTGTGTGTGTGAGTGTGTGTACTCTGAATGTCTGTCCCCCCCTATCAATTCGAACACGGTGAATGCGAATTGAACGAAATTTGGTACAAAGGTAGCACTAGCAAAGGACACCTCAGTGTCATGTTTTATATCGCCGCCATCTTGACGGAAACGTAATGGCGGCCACACAAATGTTCAAAGCTTAAATCAAATTACGACTAACCTAATCATCCGATCTCTACCAAATTTTGCAAAGATATACCTTTATGGGGGGAGCATCCTTTGACCAAACCAATAGGTCATCAGTGTAATAGTTTGCGGATGGCGGCCATCTTTGTGTGAAAATCGATTCCCCCTATTAATTCGAACAGGGTGCAACCGAATGGAACGAAATTTGGTACAGAGATAGTACTAACAAAAGGCACCTCAGTGTCATGTTTTATATCGCCGCCATCTTGACGGAAACGTAATGGCGGCCACACAAATGTTCAAAGCTTAAATCAAATTACGACCAACCTAATCATCCGATCTCTACCAAATTTTGCAACTACATACCTTTATGGAGGGAGCATCCTTTGACCAATCTAATAGGTCATTCACCTGATAGTTTGCGGATGGCGGCCATCTTTATGTCAAAATTGATTCCCCCTATTAATTCGAACACGGTGGAACCGAATGGAACGAAATTTGGTACAGAGGTAGCACTAGCAAAGGGCACCTCAGTGTCATGTTTTAAATCGCCGCCATCTTGACTGAAACGTAATGGCGGCCACACGAATGTTCAAAGCTTAAATCAAATTACGATTAACCTAATCATCCGATCTCTACCAAATTTTGCAACTACATACCTTTATGGAGGGAGCTTCCTTTGACCAACCTAATAGGTCATTCACCTAATAGTTTGCGGATGGAGGCCATCTTTATGTCAAAATAGATTCCCCCTATTAATTCGAACACGGTGGAACCGAATGGAACGAAATTTGGTACTGAGGTAGTACTAGCAAAGGGCACCTCAGTGTCATGTTTTATATCGCCGCCATCTTGACTGAAACGTAATGGCGGCCACACGAATGTTCAAAGCTTAAATAAAATTACGATTAACCTAATCATCCGATCTCTACCAAATTTTGCAACTACATACCTTTATGGAGGGAGCATCCTTTGACCAATCTAATAGGTCATTCGCCTAATAGTTTGCGGATGGCGGCCATCTTTGTGTCAGAATTGATTCCCCCTATTAATTCAATCACGCTGAAACCGAATGGAACGAAATTAGGTACAGAGATAGCACTAGCAAAGAGCATCTCAGTGTCATGATTAATATCGCCACCATATTGACAGAAACGTAATGGCGACCACACGAATGTTTAGAGCTTAAATCAGATTACGACTAACATAACCATCCGAACTCTACCAAACTTTGCAACAACATACCTTTATGGAGGGAGCATCCTTTGACCAATCTAATAGGTCATTAGCCAAATAGTTTGCGGATGGCGGCCATCTTTATGTCAAAATTGATTCCCCCTATTATTTCGAACACGGTGGAACCGAATGAACGAAATTTGGTACAGAGGTAGCACTAGCAAAGGGCACCTCAGTGTCATGTTTTATATCACCGCTATCTTGATGGAAACGTAATCGCGGCCACCCAAATGTTAAAAGCTAAAATGTAATTACGACCAACCTAATAATCTAGTCTCTACCTAATTTTGCAACACCATATCTTTATGTGGGAAACATATTCTGACCAAACTGCAAGAACATCAGCCCAATAGTTTGCAGATGGTGGCCAAGTATGTGTGCAAATCGATTCCCCCTATCAATTCAAACACGGTGAAACCGAATTGAACGAAATTTGGTACAGAGGTAGCACTAGCAAAGGGCACCTCATATTCATGTTTAATATCCCTATAGCACGTTGTATTTCAACAAGCTCCTACAACCAACATTCAATCATACTCCTTGAAAAGGACAAAGAGTTATAACAATACCCATGCATTTAGGAGAAAGTAGGCTATATGTTCTTTACTGAACATCTTGTTTTTCATCTGCCCACACAATTGTGTGGTCACGTATTTTATTCCTTTATATTTCTTAATTGAGATAGCTTTAGGGCCCCAAACCGGTCTGCATTTATTGCGTGGGTTACTAGATGCATGGAAATCCAATTTAAATCTCCTTTTGTAGCTTATTCTATGACGTTGTGAGATCTGTTTGCATTTCATCTATGGCTGCCAGCAACCACCGACCTCCAGGTAATTATTAGTAATTACTGTAGCAGCAAATTAATAGGATATAAAATAAACACCTTAACATAACATTTTAATACGAATCTAATGACTAATTATTACCTCGAGGTTGGTGGTTGCTGGCAGCCAAAGATGAAAAGCAAACAGGTCTCACAACTTCATGGAATAGGCTACAGAAGTAGATTGATATTGGAGTTCCATGTATCCAGCAACCCGGCAGGGATTGAAAGGATAGTGGTCTACTATAAAAAATACCTTGTAGACCATTATCAAAGGTGCTAATAGTTGAAACTTTCAGCGTAATTACAACAAAATTTCTTGTAGATGTAATATTTCTCATAAGCAAATGTTATATCTGTCTAGTTTTATGGTGCTGGATAAAATTTCAACCAATAAATATAATCAAAAATATTAAAATTAAACATACATACGGAGGATACTAGGACCTATACGGGAAGAGGGAGGCACCTACAGAATTCGGCACAATGTTGAGCTGTACAGCCATCAAGAAGACATTGTGACTTGTATAAGAAAGAGGCGCCTGCACTTCTATGGACAGTTGACCCGCATGATCCCTTGCCGGCTCACCAGTAAGATCTTCACAGTGGCAGGAAGAGGGAAGGCCTCTAGGACCAAGTCAGTCTGGTCTGAACCCTGGCAGCGACCGGTTCGCTGCGCTTTGCTTCGTTGTGAGTGACGTATTCGAGTGTCTAACTTTCAAGTCTTTTCAAGTACAGTAAAAATGGCAACCAACAGTATTAGGAAAAACACTATAAAATGTGTTTTCCCCGACAAGGCCAATAAACCAGGCCCTGCAGAAATACATGAGTGGATTCAGTACAACCTAAAACTCAACGTGGACCAATTAGAAGCCATTCAACTAGACAATCTGGAGACTGCTGTTTTCATCAAGTTCACCAGCAAACTACTGATGGAGAAGGTCCTCAACAGTACCAACGGAAAATCCCAGGTACGGAAATTTAATGGCTCTATATCTGAGGTAATTATAACTTGTGCGGATGTTGACAGCAAACTAATCCGAATCATGAACCTTCCCATTGAACTGCCGAATGACCGGATAATGTCGTACTTTAGTAAGTACGGGAAAGTTCGTGAAATTAGAAACGAACGATGGTCAGCTACCTACCTATTCAATATTTTGAGTGGTATTCGGGCTATGCGGATTGAACTAAAAACTGCAATTCCACCCATTATTTCTATCGATGGCTACAAAGCACAGGTGGTGTATGATGGACAACCTCGATCATGCTTTTATTGTAATGCCACTGATCACTTTAGACAGGAATGCCCACTGAGGCGCGGTGAAACTGAAAACAAAACCGGCCCTAAGCTTCTCTATGAAATTGTAGCCAACAAGGACAGTGACATTGTCTCGCCTGCCTTATCGGCACTTTGTTCATCTAACGTCAGTATTTCTCCCGAACAACTTGCCCCACTTGATACGTCAGCTGTAGCACAAGATACGATGGACGTGTCGCCTTCTCACTCCACCGCCTTATCGCCGCAACCAGCTGGGCCATTGCCCTCCACTAGTAAACAACAACATACTCCCACATTACAACAGGAACTCCACGGGCAGCCAGCGTTGCAAGGTTCGTCTGATACTAGCCAATACACCAATGGCAGTCTAGGTAGGACGGCCAATTCTCTAGTTCCTAAAACTGACCAGAAACCTGACACAAGCACTGCCAGCCCTGATGCGGTCACAGAAGGCGTGACCTCAGGAGACAATGCTACCAGTATGCCACCCTCAAACCAGTCCATAGTTAGTTGTGAACCACAGACCGCTGGTATACGATGGTCGGATGAAATAGAAGACGACCCCTCCAGACACATGGATACAGAAGAAACGGGGTCACGGGACCAGGGGATCATGGACAACAAGGAACTAACTCCTAAAGAACAGGCACCTTTGAAAACCTCCTCCAAAGCTAAAACAATCCGGGCGTCAAAAGAGGGAACGCACAAGCCTTATGTGGGTGTCAGGGACCCCCGACTACAAGGCGAGAAGTCGAGCGACAAGCGTTAAAGACCACCCCATCTCCATCTTGTTTATTTCGGTAAAAAACATGTCTATCTATCTGACGATGTTGTTGACATACACGCTAATGATACTCAATGTAAATTGCATTCAAACTGCTAGTAAACAGTCGCTCTTACGCAACCTCATACGAGACCAAGATGTGGATATTGTTCTGTTGCAAGAAGTGGCTACTGAAGACCTCCTTACCATCTCTGGCTACGATAAAATAGTTAATGTCAATGAGCACAAACGTGGTACAGCTATCTACATTAAGGACCATATACCATATGCGGATCCAGTCCAGTTAGTCAACTCACGCGGACTCAGTATCCGTATTCGAGATCTTTTGATTGTCAATGTATATGCTCCCTCTGGTTCGCAGGCCAGGATACAACGCCGGCTCTTGTATACCACAGATATTCTACCACTTCTCCATAATCATACCGGCAATATAATCCTCGGTGGGGATTTTAACGCAGTGCTATCGCCCAAAGACCAAAGTGGCCAATTTCAGGGCTGCCCTGCGCTATCTGCGTTAATACAAGGGTTACGCTTAAAAGGCACATGGGAACTGAAGCCGTCGGGGTCAGCCGGTTACACGTACTACTACCATAATGGTGCTTCTCGACTGGATAGAATATATGTCAGCGGGGAATTGAAAGAACACGTGAGAGAAACAGATGTATGCCCGGTGGAGTTTTCAAACCATTGTGCGTATCTGTGCAAGATTCGCCAACCAGAATTGGGACCTCGCCGTAGGAGAGGAACATGGAGGTTAAATGATTCTATTCTGACACACTTGGACATGAAAGATAGCTTTGCCACTGAATGGCATAATTGGAAACGCCACATTCACCGGTTTCAAGATACTCTTGAGTGGTGGTTGAAGTATGCGAAACCCAGAGCTGTTAGGTTATTGAAGGCCTACAGTGCCGAGAGAAGACGCCACATCCATCAGACGACAGATTTCTACTATAAATGTTTACGACAGTTATACAATGAAGACCCTACCAACCCTAATACATATCGCCGAATAAAGAAAATCCGAGCGCAGCTCCTCACGCTGCAGCGCAAAGCTTTGGAAGGACTCAAACTTCAAGCACAAGATCATCAACATCTGGCATCAGAGGCACCCTCCGTTTATCATTTTATACGGGCGTGCCGCAAAGGCCGTCAGAAGTACATCAACCGCATTATGACACCTGAGGGACAAATGGTGACTAGTCATACATTAATCACAGAAACGGTAGAGAACTTCTTTCAGTCCTTGTACACAGACGACGCCCCAGTCCCACTTCACCACCAGCATCCGTTCTTCGATGGTGTACGAGGAAGACTTTTGCACAGAGAACAAGAGTGCTTGGCCCAGGACATCACCGCCGAAGAAATATATACCTCCATACTCCACAGTGCGCCGAACAAGAGTCCTGGTCCTGATGGCGTGGGGAGAGTTTTCTAAATGACGTTTTGGACCACCATTCGCGATGAACTTACAGCCGTAGTGAATGGTGCTTGTCGTCCTGGAGGAAATATCGACACCCTGAAAGATGGCCTGGTGGTATTAGTCCCAAAAATAACACAACCAACACAGCTCAGGGACTTTCGCCCACTGACGCTTTTAAACTTTGACTACAAGATCTTCACGAAATATATGAAAACGAGACTTCAGGCCTTTATGGAGGAAGCCACATCTCGCCACCAATCGGGTGGGGTACCAGGCAGGTGCATTGTCAACACTACATGTGCTATTTGCGATGTCATTAGTGAGTCGCTGGTCGGCAATAAGAAGAAACTGTTATTATCACTGAATTTTGACCATGCCTTTGATAGGGTAAACCATAAATACATCCTTGCGACCCTTCAAGCTATTGGCTTCGATATGCGGTTTATTGCCCTCGTGAGCAAAATTCTTCATGGTGGATCTTCAAAAGTGAGTGTAAATGGGTATTTCACACGGCCGCTCCTCATCCATCGTGGAGTCAGGCAAGGGTGTCCGATGTCCATGCTTCTTTTTGTTCTATCCCTGGAACCCCTTCTTTGCAATCTCCATACATCTTTCAATGGCACGGAGATCAGTATTTTTGCATATGCGGATGGTGTCACCCTTGGGGTGGATTGAACCGTTGACATGCAGCAATTGTTCACGGACCTTCATGAGTACGGGAGATATTCTGGCGCGCGGCTGAACCGACGAAAAACAAAGGCGATGTGGATTGGGAAATTGGACCGCGTCCAAGGGGTTCTCCCGGCGTGGGTAACGATCGCCTCAGAACTCAAAATATTGGGCATATCTTTCTTGAATAGTGTACACCAAATGATTAAAAAGAACTGGGACGTTGCCCTACATTCTGTGCGTGGTGCCTTGCAACAAGTGCGGTACCGCTCCTTCCTCTTACACCAACGAACAATGTACGTGAATATGTTCAGATTAAGCAAAATATGGTATCTCAGTCAAATTCTTCCTATGCCAAGAATGGTGGGTACACGTATTATTTCCGCCGTCGGATGGTTTATTTGGCAAGGAGCTCTATTACGTCTTTCCCGCAGCACATTAACATTGCATAAATCCCAGGGAGGTCTGGGACTCATCGACGTTGAAAAGAAAGCTAGAACCTTATTCCTCAAACGACACCTGCAACTGCTTACAGGCTTCGGGACCGATGAGTCACATAACTTCCTACGGAGATGGTGTAGTCCCCATGACTGCTCGAACCCACCAGCTTATTATGATATCAATCATCATGCACCTCATGTCCGGTATCTGAGAGTTGAACTAAGCTACGTGCCCCAAGACGTCATCAGGTCTATCTCAACGAAAAAGCTGTATCGTTCTATCATGGCACAACAGTATGTTGCCCCCAGAATTATGCAATCCGCATTGATCGTCAACTGGAATCGAGTCTGGAGGAATGTCTCCAATCGCATTCTTCCCAGCGCAGCGAAGGAAAGTTGGTATAAAGTAATCCATAACCATATACCAACAAACAGCAGACTCCATCGCATTCACATGGTGGAGAACGCCTTAGGCACTTCATGTTCCCATCAGGATACAATCCTGCACCGATTTACGCAGTGTGATCCGATTCGATCGACCTAGAACCGCTTCACCCGGGTCCTGAATACCTTCATGAACTGTCCTACTACCTCCATCACTCCTGAATGGGTGATCCGCCCAACATTTAGTCTGCAACCACCTCAACTGAACAGTGCGGTAGTGTTACTCCTTGGTTGCTATGTGCACTGTGTGCTGAAAACTACGGGGCCATATACAGAACTCGAAATGCTGTCCGAGGTAAGTGAGTGTGTCCTCACGAGCCTTCGCTGTACTACAAGAACTCGCCGGCTGGGGGACTATGCCCAGCAGCTCACCCGCATCATGTGAGTGTTTCGTGCTTTGTGATAGTGATTGAACATTGAACATTAAGTAGACTAGTATAACTGTGATAAACTCATCAATATCCATGATTGTTATTCATCTACCACCTCACAATCACCTATGTACCTTAAATATATGAAGACAATAAACAAGTTTCCTTAAATAAAGTGGATCTCTACGGTCAGGACGGATTTAGACCACCTAGGGATCCCACTTAATTCCATACAGGACCGTCAACAATTCCGGCAAGCCATCCGACAGGGAGTTTTTCCTGTATCACTGACAGCTAGGAAGAACACCGCTGTCAGCAGACCACCATGGACGGAGGAAAGAAAGCTGGCTCATAGTCAGATGATGAAAAAGTACTGGAAGAAGAGAAAAGACAAAGCGACGAGAAGATACGAGCCCCGTGGTCCTCAGCAGGCCCAAACGACGAATAAGAAGAAACATACATATACAAATTAAAATAAAACACACTAAAAACAAATTAAAACATAAAGGACACTAAATATTAAAATTAAATGCACTAAGAATTAAAATAAAATTTAGATTATGAAACTAAAAGGTTAAAATTATAAAATTAAAAATAATAAATAAATTGATAATTTGTTAATTTTATTTACAAATTATAATATTGAGTATCTAAAATCAAAATATAATTATAGATCTGAAATGAAAATTTTAATTAAAAAAATTATAGTAAAAATTAGAAAAAATAATCTGCCCTGCTATAAAGGGATAAACCAGGTGAATAAGCTGCCCCTAAAAGAATTATTACATGCTGCCCAATTAGCCTTGTTATCAGGAAGGTCGATATTTCTCTGCTTGCATCCCATATATGGTACTAATGCACTTCAAGCATACCTTGCAAACAATACTGAACACTATTAATTTTCCCTCGATGTGACTACAGACGAGAGAAATATAATAGTGATCAGGATCGTTTGCGGGATATGCTTGCTGTCCATTGGTACCATACGGGATGCAAGCAGAGAAATATCGACCTTCCTGACAACACGCGTTAGTTGGGCTGCATAACACAATACTATTAGGGGCAGCTGATTCACCCGGTATTTTTACCTTTACATTAGCTGATGATAATTCATTTAGACTAACAAGACAAAGCACAAATGTGCCAGGGACGATTGAAAATACTGGATTCTATAGGTGTCCGTGCTATGGCCAATAGAGCGCCCGGAAAGAGAGGAATTTCTTGGTTCGTGAACTTAAGAGAACTGTTTTTATGTGAACTCCGTCGTCTTTTTCTAGGACTGCGGTCAATGAGCCGTGATGATAGCAAACATCCGGGACGGATAAGGAAATGGAAGGGGAAAAGTGAAAACATTCTTTTGCAGTTTTTCGTGTTACAGAAAATATTTTAGTGGGGTTGATATTTTTTGCCGATGGGCATGTCCCACTCGACCAGTGTCCGACACACTAGGCGTGAGGAAGGGATGCTCTCGGATCGTGGCGCGAGTCTCGCATTATATTGTATTATAATTTTAGGATATAATAGGCCGAAAGTTTAAGGAGCTAAAACAATATCTATTTTAATATTATAATTGTACCAGTACAACAATTATATACATTTCGAAGGAAATACACACATCTTGCTATCAGAAGCGAAAATTTAAATTTTCAAAATTCAGATCGTAACTATTTTATTCCATTTTTCAAAATTTGGTTCGTGCTGATCCTCGTCGTTTTCCTCATATCTCCCAAGTTCATAGGAATTTTGAATGGGTCCAAAACATTCAGCTAAAAACGAATTTCAAACATTTGCACATTATTAATTAATTAATACGATATTATTATTAATTAATTGAATGAAAATCCACAGCCTGCTTCCAGTCTCCGACCGGGTCAGGAATGGAATGAATGAAGCCCCCATCTAGCGGCGAGGATATGAATTGTGCCGGCTGCCGAGGCCTGACGCACTCCTCCGGGGCAATGATTTAATGAATGACAGATGAAATGAAATGATAGTGGAGAGTGTTGCTGGAATGAAATTTTGACAGGGAAAACCGGAGTACCCGGAGAAAAACCTGTCTGCCTCCGTTTTGTCCAGCACAGATATCACATGGAGTGACCGGGATTTGAACCACGGACTCAGCGGTGAGAGGCTGGCGTGCTGCCGCCTAAGCCACGGAGGCTTCTATTAATTAATTATGTGTTCTTATTTTATTTTTATTCTGAAAATAAATTAACGTTTTGTAGAAAGACTAATTGTTATTATCATTATTATTATTATTATTATTATTATTATTATTATTATTATTATTATTGATTATTAGATTGACGGTTGTCGTACTGAGTGGTTGGTGCGTCTTGGCTTTCGTGGTTTAAGTGAGTTTGACGGTTTATTTCAGTGACTATATTAGTTGAAAGGGTTGAGTTTTGTGTGGCAGAGCCTCTTCCGCACGACGAAGTGATTTCTCTACCTGAGGGGTGGCTGGGTGAGTAATTCTTCCATCTGTTCAGGAATTGTGTCCCCGTCGCTTGTGGAAAGTTAGGTTATGTCCAACAGAAGAGAAGAGATCGGTGTCATGGAGAGATTGTGTGTGGAATCCACCGAGATTGTAAGCGGCGCAGATACCAGCGCTCAGGCCCAAGTGGGAGATTCTAATGGCGCGCGATGTGTGGCGTCTACAAGAACTACTTCATCTAGGGAGCTGGACGTTGCACCTAATGTCATGGCGGGGCAGAGTACAATAATCTCGGGTGAGAATGGAGGTTCAGATGAATTGAGGTTCACTGCGGACAAAGGTAAATGTCGAAATGAAATAGACATAAAAGAAGAGTCAGAGATTCTGAAAGGAATAGGATTACTGAAGATCATGATGGCAGCTACCAAAACTCAAAGAAATGTGAGTAATAATATCAAGAATAGCCTAGCGCAGTTAGTAGAGGTTTTTGATGTCCTCGATCACTGCCGCAAAACTAGATTGGCAACAGAGGTCACTACCATCACTCGACCTAGAACTCCCATATGCGAGAAGGCTGCAAGTCAAGGAGAAACAATGATTACTGTAATTGAGAGCAGTGTCAATTCCGAAAACATATCTGCAAATGAAATTGTGGTCATTGAACCTCCCGTGGAGAAGTTAGCAGAAGATGCCTGGCAAACAGTTCGAACAAGGAAACACAGGGGTCATAGCGGTAAAGTTATTCTGGAGGACGAAAAGGGAGAACTTAGAAGTAATCATTCTCTACATCAGAAGGGAAATAAAACGAAGGATAGAAGACGCAACGAGGCAATTGTTATCAAGCCTACTGAGGGGAAGACATATTCAGAAGTTCTTCAATCATTGCGTCAGCAAGCAACATCTGATTGCAGTGGCGTAAACCTTAAATCGATTCGCAGAACGTCGACTGGTGCGGTGCTCCTTGAAATGAAAGGGAAAAATGGAGATAAATCTAAGTTCAGGGAGATGATTTCCAAAGCCGCTGAGGGTTTGGGTGAAGTTAAAATGTTGGCTCCTACCATAACCTTGGAAATTAGGGATTTGGACTGTCTTACAACAGCAGAGGAAGTCCAGGCAACATTAGAGGACCGGCTTAAGGATAACATGGGTGAAATAAAAGTTACTATTACCAAGCCCAATTCCAGAGAACAGCGTATGGCCATAGTTGTGGTAAACTCCAATGCGGCAAATGAGTTGCTCCTTGATCAGCATATTAAGATAGGCATGGTTAGCTGCCGTATTCGGAAAAGGACCAATGTGCTGAAATGCTTCCGATGTATGGGCTATGGTCACATGGCAAGACAATGTACGGGTCCTGACAGGTCGAAGTTGTGCTACAGATGCGGGGGAAAGGAGCATAAAGCTGCTCACTGCACGTCTGCCCCAAAATGCTCGATCTGCGCGTGTGAAGGCAAGAATGACGACCATGTGATCGGGTCAGGTATGTGTGCTGTCTTTCGACGTGCATTGGAGAGTGCTCAACAGTCAAAATGTTAAGATTTCTACAAGGCAATATTCATCGTAGCAGGGTGGCTAACGATCTCCTAGTTCAGTTTGCCGCGGAAAAGAATATTGATGTTGTGCTTATTAGCGAACAATATAAGAACAGGGATATTCCATCGTGGTACTCTGATGAAAGTGGGACGGCTGCTATATGGGTAGCGGATCCAAGCAGAGTTTTTATTGAAAAGTTTGGTGCTGGAAATGGATTTGTCTGGGTCAAGAGCAGAAATATTTCTTATGTAAGCTGTTACTTAACACCCAATGAATCAATTCGGCAGTTTGAGACCCGACTATCTGCCCTTGAGGATTTCCTAGGTACAGTAACTGGGGGTATTCTGGTGGCCGGTGATTTTAATGGTCGAGCAGTTGAGTGGGGCTTGGCTCATACAAACGGGAGAGGCCATAGAATTTTGGAGATGGCTGCTAGGTTGGACTTGGTGCTGCTAAATAGCGGTGATGTTCCAACATTTTGTCGGCCTGGGCAAAACGAAACCACACCAGACCTAACGTTTGCCTCTGCAGATCTTGCTGCTTGCATTGCAGACTGGCATGTAATGCTAGATTATAACAACAGTGATCATAGATACATCCTTTTTAATACTAGGCCTCGAGGAGGCCTAGTCCATGAAATTCCGATACCGTTTAGATGGAACGTTGATCACATGGATGGTGAAATTCTTCTTGCAGTAATAGCACAAGGGAAACAAGTTCTGGAGGATTTGTTTCAACATAGCCCCGCGAGCTCTGCAGAAACCCTGGTTAGGTCGACCATTGATCTCATTGTTAAGGCTTGCGGAGCATCCATGCCCAAGAAGAAGATTTTTCCAAACAAACGGCCAGCCTATTGGTGGAATGTCGAAATAGCAGAGGCTCGACGATTGTGTTTTCGATTAAGGAGAAGGGCACAAAGGCTCTGCAGAGATTCTCTAGAGTTTGGAAATGCGATAGAAGAGTGTAGAGTAGCGAGGAGGGCTCTCAAACGGGCCATTGCTCAAAGTAAGGCACATAAATGGAACGAGCTCATTAACGATCTGGATCAGGACCCATGGGGTCTGGGCTACAAAATTGTCAGTAAGAAGCTCGGCGGCATTATGGTGTCTACTGCTGCTATGACGGCATCCCAGAAGGAAGCTATTATAGATGAGCTATTTCCTAATCATCCAGAGAGATTTCCCGATCACATGCCGGTGATGCTAGATGATATTCCGCTATTCACTAGGGAGGAATTACAAACTACAGCACGATCTTTTCAGAATAAGAAGGCACCAGGGCCGGATGGAATTCCTGCTGAAGTGTTAAAGATGATATCTGAAGAGGAACCAGATGTTTTGCTGAATATGTATAATTGTTGTTTACTACAGGGAGTCTTTGCGACCCCGTGGAAAGTGGCCAGGCTTGTGCTCATGCCTAAAGGCAAAGGAGATCCCACTACTGCTTCAGGTCAGAGACCTCTATGCATGTTGGACATGGCTGGCAAACTGTTTGAGAAGATGATTAAAGGAAGGCTTCAGGCAGCGATTGTTGCTGCAGGAGGTCTGTCCCCCAAACAATACGGTTTTGTGAAGGGTAAGTCCACCATCAGCGCCATTGAAGAAGTGGTGATGGCTGTCAGATCCATTGAGCATGGCAACCATTTCTCTAGAAAAATGTGCTTACTGGTTACTCTGGATGTGAAAAATGCCTTCAATTCTGCCCGGTGGATTGACATAATAGCTGCACTTGAAACAACATTTAACATTCCTCGCTACTTGGCGTCTGTTCTGAGGAATTATCTTTGTGATCGTTGGATACAGTATGACACAGATGAAGGAGTCAAGTGTCGCAAGGTAACAGCGGGGGCGGCTCAAGGCTCGGTGTTAGGTCCTGATTTATGGAACGTAAATTATGACAGTATTTTACGGATGGAGATGCCAGAGGACACTTCTTTGGTGGGATATGCTGATGATCTCGTTGTGCTCATTATGGAGCGCTCCATGGAGGGTCTGCAACTTAAACTGAATCAGGTAATGCGGAGAGTTTCCACCTGGATGAATGAACATGGTCTCCAACTAGCAGTTCATAAAACAGAACTAGTCCTTGCTACTAAGAAGAGAGTTCCACGAGTTGTACCCATGCTAGTAGATAATCAAGTGATAGAAACAGCTCCTGCTGTTCGTTACTTGGGTGTTATGATTGACAGCAAGTTAACATTCTGGAATCATATCAGCAAGATTGCTGATAGGGCTGCAAGGATTGTTAACAACTTGTCGCGGCTCATGGCTAATATTGGCGGCCCTTCACCATTGAAGAGGAAACTGCTTATGAGAGTGGCGGAATCAGTTATTGTTTATGGTGCAGAGATTTGGTCAGTAGCTCTTGGCTCTGAGATGTATAGGAAGCGGATAAACTCTGTTCACAGAAGAGCTGCCCTCAGAATAACTTCTGCCTATCGTACAGTGTCTGGACCGGCAGTGCTAGTAATAGCTGGGGCGATACCCATTTACATCCTGGCCAAGGAAAGGCGCCGTATATACTTGCGCAAAGACGAGCATTCTAAGATACGCGTGAAGAGGGAGGAAAGAGACAGATCTCTTCTGGAATGGCAGGAAGAATGGGAACGTGAAAATCGTGGCAGGTGGACCGCTAGGCTCATCAAGCAACTGAAGCCATGGTTGTCGAGGGAACATGGTGAGGTTAATTATTACATTACCATGTTTCTCTCTGGCCATGGTTATTTTGAAGCATACCTCCATCGAATGGGAATTTCACCGAGTTCACGTTGTCGTTATTGTGATGATCAATGGGACGATGTTCAGCACACATTCTTTGCATGCTTGAGGTGGAGAAATCTTCGAAGGCTTCTGGAGACAAAAGTAGGTGTCATTACACCAGACAATGTGGTGGATAAAATGCTCAGCAGCAGAGAAAGTTGGGCACAGATTGCAGTCTACATCTCTGAGCTGCTGAAAACAAAAAAAGAAGAGGAACCGAGAAGATTGGTTGCTGAAGACAGTGAAGATGATGATGAGTAATTTCATTATCATCACATTTAATGAAATTGACTGAGACTTCTGGTCGTAACAGAGGCTCCACCCTGAAGTAAGGCTGAACAGGCAGTTCCGGGGTGGCCTTAAGCCAAGTATAGGGTTTGTGGGTTTTTAGTAGGTAAGAATCCTGCACAGTTGTAAGTCCGGAAGCTTGCAATCTGTCTTTTGAAGATTTCCCCACGTTTCCCTCGAAAAACTAAAAAAAAAAAAAAAAAAAAAATATTATTATTATTATTATTATTATTATTAATATTATTATTATTAAACACAATGTGTAAAAGTGAAACAAATTTAATTTATTTATGTATTGAGCGTATGGCTTTTAGTGCCAGGAGTGTCCGTGGACATGTTCGGCTCACCAGAGGCTGTAGCTGCTTCCAGTGGACACCCATATAGTGAGCTACAAGTTCCGTTCAATTTCAAGTAGTTCCAACTTTCGCTACCAGATATCACTGACACCTAGTGGTGAACATTGGAACTTTGATGGAGCGATTCAATGTAATGTAACCTAGAAATTTAGCTTCACACAAGTTTAGTCTGTGGAAGGATCTTTTACATGCCATAAATCTATGACATAGGACCGCCGGCTTTACTTCCCCTCTGGCGGAAGGCATACTGAAGGTTATTTTAAGAGCGTTTAAAGTCCCTCAGTATGCCTTCCTTCGGAGGGGAAGTAAAGCCGGCGGTCCTATGTCATAGACTTATGGCGTGAAAAATAACCTTCCATTAACTGCACTTGTGGAAGCTAAAATTTCTAGGTTAGTTTGATAACGCTATATCAGTTCCAATGTAGCTTGCCACGGTGGGTGAGTGGATAGCGTGTCGGTCTACTAACCCCAAGATTGCAGGTTCGCTCCTAGCCGTGGTAAAAATACGATACGCATGTCATACGATGTTGGCATGTCAAAGAACTAATTTGAATTCAGTAGGCCGTGTTCATAATGGCAAAATTAATCTCGGGAGTTTCCTAATTTCTCTACTACAAAGCGCTATAGTGTTCAAGGAGCTTAGATATCTAACCTCCTTGACTTTCATAGTGATTCAAGGAACAACGAAATTCGACATGCAAGCTACCCTCTGGGTGTCAAATTACAAAGCTTGCACCCGGCATCCGAGGCCGTACGATATTATTATCATTATTATAGTTCCAACGTTCGCCGCCAGGTGCTGACTGCGATGGCATTTAGTAGCCAATTCCGCATCTAGGTGTCGTGGACGGTAGCATTTGGTAGCAAAAGTAGGAACTACTCAAAAATTCATCGCCTGCATTCCTTCTACCTGAATCACAGATATCATACACTAATACAGCCATCACAATTAACTCCTGTTATCAGACAAATTCTTCACACACCCAATGTACACGGGGCTACATGACCGCGTTGTCGCAGCCCTTAAATTAAGGAACCAACCACCCATAAAATAATTATCTTGTGTGTTGATTTTTTTCCATTCATTCATTTTCAGCCTGTTATTTCGTGCTTGTGTGTGCATATGAAATGAACTTATTTTTAATGCTGTCTGTCTTGCGCGGGGTCTCTCCATAACTACCTCCATTGTCCCTTATTGACACATAGAGAAACCACGCGAGTGCACAAACGGAAATTACATTTCCCTCTTGGTATGTTATTCTAGTTATGTATGCGTACGTTCTTCTGAATGCGCCTGGGATGGGTTTTATGGGTAGTTCTGTGGCCCATTCTCGGATAATGTGCTGGCATAATAGTGGGAACTACCCGACTGCTATTGCATTGAAGTGGTAATGGTGCACTATCCCTAGTATATAGCCTATCTCGTCTTATAGTGGCTAGATTTTCACGACTGTGCTATTATTATTATTGTTGTTAAATTGTTATACTATCTGTTCTCTTTTTTTCTTCAATATTTCATTAAGATTATAATGTATTATTATGTATTATGATGTAAGTATGTGCCATACCACACGATAAATAAATAAATTATTGCTGTTAAAAATATCGCTGGAATATACACAGATTTTTCCTTATAATAATAATAATAATAATAATAATAATAATAATAATAATAATAATAATATTGTGTGTTTTTGAGTCTGGTAAGTAAAGCTAAAGAATACATGATGAAAATTAATAAATGTAAAATAAAAATATTGGAATACAGCCGAAATAAATCAGAATACTCTATCGACATCAAATTGGTAGGTGAAAAACTAAAGGAAGTAGGAGACTTCTGTTACTTAGGAAGCAAAATAACCAGTGACGGACGAAGCAAAGAGGATATATAAAGTAGGTTAGCTCAGGCAAGGAAAGCATTTCTACAGAAAAGGAATCTGTTTATATCGAATATAGATTTAGGTGTTAGGAATTCATTTTTGAAGGCCTTTGTCTGGAGCATGGCGCTCTATGGAAGTGAAACTTGGACTATTGGTGCAGCAGAAAAGAGGAGAATTGGAGCCTTTGAAATGTGGTGTTATATGAGAATGGTGAAGATCAGATGGGTATTAAGACTAATGGGAGAGGAGAGATGTTTCTAGCGACTGCTAATGAAGAGAAGAGATAGGTTGGTAGGACACATACCAAGACACCCAGGAATAGCAAGCTTAGTTATTGAAGGAAGGGTCGAGGAGAACTGTAGGGGTAGACCAAGGTTAGAATATATTAAACAGATTGCCTCGGACGTAGCGTGTGGTAGTATGTAGAGATGAAACGATTGATTCAGGACAGGGAGGCATGGAGTGCTGCATCAAACTAGTCAAAAGACTGAAGAGTCAAACAACAGCAAGTAACGCTAACTGTAATAATAATAAGAAGAAGAAGGAAGAAAGAAAGAAAGAAAGAAAGAAAGAAAGAAAGAAAGAAAGAAAGAAAGAATACGAAAGATGGAAAGAACGTATGGCATAACTAGGAATACCTACAGTAAAATGTGTTTGTCTTTAGATCTGAAAATGCAGCACTACAACACCGTAGTCAAGCCGGAATGCCTGTATGAGAGTGAATGTCTCGTACTGAGCTACAAATTGGATAAATTAGAAGTAATATAAAGACGAATTATACGCAAAATACTCGGTCCTTTAAAAACTGCAGAATTCTGGAAATTAAGAAGTAATGTGAAATATATCGAAAAATAGAAAACATATCAGAAACGATACGGAAGAGGAGATTGCTATTTTTTGGACATTTGTACAGGATGGATGACGGTAGGTTAACCAAACAGATCTTCATATTCCTCTGGAGCAAGAAGTCAACAACAACCTGGGGGCAAGAAGTCAAAAAGGATTTGGAAAGAAACAATATCAGAGAAGAAGATACACCACAGAGAGATATTTTAGGCAAAAAGTGCTAAAAATGGAAGGATTCCAAGGGAGGAAGGCAAAGATAACCGGCTCGAAATGGTCCGAGGAAAGGAAGAGGAAACATAGTGAGATGATGAAGGAATACTGGAGGTAGAAGAAGGATTAGCAAAGGACAAAGCTCGAGGTCCCTAGACGACCGAAAAAAAAAAATATAATAGTAACTAGTGGGCCCGTACGAGCTTTCGCAAGGTGAATGTAGGTTTATGGAGCAGTAGGGAAGAATGTGGGAGAACGAAGTTTTAAATATTGAAGAAATATATTTATTGTTGTTAAACGGCATACGTACATGAGAAGAACCAAATACAGTAATTATGTAGAACATTGTTCTGTACTTATCACAGCACCTCTTTGTAGGCAATATTCGATGTTACAACGAATTCATCGGTTATTCTTTGCTCGGGAGTTTCTTCTACAGCAATTTTTACATTTGCCAAGGATTGCACCCTAGAGAAAATCTTGGCAAGACCACACCGGAGCCATCTGCTGAGAGACTCCTCAGCTAGCAGTAAGCCGCGCTCCCGCCAGATGGCTACCGCCGCCGCGCTTCCCTGCGCTCTAGCGGCAGGCTTGCCTAGCAGTACGCTGCCCTGCGCTCTAGCGGCAGGCTCGCCAGGTTACGGTGCTCCCATTGTAAATGTACATTTTTAAGGTATTAATTTAATTCTGATGAATTTATAGAGGAAGTGAATGCGTTTTGGGCACACATGGGGTTATACGGAACCTGTAGGTAACCCATATGTGTAGGTTGGTGTTAATAGGACCTTATTTTCGGTACAAAACTGGAATGGGCCCTTAGCAGAATAATATAGGGAGGATAATACTATATCGTATGACCTCGGGTGCTGGGTGCAAGCTTTGTTATTTGACGCTCAGAGGGCAGCTTGCATTTCGAATTTTGTCGTTCCTTGGAGCGCTATGAAAGTCAAGGAGGTTAGATATCTAAGCTCCTTGACACTATAGTGCTTTCTAGTAGAGAAATGAGGAACTTTGTTTTGGCCGAAAATCCCTAGATTAATTTTGCCATTGTGAACACGGCCTACTGAATTCAAATGGGTTCTTTAACTTGCCAACAAAGGCTGACATGCGTGTCGTGATTTTTGTTGCCTTTCAAAAAGTCACTTACCACGACCAGGAGCGAACCTGCAAACTTGGGGTTTGTAGTTCGACACGATAACCACTCACCCACCGTGGCACACAGCGCTAACTGTAACATAGTAACTCATCCAACCGTGCTTTCGAAGCAGTCTGTAGAGCAGTCTAGTATTTTTACTTTTCAGTTGTGCCTTCGGAGCAGATATAATTGAATTAGCCAGGTGTACAGAGAGCAAGTAGGATCTAAATCCGTCCGACGGTAAGTGGTCCTTGAGAGACATCACATCTCATTAGGGTCAGGCACTCTTCTCTTCTCGAGTCAGCAAATTGAACAAGGAAATAAATAACGAATGCAAATTAAGAATGGAAAGATGGAACAGGTTGGAGTAGTTTACTTCTTACGAGGACCCTTATGATACAGTGTACTATAGCTCGGTTTTCCGCACGTTTTTCTTTATGTCTGTCTGTCTGTCTGTCTGTCTGTCTGTCTAGGCGTCAGGAGGGAAGCAAGGAGGGAAGGACAGGAGGAAGGAAGGAAGGAAAAAAGGAGGGAAGGAAGGTAGGAAGCAAGGAAAAAAGGAGGGAGGGAAGGTAGGAAGGAAGGAAAAAAGGAGGGAAGGAAGGTAGGAAGCAAGGAAAAAAGGAGGGAGGGAAGATAGGAAGGAAGGAAAAATGGAGGGAAGGAAGGTAGGAAGGAAGGAAGGAAGGTAGGAAGCAAGGAATGAAAAAGGAGGGAAGGAAGGTAGGAAGCAAGAAAAAAAGGAGGGAAGGAAGGTAGGAGGCAAGGAAAAAAGGAGGGAGGGAAGGTAGGAAGGAAGGAAAAAAGGAGGGAAGGAAGGTAGGAAGCAAGGAAAAAAGGAGGGAGGGAAGGTAGGAAGGAAGGAAAAATGGAGGGAAGGAAGGTAGGAAGCAAGGAAAAAAGTAGGGAGGGAAGATAGGAAGGAAGGAAAAATGGAGGGAAGGAAGGTAGGAAGCAAGGAAAAAAGGAGGGAGGGAAGGTAGGAAGGAAGGAAAAAAGGAGGGAAGGAAGGTAGGAAAAAATGAGGGAGGGAAAATAGGAAGGAAGGAAAAATGGAGGGAAGGAAGGTAGGAAGCAAGGAAGGAAGGAAAAATTGAGGGACGGAAGGTAGGAAGCAAGGAAAAAAGGAGGGAGGGAAGGTAGGAAGGAAGGAAAAATGGAGGGAAGGAAGGTAGGAAGCAAGGAAAAAAGGAGGGAGGGAAGGCAGGAAGGAAGGAAAAAAGGAGGGAGGGAAGGTAGGAAGGAAGGAAATAAGGAGGGAGGGAAGGTAGGAAGGAAGGAAGGAAGGAAAAATGGAGGGAAGGAAGGTAGGAAGCAAGGAAAAAAGGAAGGAGGGAAGGTTGGAAGCAAGGAAAAAAGGAGGGAGGGAAGGCAGGAAGGAAGGAAAAAGGAGGGAGGGAAGGTAGGAAGCAAGGGAAAAGGAGGGAGGGAAGGTTGGAAGGAAGGAAAAAAGGAAGCAGGGAAGGTAGGAAGGAAGGAAAAATGGAGGGAAGGAAGGTTGGAAGCAAGGAATGAAAAAGGAGGGAAGGAAGGTAGGAAGCAAGAAAAAAAGGAGGGAAGGAAGGTAGGAGGCAAGGAAAAAAGGAGGGAGGGAAGGTAGGAAGGAAGGAAAAAAGGAGAGAAGGAAGGTAGGAAGCAAGGAAAAAAGGAGGGAGGGAAGGTAGGAAGGAAGGAAAAATGGAGGGAAGGAAGGTAGGAAGCAAGGAAAAAAGGAGGGAGGGAAGATAAGAAGGAAGGAAAAATGGAGGGAAGGAAGGTAGGAAGCAAGGAAAAAAGGAGGGAGGGAAGGTAGTAAGGAAGGAAAAAAGGAGGGAAGGAAGGTAGGAAAAAATGAGGGAGGGAAAATAGGAAGGAAGGAAAAATGGAGGGAAGGAAGGTAGGAAGCAAGGAAGGAAAAATTGAGGGACGGAAGGTAGGAAGCAAGGAAAAAAGGAGGGCGGGAAGGTAGGAAGGAAGGAAAAATGGAGGGAAGGAAGGTAAGAAGCAAGGAAAAAACGAGGGAGGGAAGGCAGGAAGGAAGGAAAATAGGAGGGAGGGAAGGTAGGAAGGAAGGAAATAAGGAGGGAGGGAAGGTAGGAAGGAAGGAAGGAAGGAAGGAAAAATGGAGGGAAGGAAGGTAGGAAGCAAGGAAAAAAGGAAGGAGGGAAGGTAGGAAGCAAGGAAAAAAGGAGGGAGGGAAGGCAGGAAGGAAGGAAAAAGGAGGGAGGGAAGGAAGGTAGGAAGCAAGGAAAAAGGAGGGAGGGAAGGTTGGAAGGAAGGACAAATGGAAGCCGGGAAGGTAGGAAGGAAGGAAAAATGGAGGGAAGGAAGGTAGGAAGCAAGGAAAAAAGGAGGGAGGGAAGGTAGGAAGCAAGGAAAAAAGGAGAGAAGGAAGGTAGGAAGCAAGGAAAAATGGAGGGAAGGAAGGTAGGAAGCAAGGAAAAGAGGAGGGAGGGAAGGTAGGAAGCAAGGAAAAAAGGAGGGAGGGAAGGTAGGAAGGAAGGAAAAATGGAGCGAAGGAAGGAAAAAAAGGAGGGAGGGAAGGTAGGAAGCAAGGAAAAAAGGAGGGAGGGAAGGTAGGAAGGAAGGAAAAAGGAGGGAGGGAAGGTAGGAAGGAAGGAAAAAAGGAGGGAGGGAAGGTAGGAAGGAAGGAAAAATGGAGGGAAGGGAGGTAGGAAGCAAGGAAAAACGGAGGGAGGGAAGATAGGAAGGAAGGAAAAATGGAGGGAAGGAAGGTAGGAAGCAAGGAAAATAGGAGGGAGGGAAGGTAGGAAGGAAGGAAAAAGGGAGGGAAGGAAGGTAGGAAAAAAGGAGGGGGGGGGGGAAATAGGAAGGAAGGAAGGAAAAATGGAGGGAAGGAAGGTAGGAAGCAAGGAAAAAAGGAGGGAGGGAAGGTAGGAAGCAAGAAAAAAGGAGGGAGGGAAGGTAGGAAGCAAGGAAAAAAGGAGGGAGGGAAAGCAGGAAGGAAGGAAAAAAGGAGGGAGGGAAGGAAGGTAGGAAGCAAGGAAAAAAGGAGGGAGGGAAGGTTGGAAGGAAGGAAAAAAGGAAGCTGGGAAGGTAGGAAGGAAGGAAAAATGGAGGGAAGGAAGGTAGGAAGCAAGGAAAAAAGGAGGGAGGGAAGGTAGGAAGCAAGAAAAAAGGAGGGAAGGAAGGTAGGAAGCAAGGAAAAAAGGAGGGAGGGAAGGTAGGAAGGAAGGAAAAAAGGAGGGAAGGAATGTAGGAAGCAAGGGAAAAAGGAGGGAGGGAAGGTAGGAAGGAAGGAAAAAAGGAGGGAAGGAAGGTAGGAAGCAAGGAAAAACGGAGGGAGGGAAGATAGGAAGGAAGGAAAAATGGAGGGAAGGAAGGTAGGAAGCAAGGAAAATAGGAGGGAGGGAAGGTAGGAAGGAAGGAAAAAGGGAGGGAAGGAAGGTAGGAAAAAAGGAGGGGGGGGGAAATAGGAAGGAAGGAAGGAAGGAAAAATGGAGGGAAGGAAGGTAGGAAGCAAGAAAAAAACGAGGGAGGGAAGGCAGGAAGGAAGGAAAAAAGGAGGGAGGGAAGGTAGGAAGGAAGGAAAAAAGAGGGAAGGAAGGAAGGAAGGAAAAATTGAGGGAAGGAAGGTAGGTTGCAAGGAAAAAAGGAGGGAGGGAAGGTAGGAAGCAAGGAAAAAGGAGGGAGGGAAGGCAGGAAGGAAGGAAAAAATGAGGGAGGGAAGGAAAAATGGAGGGAAGGAAGGTAGGATGCAATGAAAAAAGGAGGGAGGGAAGGTTGGAAGGAAGGAAAAAAGGAAGCAGGGAAGGTAGGAAGGAATGAAAAAAGGAGGGAAGGAAGGTAGGAAGCAAGGAAAAAAGGAGGGAAGGAAGGTAGGAAGCAAGGAAAAAAGGAGGGACGGAAGGTAGGAAGCAAGGTAAAAAGGAGGGAAGGAAGGTAGAAAGCAAGGAAAACTGGAGGGAAGGAAGGAAGGAAGCAAGGAAAAATAGAGGGAAGGAAGGTAGGAAGCAATGAAAAAAGGAGGGAGGGAAGGTTGGAAGGAAGGAAAAAAGGAAGCAGGGAAGGTAGGAAGGAATGAAAAATGGAGGGAAGGAAGGTAGGAAGCAAGGAAAAAAGGAGGGAGGGATGGTAGGAAGCAAGGAAAAAAGGAGGGAAGGAAGGTAGGAAGCAAGGAAAAAACGAGGGAGGGAAGGTAGGAAGGAAGGAAAAATGGAGGGAAGGAAGGTAGGAAGCAAGGAAAAAACGAGGGAGGGAAGGCAGGAAGGAAGGAAAAAAGGAGGGAGGGAAGGTAGGAAGGAAGGAAAAAAGGAGGGAGGGAAGGTAGGAAGGAAGGAAGGAAAAATGGAGGGAAGGAAGGTAGGAAGCAAGGAAAAAAGGAGGGAGGGAAGGTAGGAAGCATGGAAAAAAGGAGGGAAGGAAGGTAGGAAGCAAGGAACAATGGAGGGAAGGAAGGTAGGAAGCAAGGAAAAAAGGAGGGAGGGAAGGTAGGAAGCAAGGAAAAAAGGAGGGAGGGTAGGTAGGAAGGAAGGAAAAAAGGAGCGAAGCAAGGAAAAAAGGAGGGAGGGAAGGCAGGAAGGAAGGAAAAAAGGAGGGAGGGAAGGAAAAATGGAGGGAAGGAAGGTAGGAAGCAATGAAAAAAGGAGGGAGGGTAGGTTGGAAGGAAGGAAAAAAGGAAGCAGGCAAGGTAGGAAGGAATGAAAAATGGAGGGAAGGAAGGTTGGAAGCAAGGAAAAAAGGAGGGAAGGAAGGTAGGAAGCATGGAAAAAAGGAGGGACGGAAGGTAGGAAACAAGGAAAAAAGGAGGGAAGGTAGGTAGGAAGCAAGGAAAAATGGAGGGAAGGAAGGAGGGAGGGAAGGTAGAAAGCAAGGAAAAATGGACGGAAGGAAGGTAGGAAGCAATGAAAAAAGGAGGGAGGGAAGGTTGGAAGGAAGGAAAAAAGGAAGCAGGGAAGGTAGGAAGGAATGAAAAATGGAGGGAAGGAAGGTAGGAAGCAAGGAAAAAGGAGGGAGGGAAGGTAGGAAGCAAGGAAAAAAGAGGGAAGGAAGGTAGGAAGCAAGGAAAAATGGAGGGAAGGAAGGTAGGAAGCAAGGATAAAAGGAGGGAGGGAAGGTAGGTAGCAAGGGAAAAAGGAGAGAGGGAAGGTAGGAAGGAAGGAAAAATGGAGCGAAGGAAGGAAAAAAGGAGGGAGGGAAGGTAGGAAGCAAGGAAAAAAGGAGGGAGGGAAGGTAGGAAGGAAGGAAAAATGGAGGGAAGGAAGGTAGGAAGCAAGGAAAAAGGAGGGAAGGAAGGAGGGAAGGAAGGAAGGAAGACAAGAGAGAAGTTACATAATTTGCGATTTTAATAATAAACCAGAGACAAAAGGTTTGGGATGGTTCTAAGGATGTAATAATGATCTTACTAAAATTGGGATTCCGGAGGACAAAATTGAGTGAATAAAAGATAAAATATAAAAAACTACCGGGGTTTTAACGTCGCCCAGTTGGTCCTGGTTTGATTCCCGGCTCTGCCAAGAAATTTAATTCTGGTTTTAGGCCTGGAACTGTGTACACTCAGCCTCGTAAGGCAAAACTGGGGAGAGGTAATTTGATTTCAACCTCAGCCATTCAGGAAGAGGTTTTCTGTGGTTTCCCATTTGTACTCTAGGCAAATGCCAGGGTGATTCCAAACTGAAGGCCACTGCCGCCTCCTTCCCATTCCTCACCTGAATTACAAATATACACACTGCTACAGACACTACAATCACACAAGTTATCAGGGATATCCTACACTCACCCAAGTGCACGGGGATACAATCATAACCACGATGTCCAAGCCCCTTATGAAACATTACTTTTAGCCACTGAGTGTAAGTTATATGATGATTTTTTTATTTTATTTTATTTATCGTATGGCTTTTAGTGCCGGGAGTGTCCGAGGACATGTTCGGCTCGCCAGAGGCTGTAGCTGCTTCAAGCGGACTCCCATAGGGTGAGCTACAAGTTGCGTTCAATTTCAAGTAGTTCCAATTTTCGCTACCAGATGTCACTGATACCTAGTGGTGAACGTTGGAACTTTGATAGAGCGTTCCAACAAAATCTAACCTAGAAATTTGACTTCACATATTTTAGTCTGTGGAAGGATACAGGCCATAAATCTATGACATGGGACCGCCGGCTTTACTTCCCCTCCGAAGTAAAGCATTCTGGAGGATTTTAACGCTCTTAAAAAATCCACGACTTCGGCCGGGTTTGAACCAGCTATCTTGGGCACAGCAGTTCAGCATGCTACCAACTACGCCACCGAAGCCGCTTATATGATGATGACACTGTGTTAGAAATTGAGGATGAAGATTGAAGGGGTTGTGTGTTTTGATAGCATGCAGAATCAAAGTAAATCGGCCTTTATGATTCATATTATCAAATAGGTCGAGTTTGTTTTATATTGAATGTTCATTTCGGTGAATATTGTGTTCAATTTTAGTTCTTGAGCAATGAATTGTAGACTAATAAATTATGGATGTGTTGAGAGAGTTGGCACAGGTAAATTAAATTGTGGTATTGAAAAAGATTCATACAGTTTCTATGTTTTAGAAATTTTGCGTTGTACGCTAAATTCGCTTTTTCGACTTCAGGAATATTTTCAGATCAAATGCCTGTCTACTGGGGGTAGTTTCAATATTCTTTCCCTTCTCTCTTCGTCCCTGAAAGGGTTAGTGACCCTCTCCATCAGCCTGAACCCTCAAGCCGACAAGTGGACTTGAATGTCATCAATCAAGTGATCTCTCGTCTTTATTGGCAGACCCTTGAGGCTGCTCCGGATCGTTCGTTGCCGTGAGCTTTTATGCTGCTGCCACTGCTCCTTGATACAATGACATTTCACTAGTCTAGTAAGGACAATGTAACCAACATAAATCAATCAATTGCTTATCATTTAAATTAGAATTGCATAATGATTTTAATATATTTTTCATCTTAGTCACGGGTATAATTTTATCTGTTTTTCCATTGCTTTCTTTTTAGACACCATACCAGCCTTCGGGCTGACTACCTAACAGACATGCTTTGAACTAACCTCTCTTTACCAAGAGATCACTTTCCATCACGTCGTGTTACTTGAAGCCGCTTTGATTTGAAAAGGCTTAAAAATGGATCTATAAGCATACAGGCTCTTCATTAATTATAGACCTACACGGATTGGTGAAGTATTGGTATTCTAAAATCTACCATTTCAAGCTTCAATACGGAATTGCTATTTGTCATAAGCACCTGCAAGCTGATCACTGTCACCATCTATTTCATTCATTTTATTCTGATCTTATAACCTAAATTATATGGTGCACCATATTAGGTTTAAATACGTATCTTATTACTGTGCTACGTTTTATTTTGTTCTTTCAATATGTTTTTTAGCTGATGAAGGGGATAAAATGTAATTAATCCTCGAGACATGTACTAAAAACAAGTTAACTAATTAATTTTCTTTATAGTATTGATTCAGGCGGGTGTACAGTTCTTATTAAGAACTATTTTAGGCTACTTTGTAGGAAAGAAATAACGGCAATACAAGTTATCTAGCCGAGCCAGTTCGTGGCTATGTGACGTATCAATTCTGTTTACTCATGAGAGTAATCTCGAACCAAGAGAGCGATGTTTTTAACATGGATATGTTTTAGGGCTGGGAGTCTATCTGTGATTAGCGTGAACAAAAAAACCCTCTCGGTACTCTGGAAGGCGGAGCTAGATTTCATCGGACAAAGAAACATATTTCAAATTCCCTAAATGTGCTTGTTGTTAAATGACTACAGCGGTTTCGGTGGCGTAGTTGGTAGCATGCTGAGCTTCTATGCCCAAGGTCGCGGGTTCAAACCCGGATTTTTAATTGCGTTAAAAATCCCTCAGTATGCCTTCCTTTGGAGCGGAAGTAAAGCCGGCGGTCCCATGTCATATAAGTAGATTTATGGCATGTAAAAGAACCCTTCCACTAAGTAAACTTGTGTGAATCAAAATCTGTAGGATATGTTTGATTAATGCTCTTAAATTCCAACGTTCGTCACCAGGCGCTGGTTGCGATAACATCTAGTAGTAGCCAAGTTCACAGCTAGGTGTCGTGGATGGTAGCATTTGGTAGCGAAAGTAGGAACTGCTTGAAATTATCGTCTGCAGGCCTTACTTGAATTAAAATAACAGATACACACACTAATACAGTCATCACAATTAACACCGGTTATCAGACAGATTCTACACACACCCAAAGTACACGGGGCTATATGACCGCGTTGTCGCAGCCCCTAAACTGAGGAACCAACCTACCATGAATGCCAACAAAATGTACACATGTTACGCATTCAAGAAGCCTCATATTATAATTCCGAAAAAATTTTGCTCATCCCTTGGCGTATGGATGGGTCATATCAAAAATTCTTTCTGCCAAAAGTTTTAGGTAATATTTAGAAGATTATTGACCATTTTAAACGGTTTTCTCAAAAAACTTCATTTTCCCACCCCTTTGGTCAATGATGATTGATGCTAGTTAGTTAGTTAGCTATTGTTGTTTTAAGGGGCGGAACTACGAGGTCATCTGCCCCTAATGATGATTGATGTTATCAAAATACTTTACCGAGGTAAGTTTTTGACCCTTATCCAAAGAATAGCACAAACTTTGAATGGCATTGATTTCTCACATATTAAGAAAGTTATAGCGATATTTCACTTTTTGATAAAAGCCCGCCCTCATTTCCACCCCCTTGGTCAGGTTTTGTCCGGTAACGAACTCGACCGTGATTTATGGTAATAATTTATGTACAGTATATATTTCAAAGTGATTGGTGGAAAATCGCGGTAGTTTTTTTTTTTTTTTTTTGTTCACAAGAAAGTGATGTTACGGTATTTAAACTTTTGAACTGAAGGTGGTTTTTTGGTCTGGGGGATGAGAAACGCGAAGATATGTCGACATTTTCCGGAATTCAAAACATGGTACCCATTGCAATAGTTAGCTAAAGCAACACGGATATCAGGTGGTTACCATGGCAACAAGTGTTCGTCAACTAGGCCGATCCATTCTAGTTCAGTAGAGATATGTTTAGCCTACTTTTCACATTTTGCACAAATTAGGAAAAAGTAGACTTATGAGATCGATCCGGGAAAATGTGTGTCTGTCTGTCTGTCTGGCTGGCTGGCTAAACGACTGCAGCTATCGAAACCAAATTTGGTATGAGTAAAGATCTATGCCGGAATATTTCAAGGCCGTATTTGAAAATGATGTCAGTGCTACCAACTGCTGAAAAATCGCAATTGAAATTTGAGCTCAATGTTGGATATCCTGGAAGGTATGCATGGAAGCTATTCCAAAGTAGGCACACATATAGATAATAATATTTCAGTGTAATATTCAAGAGGCCATACATGACAGTGTTACCAACATGATTCTAAGCCAGCTGATAAGTATAATTTTTAAGTGCATGTAACTTCTACACTATCAATTGGATTTCAACCAAATTTCATATGTTGTATGTGTACAATAACAAATATGACTATGCGTATTCTTAAGAGCAACCAGGGCTGCCAACTGTTATTAATGCTCTCTCTATTATTTTATCCTAATACCAGTATATCAGAAAGTATGCAAACCAAGAGCTCGAAACTTTGCACACTTATAATACATGACCTTCTACATTAATTTGGAGTACCTACTATACGTCAGTACTGCCAACATGATTCTAAGCTTGTTGATAAGTCCAAATTTTAAATGCATGTAACTACTATACTACCAAATGGATTTCAACCATATTTTGTATGTGACTTTTGTACCATAACTTATATGAATATGCGTACCTATTCTTAAGAGCCAGCAGAGCTGCCAACTGTAACTAAATGCTTTCTATCTATCTTTTTACCCTAATATCTATAAATCAGAATGTATCCAAGCCAACAGCTCTAAACTTTGCACACGTATAGTACCTAACATTCTAAATTAATTTGGGGTAACAAATGTACGTCAGTGCTGCCATCATTATTTAATCCTTCTGATAAGTCCAATGTTTAAAAATGCATGCAACTTCTATACTATTAAATGGATTGGCACAGTAATAGATCATAACATTTTAGATTAATTCATACATTCTAAGAAAAGTAGGCTCTTTAGTTCGTCGCGGAACTACTTGTTTTATGTTGCTATGAGAACATCTTACTTACTATTATTGAAAATTAGTTCGCTTTTCGGGTGCTAGATTGTGTGGGACTAAAAGTCCCTAAAGTTACTAAAAGTCGTTTAGTTTTTAGTTTCTTTTTCTGATAGCGTCTCCAAGTGTTATTTAAATTTAAAAAATCAGTGCTGCCTACATAAAAAGTTAGTGTCAACAAAATTTCCCTAAAAAGTTACTAAATACAAACTTCTTTTAAAGTTTTACTTTGAGTGCGCGAGTGGTCTTGACCTATACGGTTACCATGGCAACAAGGCTCTCAAAAAGGGTCATTAAAAGAAAAGAATACTGAGAAAGATCTACAGGCCAGTTCAGAAAGTGGGAATATTGTTATGTCCCGGTGTCGGGTCAAGGCAAACCCGTACCGGACATTCAACCTCAGTTCAACCTGGTCAGCAACAACCGTGCTGCCTTATTAGGCTATAAAAAGCTGCGGACTGAGGTGTGAGGTTCAGTCGGGCACCGCAGAGACGGAAGTCTGAGAGTGAGAGATTTTTTTTCTGCCGATCGGGAGATCGGGCAAGTTGGGCCGAACGCTCGTTGACCAAGGGGCACGGAGCTGAGCCGATACTTGAGAGCATCAGCATTTAGGATCGAATTATCAATTCAATCCTTGTATCCATGTGGCGGATTCCTTTACTCCCTCAAGGAATAAACTGGGAATTAAGCTTTCAATCTCTTTTATTGGGGAGCATTCCCTGATTCCTGAATCTCCTCCCACTCCAATTTCCTTGTGTAATAGGGGTGGGTTGTAATCGCTATTAGAAGCTATCGAAGGGACACTATAACGATCCTGATACTTGATCTTGAAGAACCTCTGATCGGCCCATGGCAAAGGCTGCCAGCCATCTACAACCATTCCAGCTCAGAACACTACTGATCCACCATGACCGGACGAGGCAAGGGACTCGGCAAAGGGGCAAGCGTCACAGGAAGGTGCTCCGAGACAACATACATTAGTACACCGCACAACATAGACACAAAACAGAGATTCAAGATCGCTTTTCCAAGCGACAAATGCAATTAAATAGGGCGTTTGATAATACCAAGAAATATCACGGTCCCCACGTTATGTTTTAAATTTTAGCCAAGCCGAGAAAGATTTTTAAAAAACATGCTATAAATATCAGTATCTTCGTTTCTGCTATCAGGTGGGGACACAACAATACCTGAGCCGACACCGGAACATAACAATATGGATAAAGAGACCGACAATAGAACTATACAAACAGAGATGATTACAAACATCAGGAATAGAAGGGCACGTTTTATGGACACATACAGTACTCAGAGGCCCCTTTCACATTGGGCCACTCCGAACGCGTCACTGGAAACGCGCCACACCGTGGTACCACGCAACTAGGGGGAACTATTCACACTGTGTGGCGCGTTCGCCGACAAACGTGCGTTCGTGTCTACAGTGAACCGAGGTTGCGATTTTCGTCGCGTTCGCACTGAACGCGCCACAAGCCCAGTGCATTGTGAGCAATTGGCGCCTTCACATTGGCGCGTTTTCTGCCGGCCACTTGTGTTGAGGAAGTGCTGTCCGACGAAGAAGAACTATGACCGCTCAGGTAAATTTTGAGACAGAAAGGTTTATTTTAGAAGTGCAGTCTAGAAATCCTATCTGGGACTTTTCTTCAAAAGAATATGCAGACAGAGATTTGAAGAGAAAGTGTTGGGTGGAACTCATAATGAAGGTCATAGACGAAGCGTGTAGGAGTGTACCTGCAATTTCTATACCTCATTACTCCCACCTTCCTAACACTGGAAATCAGCACAATATGCTCCTTCAACCAACTTTTCATGAGTTTCCGGAACAGCATAACTATTATAACATGCCACCCTCCACAACCTTCCATGAGCTTACTTCTCTGCGTCTTACAGAGGGCCAAAAACGTTTTTCCTTACTGAAGCTAAATTATCCAGAGTAACCGGAAACTTCATAAGGAGATGCCGGTAATGTTTGGCAGCGGATGGGGAACATTTTCAGCATCTACTCTAGGCATGGTGAGTAAAAATGCATGATACTGATTCTCAACACCGTATTCTGCCGTCTATACGCGCGCGCGCAGCCGGGAACTGAGCTGTCACTGGCGGAGCGCGTGAGCGAGAATGTCCTTGCCAAGCAAAAATAAAGACCTTGTATTTAGATGGTTCTCAATATCTACGAATCTATTACATCAATCAAACTGACAATTTGTATGTTGATAGAGGCAATTGATATTAGTAGGATATATGAAAATAGGCTATTTAGTTCTTCACGGAACTACTTGTTTACTCTTACGTTTTTTCGTACTTTTGTAATATGTCATTTTTATCCTATTTTCAATTTTGAAAAAATAGGCATATGAGATCACCTTTTGTCCGTATGTGTGTGCGTGTGTGGGTGTGTGATTCGTGTGTGTGTGTCCCCCTAATAAAATCTAAACGGATGGAGCGATTTCAATGAAACTCGGAAAGTTCATAGCACAATTCCCGGCGACCTCGACCGTGCCCTTCAAATTTTGTTACGACTCACCAATCCAACATGGCGGCTGTGCGAAATATTTCACCAGCATTCAATATCTCCGAAACTATTACCGATATTACCCTGACATTTTCTATGGTGATAGAGGGAACTACTATAAGTTCACTTATGCGACTTTTGAAAACCTGGTAACTACAAAACCAACATGGCGGCCAAGCGAATTTGCGACTTTTAAATAGACGTTTCTCGCGATTTGACCAACCAAACGCAATGAAACTTGGTACAGTATATGTTTATATACATTGTAATGCACCGACATCTAACTTCGTTCAATTGTTTACATAATCACAAGATGGCGGATGTGCGAAATATTTCACCGGCATTCTATATCTCTGAAACTATTAGCAGTAAAACCCTGAAATTTTGTACGGAGATAAAGGGCACTACTGGAAGTCCATCTATAAGACTTTCAAAAACCGGTTAACTACAAAACGAACATGGCGGCCAAGCGAATTTGAAAATTTTAAATAGACCTTCCTCGCGATTTAATGTTCCAAGCGCACTGAAACCTGGCACAGGAAATATTTATACACATTGTAATCCACTGGTATCTAATTTAGTTCAATTGTTTACATAACCTCAAGATGGCGACAGTGCGAATTTTAAAATTCAGATTTTATTTATTGTGATGTAGTCATGCGATCGAAGTGAAAGTTTGAATAATGAACCTACGAAATAATTTTCCTTTAATGGTACATGACTCTATGGCCTATGCATTTAACAATCCAACATGGCGACCATCCGAAATATTTAGACGATACTGAATATCTACGAATCTATTTTAGCAATCAAACTGCATTTTTTAATGTTCATAGGGGCTATGAACTTAAGTTCACCTATAGGACTTTAAATAACCTGGTGATCACAAATCCAACATGGCGGTGACGCGAATTATAAATATTCACATGGACGTTTCTCGCAATTTAACCATCCGCGTGCTGTGAAACTTGGTACAGTAAATCCTTATACGAATGTTAATCCACTGGCATCTAATTTATTTCAATTGTTTCCATAACCTCAAGATGGCAGCTGTGAAAAATTTTAAAATCTCCTTGTTTTTTCTTGTGTCCTAACTATGCGATTGAAGTTTGAATGCTACACGTATACAATAATCTTCATGTAACGGTACATAACTCTAGGACCTACATATATAAATCCAACATGGCGACCATCCGAAATATTTAGTCGGTTCTCAATATCTACGAATCTATTACAGCAATCAAACTTAAATTTTGTATGTTGGTAGTGGCAATTAACATAAGTCGGATATATGAAAATAGGCTGTATAGTTCTTCACGGAACTACTTGTTATAAATTCAGTATACATTTACTTTTCAAGCAATTATAGCTCAAGAAACAGTTGTTTGACCAATTAGATAATGATAGCATCCCACCTACGCTGAGTTCCACGGCAGTCTAATTTAAATTTCACGGCGTGTCCTAGTGTCATAGTAGGGTAATCGAGGAGGCCTTGGCCAAATACAAGGCATTCTCTGCGTCTCATGCGCTCTTTTCAATACATAAAACTGGCAAAATCTCGACAGATATTCATGAATATTTCTGTTCGATCATAAAATAGTTATAATAATTATCGTCGAACATAAACAGTCGTATGCAACTCGCCTATAATGGTAATTAAGACACTCGTATGGAAATTATAAAAGTCGCATGCGCTCGTTTTATAAAAATACTCGTGTCTTAATTATTGCCATTATAGGCTCGTTGCATAATGTACTATTATTAGATCGATCGCGTAGTAAAGGACGAATCCAAAATCTTTGTTCTCCACGGCGTTTCCTTCGTTTTTGAAGTAGGTACACATCAATTACGACACCTATCTCCTCTAAATCCATGGCTGAACTGGAAATAAGTTGGTGGGATGGAATCCCGCGTTTGCAGTGGCCCAAACAATATTTTAGCGCGTTTTGCGAACGCGCGACTTGGCAGCCAAGCGCGCGTCCTGAGTGGCCCAATGTGAAAGGGCCCTTAGGATGAACGAAGACAGACTGACCAACATTTTTAGCCTACTTTCAATTTTTGCAAAAAATGAAAGTAGACTTATGAGATCACTACAGGGCGAAAAAAAAGTGTGTATGTCTGTGTGTGTGTATGTGTGTGAGTGTGTGTGTGTGTGTGTGAATGTGTGTACTCTGAATGTCTGTCCCCCCCCCCTATCAATTCGAACACGGTTAAACCGAATTGAACGAAATTTGGTACAGAGGTAGCACTGGCAAAGGGCACCTCAATGTCATGTTTTATATTGCCGCCATCTTTACCAAAAGGTAATGGCGGCCAATCGAATGGTAAAAACTTAATAATGCATTACGACCAAACTAATCATCGGATCTTTACCAAATTTGGTAACAACCTACCTTCATATGGGACGCGTCTTGTGCCCAAACTACAAGGTCATCAAACGTACCATTTCAGGATGGCGGCCGTGTGAATTATGCAAAATTTATAATCCATAACATGGGACCCACCCGTTCCGATTATCGAACCAAGAATCGTTTAATCTGTTCTAAGCGACGTGGTTCGTTCGAAATTAAAAGTTTATATTGTAATATTATAATCTAGAAGTGACTTTAAAAATCTTAATCGTCTCGGCTATTTGATAAGATTGCAGCTGATCTCTCGTTCTGACCTATATTTTACTAATTTCAGTATGTTGCATGCAATATAACCTACTGATAAAAATTATATGAACTTAATATGAAATGAACTCGGTTTGAAATATACTCCAGTGAAGAAATCTTCAGTCCAAGTGATTATTTGCTAATACAGTACGTTATATGTATTTGATCGATAACGCGTTAGTTATGAGTGTACGATTGGCTGTGTGGTTAGAGCTCCCGTCTCTCATGTGGCTGGCCGGGGTTCAAATCCTATCAGAGTAGAACTTTTTTGCTTGTTTTTTTTATATTCATTGTTTCTTGAGTACTGAGACGTTATAAAATAAAGCGTTATATGGTGCTTTTTGCAATGGAAATTATATATTAAAAAAAACGACATTCTCCACCGGAGTGACATCTACCAGCCTTCAGTTGTACTATGCAGAAACTATAGATTCGAGCAGCGCTCTATACCGGCCAGTTAGTGAACCCAGTCTTAACGACTGCTAGGAGTAACAATACCGTAACATTCGTTTATTCCTTGTGCACAGAGGCGTTGTTGATAACCTCAAAACTTGCAATATGGATGATTTGGAGATGGATTATTTTGTTATACCGTGTATTTAAGATTAGCCTATAAATTAACGGGTTGCGAAGTTACTTCACTTAGTCCTATATCATTCGTATACGACACAGAACAACAACGTGACGTCAGTTTCTGATCTGCTCTGATTGGCTATTACATTGCTGCAGTCGGGTAGTTGGCAGTCAAGGATAAAATTCGCAACTGCCAGCTACCAACTGCAACTTCATGTTGTGTATGGTGCCTATAGTATACACGGAGTCGATCGCGACTGCCGACCGAGGACTACCAACTACGGACTGCCGACTGCGCATTGTAGATGGGCCTTATTAGAGCAAGGAAGTTTCAATTATTGTAAGTAGTCGGTGTTTGGAGTGTTTGCTGATGAAATTGCAAAATACTGGGGTAAATTATAAACTATGGTTTGAACGCCACTGTTCAAATCCTGTGTGCCAATTTGCACTTCAAATAGGAAGAAATTAGGAGATGATAAGGACAGAGAGTTATAACTATACCCATATATTTAGGAGAAAGTAGGCTATATGTTCTTTCCCGAACATCTTGTTTTAAATATAGTTATGAATAATACACTAAAAACCAATTGGGTAAAGGAAACAGTAGGAGACCTCAAGAAACCAAACATCTCTACAGAAGACATGGCAGACAGGAAAATATACAGAGAACAAGTAGTTCTGTGAAGACCTATACAGCCTATTTTCATATATCCTACTCATGTTAATTGCCTCTAAACATACACAATTTCAGTTTGATTGTTGAGATAGATTCGTAGATATTTCAGATGGTCGCCAGGTTGGATTTTTTTAATTTGTGTACTATTACATGAAGATTATTGTGTACGTGTGGTATTCAAACTTCAATCGCATGATTATGACACAAGAAGTAAAATCGAGATTTTAAAATTTCGCACAGCTGCCATCCTGTGGTTATGAAAACAATTGAAATAAATTACATGCCAGTGTATTAACATTTGTATAAGCATTTAACGTGCAAAGTTTCACTGCACTCGGATGGTTAAATCGCGAGAAACGTCCATTTAAATATTTATACTTCGCGTCGCCGCCATGTTGGATTTGTGCTCACCAGGTTACTGAAAGTCCTATAGGTGAACTTATGTTCATTAGCTCTATGATCATATAAGATATTCAGTTTGATTGCTGTAATAGATTCGTAGATATTGAGAACCGTCTAAATATTTCGGAAGCTCGCCATTTTGGATTGTTATTTGTATATACCATAGAGTTATGTACCATTAAAGGAACATTATTGCGTTAATTCATTATTCAAACTTTCACTTCGATCGCATGATTACGACACAAGAAATAAAAACCTAATTTTAAAATCACAGCCGCCATCTTGAGGTTATGTAAACAATTGAACTAAATTAGATGCCAGTGCATTACAATATGTATAATAATTTACTGTACCACATTTCACTGCGCTCAGATGGTTAAATCACGAGAAAATGCTATTAAAATGGTTTATCTTCGCTTGATGTTCGTTTGGTACTTTACAGGTTTTTGAAATTTACATAGATAAACTTGTAGCAGTACCCTTTATCACCGTAGAACATTTCACGGTGATATCTGTAATAGTTTCGGAGATATAGAATGCCAGTGAAATATTTTGCACAACCGCCATTTTGAGGTAATGTAAACAATTGAACTAAATTAGACGCCCTTGCTTTACAATGTGTATAAACATTTGCTGTACCAAGTTTCATTGCGTTTGGATGGTTAAATCGCGAGAAAAGTCTATTTAAAAGTCTCAAATTCGCTTGGCCGCCATGTTGGTTTTGTAGTTACTAGGTTTTTGAAAGTCTCATAGGTGAACTTGTAATAGTGCCATTTATCACCGTACAAAATTTCAGGGTGATATCTGTCACAGTTTCGGAGATACTGAATGCTGGTGAAATATTTCGCACAGCCGCCATGTTGGATTGGTGAGTGACAATGAAATTTGAAGGGCACGGTCGGGGTTGGCCGGAATGGTGCTATGATCTTACCGAGTTTCATTGGAATCTCTCCAGCCGTTTAGAAGTTATTAGGCACACATACACACACACCTCACACACACACACAGACACACGGACAAAAGGTGATCTCATAAGCCTATTTTTTTTTTCATAAAATGAATACAGGCTAAAAATCAAAAAAACAGAAATTTGAGCAAACGCCCAATGAGATAAAAACAGGAAAGGAGTGGGCGGAAGAGCTCAAGAGGAAGCATAGTGAATATATGAAAGGTTTTTGGGAAGAAAGAGACAGTTAAATAAATTTTGCGCTCCTTAAGGGGCTGAGCGTCGCCTCCGTAGCATAGCGGTCAGCATGGTTAGCTGCCGCCCCGGAGGTCCTGGGTTCGATTCTCGGCTCTGCCACGAAATTTGAAAAGTTGTGTGAGGACTGGAACGGGGTCTACTCAGCCTCGGGTGGCTAAAATGTGTAGGGGGGGGGGGGGTCGATTCCCACCTCAGCCATCCTCGAAATGGTTTTCCGTGGTTTCCCACTTCGTCTTCGGGCAAATGCCGGGATGGTTCCTACTGTAAGGCCACGGCCGCCTCCTTCCCATTTCCTTGCCTAACCGTCCCACTCTTCCCATCCCTTCATCAGGCCCCCCTGTTCGCTTTGCAGGTGAGGCCGCCTGAGCGTAGTGTTGGTCACACACCCCAGTTGTATCCCTGACTCAGAGTCTCAAGCTCCAGGACACTGCCCTCAGTGGCGGTAGAGGTGGGATCCCACGCTTAGTCCGTGGGAAAAGCCAACCCTGAAGGATAAAACGATAGCAAAAAAAAAAGGGGGGGGGATGAACTTCTATGCCCAAGATCGCTGGTTAAAACCTGGCTGAAGTCGTCTGATTTTTTAAGAGCATTAAATTCCGAAGAAAGGCACACTGAGGGATTTTTAACGCTCTTAAAAAGAATCCGACGATTTCGGCCGGGTTTGAACCCACGACCTTGGGAACAGAAGCGCAGCATGCTACCAACTACGCCACCGAAACCGCCTAAAGTGAGAGGTGTAGAAGCAGAAGATGTCATAGTGATAACTCCTAATAGAGGATCATAGAAGCGACTTGTTCGCAAACAGAGGCTTGCTGGCTATAGTACAGGACAGCTGCACAGAAAAAAAAACCTTTTGTTCCAAAAACTGTGCTATGGTTGGCTTTTTGTAAATCGTTAGAAAAGAACAAAAAAAGCTTAACTCTGAATTTTAGAATAATTTGCACGATCATTTTGTCGAAAAATAAAAAAACATTGAAAAGCGTTTTTCTCAGAATCGACGTATTTTAAAGAAAAGATTTTTTTTAACAAGAAATGTAGAGGACATTGTCACCTACAATTCGTCTCATTGAGGTCATGTCATACGTTTTGAAATGCAGAAGCTAGGTGGCGCCAAAGTTTCCAAAAAAGTGTTTTTTCACTTTTTGTCCTAGAAAAAATGTTTTGTTCACAAAAGAGTGAATCAGAAATTTGTTCCTCTCAAAATTGTCTACAACATTATTAAAACATTTTTTTTTCTCCGCCTTACCGTTCCAAAGTTATAGTCTGCCGAAGTGTGAAAATTGTACTATTCAGATGGCACAAAGGTTAATATTTGTACAGTTATGATTGATACGTTGCGATTGAAATAGATATGATTGTTTGAGCTAATTAACAAACACAGCCCGCGTCCTGTTTGACCGAGCCTTAGGCAGCTGACCGACACCGGTCCTTTCTAAATTATGCCCACCGCTCTCTCCGCAGTAACAATAGTACAGTAGCCTTGACTACGCAGCGTTGCATTTGCTGCGCTATAACTTTGGAACGGTAAGTCGGAGGAAACAAACGTTTAAATAAATGTTGCAGATAATTTTGAGAGGAACAGATTTCTGATTCACTCTTTTGTGTAAAAACTATTTTTCTAGGACAAAAAGTGAAAAAACACTTTTTTGGAAACTTTGGCGCCACATAGCTTCTGCATTTCAAAACGTATGACAAGACCTCAATGAGACGAATTGTAGGTGACAATGTCCTCTAGATTTTTTTGTTTAAAAAACTTTTCCTTAAAATACGTCGATTCTGAGAAAAACGTTTTTCAATGTTTTTTTTGAGTTTTCCGACAAAATGATCGTGCAAATTATTCTAAAATTTAGAGTTAAGCTTTTTTTGTGCTTTTCTAACGATTTAAAAAGAGCCAACCATAGCACAGTTTTTGGAACAAAACCATTCCAGCTGTACTGTATTACTAGACCGGACGCTGAAAGGTAAAACAGTCTCAAATAGTAATGCAGCCTATTTATGTATGAAGGATAGTTGGCATGACGTATGGATCCTGCACGGTCGAGCAGTTCCGGTATCGGGCGTGGTGGCTCAGCGGTCTAGTTTCGATTCCCGGTCAATGCATGTGAGATTTTCGAAGTGAAATGCCATGTCCTGTGGTTCGGATTCCACGTAAAAAGGAGGTCCCGTGGCTCATAATCACTAGATTCACGGTCACGTAAATCTACAATCTTCCTTCCTTCTTCCAGTTCCGGTATCCCTCACGTTTGACGCAATGCGGGTGGACGCACTCACAATGTTCCCTGCCAAAATACTTCTCTTCTCCTCTCTCTGAGTCCATGTAAACTGGATTACCGGCACCATACTCGTGTTGGGCGCACAGCCAGGGAAGATCTCATTGGCAAAAGTTACAAAATGTGGGTGGTCTCTCTTCACTTTGCTATTCTTTGTTGCCGAGGAATTTTCAACCGCACTGAAAATTAGTCATAATAATAATAATAATAATACAGTGAAACTTGGATAATTCGAACCTCAAGGGACCAGTAAAAAATTCGAATTACCCAAAAATTCGAATTATGAAAGTTCTTTGAAAAGGGTAGAGAAAATATTCAAATTCAAATTCTCCGGTTCCCTCATCCTTTTTCGGCCTTTGCCACTCTCATTTTCATAACCGAGAATTTAGTCTTTATTTTTTGGTGTGTTGACAACGTGTTTGGAGGAATCCCGAAAGCCTTTGCAATTTCAGATTTTTTCCTTCATTCCATTTTCCACTTCTTTAATCACCGCTATTTTCTCCGCCAAAATCAAAGTTTTGTATGGAACCCGAGGCTTTGATGACGACATCTTAGTTCTGTACACACAGGCAAAACCAAACTTCAAAACAACAACCACAAGTCTAATCAGGCCACTCAGCACGCACCAGGTGTAAGGGATGACTTAAGAGATGTGGAGCGTTGCAAAACAATGGGAGGGGGAGGGGTTGGGCATTGACCTTGGAAGGAGCGTCGCAGGCGTGTTGTTAGTCATGTAGGCAAAACCATCGAGTAGGGGCCGCATGCCAATGATACGTCGTTTATCAGGAATTACTGGAAACTGTTTGGCTCCCGATCGACTTTTTACACGTAAAAGCTTCGAATTATCCAAAATATAATTCGAATTAACCACGATTTATTAGCATTGATTGTATATAAAATGCAAGGGACCAAGAGAAAAAAAACCAATTAAAGAAGATTTCGAATTAGCCACGTTCCACTTTACAAATAATGAAAATTTCAGAACGGCGAAGATATTGCTCAACGTTATAACACAGAGTAAGTGTGGTACAGACTGGCTGACAGAGGTTCAGAGGGACCTACAGTACAACAGGTCAACATACAAATTCTCGGGGACCGCACTAAGTGCCGGAATAAAATCAAAAATGTTAAGTTTGAGCAAAGACCATCCCGATAACCTGGAAGAAAATGGACAGCTGAGCGGAAGAAGGAGCATTCTGAGAGGATGAAGAGATTTTGGGAAGAGAAGCGGGAAATCGCCAGAAGATGAAATCATGTATTCAAGTTCAATCGCTCCCCTAAAGGGGAACAATCGATTAAATAAATAAATAATAATAATAATAATATCGTATGGCCTCGGTTGCCGGGTGCAAGCTTTGCTATTTGACACCCATAGGGTAGCTTGCATGTCGAATTTTGTTGTTCCTTGAAGCACTATGAAAGTCAAGGAGGTTAGATATCTAAGTTCCTTGACACTATAACGCTTTCTAGAAGAGAAATGAGGAACTTTGTGTAGGCGGAAAATCCCGAGATTTTTTTGCCATTATGAACACGGCCTACTGAATTCAAATGGGTTTTTTAACATGCCAACATCGTATGTCATGCATATCGTGATTTTTGCCGCCTTTCAAAATATCACTTACAACGGCCAGGAGCGAACCTGCAAGCTTGGGGTTAGTAATCCGACACGATAACCACTCACACACCGTGGCAAGCAGTCTACATAGAATACTCACAAATTGCGGCTTCGGTGGCGTAGTCGGTAGCATGTTGAACTGCTGTGCCCAAGATAGCGGGTTCAAACCCGGCCGAAGTCGTCGGATTTTTTAAGAGAGTTAAAAATCATTCAGTATGCCTTCCTTCGGAAGGGAAGTAAAGCCGGCGGTCCCATGTCATAGATTTATGGCATGTAAAAGATCCTTTCACAGACTAAACTTGTGCAAAGCAAAATTGTTAGGTTAGAATTCGTCGGGACGCTCTATCAAAGTTCCAACGTTCAGCACTGGGTATCATTGATATCTGGTGGTGAAAGTTGGAATTACTTGAAATTGAACGGAACCTGTAGGCGCTGGAAGCAGCTACAGACTCAGGCGAGCCGAACATGTCCTCGGACACTCCCGGTACTAAAAGCCATACGATAAATAAATAAATAAATAAACTTCTCTCTCTCTCTCTCTCTCTCTCTCTCTCTCTCTCTTAGTCGTTTACCCTCCAGGTTGGTGGAACCCACGGACTCAGTGAGGGAACTCACCACTACCGCCTCTACGGGCAGTGTCCTAGAGCTGGGAACATCTAATCGGAGTGGATACAACTGGTGAGGTGTGATTGGCACCTCGCCCAGGTGGCCTCACCTGCAAAGCGAACAGGGGCCTCATGAGGGACATTAATGGATGGTCAGGATGGATAGGCAAGGAAGAGGGAAGGAGGCGGCCGTGGCCTTGAAGAAGGTACCACCCCGGCATTTGCCCGAAGACGAAGTGGGAATCCACGGAAAACCACTTAGAGGATGGCCGAGGTGGGATTCGAACCCCCTCTACTTATTTGGAGCACCCGAGGCTGAGTAGACCCCGTTCCAGTCCTCATACCACTTTTCAAATTTCGTGGCAGAGCCGGGAATCGAACCCAGGACCTCCATGGCGGCAGCTAACCGTGCTGACCGCTACGTTCTGGAGGCGACTTAATAAATAAACTGTCGTGACCTACCTGGCCTGTGAGACGTTCTGGCAGGTTGACAGCTCCTCCGACGATTTTCCCTACTAGCCGAGCGGTTTACTAGATAAGGGAACTTGAGGTTTCATAGACTAGTCCCGGAACTACCGGAATAAAAGATGATATTCCCTTGGACTACTGCCGATTTATTAAGCCCTTGGCAGTCGAAGTATATATACACTATATACAAATTATGTGAAGTTACTGCTGGAAGTGCACGCAAGTCTGTAATAGCGCTACTAAGTCTTACTGATACTTGACATCTAGCATGTCTCCGCGAGGCTGAATTCTGCTCGCGCGCGTTACGACGTTACTCTGGCAAGAACTGAGGCGTGAGAACTACTGTTACTCTGCCGCTCCACTACTCTGTAACAACTCTGCAATCACTCTGTGACAACTACTTCGCTCGCCATTTTGGATACCATTATATTCAACTAGAGATGACCTCGAGTCCATCTCTCCCTTCCACTGGGACCTGTGGTCCATTCCACTCCCAGTGCCTAGCAAGTGCTGCTCCCTAAGCTAGCGGTGCCTGTCCGTACTCGTGTCTACGTGACATCCAAGGTTCAATTTCTGGCCTGGCTTGTGACTATGAATCACTCTCTCTACAATACAAAGTGCTCGACCAAACGTACTCTTGTACCATCAATATTTACAGACCTCGGTACACATCCTGGCTCCAGCAGTCTTATTTCCCTGAGAAATACATTTCTGGCTTACAAAAGCTCACATCCAACTTAGTAATAATAATAATAATAACTCTATTGCCCTTATGTATAATGTTCCTTCGAACCGCAGTCCTGGGTTCTGAACCATGGAGGTTCACAGTCACGACAAAACTTACAAATCAAATTGTATGACCTCCTCGTAGAGTAAGTTATTAACTAGCACTCTTGGCTGTCCTTCTCAGCCATTATGGTTGTGGTTTTCCATTGTTTGATATTGTAACTTTCAGTCGGTCAACTCAAAATCATTCAAATTACTGGAATTGGAAAAATTAACCTGAAATAAATTACTTGTCATTAATATATTGTTACGAATGCTAGACAGCTTCGTCGCCCCGCGCGTGGCTCAGGCCGCCCCAGGCTATCTATCCTGACTGTGTGTTACCAGCGATTTGCGCAACAAGAAGGCAGGCAGTACAAAGAGACCGTCTCGAATATTCGTTGCCCTACTGGTGTTGGAATTCTCGAGAAGGTGGTGAACCCTGGTCAATTCTGGAAACATCCATCGAGTCACCAGCCTCGCTATATAAAGCGGCCTCATCAGCGAGGGAGGAACAGGGTTTTCGAGCGAGTGCGACAATAGTTGGTGACGTGACGTGCGAAACCCAAGTGAGGCTACTGCATGCGGTGAAGTGCTGTGTGGATTGTGAAACGCATTGGACTGTTTTCCTAGCCTGCAGACGGGGAGACAGTGTACATTCGGAACAAGTGAGTGTGGCTTGTTTACTTGAGGGTGAGTGCCGTTACTTCTAGCCGAGGACACGGACCTCATTACGGTAGGATTAACTGCATAACTGAGTGAAAGGGTGAGTCGAACTCCATAGAGGCAGCTTCTGTAAGACAGCTAATTGCTTGTATCTGTTTATTGTGTGGTGAACTGTAACTTGCTAAGACCTGCAATAAGACTACTATTTCTTTAAAAGGACCATTGTGTTGTGCTTCTACCCACCGTAATCTAGTTAACGAAAGTGGCACAATGGGTGGCACGTTACAATATACTCGTATATAGCCTACAACTGGCTATACGTCGCATTAAAAACTATTATCTAAATAAACATTAACTTATAACATAAGCTTATTATTATAACTACTAAAGTGTATCACGCGGGCCCCGTGGTGTTGGGGTAGCGTGCCTGCCTCTCTCCCGGAGGCTGGCTGCGTGGCTCAGCGGTAACGATCTCGCTTGCTGAGCCCAAGGTTGCAGGTTCGTATCCTGGCACAGTCAGCTGGCATTTGAGGGTGTGCAAATGCGAGGGAGCCGTGTCAGTAGATTTACTGGCACGTTAAAGATCCCCTTCGGGGCAAAATTCCGGCACCCCAGCGTCTCTAAAAGCCAGAGTAGTTAAAAGGGACGTAAAACCAATAACATTATTATATTATTCTCTCCCGGAGGCCCCGGGTTTGATTCCCGGCTCCGTCAGGGATTTTAGAATCTGACGTGAGGGCTGCAACGGGCTGTACTCAGCCTCGTGAGGACAATTGAGTAGCTGTCTTGACAGTGAGGCAGCGCCCCGATCACGAAAACCAAGATTAACGGCAGTGGGGACTCGATGCTCTCATCACGCGTCACCCCATTATATGCAGGCCAAATAGCTGGGCAGCGGTCGCTTGGTAGGCCTAGGCCCTTCATGGGCTGTTGTGCCAGGGGTTATTTTACTATAGTGTATCTATTTGTGTTTTTAACTATTTACATTAATATTTTTCCCATATCACCTAACATGTTAAATCAAATAATAAATATAAAAAAAGAGTCTCCGTGGCTTAGGCGGCAGCACGCCGGCCTCTCACCGCTGGGTCCGTGGTTCAAATCCCGGTCACTCCATGTGAGATCTGTGCTGGACAAAACGGAGGCAGACAAGTTTTTCTCCGGGTACTCCGGTTTTCCCTGTCAAAATTTCATTCCAGCAACAATCTCCACTATCATTTCACCTGTCATTTATTTAATCGTTGCCCCAGAGGTGTGCGACAGACTTCGGCAACCGGCACAGTTCATATCCTCGCCGCTAGATGGGGGGCGTCATTCATTCCATTCCTGACCCGGTCGGAGACTGTTGAAAGCAGGCTGTGGATTTTTCATACATAAAGAAAAAGAATAATACAAAATAATTAAAAAAAACAATAATTATATTAAAATACTGTATTATATGTCAGAAAATTGTATCATAATGGGGGTCATTATAACACTATTTTTCATTATGAAACAGTTTCTCCCACCAATCAGAACTCAAGAAACAGTTGTGTGACCAATTAGGTAAGGATAGCATCGCACCAGCACTGACTTCCACGGCCTTCTATTTTAAATTTCACTGGGTGGCTTCTAGTGTCATAGTGGGGTATTCCAGGAGGCCATGGTATTCTCTGCGTCCCATGCGCTCTGTTCAGTACATAAAACTGGCGCAATCTCGACATATATTTATGAATATGTATGTTGAAACATAAAATAGTTATAATTATCGTCGAACATAAACATTCGTATGCTACTCACCTATAATGGTAATTAAGACACTCGTATGGAAATGATGAAAATATAAACATGCTCGTGTCTTAATTATTGCCATTATATGCTCGTTGCATAGTGTACTATACTACTATTACTATCGTACATTCCCTTTTAAGAGAGCATGTGAGTCTGAACAATTTTCATGACAACCCAGTCTTGCAGCGACGTTCTTCCCCAACCCTCTTCATATTTGCACTATGTTCTTGCTTCCGTTCGTCCGTCTAATTTTTTCCTGGCATCTTTGGTAGCACTTCTTTATCAAATTTATGTTTTATTATGAGTTTTCTAAATTATTATTATTGAAAGTTAGCGGAACATTACATTCGAAAAGTGCCATGTGGTCGCTAACAAACAAAGAAATATCACGTCACCTTACGCACAGCATTTGACGGTCTTACCTGTCCCTCCCGCACGCTTAAGTTGTATACTTATAGAGATCCTTCAGTCTCACCCCATACCCTGTGTGTGGTCTGATAGCTGGCGAGTTTGACACAACTGGTCTACAATACATGCAGGAATATAATGCAGCTCGCGCCATTGTGTTGCGCACTGAATGTACGCAGGGCTGTCTCTCATATTGCAAGGCGCTCTGGGAAGAGAAATGATACTTCCCTCGCACTATAAATCTCCCCATGTTGTTCCATCTTATTCCCTACACCACTAGTCGTCACCTTAAGAAATTACCAACCAGGAGCTGTAACATTTTAATCAAAGCCGCCGGCACCTTTGATATACAAGCCTCATTGTTCTACTGTGGGACAAAGTGAGAGAATGGAGAAGGAAATCCTCACAGGATCCTACAACTTGTATCAACTAGGCAGAAGCAGGCAGCATACGAGCGGGTAAAGGTACAGAACAGAGCTCATCCGCTGTTTGCTTGGCTGGATGCTGCCGGTTTCTTATTGGTTGTTGGTGGATTTTAAGCAGCTTTCTTGCTTTAAGCTTCTTGAGTGTTCCAAATTACACTTTTTTTTTATATGGATCGCTGGAGCAGAAACGAAGAAACTGATATTTATAGTATGGTTTTTAGAGATCTTTCTCGGCGTGGCTAAAATTTAAAACATAACATGATATTTCTCGGCATAGTCAAGCGCCTTATTTAATTGCATTGTGGCTTTGAAAAGCGATCTTTAATTTATGTTTTGTATCTATTGTGTGCGATGTACTAATGTACGATAGATGTTTTTCTTTTGGGAGGCAGAGACTGGGGGTGTCACTGTAGGTTTGGTAGTGTTTCGCAGAGCCATTTGTCTTGTAAACTTGGATCTGATGATTCTCGCTTGACGAGCGAAACATGTCATCCCATAGTTTTCTCCTTTTTCAATAGTCCATAATATAATAATAATAATAATAATAATAATAATAATTGTATTTATTTATTTATTTATTTATCAAATAGCCCTACTATTGATATTACATTAATGTGATATGTCTCACGAATCTGGCGGCAAATCCAGTAAAGAATCTGTGAGACATATTTATTATTATTATTTACAACATATACAGATTGTATTTCAATACAAGAGTACATGCAAAATACATGTTTTTTCCTTTTCAATGTTTTATATTTATATGTTTTAACTAAAATTATTGATATTTTATTTTGTTTTGTTTTATTTTTTTCTTTATATATACAGGGTGATTCTTATTAACGTTTAAAACTCTCCGTAGCAACGTAGATGGCATTGAGACAAGTAATTTGATGTAGGACACTTAGGGTCGCAAGTGTCTGGAAATACCTTAAAAGTGAACCACAACTGTTAAACATATGACGTCATCAGGTGACGGCTCAGTTCGAGCGGTCAGGCCCGTGCTCTCTTGCACACACCAAAGCAAACGTTGAATATCATATCACTCTGGTTCCGTGTCCTGCTTCCTCTTGAAGGGAGAAGAGAGAGAACAAAAAAAGCTGATGGATAGGCCCCGGATTTGAACCTCGAACCCCACGCGCCCAAGTCGCACACAGAGACTCGGAGCCAGAGTGATATGACATTCAATGTTTGCTTTGGATGCTTTGGTGTGTGTAAGAGAGCCGGGATGGTCGAACTCCGCTAATTAGGTTAAACCCAAACAGTCCTGTCAGCTCATGCTAATGGGTTTGGGAAGAGAGAGGGGGTAGGCAACCTCCCCTGAAATGTTGGTTAAGCCATGAGTTGCCTGACAGCTACATATACCTGGACCCCCTGAAGTTTCCATAGATACGATAATCAGTGCAGCTAACATGTTATCCATGTACAGTCATAGAAGTGCACGATTGTGAGTTATTGGAAACTATAAATGTTGTAAGTTTGAGTTGTCACAACGGGGCCAAAAGTGGAGGTGTTCCAACAAGGAATTAATTTACAAATGCGCCTTATTTTGTAGCAGAATACATATAAGCATTTTGGTTCCCAATATATCGTTTTAAAGCTCACTTGCAAGTATCCGAAGCCACAACGTGAAATTTAAAATGCGCAGAACTGAATAGTACGGTAACTGTGAAACACAAGGAAAATAACCGAAACTTATCTTTATCAAGTGCAAGGGTAAAGAAAATCAGGAATCTGGAATAATACCAAACGCTGCTAATGAGTAGTATTGGATACGTCTTTTAGAAAAGCAAGAGTACATAGTGGCGAACACATGAGATCAGTGCAGGTCGACACATTCCAAAATATATTTACCTTCACGTCCACTTTGGAGTGGGAGGAAGTGAAACACGCCTCAGGCAACTTCCCCTGTTAGGATTTTCCTAACTGACCCCCGTGGAGAGAACTCATTAGCGGAGCTCGGTAACACCCAAGAGAGCAAGGGCCTGACCGCTCCAACTGAGCCGTCGCACAGTGGTCCGGATTTGAAAAAAAGAGGACAAAAATACTTTCCGCTAAATGAAATGAAATACTTTTGTATAAAACTTAAAATTAGATGTTACTATTAGGTAAATTTGTCTTAGTACATAAAATTACTTATTCATCCTCTGATCCGGATGAGTCGACTTCTTCTTCCCCTTCCTGCTCCGTCTCGTCCTCGGGTATTGACAATAAATTACCCACCTCCTGAGGCAACTGTCTTCATTTCTTCTTCGGTAGACTTCCCGTGCTTGAGATTACTGGATCAGAGCTTAGCAATAGTCTATGGAACAAGTCAAAATTATTGAAAATTCTTGAGGATTTTCTGGTATGGTCTTCTCTATATTTTCTTACGTCTTGGTTTCTAGACTCTAAGACCTCTTCTGAAAGTTCTCCAATCGGCAAAATAGCTGCTTCTATAATGAAAGATCCATGGATAAGTATTTTATGGAGTGTTAGAGGCATGTAACACTACGGATATAGCCGTACATATAAGCTTGCTGTTTCGCAGCAGTAGGAATTGAACTCTGAACTATTAATTTCATGACCAGAGGAAATTGCTTTTAAAATTATTCCAAAACGAGTTATTAACTCACAGTCTACCCCTGTTATTTCGGATGCTACTTGAGGTTGATCAAAAAAACCTTCGGGCAGTGTTGCCATCACTGGTTGTTCCATATCCAGGCTTCGGAATATCAACTAGAAGACCTAATCTCGTTCTGAATGAGTCTTGCACAATTTTTTCTTTCTTTCGAATAAGTCTCGATTACCATCTTTCACGCTCACTTTCCACTTTTTAAAACCCAGGCGGTACGAAATATGCAGGAGACATTCAAAAAATCGAAAGTGGGCGTGTGGAACTGAAATTCCAAACTCAAGTTGTAAATTGTCGACGAGCTTTTGTGCCACTTATGTAGAATTTTCATTTCTGAAAAATTCGCACCATTCGTTTGCCCCTTGTTGGTGTAGTCGTGATAGCTTCTTTTTAGCTTGGCTGATGAATCGTCTCCCTCTGCCCTTAAATTCATAACGGTCGCATAGGCAAGCTCTGATGAACTGGCACTCGCCCTTAGGTCTTTAATTTTCCTTATTTTGCTTCTCTCCGTTAGCTCATGAAATTCTTTTGGAGGACGACCTCGATCTACTGATTATGCGGAGCCAGGAATGCTCGGAATTGATATCACAATTTCTGTTTTCAACCAGTCTGAATATTTCTTCAAAAAAAACATGTTCTAAGAAGTTACACTTTCTCCACCGGTCAACATACGGCAAAAAGAAAAGGTTCTTATATTATTATACACTGTTTTCTCTACACTGTCGTAAACATTTAATTAGAATTTGTTAAGGAGATATGTTACCACAAACTTTCCTTGACGCGCGCGAGACTGAGTTTTGTTCTCTCGAATCTTGTTAATAAGTTCTCTGCGACTAACAACGAAAATTCATTTTTCACTCTTCACAACACACACAACTACTACTAATCAATTACTTCTCGTGATTGAAGATTATTTTGGTTTCATGGCCTCGAGATATCCCTTGCGTAGCATAAACAAATGTCTCAACAGGCCCTTATCTCGCGCGAGTGTTTATCCTCAGAGCGCGCAGTAATGTTCTCTCCCTTCTCAATCACGCATCTGGCGGGTTCTGGCGATGAAACCTTTAAGGATATATTCTCCAGTCTTCATTTTAAAACTTGCATAAGTTTCATGGTATACATATGTATACATTTTTTTGTAGGTCAAGAAACATTTATTTTTCTTGAAGAAAATAAAGCACTATAAAAATAAGTATAACAGTCCTTATAAGTGATCTGAAATCAAAAATCATGCTATAATCAAATATATCAGATCACAAACTACATACAGATACAGTATTATAGACCCCGAGTTTCGTTTTGAAGTTAGAATGATATTTCAAAGTTTACTTAATGGAGCGCGGAATTCAGAAACGAAGAGTTGTATCACTTTTGTAGTATTATATCTGAGAAACACAGAAGCAATTTCCAAAGAAAAAGTGAAATTAATGTACACTGATTAACATACTTCACTTGGGAGTTGGTTTGGTCTTTCTAATGTAAAGTTGAAAAATCTATTTTTGTCCGCTTTTTTACGGATCCGGACCACTGTGCGTCGCCTGATGACGTCATATGTTTAACAGTTGTGGTTCACTTTTAAGGTATTTCCGGACACTTGCGACCCTAAGTGTCCTATATCAAATTACTCGTCTTAATGCCATCTATGTCGCTACATAGAGTTGTAAACGTTAATAAGAATAACCCTGTATATTGATTTAATTTGATTTAATTTAATATGTTAGCTGATAATGAGAAACATATTAATGTAAATAGTTGAACATGAAAATCCACAGCCTGCTTCCAGTCTACCGACCGGGTCAGGAATGGAATGAATGAAGCCCCAATCTAGCGGCGAGGATATGAACTGTGCCGGCTGGCGAGGCCCGACGCACTCCTCTGGGGCAATGATTAAATGAATGACAGATGAAATGAAATGATAGTGGAGAGTGTTGCTGGAATGAAATTTGTGACAGGGAAATCCGGAGTACCCGGAGAAAAACCTGTCTGCCTCCGTTTTGTCCAGCACAGATCTCACATGGAGTGACCGGGATTTGAACCACGGGCCCAGCGGTGAGAGGCCGGCGTGCTGCCGCTTAAGCCACGGAGGCTTCTTTTCCATAATATTAATAATAATAATAATAATTTAATTTAATTTATTTATTAAATGCTATTGATATTGCATTAATCTGTGAGACATATTCATTATTATTATTTACAACATATATACAGATAGTAATTTAATATAAGAGTGCATGCAAAAGATATGCTTTTTTCTTTTCATTTTTTTAAATTTTATATTTATATACTGTATTTACATTTCGACATCGTCGAACATAAATAATAATTATAATAATAATAATATCTAAAATGTTCTTATAGCAACATATAGATGTCTCTACTGAATGAGAATGCATAGGCCTTGATGGCGACAACTTGTAGTCATTCTTCTTCTTCTTCTTCTTCTTCTTCTTCTTCTTCTCCTCCTTCTTCTTCTTCTTCTTCTTCTTCTCCTCAGGTTGCCTGTCCGCTTCGAACGTTGGCGATCATTCTGGCTATGGTGTCTTTATTGGTCGCTATCCGGAACAATTGGGTGGATGTTTTTCCGAACCATAGTCTGTGGTTGGCAAGCCAGGAAATTCTTCTTCGTCCTGGGCTCATTTTCCATCTACACACATCAAAAAAAGTTTTGCATCACCTCGGTTCCAAGAGTTCCGGAACCTTTAAATACAAAGGGAATAGAGATCAACACAAACAACATTTCAGCTCGTTTTATTGCTCATGAGACCCACACATTGCATGTTGTACCAGCATACAGCTAGACTTTCAGCATTTGTGGTCCAGATTGCAGTACACACCACTACCTCTAATACCCAGTAGCACGTCCTCTTGCATTGATGCATGCCTGTATTCGTCGTGGCATACTATCCACAAGTTCATCAAGACACTGTTGGTCCAAATTGTCCCACTCCTCAACGACAATTCGGCGTAAATCTCTCAGAGTGGTTGGTGGGTCAAGACGTCCATAAACAGCCCTTTTCAACATATCCCAGGCATGTTCGATAGGGTTCATGTCTGGCGAACATGCTGGCCACTGTAGTCGAGCGATGTCGTTATCTTGAAGGAACGCATTCACAAGATGTGCACGATGAGGTCGAGAATTGTCGTCCATGAAGACAAATGCCTCTCCAATATTCTGCCGATATGGTTGCACTATGGGTCGGAGGATGTCATTCAGGTATCGTAAAGCCGTTTCGGAGCCTTCCATGACCACCAGTGGCGTACGTCGGCCCCACATAATGCCACCCCAAAACATCAGGGAACCACCACCTTGCTGCACTCGCTGGACAGTGTGTCTAAGACGTTCAGCCTGACCAGGGTGCCTCCAAACACGTCTCCGACGATTGTCTGGTTGAAGGCATATGCGACACTCATCGGTGAAGAGAACGTGATGCCAATTCTGTGGGGTCCATTCAGCATGTTGTTGGGCCCATCTGTACCGCGCTGCATGGTGTCGGGGTTGCAAAGCTGGACCTCGCCATGGACGTCGGGAGTGAAGTTGCGCATCATGCAGCCTATTGCGCACAGTTTGAGTTGAAACACGACGTCCTGTGGCTGAACGAAACGCATTATTCAACATGGTGGCATTGCTGTCAGGGTTCCTCCGAGCGGCAATCCGTAAGTAGCGGTCATCCACTACAGTAGTAGCCCTTGGGCGGCCTGAGCGAGGCCTGTCATCGACAGTTCCTGTATCTCTGTACCTCCTCCATGTCCGAACAACATCGCTTTGGTTCACTCTGAGACGCCTGGAAACTTCCCTTGTTGAGAGCCCTTCTTGACACAAAGTAACAATGCGGACGCGATCGAACTGCGGTATTGACCTTCTAGGCATGGTAGAACTACAGACAACATGAGCAGCGTACCTTCGTCCTGGTGGAATGACTGGAACTGATCGGCTGTCGTACCCCCTCCGTCTAATAGGCCCTGCTCATGCATGGTTGTTTACATCTTTGAGCAGTTTTAGTGACATCTATGAACAGTCAAAGGGACTGTATCTTTGATACAATATACACAGTCAACGTCTATATGCCGGAGATCTGGGAACCGAGGTGATGCAAAACTTTTTTTGATGTGTGTATTTTTCCTTGCAAACTGCATTGCAGTAGTTCGTATCTGCCTCTGTTCCGCATTTAACAATTTTGACTATTTCTTGGGTTGAATTCATCCTTCGTAATACTACTTGGTTGGTAATCTTATGAGTCCATGGTATCTTTAGAATCCTTCTGTATAACCATAGTTCAAACGCGTGGTTGCCAGTAAATATCCGTGTCTGTTTATTGTCCATGCTAATCACAGATAGACGCCAGTCCTATAGCATATACATGATGAAATAAATAGAAGAATCAGAGATGACTCTGCCATGAGGGTGCTCTAGTACACACATCAGGAATCGTGAAGTCTGTCCGCGTATACTGGGTCGTGGTATTGACAAAGTCGTGCCATTTCTCTTGCTCTGTCAATAGTCTTACGGCGTGTGTGCAGACTATAAATCAGGCCAACCCTTCCTGAGCGTGTATATTAATGTCCTCACACTGCAGGCTCGTCTTCCTCTTGGCTCCTCATCGCCATGCGCTGTCAAAGCCCTGGTTTATAGCCGACCACTCTTTTTCTCGTGTCAGAAACATTGAAAATCGCAAATTCTTTGCACAATCCCGTGGTTACGAATGCGAGAATTTTCAGTAAACAATTTTTCCACGAAATAACTATAATCTCGCTCTATACATACATAGGTAATACTATAAGTGTAAGAATTGTTCAGCATGAAAGGTTATACGAAAAATTCTGCGAGAGCATATCTTTATCTTCAATACATCGCTTACTATAAGTGTTTTTACATTTTCATTACTTCCTACAATCTCCATTCAATTACTGAGGCGGTCTTGCCTATTGCCCCAGATACAGCCAGCAGCAAACTGTCGAGTCGTGTTGAGTTAAGACTTCAGAGAAGATTGGTTGTGTTTGGACTTTCCCTGGAAGTGCAACTCGGCTTTTCTTCATTTCGCAAAATAAACAGTTATGTTAAGATTGGATGGAAGTGGGATTTGTGTTGCATGCACCTCGCCATTCTTAAATTACGTCTGACAAGAATTGCACATGAATCTCCTTGATAATATAATTAATAGTCCAGTCAGTGATTTTAACCCATCATGCCGAGACGTAAAACGGATATAGGTCGTAGTTTATTGACATAGAAAAAAAAGTTCTTAACACGTAATGCATTCATAACTGTTCCCGGTGTGTATATATATCTCAATTAAAGTCTGTCCGTTTTTTTTCTTCTGGATTTTCACGTAATTTGCGGTATTTGCGCGTTTCACACTGTATTATGACGAAGAGCGGGCATCAATTCCACTCGGATACCTGAGTCAGGTAGCCAGGGTTACCTCAATTCCACTCGACACTCCAGGTAGTCGCCTGAGGAGTCCCTCAACTCCGCTCGGTCACGGTCTTTTTATCCCTATGCATTCTTAGAACGACACAAGTCTAATAATGATAACAAATAAAGTATAACTTCTCAAAATAACCTACCGTGGTCAGTTATATTTCAGCAGTACAATAACCACTGCTTCAGTGTTTACATTTTTAAGTTTACTAAAATACTTGGAACAGCTAATTTCAAAACATAGAGTAGAATTGTTAAACTTTTTGTTGTTACTTAGTCTAACCCTCATTTAACAATTTCTTATCACTTGTAAACTGGTAAGAACAGACGAGATGTTTGCATAGAAAAAGGGGTGTGCAGACGATATCTTAAATCCGAATTGCTGTTTCGGGAAACAAGCTTTGCTCTATAAGAGTTAGAATTCATAACTAATTTGTTGTGTGGGAATGCAGCTGATTTTTCCGTTCTAGGCTGGAAATCAGTATTTTTAGCATCCGCAGCTGATTTCGAAAGTATTTTTAGGTACAAATTATACACCTATTATTTTCTAAATTTAATTGTATAATGTCTTGACTAGGTTAAAATACATACAAACATTTAATTATGCACATGTTAAAAACAATACATAAAATTTGTAGAAAAAATAGAAAAACTTGGCAGACTTATTTAAAAGTATATTATGATTTTTTTAAATCACTTGTATTTTCTGCCATGTAAGTTATAATGTGCCAAACACTTTATAACTGATTTAACGAATGAGCGGACTTGACATCAGAGCGGTTAACCAATGGCACAACAATGTATTGTGAACACCACCACGTCGTTGGGGATAACCTCTTTGCCGACCCCCAAAGCCCGAGCGGAGTTGAGGACTTCATTTTTGGGTCCCTTGGAGGACCGAGTGGAATTAAGGAAAATCGAGGAGAATTGATGTACGACCATGACGAATGTACACAAAAATGTTTAAAAATCTGTTTGTTTGTTTGTCTGCCTGCACGCTTATAACTCGAGATTGGCTGGGTGGATGAATGTAAAATTTGATATTGGTATCCATCACAGGCCAGACACTATTCACATATATAGGATGTTTAAATAACGGCGTGCCAAACGGATGCTGGCAATCCGGACCGCGACAGTGAGCATATCGACTTGGGGAACATGTAGCCTCTATAATAATAATAATAATAATAATAATAATAATAATAATAATAATAATAATAATAATAATAATAATATTAATAATATCGTATGGCCTCGGGTGCCTGGTGCAAGCTTTGTTAATTGACACCCAGAGGGTAGCTTGCATATCGAATTTCGTCGTTCCTTTGAACGCTATGAAAGTCAAGGAGGTTAGATATCTAAACTCCTTGACACTACAGCGCTTTCAAGTAGAGAATGGAGGAACTTTGTGTTGGCGGAAAATCCCGAGATTAATTTTGCCATTGAACACGGCCTACTGAATTCAAATGGGTTCTTTAACATGCCAACAACGTATGACATGAGTATCGTGAATTTTGTCGCCTTCAAAAATCACTTACCATGGCCAGGGGAGAACCTGCAATCTTGGGGTTGGTAGTCCGCCACTATAACCACTCACCCACCGTGGCAAGCTATGTAGCCTCTGAGGCCGCCCAAAGGTGCTATGGGCGTAAACATGTGTAGCATGACTGGGGTGTCCTGTTCGTTGACAGTAAATGTGTACACTGGTGTAAAGGTGTAAACATGTGTAACACGACTGGGGTGTCCTGTTCGTTGGCAGTAAATGTGTACACTGGTGTAAAGGTGTAAACATGTGTAACACGACTAGGGTGTCCTGTTCGTTGGCAGTAAATGTGTACACTGGTGTAAAGGTGTAAACATGTGTAGCATGACTGGGGTGTCCTGTTCGTTGGCAGTAAATGTGTACACTGGTGTAAAGGTGTAAACATGTGTAACACGACTAGGGTGTCCTGTTCGTTGGCAGTAAATGTGTACACTGGTGTAAAGGTGTAAACATGTGTAGCATGACTGGGGTGTCCTGTTCGTTGGCAGTAAATGTGTACACTGGTGTAAAGGTGTAAACATGTGTAACACGACTAGGGTGTCCTGTTCGTTGGCAGTAAATGTGTACACTGGTGTAAAGGTGTAAACATGTGTAGCATGACTGGGGTGTCCTGTTCGTTGGCAGTAAATGTGTACACTGGTGTAAAGGTGTAAACATGTGTAACACGACTAGGGTGTCCTGTTCGTTGACAGTAAATGTGTACACTGGTGTAAAGGTGTAAACATGTGTAGCATGACTGGGGTGTCCTGTTCGTTGGCAGTAAATGTGTACACTGGTGTAAAGGTGTAAACATGTGTAACACGACTAGGGTGTCCTGTTCGTTGGCAGTAAATGTGTACACTGGTGTAAAGGTGTAAACATGTGTAACACGACTAGGGTGTCCTATTCGTTGGCAGTAAATGTGTACACTGGTGTAAAGGTGTAAACATGGGTAAGACGAATAAGGTGTCCTGTACGGTTATTGCTTATTTGTTCTTTTGAGCAAATGCGTGCATTATTGCACTGTAAATAACGAAACATTTGGGCTCAATAATAACGGAGGATAACAGAACATCAGTGGAAATACAAGAAGGAATAAAAAGTGGAAATAGATGCTATTACGCTCTGCAAAACATGTTTAAATCCTTAAATGTTAATAGGAATACTTAAGTACAAATTTACATTACATTACATAACCTGTGGTTATGTATGGATCGAAAGGTTGGGTTCTGAATATGAGAGAAGAATACTGGCTGCGAAGATGGGAAAGGAAGATCCTGAGCAAAAAGTGACTGTCAGTCCGAAAGACTAGACTTTGTATCATTTTAAATGCTACAAATGCTGAAAAATGCTAGAAAGACTGGAGGCTTCGAGCGAATTTGACATGTTAGAAAATTATCTGCATAATACTTATCTTGCTTATCTTGTTTCAAATTACTCGCGAACGGCAAGTGCAAACCAAGGGCAAAGCAAGGTCAAGCGCGCGGGATGCCCTCACGCTCCCAGAGCGCGCGGGGACGTGCCCCTTCCATCCAGTCTAAAAACACTTATAGTGGGCGATGTATTGAAGATAGAGATATGCTTTCACGGACTTTTTTTGTAGAACTTTTCATGCTGACCAATTCTTACGCTCATAGTATATTGATATTTTTAACCGTTTGCCCAGCGTAAGCTTAAGAAACGCACGGACGCCAAGTTTGTTTTCGACTTTTTCACTGAAATCGTTACGGCTTGGCTTCCTTTGATCATACATAAATTATTTTCTACAGAATCTTTCCTCGAGATATCCTTTACAGAATGGTGAAAACCGCATCAAAATCCATCCAGTGGTTCTCGAGATTACCCGTGACATCCAAGAATCGGGTATTTTTGTCTTATGCTAACGAAGTAGAGATTGTCGGGGAACACATGCACCAAGCGGTACTATGACGTCACACACCTCCGCGCATCTAGGTACATTTCGTCCCGTCACCGTAACGTAACGCCAGACCCCAGCGTAACGACGAAGTCGACAAGATCATTTAAAATGATACATAAATATACGGGCCAGTGAGAGAGGAGGAATTTTGGAGGATAAGGACAAGAACAGGAACTCTTCGGACAGGCAGATAGTGTGCTGAAAATTAAGCAGGGGAGCAGTGTCAAAAAGGTGTTTATACAAAGACCGGATGGAAGAAGGAGAAAGGAATACCTAGGAGATGGTGGATGGATGACGTGGAGTCTGGGAATCAGGAACTGGAGAAGGAAGGCGGAAGATACAGATGAATGGAGGCAGGTGATAGAGGAGGCCAAGGTTCTTCAGGGACTGTAGCGCCGACCAGTAAGTAAATAAGTAAATAATGAACATGCCATGAACGGACCAGAGTTAGGCCTACTACATCAATGTGTACAAACTCATAAACTTTGCTCAACATGGGGTGTGTGTGAATTTGTACTGTAATTCAGATAAGGATTGGGAAGGAGGCGGTCATGGTGTTAAGTTAGGAATCATCTCGACATTTTCCTGGAGTAGAAGTGGGTAACCACGGAAAACCATCTCTAGGATGGCTGAAGTGGGAATCGAACCCACGCCTTCTCAGTTTTGCCTCACGACGCCGAGTGTACCCCGTTCCAACTCTCAGACCAGAATTCAATTTCTTGGCAGTGTCGGGAATAAAATAGCCAAGAATACTAACCGCTACACCACGAGGCAATCATATTGCAAGGTATACTAGTCTAATAATAATAATATCGTATGGCCTCGGGTGCTCGGTGCAAGCTTTGTTATTTGACACTCAGAGGACTGCTTGCATGTCGAATTTTGTCGTTCCTTGGAACGCTATGAAAGTCAAGGAGGTTAGATATCTAAGCTCTTTGACACTGTAGCGCTTTCTACTAGAGAAAGGAGGAGCTTTGTATGGGCGAAAATCCCGAGATTAATTTTGCCATTATGAACACGGCCTACTGAATTCAAATGGGTTCTTTAACATGTCAACAACGTTTGACATGCGTGCCGTGTTTTTTGTCGCCTTTCAAAAAGTCACTTACCCCGGCCAGGAGCGATAACCACTCACCCACCGTGGTAAGCCATATTACAAAGTAGGTAGGCCTAAATGGAATAAATACGCTAAGCAGGTTTTCTTCATCCCCCACAACAACAACAACAACACAGTTGTAATTCCGAAGTAATGAACCTGTCGTGAACAAAGTTCTGGCTTGTAATTAAACTCGAGTTTGTTGTCAGCCCACGTGGAGCACCACCGTCTACTAGGCCTCCATACATTACGGCGTCATCAAGTTTGTCACTTACAGCCCACACATGCAAGGTATGCCGCAATTACTACCTGATGGCACAGCGTAAGCAACGAGTTCCGTATGCGGTCGAGTCCATGTGCTGCAGCGTGATTAAGAGGGGAGGAACGTTCGGTTCTGTCGTTTCGGCTCCCTCCCCTAGGGACCCACGGCTAGTGGGACTTGGGTTGGCGACCACGGGACCCCAGCTGAGTGGCATTGCTTCCACTTACTTGTGCCGGGCATCTCGCCGTCATCTTTCTTATCGACCTCCCTTGGTCAACTCTTGTTCTTTTCCGATCCTGACGGTATTAGGGTATCCAAGGCCTAGGGAGTCTTAATTGGCCCTTGTCTCATCTTTCCTGATCCCTCCTTCTTCGAGGGGTCAGACCTCCTCTGTTCTCTTCTTAACTCCTGCCTTCTGCTCAAGGCCCTTAAGGAGGCAGGGAGTATGTAGCCCCACCACTTCTGGTGCACCCTGGATATTGCTACACCCTCAGGGGCTCACGACTGGTGAGTTCGGGAGTTGGCGACCCCGAGGGATTCCTGAGCTGGATCCGGTCTTTTTTTGTTCCTTTTTCCTTTGCCTCTGGGGCGGTCCTTCTCCTCTTCCTCTTTCCTATCTGCCTTTCCTGGCTCTCCTTCTTTTCTTCCTGTCCATTATTTGCCTTATTCTTTATTTGTTTACCATTTCCTCTTCTTCTAATTTGTAATACTGTAGTCAATTTCCTCCCCAACGGTACTTGTAGCTCACCCATTGGGTGTCCGTCTTGAAGCAGCTACAAAACTGGCGAGCCGAACATGTCCTCGGACACTCCCGGCACTAAAAGCCATACGCTAAAAAAAAAAAAAAAAAAAAAAGTTATCGTTTTTATTACATTCTCATCTCATCTTTCACTATCACCCAAACAATTAGGGCTCGATAACCTAGATGTTAGGCCCCTTGAAACAACAATTATCATCATCATGATCACATCGGCTCCTACTGTGTTATTTGTAGCTCCAAGATTGCGGGTTCAAACCCGGTCGAAGTCGTTGGATTTTTTAAGAACGTTAAAAATCCCCCTTCCTTCGGAGGGGAAGTAAAGCCGGCGGTCCCATGTCATAGATTTATGGCATGTTAAAGAACCTTCCACTAATTACACCTGTGTGAAGCTAAAGTATATATAGGTTAGACATTTGACTATGGTTCTTAAGTTCCGACGTTCGTTGTCAAGAGGCGACTGCGGTGGCATCTGGTAACTAAGTTCTGATCTAGTTGGTCGTTGACGGTGGCGTTTGGTGGCAAAAGTAGGAACTACTTGGAAAAATTGAATGTCTGCAGTCCTTACTTGAATTAAAACAGATACACACACTAATACAGTCATCAAAATTAACACCGGTTATCAGACAGATTCTACACACACCCAAAGTACACGGGGCTACATGGCCGCGTTGTCGCAGCCCCTAAACTAAGGAACCAACCAACCCAACCTATTTGTAGCTCTTTAGTCGGTCAACACAATTGTGCCCAAGATATAAAAAATACATGCACTAGTATTACGTGTTTCGACCCTCAAGTGGCCATCATCAGATCCTGTTAAGGTTAAAATTTACATTAAAATAATTACGCTACTATTATATTTAGTAGTAGGCCTATGTAGAGCCTCCGTGGCTTAGGCGACAGCACGCCGGCCTCTCACTGCTGGGTCCGTGGTTCAAATCCCGGTCACTCCATGTGAGATCTGTGCTGGACAAAACGGAGGAAGACGGGTTTTTCTCCGGGTACTCCGGTTTTCCCTGTCACAATTTCATTCCAGCAACACTCTCCACTATCATTTCATTTCATCTGTCATTCATTTAATCATCGCCCCCAGAGGAGTGCGACAGGATTCGGGAGCCGGCACACTTCATATCCTCGCCGCTAGATGGGGGCTTCATTCATTCCATTCCTGACCCGGTCGGAGACTGGAAGCAGGCTGTGGATGTTCATTTTCTTTGGCGTATTACCGTATTAGTGCTTGCCACGGTGGGTGAGTGGTTATCGTGTCGGTCTACCAACCCCAAGTTTGCAGGTTCTCTCCTGGCCATGGTAAGTAATTTTTCTGAAAGGCGACAAAAATCACGACACACATGTCATACGTTGTTGGCATGTTAATGAACCCATTTGAATTCAGTAGGCCGTGTTCATAATGGCAAAATTAATCTCGGGATTTTCCGCCAACACAAAGTTCCTGATTTCTCTACTAGAAAGCGCTATAGTGTCAAGGAGCTTGGATTATCTAACCTCCTTGAATTTCATTGCGCTCCAAGGAACAAAAAAAATCGACATGTAAGCTGCCCTCTGGGAGTTAAATAACAAAGCTTGCACCCGAGGCCATTCGATATTATTATTATCATCATTATTATTACCGTATTGACCAGAAAATAAACCGCACATTTTATTAATATTATTTGGGTAAAAAATTTGGGTGCGACTTATATTCGTTATCTACACTTTTATGTGTCATGTACTGTTTAAAAAGGAATGCTTATTAGCAAGAACACAGCAACAATACAGTCTGTAAGAGAAACTAGCGGCATTTAATGACAACAATGGGAATTTTTTGTTTTGGACACGGTATTGTTTCGTAAGCTTGAATAATTTACAGTAGCTCAGTCTTAAAATCACTGACTGGACTATTAATTATATTATCATGGAGATGCCTGTGCAACGAATTCTAGACAGCCGTAATTTAAGAATGGAGATGTGCATGAAACACAAATCCCCCTTCCGTCCAATCTTAACTTGACTGTGTATTTTGCGGAACGAAAAGTTCACAGGCGAAATGAAGAAAGTCGAGATGCACTTCCAGGGAAACTCCAAAAACAACCACTCTTCTCTAGAGTCTTAACTCAATACGACTCGACAGTTTGCTGCTGGCGGTATCTGGGGGTAATAGTCTCGCCCGCTAGCTAGGCTGTAACTGGGGTGATAGGCTCGCCCCTAGCTAGCTCGTAAACCGTCGCCTCAGTAATTGAATGGAGATTGTTGGAAGAAATGAAAACGTAAAATCACTTATAGTGGGCGATGTATTGAGATAGAAATATACTCTCGCGGACTTTTTAGTAGAACTTTTTATGCTGAACAATTCTTACACTCATAGTATATTGATATGTTGAACGGTTTGCCCAGCATAAGCTTAAAAAGCGCAAGGATGCTAGAATTGTTTTCGACTTTTTCACTCAAATCGTTACTGCTTGGCTTTCTTTGATCATTTTTTTTTCTACAGAAACCTTTCTCGGGATATCCTTTACAGAATGGTGAAAACTGCATCAAAATCTATCCAGTGGTTCTCGAGATTACCCGTGACACCCGAGAATCGGGGACTTAGTTTTATGCTAAGTAGAGATTGACTAAAGGTCATTTATCATTTTCTCTTAGGTCTGTTAAAGTAAGGAGAGAGACGTAATGAACATGCCAGAAAAGTTTGAATTAGTTCCTGTTAAATGTTTGTGGAAGGATGGTAAATGAAGAGTTGACAATTAACATGGGTTGTATAGAGGCCCCTGTTGGAACCACATGATCTTCAAGTTGATAGCCGTGGTACTGGAGTTATCTGGAAACTGCTCCCTTTGCGAGCTTTACGTTAGCAGTTCACAGTGTGGACATTTATTCTCGTGTGGACCGAGATAGCATTACTTTGCTGCGAGCTTGTCGGGATTATCAGACCACTTTACTCCAACATAAGCTGCGCCGGCTGCTAGCAGAGGCTCTTAGCGAACGTAAGGCACACTGGGACACTGTTTTTAAATTCCAACGATTATGATTTGATTTTATTCGAATCTTGCACAGAGAATCGGATATATTAAAAGTTTTTGGAAGAAATTTCCTTTTTACTATGTAAGTAGAGATACATTAACGTGGAGGGGCGTCCAAATCGGTATTCGTCTTCCATCTTCTGTGTTCCTTCAGTAAACATTTGAACTTTCGCCAAACCAATTGACAAGGCATGACTTCGTCTCCATAGTCAGGAGCAGATGACCTCGTTGTCCCGCCCCTTAAAGTAACAATAACTAACTAACTAACATCTCCATAGACGTTCTGTTCATGACGATTAATACAATAAACAAGGAACATATGATGATGATGATGTTAATTGTTGTTTTAAGGGGCCTAACATCTAGGCTATCGGCCCCTGATGGTTTGGGTGATCTTGAAGATGAAAATGAAAAGCGAACTTAAAACTAAAACTTACTACTAACCTACATACTAGAAGAAGAAATGGAAAACTAAAGGAGAATAAGGCAAATAAAGGACAGAAGGAAAAGAAATGCCCTCAACCCTCGAAGAAGGCGGATTGAGGGACTTGGAAGGAAGGAGAGCCATGAAAGGCAGATAGGAAAGTAAAAGAGGAGAGGGTCCGTCCCGAAGGTAAGGGACAAAATGGAGAAAACGGACCCAGCTCAGGAATCCCTCGGGGTCGCCAAACCCCGAACTCACCAGCCGTGAGCCCCTGAGGGTGTAGCATTATCTAGGGTGCACCAAAAGTGGTGGGGCTATATACACCCGGCCTCCTTAAGGGCCTAGAGCACAAGGCAGGAGGTAAAAGGAAGAGAAAAAGAAGGCTGACCCCTCGCAGAAGGAGGGTATCAGAAAAGATGAGACAAGGGCCAATTAAGGCGGGAAAGGAAGAGACTCCCTAGGCCTCGGATACCCTAATACCGTCGGGGTCAGAAGAGAACAAGATTTGACCAAGTGAGGTCGACATGAAAGAAGACGGAGAGGAGCCCGGCACAAGTAAGTGGAAGCAATGCCGGACTCAGCTGGGGCCCCGTGGTCGCCAATCCACGCCAACAAGATGTGAGCCCCTGGGGGTAAACAAGGAACAAACAAACAAGTAGGTTAGCAAGTAAGCAAATAAACAAACAAAATGTAAACAAATGATTGTGTAACGATGGCGCAGCGGTCAAGCTGTTTGCCTCTTACCATGGTAGACCGGGTTTGATTCTCGGTCAATGCATGTGAGATTTTCGAAGTGAAATGCCACTTCCTGTGGTTGGGATTCCACGTAAAAACGAAGTCCCGTGGCTCATGATCGCGAGATTAACGGTCACGTAAAACTACAAGCTTGTGTGCACTTTACCTTCTATCTTAACCGACCTTTATTATTGGAATGGAATTAAGTGAATCGTTCTTTATTCTGCTACATTGTTTTTATTCAGGCTCTGTGTTCAATGTGGAATGAAGGATATGCAAGGAGAAAGAATGTTTTGTAAGTTCACAGGTTCATAGGTTAATAGCGTCGATGTCAGATGCCAGCCCACCCTGAATGTCAACAGCTGTATTTACAGTATTTCGTTCGACTTAGCTTGTGTTGTTTGCTAGGGTAATCGCTAGGAACCGAGCATTCATGCACTAAAAATGATAAAATTTGCATGATATTATGCACTAACATGTAGAAAATATGCATTAAAAATTTAAAAAAGTAGTTCCGTGAAGGACTAAATAGCCTAGTTTCATATATCCTACTAATATTAATTACCTCTATCAACATACAAATTGTCAGTTTGATTGCTGTAGTAGATTAATAGATTTTGAGAACCGTCTAAATATTTCGGATGGTCGCCATGTTGGATTTTAATATATGTAGGCCATAGAGTTATGTGCTATTAGGTGACGATTATTGTGTAGGGTAGTTATGAAAATGTTGATTTCGATCGCATGATTAGAATACAAGAAATAAAACTTAATTTTCGAAATTCGCACAGCCGCCATCTTGAATTGAATTAAATTAGATAACAGTGCATTACAATGTGTATAAACATTTGCTGTACGAAATTTCATTGCGTTTGGATCATTAAATCGCGAGAAAAGTCCATTGGAAACTTTCAACTTCGCTTGGCCGCCATGTTCGTTTTGTAGTTAACCGGTATTTGAAAGTCTCATTGATGAACTACTTTAAGTAGTGCCCTTTATCTCCATAAAAATTTCGTGGTGATACCAGTAATAGTTTCAGAGATATAGAATGCCGGTGAAATATTTCGCACAGCCGCCATGTTGAGGTTATTTCACCGGCATTCTATATCTCTGAAACTATTACCTGTATCACCCTGAAAATTTGTACGGAGAAAAAGGGCACTACTGGAAGTTCATCTATAAGATATTCAAAAACCGGTTAAGTAAAAAACGAACATGGCGGCCAAGTGAACTTGAAAGTTTTAAATAGACTTTTCTCGCGATTTAATGATCCAAACGCAATGAAACATGGTACAGCAAATGTTTATACACATTGTAATGCACTGGTATCTAATTTAGTTCAATTGTTTACATAACCTCAAGATGGCAGCTGTGCGAAATTTTAAAATCTCGTTTTTACTTCTTGTGTCCTAATCAGGCGATTGAAGTTTGAATACTACACGTACACAATAACAATTAACATAAGTAGGATATATGAAAATAGGCTTTAGTTCTTCATGGAACTAGCCTACTTGCTTTTATTCGACACGACGCTCTTAGCAAACCCCTACAACCAACGTTCAGTGGACCGTACCGAGTTTTGTCTCGCAGTGACAAACATTTTCAAGTTATGATACCAGCGGGTAAACAAACTCTTTGCATAGACAGACTGAAATCAGCCTTCATGCTGCCCGAAACGACATCATCAAGCTCAGGAGGAACAACGTGAAGTGATCGTTGATCACTGTTCCAGCTACTACCCCCCATCTAACCCCACCACTCCTAGGCCAGCAATGACTGCCACGCAGCAGCAAACCAAGGAGGAACAACGCGAAGTGATCGTTGATCACTGTTCCAGCTACTACCCCCATCAAACCCCACCACTCCTAGGCCAGCAATGACTGCCACGCAGCAGCAAACCAAGACTACACGATCCCAAGAAGTATGCACACGTTGTCACTGGGGAGGGAGTGTGTTGTGGCCATGATTGATATTTTGTGTTCCATGAACATTTTGTACGAGTGATGCGCACTTCACTTGTTTTTGGTAACCAATAATGTAGTTTCCGTATCGTAGCGGTCAGCGTGGTTAGCTGCCGCCCCGGAGGTCCTGGGTTCGATTCCCGGCTCTGCCACGAATTCTCAAATGTGGTATGAGGACTGGAACGGGGTCTACTCAGCCTCGGGTGGTCCAAATGAGTAGAGGGGGTTCGATTCCCACCTCAGCCATCCTCGAAGTGGTTTTCCGTGGTTTACCCACTTCGTCTTCGGGCAAATGCCGGGATGGTGCCTACCGTGAGGCCACGACCGCCTCCTTCCCTCATCCTTGCCTATCCATCCTAACCTTCCAATCTCTTCCCTTATGAGGCCCCTGTTCGCTTTGCAGGTGAGGCCGCCTGGGCGAGGTGCTGATCACACCTTCCCAGATGTTCACAGCTCTAGGACACTGCCTGAAAAGGCGGTAGGGGTGAGTTCCCTCGCTGAGTCCGTGGGAGCCACCACCCTGTAGGGCAAAATCGATTAAATAAATTAAAAAATGTAGTTTCAAGTATTTCAGAATAAAGTTCAACCTTATTTGTTAGTGAGTGAATAAGACGTTGTGTTTGGTTATCATTAACAACTAACCACACCTGAAACAATCAAACAAACAAACAAACATACATACATACACACAAACAAATAGACAGGCTGAATGCGAGACACGCAGACTGGAGAGTTTGGGTATAAACCCACACTATGTTCGGGAAGCGCTACGAACACAGGACATGTAAACGAGAGCAGTAAACCGAAATGGGCGATAACTTGAACAAATGTGGTGCGATTTAAACGCAATGATGACCACAATTTTCAGTCGGGATGCGGACAATACTATCATACCACAAACACATTATTGTGATTCCGGTACAACTTCACGCTTTTCGAATAGCCTATTAAATCTAATTTTCCTCGTAATGAAGAGCCATTCACGTTCGTTATTTCAAACACATGACCACACACTTTCATTGAGATGTTTACGGCCCGTTTAAAGTTGAAACTAAATACATTAATACACATTTAAAACATTGTAAGTGATCCTTTTCCTCTCGAAAACATGGCATGTATTTTTAGCCTACTTTTCACATTTTGCAAAAATGAGGAAAAAGTAGACTTATGAGATCGATCCGGGAAAATGTGTGTCTGTCTGTCTGTCTGGCTGTGTGTGTGTCCCCCCCCCCCCCCCCCCTTATCAACTCCTAAACGGCTGCAGCAATCAAAATCAAATTTAGTATGAGTAAAGATGTGCACCGGAATATCTCATGTCCATATTTGAAAATGATGTCAGTGCTACCAACTGCTGAAAAAACGCACTAGAAATTTGAGCTCCATGTTGGATATCTCGCAAGGTATGCATGGGAGCTATTCCAAAATTTGTACACATGCTGATAATACTATTTCAGTTTAATTTCCAGGAGGCCAACAATGACAATGTTGCCAAAATAATGTTAAGCCTTCTGATAGTTCCAATGTTTAAATGCATATAACTTCTACACTATCAATTGGATTTTAACCAAATTTTGTATGTAATATCTGTACATAAGCAGATATGATTGAGCGTATTCTTAAAAGCCACCAGGGCTGCCAACTGTTAATAATTGCTCTCTCTATTTTTTTTTAAATCCAAATACCAATATATCAGAAAGTATGCAAGCCAACAGCTTTAAACTATGCACACGTATATTCTGACATTTTAGATTAATTTGGAGTAACTTATATACGTCAGTTCTACCAACATGATTACAAGCCTGCTGATAGTACCTATTTTTAAATACATGTAACTTCTATACTATCAGTTCGATTTTAACCAAATTTCGTATGTGCTATGTGTACCATAACAGATATGACTGTAAGCATTGTTAAGAGCAATCAGGGCTGCCAACTGTTAATAAATGCTGACTATATTTTTTAACCCTAATATCAATATATCAGAAAGTATGCAAGCCAACAGCTCTATACTTTGCACACGTATAGCACCTGACATTCTAGATTAATTTGGAGTAATTAATACAAGGCAGTGCTGCCATCATGATTCTATGCCTGCTGATATGTCCAATTTTAAAATACATGTAACTTCTATACTTACAAATGGATTTCATCCAAAATTGGCACATCAAGATATCATAATATTTCAGATTATTTCTGACCAGCACACGCATGACATTGTCGGCAACATGCTTTTACGCGTGCTGATAGATTCAATGTCTAACTGCATGTAACGTCCATTGGACTTCAACCTAATTTTGTATTCTGTACCTTAAGAGATTGAACTAAGAATATATTCAGTCGCTAGGGCTGCCAACTGTAGTGCTCTATTAGGCTACATTATACCAGGTATATTTTGAACTAATTAGATATTTCGATATTACCAACTTAATTTCGTCATTATTCTAGATAGGTTCATATGCTGTAGAATAATCATTGGCATGAAAAGTAGGCTGTATAGTTCTTGACAGAACTTCTTGTTTATTTTATTTTTAATAATCACACATTTCAAATATACAGGATAATCCGATGTAATGTATTGTACTCGTACACATGCTTTAGCCTAAATATCCCTGATTAGAATTAACAGTAAATCCACAAGCAAGCAACTCAATGTTTATAGTTAGTTAGTTAGTTAGGTATTGTTGTTTTAAAGGACGGAACCACGAGGTCATCTGCCCCCAACTCAACGTTTAATAGTACATTATGCAACGAGCCTATAATGGCAATAATTAAGACACGAGTATGTTTATAAAACGGGGGTAGCGAGTTTTATAATTTCCATACGAGTGTCTTAATTACCATTATAGGCGAGTTGCTTACGACTGTTTATGTTCGACGATAATTATAACTTTATTATATGTTTTAACATAAATATTCATAAATATCTGTTCAGTCACTAGAATTTTGTGATCGGTTGTTGCGCTGGGTAGGATATCTCGGTTTTCCAAGCTCTCTGGCCGACCGACGCATGCGCTCTGTGTGCTTCAATGCCATATTTGCAGATTGTGCACCAGTATTCAGTAAAACTGTCACCGGAGTCGTTTGAAAACAACGCGCTGTGTAGAAATTGGATTTGGGGATATTAAGGTACAGTGCTATTTCTTGTCTCATATTCACCAGTTTATTTACGCGAACATATGGACGGCGCACTTTCGGTAATTTATATAGACATGTTGGATTTTGAGCGCATGCGCGAAGGTATCCTTATCTAATTGGTCAAACAACTGTTTCTTGGGCTGTGATTGGTAAGAGAAACTGTTTCATAATGAAAAATATTGTTATAATGACCATCATTTTGATACAGTTTTCAGACATATAATAGTCAGGGTCGAACATAAACTATTTTATATTCGAACATAAATATTCATAAATATCTGTCGAGATTTCGCCAGTTTTATGTACTGAACAGAGCGCATAGGACGCAGAGAATACCTTGTATTAGACCATGGCCTCCTGGAGTACCTCACTATGACACTCGCAACGCAGTGAAATTTAAAATAGGGGGCCATGGAAGTGAGCGCAGGTGTGATGCTATCCTCACCTAATTGGTCACACAACTGTTTCTTGAGCTCTGATTGGTGGGAGAAACTGTATCATAATGAAAACTTGTACTGTAATGAGCCTCATTATAGTACAGTTTTCTGACATATAATATTTACATTTCGCCAGGGTCGTACATAAACATCCTTTAATGGCATAGACTAGATCTTCTATGTACACTATTCCTTTACGGGATATGAACTTGGGAATTAACGTACATTGCACCTTTAGGAGGTTTCTTCGGAGTGGAAGAATAGCCGGCGGGACCATATCACAGATTTATGGTATGTAAAAGAATCTTCCACTAACTACAAATATTGTGTGAAACTAAATTTTTAGGTTAGATTTGATTAACGCTGGTAAGTGATTTTAGGAAGGTGACAAAAATCTCGACACGCATGTCATTCGTGCTGGGTGCAAGGTTTGTTATTTGCGCCCAGAGGGCAGCTTGCATGTCGAATCTCGTCGTTCTTTGGAGCGCTATGGAAGTCTAGGAGGTTAGATATCTAAGCTCCTTAACAATATAGCGTTTTCTAGTAGAGAAATGAGAAACTTTGTGTTGGCGGAAAATCCCGAGATTAATTTTGCCATTATGAACACGGCCTAGTTAATTCAAATGGGTTCTTTAACATGCGAACATCGTATTACATGCATGCCGTGATTTTTGTCGCCTTTCAAAATTAACTTACCATGGCCAGGTTGTGGTTGGTAGTCCGACACGATAACCTCGCCCACCGTGGCAAGTATAATAATAATAATAATAATAATAATAATAATAAAGAACAAACAAAGGCATGATGCAGTTGCTAAAATCTTGCATCAGGAGTTGGCTGATAAGTTTCAGCTTCTAAAAGGAAAGAAAGTTCCGTACCACCAATATCAGCCAGAGTGTGTTCTTGAAAACAAGGAATACAAGCTGTATTGGGACCGAACTATTTTGACTGATCAATCGGTATCACACAACAGGCCGGATCTGGTGGTTGTCAACAAGAAAACCAAGCAAACTACCTTGATTGATGTTGCGATTCCTAACAACAAGAATCTCCAGTCAAAGCACATAGAAAAGATCAGCAAATACAGCGAGTTGGTCGACCGTATCAAAAGACAATGGCATGTAGGGCGATTGAAGACCATTGTCTCAAGTACGGGAGTGATCCCAAGTACCTTGCTCCAAGGGCTTAAAGAACTGGATTTGGATACTCGTCTGTACGAACTAATGCAGAAGGCAGTACTTCTATCAACTTCCAGAATCGTTCGGAAGTTCATGGGTAGCAAAATTCCAGCTTAGAAGTTGCTGTTTCAGTTACTATACTTTGGTTCACTGAAGCCCGTATAGTTACCTTGTAATGTACCAGAAATGAGTTATATGTACTGTATATTATTAATAATAATAATAATAATAATAATAATAATAATAATAATAATAATAAAAACATATCAATGAATCGATGTAAGTCAGTGTAACGGAGGATCTTATACTTCTATTTTTATTGTTGATTTAGCCCCGTGCACTTGGATGTGTGTATAGGAATCTAGAGCACAGTATGGCTGAGCGGTATAGGAGCTGAATGAGGGATACTGTTGTTTGCATGTTATTGGACGAGCCACTCATTATGGGGGCGTGGACAGCTGACAGCCACGTGATTAATGGTCCTGGAACTAGGACGCTCAAACTGATGAGGTCCTATTCAACTTGCTAGAGATACTGACGGGTCCAGCTTACCCATCCCACCACATCCTGAGCTCACGAGAACACAAACAGTATTTCACTCACGTCAAGGATTGCTGTTGTTGGTTCATTTACGAACATCAATATCATGTATCCCCGTGTAGCCTTCTTCTTCGTCTTCTTATCGTGCATGTCCGTTTCGGACGCTGGTGATCAGCATGGCTATTCTAGCTTTATCTGTGGCAATTCGGAACAGTTCCTCAGAGCTTTTGGTTGGTTGGTTGGTTGGTTGGTTCTTAAGTTTAGGGGTTGCGACAACGCGGCCATGTAGCCCCGTGTACTTTGGGTGTGTGTAGAATCTGGCTGATAACCGGTGTTAATTGTGATGACTGTATTAGTGTGTGTTAACTTATCTGTTTTTTAATTTAAGTACAGACTGCAACTTAGATTTTTTTCAAATACTTCAAATACTTTTGGGCCTCCGTGGCTTAGGCGGCAGCGCGCCAGCCTCTCACCGCTTGGTCCGTGGTTCAAATCCCGGTCACTCCATGTGAGATTTGTGCTGGACAAAGCGGAGGCAGACAGGTTTTTCTCCGGGTACTCCGGTTTTCCCTGTCACAATTTCATTCCAGCAACACTCTCCACTATCATTTCATTTCATCTATCATTCATTTAATCATTGCCCCAGGGGAGTGCGACAGGCTTCGGCAGCCGGCACAGTTCATATCCTCGCCGCTAGATGGGGGCTTCATTCATTCCATTCCCTGACCCGGTCAGTTGGCTGGAAGCAGGCTGTGGATTTTCATTTTCACTTCGTACTTTTGCCGCCAAGCGCCACCGTCAACGATTACTAGGCCAAGTTCAGAACTTAGCTACTAGACGCCACCGCAGTCGGCTCTTGGCAACGAACGTAGAAACCTAAGAGCGTTGTTTACATTCTTAACCTATTCAATTTAGCTTCACACAGGTGTAATTAGTGGAAGGATCTTTAACATGCCATAAATCTATGACATGGGACCGCCGGCTTTACTTCCCCTCCGAAGGAAGGCGTACTGAGGGATTTTTAACGCTCTTAAAAAATCCGACGGCTTCGGCCGGCTTTGAACTCGCTATCTTGGGCATAGAAGCTCAGCATGCTACCGACTACGCCACCTAAGCCGCTCTTCAGAGCTTTTGTTGAACCAGGTTCTAAGGTTGTCGAGACAGGAAATTCTCCTTCTGCCGGGCGATCTCCTTCCTTCTATTTTTCCTTGTAGTAGCCTATAAGTTGAAGCAGCTCATACCTTTTTTGATTCGTCATAATGTGACCAAGGTACTGAAGTTTATGACACTTAATGATGTTGATCAGTTCTGGTCTTTTTTCAACTCTGCGTAGAATTTCCTGATTTGAAACTTTATGAATCCATGATATTTTCAGTATTCTTCTATAAAGCCATAGTTCAAAGGCTTCAAGTCTAACAGTGGTAGCCTTTGTAAAGGTGCATGTTTCTACACCATACAAGAGAACTGAGAACACATAGCCTATCACCTGAGGAGCCGTAGATTGGTGTTCATGGTAAGATCGTGGCTTTTGAAATTTGAGCTCATTGAGTTGAAAACACTTCTCGCCTTTCCAATGCGACATTTCATCTCTTGAGAACTGTCCCTACTTGGGTTATTATTTATTTAGCGTATGGCTTTTAATGCCGGGAGTGTCCGAGGACATGTTCGGCTCGCCAGAGGCTGTAGCAGCTTCAAGCGGACACCCATAGGTTGATCTACAAGTTCCGTTCAATTTCAAGTAGTTCCAACGTTCACTACCAGATGTCACTGACACCTAACGGTGAACGTTGGAACTTTGATAGAGCGTTTCATCGAAATCTAACCTGCAAATTTAGCTTAACACAAGTTTAATTAGTGGACGGTTCTTTTACTTGCCATAAATCTATGACATGGGACCGCAGGCTTTACTTCCCCTCCGAAGGAAGGCAAACTGAAGGATTTTGACGCTCTTAAAAAATCCGACGATTTCGGCCGGGTTTGAACCCGCGATCTTGGGCATAGAAGCTCAGCATGGTAGCAACTACGCCATCGAAGCTCTGTGTATATAATTTGTCTGATAACCTGTGTCTCTGTCTTGTCTGTACTGAGTGTTTGTAATTGAAACTGGGATTAGGAAGAAGGTAGTTTTGGCCTTAAGTTAGGTGACATTCCTACATGGAATTGAATGGAATCCGAAAACCAATTGTATGTTGGATGAGGTGGGAATCGAACCCATCCCTTCTCTGTTTAGCCTCACGAGGCTGAGTAAATTAAATTTCTTAGCAGAGCTGGCAATCGAGCCCAGGATCTTCGAATTCGGAGTCTCAATACGTAACCCAAGACCACAGAAGACGGCGTATTCCAGATACACCTTCCCGGGGAGATGACAGATGACTTCACTGTTCCGCCCCTTAAAACAACAATAAACAACACCTTACAGGTTTAAGTTATTATTGGCTGACTAAGTGATAACTAGGGCCCGGATGTTGATGACAAGTCATCTTTTTTACTGAGCTGTCTGAAACAATGGTGAAGTACATAGAAACTCCGGACGGGCCACCCCGTCTTCAAAAATATCATTTTTATTTTGTATATTGTATCTTTTTGCATTTTTTTTGCTATTTTTTCATTTTAAGAGCATTTTCTTAAGTTTGGTAGATTTTTTTTGTCTTATTTTAGAGAAATCGGCCCTTTAAGGTCATCTTTTTCCAATTTAGTTATGCCACAGCTTTATATGAGGGAGTTACGTCTCTCAGAGTTAAGAAGAAGCTAGTAGCTGATACAAGATAATTTAAATTGAAATATTGATTCCATTTTCTTAATCAACTGGGTGGAAACTAGTCTTAGCAACAATCGTGGCGAAATTGCTGCAGGTAATGCATCAAAACTGAAAAAAGTGCTGGACAAAAACACCGGGTATAAAACATTATGCAAAATCTTAGACAATCTTTCTGGTGAAAACTACTGAATGGGTGGGGTTGAGGAGGATTTAGCAGCAAATGACCTTCCTCACTTCAAGTACGCTTCGATCACATCAGTTGATGTTGAAAGCAGCTTTCCGAGACATAAAAACTTGTTGGCAGATAATCAGAATGACATTCGTAGTGCAGTGCAACTCAGACTAAAGTGAACATAAACCTTTTGTTAAGAGCTAGAAATCTATTTTGATTGACTTTTCAGTTTGTTCTTGAAACATTGGTGAGTTTATTATTATAAGATCATTTTCTAATTTTTATGAAATTTATTACAGTCATTTTTTGAAAATTTTAAGTGCATTTTTTAAACTTCCTTACGGCATCAACATCCTGGCCCTAGATGGTTATAGGGTCGATTCTAGAACATCAAGCCATTTAATTCTTTGTTTATTATGCCATTATTTGAAGTGCATTTTGGTTCAACAATTTTTTTAATAACTTATTATCCCAGCTCGGTTTCACCCTCAGACTCTCAGAGTGATCATTCCTCTACCGTCGCAAGGACAGTGTCTGGGAGCTGAACACACTTTGTCAGCTGATGGCGACAGGCCGACCTCTAACTTGGGTCTAATTAGGGAAAAGATTTTGGAAGGAAGATAGTCTCCGTGGCTTAGGCGACAGCATGCCGGCCTCTCACCGCTGGGTCCGTGGTTCAAATCCCGGTCACTCCATGTGAGATTTGTGGTGGACAATGTGGAGGCAGACAGGTTTTTCTCCGGTTACTTCGGTTTTCCCTGTCACAATTTAATTTCAGCAACACTCTCCAATATCATTTCATTTCATCTGTCATTCATTTAATCATTGTCCCAGGGGAGTGCGAAAGCCTGCGGCACCCGGCACAGTTCATATCCTCGCCGCTAGATGGGGGCTTCATTCATTCCATTCCCTGACCCGGTCGGTCGACTGGAAGCAGGCTGTGGATTTTCATTCTTCATTTTGGAAGGAAGATGGCCATGGATCTGTTGAAAGAAACCGTCCCGGCATTTGCCTGCTGGTGAAAACGGGATGCCATGAAAGCCATTTTCAGGACGGCCTAGGTGGGATTCGAACCCACCTCTCCCGATGCCAACGCTTGGCCGGTTTGCTATAACAACGATTGTTAAATTTACTGTTATTTGTTAGAAGAGAGCGGATTGTAATGTTATGTGACAAATGAAGTTCTTAATTTTGTGTAGGCCATGTAATCTTTGTTGTTGTTGTTTGGGTTTTCAGTATTTTGACTGGTTTGATTTTGATGCAACTGTTCGTGCACCCTGTCCTGAGCTAATCGTTTCATCTCAACATAGCTACCGCAACATACATACGAGGCAATCTTTTTAGCATATTCTAACCATGGTCTACCCCTACAGTTCTTGTCCTCCATAACATAGTTCGCTATTCCTAGGTGATTTAGTATGAGTCCTACCAAGCTATCTATTCTCTTTATAAGCAGCCGCCAGAACCATATATCCTCTCTCATTTGTCCTAATAGTCTACTTTTTTTTCTTTGTTACTCATTCTACCCATCTGATCTTCATCATTCTCCTGTAACACCACATTTCAAACGCTTCAATTCTGCTCTTTCCTGCTGCTGCTGCGCCAACAGTCCAAGTCCCTCTCTTTTTTAAAAAAAATTCTTATCGTTGTTGTAGTGGTGGCGTGGTGGTCTGGATTTGTTTACAAAGATTTACAAAGCTGCTATTAATTTAAGGTAGACGACCGCTTGAACACCAAATGAGGTTGTTTTGTATTGTGTACATGAAGTACAAACCATTAAGATGTTAACCAGAACATGGCCCTTAACCCTTTATGGATAGTGGTCTCTATATTAACCACCTGTAATAAGGACAGTTTGTGCTTTCAAAGAGGCTGATAGTTGAATCTTTAAGCCAAATTTTGGAGAATTTTCATGCCGAAGTGCTAGAATTTCTCAAAATCACATATTATATACGTATCTACTTGACGTAATGTGTTGGATAAAATTAAAAAATAAATAAAACTAAAATCATTAACAATTAAAGTGTAAAATAAAATATAAATATAGAATTAAAAATCATAAAAATAACATTTTAATAATAAAAGAACTATAAAAATTAAAATAATAAAAGAATTATGAAAATAATTAAAAGAATCAATTCGAAATTAGTTAATTAATTAATTCAATAAAGAAATATCAAAATTAAATATATAAGAACATAAATTGAAAATTTAAAATAAATTAAAATGTAAAAACACATTAAAAAACAAGAAGTTCCGTGAAGAACTATACAGCCTACTTTTCATGCCAATGATTATTCTACAGTATATGAACCTATCTAGAATAATGACGAAATTAAGTTGCTAATATCGAAATATCTAATTAGTTCAAAATATACCTGGTATAATGTAGCATAATAGAGCACTACAGTTGGCAGCCCTGGTGACTGAATATATTCTTAGTTCCATCTCTTAAGGTATAGAATACAAAATTTGGTTGAAGTCCAATGGACGTTACATGCAGTTAGACACTGGATCTATCAGCACGCGCAAAAGCATGTTGCCAACAATACCATGCGTGTGCTGGTCAGAAATAATCTGAATTATTATGATATCCTGTTGTGCCAATTTTGGATGAAATCCATTTGTTAGTATAGAAGTAACATGTATTTTAAAATTGGACATATCAGCAGGGAGTTGGCAGCACTGCCTTGTATTAATTACTCCAAATTAATCTAGAATGTCAGGCGCTATACGTGTGCAAAGTATAGAGCTGTTGGATTGCATACTTTCTGATATATTGATATTAGGGTAAAAATAATATAGACAGCATTTATTAACAGTTGGCAGCCCTGATTGCTCTTAACAATACTTATAGTCATATCTGTTATGGTACACATAGCACATACGAAATTTGGTTGAAATCCAACTGATAGTATAGAAGTTACTTGTATTTAAAAATTGGTCCTATCAGCAGCCTTAGAACCATGTTGGTAGAACTGAAGTATATAAGTTACTCCAAATTAATCTAAAATGTCAGGTACTATACGTGTGCATAGTTTAAACCTGTCGGCTTGCATACTTTCAGATATATTGGTATTTGGGTGAAGAAAATAGAGAGAGCAATTATTAACAGTTGGCAGCCCTGGTGACTCTTAAGAATACACTCCGTCATATATGTTTATGTACACATATTACATACAAAATTTGGGTGAAATCCAATTAATAGTGTAGAAGTTATATGCATTTAAAAATGGGACATATCAGAAGGCTTAAAATTATTTTGGCAACACTGTTATCGTTCGCCTCCTGGAAATTAAACTGAAATAGTATTATCTTCATGTGTGCCAATTTTGGAATAGCTCCCATGCATACCTTGCAAGATATCCAACATGGAGCTCAAAATTCTAGTGCGTTTTTTCAGCAGTTGGTAGCACTGACATCATTTTCAAATATGGACGTGAGCTATTCCGGTGCACATCTTTACTCATACTAAATTTGGTTTTGATTGCTGCAGCCGTTTAGGAGTTGATAGGGGGGGGGGGGACACACACACAGCCAGCCAGACAGACAGACAGACACACATTTTCCCGGATCGATCTCATAAGTCTACTTTTTCCTCATTTTTGCAAAATGTGAAAAGTAGGCTAATAGTTTTGCCCTATAAAGGGTTTACGAGCTTTACTAATAGGCTACAGGGTTATTGTGAAGGGAAATGACCTCGATGTTTCGCTCCTTAGGACACTAAACACCACCATCACAATACTATAGCCTACCTGTTGTTCCAGTAGACGCACTATTGGCAAGGATGGAGTGTTTTAATCCGGCACCTCAGTTGGTTTGAGCCTCAGCTCGGAAATCAGAAAGTTTTGGTTCTTGTCTTGGTCGTGCCAGTTGATTCAACTCTCTCTTTAACATGTTGATGGCTTTGGGGCAGATTATCTCCTAGTTCCGCCCCTTGAAACAACAATAATTAACATGTTGATGGATTATACTTTATGCACACAATACAACCTAATAGCTGCCAAATGCTTTTGATATTTACTTGATTTTGTTTTTTTGTCTCTTTATCACCAGCTCAATAGGGAGAACAATTTTCAATAGCATCCTGTATTTTAAATGTGCATGTATGATATGTAATGACCTGAACAAGGTTTGCTAATTCCTTTTTCTTTTCTTTACAGGTAAGTTGTTCGAGTGTTGAGCAGCAAACTTGCAAGTAAGAGCAGATCATTTAATTTTTAAGTGTTTATTTTCCTTTTATTGTGAAGTTTATTGGCATAATGGGAGAAGAGGCAGAAATCTCTTAGCCTACTTGTTACTTCCCCTTTATCTTTTTATTTATTTTTGTTTTTCTTTATTTTAATTTTCTGTTTTTTAATTTAATTTATTTTATTGTATTTTGTTTAATTTTGATTTATTTTGTAAGTTAATTTTGGTATTTTTAAATTTTTATTTTATTTTATTAGCCTATATATTATCATATTTTATCGTATTTGATATTTTTAGCTTAATTTTATTTTGTATTATTTTTTAGTCTTTTATTTTATTTCATTTTGTTTTATTTTATTAATTTATATTTTGTTTTTATTTACTTCGCAGTGTTTGCAGTTTTTTTTATCGAAAACCTTTATTGTAATTTGTTTGTTTTATTTCAATTTGCTTTTTTCCATTTTCTATTATTTTGCTTTGTTTTATTTTATTTTATTCATTTTACTGTGTTTAATTTGATTTTGTTTTGTTTTGTTTTATTTTATTTTGGCCTACTGTGTTTTATTTCATTTTATGTTATTTTATGTTATTAGTTTTATTTTATATGTTTATTTGACTTATTCTGTTTTAATTTAATTTAATTTTTCTTAGTTTATCTTTTTTTGTTTGTTTTATTTCAATTTTCATTTTTTATTTCTTATGTTGTTTATTTAATGTGATTTGTAAATTTGTTCTTTTGGTCTTCGCATAGCCTATTTGTGTCTGATTTTACGCCAAGTCGAATCATCGCTGTTGTACTTTTAAATGATGTTCAAAATCTAAAGATTATGAGTTTGGTTCGGCCAATGCAGCTGTAGGCTACTCTGGAATAATCTACCAGCGACCTCATGTACAAAACACGCTCTCCTTTCATGTGAACTCTGAACTATACCTGTGAGTGTACTGTAATCCGCTTAACGTGATCCGAGCCAAGTGCCGCGTCGGTCAGCAAGAACAAACCTGCAGTGACTCACCGAACAAAGCCCATATTTTATACAGTAGGTGATGAAGAACAAATGGTTGCCGTCCCTCATTGTAACAGTATGTGCTCAACCCTGCACAAATACACCTCATGCTGTCCGTCCGAGAATTGAACCCGTGATTCAACGGCGAAAGGTCGACATCTAACCAGTTGAGACACTGGAGACCCTATACGACATTTTTAGCCTACTTTTCACATTTTGCAAAAATGAGGAAAAAGTAGTCTTATGAGATCGGGCAAATGTGTGTCTGTCTGTCTGTCTGTCCTTCTGTCTGTCTGTCTATCCTTCTGTCTGTCTGGTGTGTGTCCCCCTCCCCCCTATCAACTCCTAAACGGCTGCAGGAATCCAAACGAAATTTGGTAGGAGTAAAGATCTATAGCTGAATATCTCACGGCCATATTTGAAAATGATGTCAGTGCTACCAACTGCTGAAAAATCGCAATTGAAATTTTAGCTCCATGTTGGATATCTTGGATGGTATGAATGGGAGCTATTTCAAAATTGGCATACGTATAGATAATAATATTTCAGTTAAATTTCCAGGAGGCCATGCATGGCAATGTTGCCAAAATGATTATAAGCCTGCTGATAGGTCTAATTTTAAATGCATATAACTTCTATACTATCAATTGGATTTCAACCAAATTTTGTATGTAATATGTGTACATAAACAGATATGACTGGGCGTATTCGTACGAGCCACCAGGGCTGCCAACTGTCAATAAATGTTATTTCTATTCTTTTATCCAAATGCCAATATATCAGAAAGTATGCAAGCCGACAGCTTTAAACTATGCACACGTATAGTACCTGGCATTCTAAATTAATTTGGAGTAACTTATGTACATCAGTGCTACCAACATGATTCTAAGACTGCTGATAAGACCAATTTTTAAATACATGTAACTTCTATAATATCAATTGGATTTCAACCAAATTTCCTATGTGCTATGTGTACCATAACAGATATGACTATGCTTATTCTTAAGAGCAACCAGGCCTGCCAACTGTTAATAAATGCTGTCTCTATTTTTTACCCAAATATTAATATATCAGAAAGTATGTAAGCCAACAGCTTCAAACTTTGCACAAGTATAGTACCTAACATTCTAGATTAATTATGAGAAACTAATATACGTCAGTGCTGCCAACATGACTCTAAGCCTGTTGATAGGTCCAATTTTCAAATACTTGTAACTTCTATACTAACAAATGGATTTCATCCAAAATTGGCACAGCAAGATATCATAATATTTCAGATTATTTCTGACCAACGCATGCGTGACATTGTTGCCAACATGATTTTACGCGCGCTGATAGATCCAATGTCTAACTGTATGTAACGTCCATGCTACCCATTGGACTTCAACCAAATATTGTATTCTGTATCTTAAGAGATGGAACTAAGAATATATTCAGTCACCAGGGCTGCCAACAGTGGTGTTCTATTAGGCTACAGGTATATTTCGAACTAATTAGAAATTTCGATATTACCAACTTAATTTCGCTATTTTTCTAGATAGGTCTATATAGATTGGCATGAATCTTAAATTTTAAGAAAAGTAGGCTCTTTAGTTCGTCACGGAACTTCTTGTTATTTACCATAAAGTAACTCTCAATGATTGTAATTAACACAGAACAAAACTGCAATTAACTGAAATATACTGATTTTATAAATATGTAAATATTATGTATTTCTATGTGATAATAAGTGAAAAGCAGGAATGTATGTATTTATAGAAAAAAGGTTAAAATATGTAGGCTATTTACATAAAAACATATTTATATAACTAAACATACGATCCCTAATGATCATAGTTCTTGTTCTAACTCAGTGGTTCTGAGCCCGTAGAAGTCTGCGGACCACTCAGCCCGAAATTGAATCATGTGGGCCCCCCCCCCCCCCGTTTCCCCCAAAACACCTTATCAGTTCTAACCCTTCATCAATAACACTTATTTTAAAGATATTTCATCTCCGCAAATTCATTCGGACGATTCTCGTTCAACGCACAATGTTTTCCAAATCCCCATTTATTAGCTACTTTTGTATACATGCTGGTGGACCCTTTTCTCCCGCGGCCCACCTGTGGTCCGTGGACCACCGGTTAAGAATCACTGTCTAACTGAATAGCGTTAATTACAATACTTTGAAATTGACCTCAACAATCGCAATTAATTTCCTCGTTGTTTGAATTGTTAGAATTATCGACTCCGTGCGCTAAAGGGGGAATTGAGAGGCGATAGATATCCCTACGGCCTTCACACTCCCATCCGCCATTTCAGTATCGCTGTGAGTGAACAGGAAGTACCCGCGTTGTTGTTCATGTTCTTGGCTGGCTGCGTGAAATTCTCGCTTGCTGTGCCCAAGGCGCAGTCAGCTGGCATTTGAGGGTGGGCAAATGCGAGGGAGCCGTGTCAGTAGATTTACTGGCACGTTAAATAGCCTCTTCGGGGGAAAATTCCGGTACCCCAGACGGCGAAGCCAGAGTAGTTAAAAGGGACGTAAAACCATTATTATTATTATTATTATTATAGTTTATTGTTTAACAACATTATCACGGCAAATACCGGCTACATTTTCTGTTACAGCCTGGTTCGGCCTTAGCAAGGAACCATCTGTACTGAGATAATTTCTATTATACTGTTCAGAGACTTCACATCCAGGTCGTGCCCGCAGTCTTCACGAGTCTCCTTCATTTGTAGGATGAGCTAAATTCCCATCTGGATCATCAAGCCTTGCTGAGTATTCGGCCAGTGTATTGTCACCAAGGAACTTCCTAACAATATGGCATGTGTTTAACAGAACTGCCTTCTGAAGTTCAATATATATCTGCGGGTGCAGATTCAATATTGATAGACTACTATGGAGAGTTTTCGGTATAACACCAGTACACGATACAATTATTGGGATGGTAGTCACCGAATCAAGTTTCCACATCTGCTTTACCTCAATTGCCAGCTCTGTGTACTTCGATATTTTAGTAGCAGCTGTTGTTTGGATGTTTTGAGTGTTGGGACATGCGATATCTATCAGTAATGCCTCTTTGTGTACTTTATTGATGACTATGATATCTGGCCGGTTGTTACTGACTGCGACATCTGTCACAACTCCTCTGTCCCAATAGAGCTTGTGTGTGGCATTTTCGAGTACTGCAGATGGTATGTATTTCCAATAGGGGACGGAACTTTGAAGAAGTTTGTACTTCAATGCCAGTTTCTGGTGGACAATGTTGGCAACTTGGTCGTGTCGATGTTTGTAGTCAGTGTTGGCAAGGTGGGAACAACCTGATATGACGTGTTGAATGGTTTCACTACATTTGCCACAGCGGCGACATTTCTCACTCTCTGTTGCTGGATCTTTTATGATAAATTTCCGATAGCTTCGAGTAGCAACAACTTGGTCTTGGATAGCTACAACAAATCCCTCTGTTTCCGGAAAGAAGACCGAGTGGGTCAGCCATGCGTGCGACGCTAACTTGTCGATGTGAGGCTGGTCCAACTCATGTGGAAACTTCCCATGAAGCGCCTTCTGTTTCCAATTCCCGATCTTGTGTTCAGTAGTTTTCATTTCTTTTACTGGTGGATCTAAAGATGACAGATGGAGCGGTGTGTAATTATCATCAGCTGAAGATACAGTGTGATGGAGAGGGGATGTTTCTCCTTTGTTGTGGAAAAATGCACGCAGAGTTGTCACTTGTTTTGCATGAAGGTTCATGATGTCTATCAGTCCTCTACCACCTTCAGACCGAGGTAGAGTCAGGCGCTCTGTTGCTGATTTCGGATGGTGCATACGATGGCGTGATAAAAGCACCGATGTTTTTCGTTGCAGATCGTGCAGTTCAGTTTGAGTCCACCTGATTATACCAAAGGAGTATGTAACTACGGGCATTGCAAATGTGTTAACTGCCTTAATGATATGTTTAGCGCTAAGTTTTGAAGAGAGAATACTGCGAAGCCGTGAAGTATACTGCTCAGTTATGTTCTTCTTGATATCACCGTGTCTGAGACGGGTACTCTGGGCGAACCCAAGATATTTGTACAATGCGCCTTCCTCCAACGGCTGAATACTTCTTTGTCCCTCTCCAACTGGTATTCCTTGTGCAGAGTGCGAGCCTCTAATAACAGTCTGTGTTCTGCACTTATCAAACCCAAACTGCATATGGATATCTGAAGAAAAGCTCTGAGTGATAGAGATAAGATATTGTAGGTGCACTTTAGTTGATGCATACAGTTTAATGTCATCCATGTAAAGAAGATGGTTCATCCTGTACGCTTCACCATGATTACCCTTAATACTAAATCCGTATTTGCTACTGTTCAGGATTTGCGAGAGAGGATTCAATGCCAGACAAAACCAGAGTGGGCTTAGCGAGTCTCCTTGGAAAATTCCTCGGCGAATCGGTATTAATGAAGATGTTAAACGAGTGCCACCCACTGTAAGTTGGAGGGCAGTGCTCCATGAAACCATTGCGCACTTCAGGAAGTTCACTATAATAGGGTTGACCTTGCAAATCTCCAAGCTCTGTATAAGCCATGTATGAGGCACGGAATCGAAAGCTTTTTGGTAATCAATGAAGCAGGCATAAAGATTTCGTGATCTACGACAGGCCTGCTCTAATGCCACGGCATCAATGGTGAGCTGTTCCTTACATCCTTGAGAATTCCTTCTGCAACCCTTTTGCTCCTCTGCGAGAATGGCGTTTTCCTCACAATGCGCACGAATTCGGTTAGCAATAATGGATGTAATGATCTTATAAAAGTTTGGCAAGCAGGTGATGGGGCGATATTTAGATGGATTTGTGATTTTAGAGTCCTTTGGCTTGAGATAGGTTAACCCTCTGGCTAGGAAAACTGGAAATGCAGCAGGATTTTCCAGAAAACATTGTATGTGAATAGCCAGTAAACGGTGGGTGCATGTGAGCCTTTTATAGTAGTAATTATGGATCCGGTCAATTCCAGGCGCTTTCCAATTCTGTAGGCAGCTGATGACCTGGCGTAGTTCCTCAACATCAACGTCTGTATGTGCCATTTGATTTATTCGTCTGGTAGCATTCTCTATTTCCTTCAACCACGGAGCTTCATTGTTGTGTTCTTCCGGCCTAGACCATATTGATGACCAGTAGTCGGTAACACTCTCCGCACTGGGTCCTTCTGGAGAATCATTCTGAACTTGAGGTGTCTTTTTCAGGTTTTCATAGAACTTTCTCTCATTTCTCTTGAAGTCATTGTTCTGTTTCTTCCGTTCGGTAGTGTTCTGGTATCTCTTAAGACGCTTAGAGAGGGCTGCAAGTTTTTGTTTATAAGTATCAAGTACTTCTGTTATCACTGCGTCCTCGGGGACCTGAAATTCTTCTAGTGAGGAGTCTATCATGATCCTTCGTATGCGGTTGTTCAGACGTCTACTTCTCACTCCACTCTTATACTGTTGCAGTCTGTTCACATTCTGGCGTAGTTGTTCAATGCGTTGTTTTAAACGTTTTGCCCATGGTGGATCACTGGGTTTCCTTGCAGCAGACTGTTGGTTTGGAGGGCGTGGCCTACCCCCATTAATTCGTACTGCAGCTAGTGCTGCACAATAGATAGCAGTATGAACCTCCATGAAAGATTGGTGCTCTTCTAAATAGTTGGGAAGTACGGTTTCGTTCAGTTCTTTCAACACCATGGCAAACTTGCGGGAAGACTGCTGCCTCGGAAGTATAGGACGTTGGGTAGGGTCAGTACCTGCATATTCAAGCAGAGTTGAATTAAATTCGTCTTGGATCTTGGAATGATGGCTTGTTTCCCCATTATGAGGTTCATTTACGTGAGTCGATTCATTCAGGGAGACCTCATTATCAGTATTTATTTGGCTAGTTTCACCACTTGCAGCTGAGGGATATAGTTCATGAGATATCTCCTGTCTGATTCGATCCAGAACAGGGTCGGGAACTAAATGATTCTTTACAATTGCTCTTCTTTGATCCGCGACTCGTTGCTCAGTGATGCTAAACAGAGGATACTGCTGCTTGAAAGCCGCATGCAGGGCTTGGCGGTAGTTTGTTATATCTGTTTCAAGACGAGTTATTCGATAATATGCCCGCATGATATATTCATTCATATGAGATTCCCATTTCATGCGTTTTCTGGGCTTACCTGCGAGAGTGGTTGTATTTATTACAAAGGCACTGCCGTCAGGTGCGGTGCGAGACTCGAGATTTTGTGTACCGCCAATATCGTCTTGAGCTGCTGGAGCTTCTTCGGGTCTACTGATGGGTGGACAGCAGCTTGTCATCCCACTGCCACCGGTTTGCGTATTGTCACCTCTAGCGGTGGTTCTAGAGGTAACCTGCCGTATCACAGGCAGTGACATTTCTTAAAGCAAATTACTATTATTGCCTTTCCTGTGTGCTTTTTATACCTTCAGCCAGGTATTGCCTGGGTATTGCCTTTGATACCTATGGCAAGGTTTACAACACTCCTGTGAATGCTAGTGTGTTATTCTGACTGATCGACGCAGATTCTTTGTAAATATGTGATCCAACTGATGCCATTTAACTCAATCCTAACCCTTGTTTCTAACGAAATAAACGATATTACACAATTAATATCAGTTATAGGGACCCAATTGGACTAATTGAGTAAACGGAGTAATAAACACACAATACAGGGCATAGATTGAACTATTTTAAACGGAATATTTGTGGTAATGTTAACCTAACCTGTACCAGCAATTCCAAATGGTCGTGATAACGTGCAAAATCCGACGACGTCCGGCGACCAGCGTCAATATTCAGCCAGTGCACGAACTTGTGAAAGGCGATCGTCGCATTAATGTTCCCGAGATTGCTTCAGACGTGTTGGAAGTGTCCATACAGTTCGAGTTGTATCGGACACAGTGGCGGTCGGTAATAAGGATGCAGTGTTCCACAACGACTAGATTTGTTAAATAAATGAGTAAATAAATATATAAATAAATAAAACCGAAGCGCAGCTGTTGGAGATCGAATTCTAAAAATGGAAAGAGCATATGGATTAACGAAAAATATCTACAACAAGAAGTGCATTTCCTGGAATACGAAAATGAGGCATTATAACACTGTCGCAACACGGAATGTCTATTTGCCAATGAATGCCTCTTGATGAGCTATAGCCTCGAAAAACTAGAAGTCCTGGAAAAGATAATTATTCTAAGAAAGATCAGTTCGGACTGAAGACGGATGGAAACTGCGAAGCAACAGTGAAGTCTACCAGAACATGGAAAGAATGTCAGAGACCATGCGGAAAAGGAGGCTGACATTCCTAGGACATCTATACAGAATGCACAAACGTAGATTAACAAAACGAATATTCGACTATCTCTGGACGAAAAAGACCACTCCAACTTGGACTAAGGAAGTTAGGAAAGATTTAGAAAAGTTGAACAACACAGAGTTTCAGATGCTTTAAGAGTAAAGTGAAAAATCTGGAAGGGTTTCAAGATGGAGGAAGACCTAAGAAGTGGACGAACTTGGACAGAAGATCAAGGGAAACAAGCCAGTGACCACATTGGAGATAGAGGAAAGTCCAGGCAAATGAGAAGAAAAAGAAATAAAGTTGTTGCGTGATCCTAAGTGGTCAAGTAAACTCGGCTGGTCGTTGCTCGTTGTTTGCAACAAGGCTGCAGAGGGGCAGACGAAGATTTGCCGTCTACTGCCGATACCAAGCCTCGCTCTCTTATTTAAGCGTGAGTGTGACACTTGCGGTTCTCTCTCGCCCTCGTTTAGCTTATAACTTACGCTGTTTAGTTATCGTGAAGTATTTCTGATAATCAATTTAATCTCGTGGTGAATGTGATGTTCTCAGGAATGCGGCATTCGTGACGAATAGGCTACATCAAGAGTTTAGTGCTTTTCAGTCGGTCAACACGAATGTACCCAAAAGAGATGGGTTATGCCCTAATCCTGAAATAAATTACATGAGATTAATAAAACACTAGGATGACCAGTTTCGATCGTCAAGCGATCATCATCAGATCCATTACACTTAGGCTACAAAATCTATGTTTGAAATACAGGTGAAAATATTTACAATATGTACAATTATTTAGTTGCAGTATTGGTACTGCAACTGTCAGTGTATGCTAAATGCAGTATATATGTTAGGTGAAATGCTAAATGGTGATAGCTATCCGAAGATTGTACTTTAGAGAGATTATATGGTTGTAAACTATGGTTAAACTATAAAATTTTAGGCTAACTACTTATCTGATTGTCTTCCGTACTACAGCTACTCGCAGTTTTCGTGCTCACTGGAACTCACTGTGCGGTCGACTGCGTGGTTATCTTAACGACTGGTTTTTCCCTGCCTTCTCCCCCCTGTCCCTACGTGCTGTGGGGAGTGATAGCGATGTGTTTATGTGAGGTGTTGCCAACCTAGATAAGATGTATGTTATTGAATGAGATGGGTCTACAACTATTAAAGACCGTGGATTAGCCCTCGCCACGCGTGGAGCATAACCCATTCGAACTAAGCGTTGACGGTCTTATGAGGACGTCCCGGCACCTTTAATACTGCCGCGAATATGGGCCTTGGTTTATTGCAGAAGAAAAGTACATCGTACACCTGATCCAGATAACATTTACCTATTAAAAACCCCCTAATTTCCCCCCTTTTTTTATCTAGCTTGGCTGTGTCGCTAAATTGCGTTTTTTTTCGACAGGGTGTGTTTTTTAGTAGCGTGAAGAGGGATGAGCTCTCCACGAACGTGTGTTCATTTAGATTGTTGGGATTGTTTCGTTTGGCTAGGTGTATCTCGATTGCTTCCTTTATGTCAAGAGCTCTGCCTTTCGATTCGTGATGGATTATTTTAAGGTCCGACTCTATGTTGGTAAAGCTGTGCCCTGCGTCACACATATGTTCGCACACGGCTGAATGTGTTCCGTATCTTATCGCATTCCTATGTTCATTATAACGTGTGTCTACTCGCCTTCCACTCTGCCCGATGTAATTAGCTTGACAATCGGTGTCTTGGCACGTTATAGAATATACCCCTGACCTTGAATACGGGTCACGTTTATGTAGATTCCTATTTAGGAGGTGCCTAGCGGTTGTGTTTTTCGTCGTGAAAGCTATCTTTATGCCTTGTTTTTTGAATAGGTTAGTGATTTTATATGTATTCGCATTCACATAGTTGAAACGCGCAAATAATATGGCTTCAAACACCACAATAGGCTACATCAGTTTTACTGAACACGTGTGTACCGTCTTCTCTTGTATGAAGCAGTCTTTTACGCAACCTCACCTCTCCTTAGTGTAGACAGTGCAACACGTAGAACAATTATCCGCCAGCCGCCCCTGATCGGACACAATTGGATACATAAAACGAAGCCGACAACCATTCGCTAAATTCACTCTCTATCTCTTGAACATCCACCCTTATAGTCTGGACATATCCCCGTTTGACTACCATATGATTGGTGCACTGGAGGAGACATTAGGTGGGGAAAGCCCACTTACATGCGTAGGAGTGATCATCCTTTCAAAGTTAAGGCCCGACCACAGCGAACAAATTATGGTAAATATTATTTCGTAAACCGTGCCATTGGTAACTGGAACTCTCTACCTGCCACAGTCTTAGAGTCTTTTCCCAAACATATAACTTAGGTGTGTTTAAGAAAAGACTGACTTTAGTGTAAATACTTCATTTTAATTGTTATTGAATTGTTATGTATATCTAATTTGCCACCTGGGGACACACCCCCAATTGCAAATAAATAAATAAATGAATTAATGGCAGATTTCAAGATGATGCTGTGGTTGAACAGTACGTGCACAGTTAGCTACTGGGGCAGCCATCTTCTTTCTTCCATGAAGGGATCAGAAACCGTCCTATCTGATGGAGAAAATGTATTTTTAGAAGTAAAAAAAAAAGGCACTCCATTTGTATTTTTATGGCACGATAAAGCTGTGTTAAAAATATCCTGTTTATATTTGAATGACCTTCGTCTCTGGAGATAACTCCCTAACTAAATAAAATGTGTATTTTTATAATATCTTTGATGTGATCTGATGACAGTCATATCGGAGAAGAGCTACTTTTTTGAATACGAGACCCGAGAGAGAGCATGCAAGGATGTAGATAAGCTGTCACAGCGCTGACAGTTGATGGATCGCGACATTACCGCTCCAGGCAACGTGCGGATTATTGCACAACCAGTCTCGCTAACAAATGAGTTACTTGCTGCGCTACGACTCGCACACTTTGTGGCGGGGATTTCGTTCGAAACATCGCCCACATTCACTCGACGTGTTTCTATATTGTAGCTTATATCTGCCAATGGTGATGACTACACTCCGGAGATAAATCGCTCACCATGATTCCGATGGGGAACTCCAACAAGTTTTAAGGCAAATGCCGGGATAGTGCCTTGTTTCAGTCTGGCTCCGTGGCTAAATGGTTAGCGCGCTAGGCTTTGGCCCGAGGAGCCCCGGGTTCGATTCCCGGCCGTTCCATCAGGGATTTTAATCTCCCGGGGTTAATTTCCGTGGCTCGGGGACTGGGTATATGTGACGTCTTATCCTCATTACGACGGGCAGGTCGCCCACGGTCGTCAACTAGAAAGACCTGCATTCGGCCTCTCCGAAAGCCACACGAAGAATAAAATAAAAACTTGTTTCAAGTCCCGGGACTATTAATTATTGTTATTACCCTTTCTAAATGGGAACTATTCTTTGTTTACACGTGTCACACGCCAGCCTGATTCGTTGACAGGTACAGTTGCGCGAGTAGGATATGACTCAGCTCCAGTAGCCTCTGTCATCGTTTAACTGTCCGTGGTGACATGAGCTTCTATGACGCGCAGTGCTGCTTGACTTATGAGCGGAATGCACTCTGGCATCGCTGTGTCCTCCACTTCGCCCCGCGGGGCTTCTGCTACAATAAACAACAAACGCTTGCGCAGCCACGCTCAGCGGCAATAAATATTGAATGGGCAATAAATAGCCTATACACACCACTACATTCCCACAGAAACACAGGTTATCAGACAAATATGAACACACACGGAGCTGATGACCAAGACGTCCCTAGGCCAGAGGTCCTCAATGTAGGGGGCGCTGGTTCTGATTGAAATATTTATATTTTATATTCTGTAGCAAATATTGCTCCTCATATCCATGAACCTATGAAGGTGGATCAAAAAGTTAGTTGCACTAACGCGCTGCAGCAGCGCGCTGTGTGTCGCAAACGTGGGCACAGAGGAGAAAGGGACAGACATTGCCCACACATCTGTTAGGCAGGTCGCTGTGGTGTCTCGTCTTGTATGGTGTGAATAGCGGCCAAAAGCAATGGCGCGTCGACTGGACGTTCACTCCAAATATGAGGTGCGTTCGACAATTCGATTCCTATGGGCCAAAAGGAAGAAATGCACAGAAATCTTGAAATTAGTGCTGTGTATGGGGAGCGGGCCATTTCCCGGCAATGGATCGTCAAGTGGTGTCAGCAATTCGAAGCCGGACGCACGGATATCACGGACGAATATCGCAAGGGCAGGCCGGCAACGTCCAGGACCCGTGCAAATGTGAACAGTGTGAATGCGATCATTAGAAAGAACGGCGGCTTCGGTGGCGTAGTCGGTAGCATGCTGAGCTTCTATGCCCAAGATAGCGGGTTCAAACCCGGCCGAAGCCGTCGGATTTTTTAAGAGCGTTAAAATCCCTCAGTATGCCTTCCTTCGGAGGCGAAGTAAAGCCGGCGGTCCCATGTCATACATTTATGGCATGTTAAAGAACCTTCCACTAATTGCACCTGTGTGAAGCTAAATTGGATAGGTTAAGAATGTAAACAACGCTCTTAGGTTTCTACGTTCGTTGCCAAGAGCCGACTGTGGTGGCGTCTAGTAGCTAAGTTCTGAATTTGGCCTAGTAGTCGTTGACGGTGGCGCTTGGCGGCAAAAGTAGGAACTATTTGAAAAAATTCTAAGTTGCAGCCCTAGTAGTAGGTAATCTGTGGTTGCAGCACTTAAATTAAACAAGATGTTCAGTAAAGAACATATAGCCTACTTTCTCCTAAATGTATGAGTATAGTTATAACTCGTTGTTATTATCAAAGAGTATAATAGAACTATTCTTTGTTGAAGACCTTAGAAACGATTTACCTCTACCAAACGCCACAACCTAGATAAAAACTGCTACCATCATTGAAGAAAGAAAGATAAGAAGTATATCAAGAATGTTATGGATCTGGAGACATAATCGACCGGACTGGCGGCGTGGCTCAGCGGTAACGTTCTCGCTTGCTGGGCCCTAGGTTGCAGGTTCGTATCCTGGCGCAGTCAGCTGGCATTTGAAGGTGCACAAATGCGAGGGAGCCGTGTCAGTACATTTACTGGCACGTTAAAGATCCCCTTCGGGCCAAAATTCCGGCACCCCGGTGTCTCTAAAATCAGCAGTAGTTAAAAGGGATGTAAAACCAATAACATTATTATTATTATTACGACCTGCCGTGGGCATCATCCAACTTTGAGTTGAGGCATGTCTTTACACGTCTGGTTTTGCATGGCTTTCACAACCCTAATTGAATTAACAAATCTTTCCATGACCCTACAGAGACGTGTGTATACAAACTATGTGGATATTTTCGATAATATAATCCTAACAGAGCGAGTGCATTCTAGCGGCCAGAAGAAGAAACTTTTCAATAAAATCTGGAAGTTACCTTTTTGGCAGCTAGATGTCTCGAGTAAATCTGCTGGCGAATTATGTTTTAATTAAATATATATTTTACACCATAATGTGCACAATATAACGCTTAATAACATTTTCAAGTAACGCAAAATAGGCTGTTACAAACCCTTTAAAATAAAAAGTTAAAATGTATCGTAGTATCATCTTGTCATTCTTCAAATTCGATGCGCATAGAATGATAATGGTATAGTAATCAATGGATCCCCACGTAGACTAGTCGTGACATCTATTGGTGAAATATCGAACAATATAATCCTAACAGAGCGAGTGCATTCTAGCGGCCAGAAGAAGAAACTTTTCAATAAAATCTGGAAGTTACCTTTTTGGCAGCTAGATGTCCCGAGTAAATCTGCTGGCGAATTATGTTTTAATTAAATATATATTTTACACCATAATGTGCACAATATAACGCTTAATTTTAAAACATCTGAGTCATTACAAAACAATAAACATATAACATTTCAAGCAAAAAACCTAGCTCTGATCGGGTTTGAACCATAGGCATTTGAACGATAGGCTAACGCTCTACCACTGAGCTAATTGTGTCAACGAATATCGTTCTATTTAAAATGACTTACATAGAACTTGTTAGCAAATAATGATTTATACTAAACGATTTCATCACTGGAGTATATTATTTATATATAAAGCATTTCATACAAAGTTTATTTATTTTTTATCAGTACGCTATATTGCATGCAATACTCAAATTAGTGAAATATAAGTCCGGCACAAGATATCCGCTGCCATCTTGTCTTATTACTGAATCAGTTCAGCTTTTTAAAATCACGTCTGCACTATAGTATTACAAAATAAACTTTTAATTTCGAACGTGCCTCTTCCTTTAGAACAGTTAAAACGATTCTCGGCTCGATAATCGGAACTGGTGGGTCCCATGATATGGATTATAAAGTTTGCATAATTCGCACGGCCGCCATCCTGAAATGGTATGGCGGACGACCTTGTAATCTGGTCACAAGACGCATCCTATACGAAGGTATGTTGTTACCAAATTTGGTAGAGATCGGATGATTTGGTTAGTCGTTATTTGATTTTACGTTTTGAACGTTTGAGTGGCCGCCATTCAGTTTTAGTAAAGATGGCGGCGATATAAAACATGACACTGAGGTGTCCTTTGCTAGTGCTACCTTTGTACCAAATTTCGTTCAATTCGCATTCACCGTGTTCGAATTGATAGGGGGGGGACAGACATTCAGAGTACACACACTCACACACACACAGACACACACACACACACACACAGACTCACACACACACATACACACACACACACAGAATCACACACACACATACACACACACAGACAGACACACTTTTTTCGCCCTGTGTTGATCTCATAAGTCTACTTTCATTTTTTGCAAAAATCGAAAGTAGGCTAAAAACAGATACCACACACTAATACAGTCATCACAATTAACACCGGCTATCAGACAGATTCTACACACACCCAAAGTACACGGGGCTACATGACCGCGTTGTCGCAGCCCCTAAACTTAAGAACCAACCAACCAACCGACATTCCCAGACCGATGAGGAGGTGAAGGTCGCTGTCTCCGTGTGGTTGCAGAACGCTGGACGAACTTTCTATGCATCCGGCATCGACAAGTTGGTTGTGCGTTCGCAGAAATGTTTGGAGTCTCTTGGAAACTATGTGGAAAAGTGACGTTACATTTTATGTCGTTATAGGCGTGTTGCTGTTGTATAGGTGGTGTAATAAATGGCCATAACTGGGAAGTGCAACTTATATTTTGATCTGCCCTCGTATCATAGACAGGAAGCTCCCACGACCATTCAACACTAATAAACTCGTACTTTTGCTGTCTTATTTCACAAGAACTGACCAGTAGATCTTGCAGCAGGAATTCTGAGAAAAGGCGTAGAGCTTATCTACGTCTACGTCCCTTTTTAGGGAAAATAATCTAGGTGGGCCGAAAATTAAACAACACACATGCTTACAAATAGATTATAAACTATTTATTTCCGAATTTTAAATCAAACAAAACTATACTACAATGGTAGAAAACTTATGAAAAGAGAACATATCTTCTTCCTCTTGGTTCGTTGAGGCCCCTTGGACCACGTGTTCCTAACTCTGGCGATCTTTCTTCTTAGCCCAGTATTAGCAGTATGAGCACACCTTCATTATTTGGTAAGTACGGGTGTTTTCTTAGATCTGACAGCTGCATATGACACCGTGTGGCAAGATAAGCTCCTTCTTAAATTTATCAGTATCATCCCTTGCCTGATACTCACCACATTACTCAGTAACATGCTGAGTAATAGGTTCTTTCAGATATTTTCAGAAGACTCCAGGAGTAAAGTGCATAAGATAAATGGTGGACTCCCTCATGGCTCTGTATTGGCCCCTCTACTATTCAATCTGTACTCATATGATCCTACAGCAACGAAATCAAAAAAATTCATCTATGCTGATGACATCGCATTGGTCGCCCAACACCAACGCTTTGATGAGCCTGAGTCGATGCTTACATCAGACTTAGATATCATTGACAGCTACTTTCGTCAGAACAACCTTAGACCATACCCTCAGAAAACTGTTGTGTCTACCTTCCACTTGCGGAATAGAAGTTCTGGGTACAAACCTACCATACCATTCAGAGGAGAGAATCTACAATACTGTAGTAACCCAAAATACCTGGGAGTCACCCTGGACAGGTCGATGATTTACAAGAATCACCTCTGCAATGTGTCAGCCAAGATCAAGACCAGGAATAACATCCTTCAAAAGCTGGCGGGTACATCCTGGGGTGCTAGTGCTCAAGTCCTGAGATCCACTGCTCTTGCACTTTCTTATTCCGTCGCTGAATATTGTTGCTCAACTTGGCTTAACAGTGCTCACATTTCACTAGTAGACACCCAGCTGAACCAGGCAATGCGTATCATTACAGGGTTCATCCGACCTACTAACACACGCTGGCTTCCCACCCTAAGCCACATACCACCTCCATCCCTAAGAAGATCACAGTCACTGCTTAACTTATGGAAGAAAATAGAAAACAATCCTCACCTCCCTATTCATTCTGATATAGCAGCTTCTCAACCAAACGACTGAAATCCAGACCCCTTCTTGGCGTACTGCAATGATTCTACAGGACACCTCCTTTAATATATCGGACGCCTGGAAAGAACAATGGCATCTGCAATCCTCGTTACCAAATCATCACATCATTAAGAACCCCTGCAAGTGCCCTGATGGATTTTCCCTTCCCAGACGGCAGTGGAAGACGCTAAACCGTATTAGGACCGGCCAAGGTAGATGTGGAGCCACTCTCTTCAAATGGGGATGGAAGGCATCACCTCAATGTGACTGCGGAGAAGAGGTACATACAGTGGACCACATTACATTCGAGTGTCCTTTACGTGCGTACAGAGGCTCTATAGAAGACTTACACTGTGTCTCAAGCGAAGCCCTTCTCTGGCTCTCAACTTTAAACATGGAACTTTAGTTATGAACTTGAGATGGTAGTTGTACTGTATATATTGTATATAATATTGTATTCATCATACGCTAAATAAATAATTATTTGTTAGAAGACGAAGGAGTATGTGACGAGTGAAACTGTGACTGTGCTTCTTAACGTTTTTCATAATCTGGTTGAAACTGGGATGAGCTGATTCTTAGTAGCGCAGCTAAATGGTGGTCTGTTCATATATTTCTGACGCTATTTTTGCGAAGCTTCATTGTAGACATCATCTGTTCACAGATATAGGAAGATGCGAACATGGCAGTTATCTTTTGTGCATAAGATTTCAAGTTTGGGAAGCTGGATATTGGTAGGGCCTTGTGTAGAACTCAATTTTCGAAACGCTGAGGAATAGTTGCTTCAATTGATTGTTACATTGTTACTCAATCAGTTCTAGCTGCTACTCTATTACACAATGAGATTAATGCAGTTTCGCCTCTAGGAATACAGAACAGGAAATATGACCTATGTGTAGTTGTAGGTAGTATAATTCGAAACTATGTCGCGGGCCGGATTATACTAGCTCAAGGGCCGCACTTGGCTCGCGGGCCGTACTTTGCACATGTCTGCTGTAGAGTAACATTTTCAACACAGCTCCCTTTCACCCGCAACCCGCAGCGATATTTGCTCACCAAACAGTTGAAAATGAAAATCCACAGCCTGCTTCCAGTCTCCGACCGTGTCAGGAATGGAATGAATGAAGCTCCCATCTAGCGGCGAGGATATGAACTGTGCCGGCTGCCGAGGCCTGACGCACTTCTCTGGGGCAATGATTAAATGAATGACAGATGGAATGAAATGATAGTGGAGAGTGTTGCTGGAATGAAATTATGACAGGGAAAACCGGAGTACCCGGAGAAAAACCTGTCTGCCTCCGTTTTGTCCAGTACAGATCTCACATGGAGTGACCGGGATTTGAACCACGGACCCAGCGGTGAGAGGCCGGCGTGCTGCCGCCTAAGCCACGGTGGCTTCCGTCCTGTTGAAATGTCCAAAAAATACCAATATCCTCTTCTGTATTGTTTCTGATATGTTTTCTATTTTTCGATATATTTCATCATTACTTCTTAATTTCCAGAATACTGCAGTTTTTAAAGGACCGAGTATTTTGTGTATAATTCTTCTTTCTACCGCTTCTAATTTATCCAATTTGTAGTTCAGTACGAGACATTCTCTCGTATACAGGCATTCTGGTTTGACTACGGTGTTGTGGTGCTGCATTTTAAGGTGGCCATATACACTATTTTTCTGAAATTTCACTTTTTTTAATATCCATTTTGTAGGAAATTTCTTCTAGTTTTAGAAAACGTATGGTTCATAAATATACCATTAATCTTTCATGTCAAAATAAATTATTTACTGTAAGAGGGCGCAATCGTTCTGACTGACAGCTGTCATGTCTGGCGAATCAGCAGATCTATAACATTCCTTTCGAGCCTAAATTGACTTTCTCTTTCTCTATCCCACTTGTTTCGCTCCTGGCCGTGGTAAGTGATTTTTGATAGGCGACAAAAATCACGGCACGCATGTGATTCGTTGTTGGGATGTTAATGAACCCATTTGAATTCAGTATGCCGTGTTCATAGTGGAAAAATTGACTTTCTCTTTCTCTATCCCGTGTTCATAGTGGTAAAATCAATCTCGGGATTTTCCGCCAACACAAAGTTCCTCCTTTCTCTACTAGAAAGCGCTATAGTGTCAAGGAGCTTAGATATCTAACTTCCTTGACTTTCATAGCGTTCCAAGGAACGACAAGATTCGATATGTAAGCTGCCCTCTGGGCGTCAAATAACAAGATGAAGGAGGACCATACAGCTTTCAAGGAAGGATCTGTGTATGTCCCAGGAGATTTCAGATGTGATCAAAACAGAAAGTGAGTGAAGACAGACTAAGTAAACTTTAAATGCGATTTACTCATTAATTCGTTTCCTGACATTTGAAGTCATTCAAAGTGCATTAACTTTTGTCACAGAAATGGTATCTGCTTGATTTTTATTTCAAATTAAAGCTAATACATGTATCTATGTTCCCTGCCACTAAGAAAATGATATACATAAAAATGTAATTTTAACAACTTTTGAAACGATTTTATTAAACAAAATTTCAAGAAACTTAAATTGTAATATAATTTTAAAACCCTTACTTGTGACTAATTCAGACAAGAGTGGTAGGGAACATTACCCATGTAAGTTAGATTGTTTTTGTTCAAGGTTCATGGATTTTGGTTAAAATTTGTGAGAGATAGAGGACTTTAAGTACCCCTGTGTAAATAGCAACAAATAATTTTTTCATAAACAATTAACATAAAATTTGTGTAAAATGAACTTCAAAATCTCTTAGTTTGATCATGATAAAACAGCAGAAAAATTTAACATTGCTAGAGATTATTCTTTTAAAAAATTATTCCTAGTGTATATGACCACCTTAAGATCTATAGACAAACACTTGTTGTTGTAGATATTCTTATTATTATTATTATTATTGTAACTGGCATTTGCACTATTTAGACAGAAGCAAATACTGGAGATCTGGTGATCCGTTTGATTTTGTGCGAAGTAGTCTATGAGCAGTTGTAAGAATGGAAATAAGAAGAAGGGTGGGGGGCAGATATTTTAGAACGGGGGTGCGACAGAAAAAGTTTGAGAAACCCTCCCCTGAACCCTAAAATCAATTAACACCAACTACAAAATATTTTATAACCACCGCAGACGCCAGTGTACACAACGTGATATGTCTCCACCTTCAGCCCGTTATTCAACGCTAAAGTTCATAAACTTGTTAACTTGGAATGCTTGCTGAGTATTCACGTGCCTGATGACGTAGGAAATGTCACGTGCAGTTCGTATCTTATCGAACAGGTGCTAGGTTCATAACTGTGCAAGGAAGTGCGAACCTTTATTTATCATTATCGTTTTGGAAGTCATTGTTAATCTATTTTCATTTATGAACGAATAGGCTTATGAGATCACCCTTTGTCCGTGTGTGTGTGTGTGTGTGTGTGTGTCCCTAACAACTTCTAAACGGCTGGAGCGATTTAAATAAAACTCAGTAAGGTCACTGTACTATTTTGGCGAACTCCGACCGTGCCCTTCAATTTTTTTTAACGTATCACTCAACATGGCGGCTGTGCCAAATATTTCACCGGCATTCTATATCTCCGAAACTACAGTATTACTGATATCACCCTGAAATTTTGTACGGTGATAAAGGGCACTACTAGAAGTTCACCAATATGACTTTCAAAAACCTTTTAACTACTAAACGAACAAGGCGGCAAAGCGAAGTTGAAGCATTTAAATAGACGTTTCTCGCGATTTAACCATCCGAACGCAATGCATTTTGGTACAGCAAATGTCTATACAAATTTTAACGCACTGTCATTTAATTCAGTTCAATTGCTTACATAACCTCAAGATGGCGGCTGTGCGAAATTTTTAAATTAAATTTTCATTTCTTGTATCCTAATCATTCAATCGAAGTCAACGTTTGAATAATGAACCTACCCAATAATCGTCATCTTAAGGCTATCTCTTAGTACATAACTCTTTTATTTCTAACTTTAGGCCACGGCCGCCTCCTGCTCAATCCCTACCTGAATTACAAATACTGTACACACATTGATACAGCCATCACTATAACACTGATTATCACACACAATTCCACACACACCGAAATACACGGGGCTAAATAACCAAGCCCCTCAAATGAAACAGCAAAACAGAAAGAAGCCCTTTTTCTCAATTTACAAATGTCTTGAACGTTCTTTTATCTTTCTTTACTCTTCCTTTCAAGATTAACCTAATAGGCTATTTCAGTGACCTGGCGAGACGGATATACACGGGCTAGTATTTCTTGAGACAAATTGTGACAATTTACCAAACGAGGTATTAGGTTGTGTCGTGTTCATAAAGTTGAAACCATCAAGCTGCTAATCAGAGAGTGAAATTGTCTGCCGCAACTAGGACTCGAACCTCTGGATTTATACGCCCGCCGGTGCTCTAAACACCGAGCTATAAGTTAGTGGAATAAGCGAGTGAATCTGGCTCGTTTGCCCGTGTTGTTGTACCCTTTGGTCGCCACATAAGGGCACTGCGCATTGCGGAATGAATAATTCAATGCAACGCACGTGATTTTCATTTGGCCAGCGTTCTAGCGGTTTTCCTGTGTAATTAAACCGCAGTTAATGGCAATTCATTGATTTCTATAACGAACAGCGCTGAATGCTGCCGTCGGGCTTCGAATACAACCACCACAATGCTTGCAGTGTAACTCAAGGCGCTTGCGTTTATGTTTTTGTTTGTTATTAATTCATTTGAGGACCGACAGTAGTGGCTGCGCTCGCTAAAGCGCTGCATTAGGCGCTGCTGACTCGGTAGATGCGTGGGTTCGAGCCCCACCGTCGGCTGTCCTTGAAATGGTTTTCCGTGGTTTCCCCATTTTCAACTCCAGGCAAATGCTGGGACGGTACCTTCTGACTGGCCACGGCCGCTTCCTTCCACATCCTTGCCCAGTTACATTCACCATCATTCATTTCATCTCTCATTAACTCCTCTCATGAGGTTGGTGTCATGAAGGGCATCCGGCCGTAAAAACATCCGCCACAAAGACTTCCATCGCATCTCATCCCCGACCCCGTTCGAAAACGGGAATAATAAGGGGTAGACATACATACATTAATTCATTTGAGGGGCTTGGGACATCTTGGTCATCAGTCCCGTGTAGTAGTAGGGATAGGGATGAGGTAGGTGCCCCAGGACTTGAAGTAATATATAGGAAGGTAGGAAGCTTATAGTTTATCGTGACCGTTAATCTAGCGATCATGAGCCACGGGAACTCCTTTTTACGTGGAATCCGAACCACAGGACATGACATTTCACTTCGAAAATCTCACAAGCATTGACCGGGAATCGAACCCGGTCCGCCTTGATGAGAGGCAGACAGCTTGACCGCTGAGCCCCCACCCTAAGATATAGGGTCATTATCTATGTGTGCCCCGATAAACACGGCCCGCTAAACCGGCTGTGACTGGCGCAGACCGGGGGCGTGCGTACGTGTTTCAGCCAATGGTTAGCGCGCTCCGCTGACTCATATCGTTAGTTAAAACGTGTTTTGTCATTCATATGGACGTGTATCTGCAACGCTTAGACGTTAGTGTTGTACGTTTAGTGAGTATTGTGATTACTGTGATTGTTGGTCATGCCTAGATACCAATTCAATTTGCGCGAACGTGTGTATATCCATAATTCGTATATGAAAAGCTGAAAATCTTGTTCTGAAACAAGACGAAAATTTCGAATCACGTTTCCAGGAAGACCTGTGCCTAATGCCAGTACAATTAGGAGGCTCGCTAAACTATTCAAGGAAACAGGCTCAGTAATTAATAAAAGAGTTGATAGACATTCTTTCATCAGAATATGTCAGGTGTGTGTTACAAGAGAGGGAGGACATTTTCAGTATCGCCTATGAGCACTGTAAGTACACATTATTGAACATGTTTGGTAAAAGTGTGAATGTGCGCGCCCAACACCGGCTGAACAGGGTACGCGTGGCTGCGGTCTGCGCTAGTAAAAGCCGGTTTAGCTTGCCGTGTTTATCGGGGCACTCATAGATAATGATCCTGTACTACGGTACCCCGGCATTTACCTGTAGGGAGTGTAGAATAACACGGCGAAAATCCACACTCAGGGTGGCCGTGAGCACTAACACGCTAGCTCGCTGGCTTCGGGAGAGCGTGGGTTCGAATTCCACCTCTGCCGTCCAGTAAATGCTATTAGTGGTTTCCCATTTTCACCACCAGGTATAGCGGCTTCGGTGGCGTTGTCGGTAGCATGCTGAGCTTCTGTGCCCAAGATCGCGGGTTCAAACCCGGCCGAAGTCGTCGCATTTTTTAAGAGCTTTAAAATCTTTCAGTATGCCTTCCTTCGGAGGGGAAGTAAAGCCAGCGGTCCTATGTCATAGATTTATGGCATGTAAAAGAACCTTTCACGAATTAATCTTGTGTGAAGTTACATTTGCAGGTTAGATTTCGTTGAAACGCTCTATCAAAGTTCCAACGTTCACCACTAGGTGTCAGCGATATCTGGTAGCGAAAGTTGGAACTATAAGGTGCGTTCAAAAAGTAAGGAGCCGGAGGCTGGAATGCGCAAACCGGTGACTACATCAGCTAATCGTGGCGTGTGTAACGAGGTGTGGTTCCGACCAGAGCGTGGAAGGTCACAGTCCGTCGCAAGAGGGCACGCGTGCACGTCACGTGACGATACAAAGCGAGCAGCAGCATGCATCAATCGTCCAACGCTGCCAGTCGCATTGCAAACAATGACATGGAGGCGTCAACCGAAGAGCAAAGAGGTTTTGTTCGGTTTCTGACAGCGGAAGGAGTAGGGGGAACGGACATTCATCGCCGAATGTCACAAGTGTACGGCGAACACTGCGTGTCCCTTGCAAGGGTCAAGGCGTGGCACAAGCGCTTCAGGGAAGGTTGGGTGTCGTTAGCCGATGATGCCCGGCCTGGGGCACCCCTCTGCATTACCGATGACAACGTCCAGCTGGTTGATGCACTCATTACCCAGGACCACCGAGTGACAGTGAACGCCATAGCCGCCGTGGTCGCTCCACGACAATGCACGACCTCATACGGCCAACACAGTCGCGGCACTCCTGCAGAAATTGAAATGGGAGGTTCTCGGCCACCCTCCATACAGTCCACACCTCTCTCCCTGTGATTACGCCATGTTTGGTCCCCTGAAGAGGGCTCTGCGAGGCCAACGATTCACCTCGGACGCCGACGTCCAGCTGACGTGCGGAACTGGTTCACATCGCAGCCCAGGGAATTTTATGAGACAGCCATTCACCGCCTCGTGTCACAGTGGGGCAAGTACCTCAACAGCCAGGGCCAATACTTCTAACATACAGATGCTGGTTTCTGTAATTATGCCTCTGGCTCATTACTTTTTGAACGCACGTTATAGTTGAAATTTAACTGAACTTGTAGCTCACCCAATGGGTGTTCACATTGAAGCAGGACCACCGACTGACAGTGAACGCCATAGCCGCCGTGGTCGCTCCACGACAATGCACGACCTCATACGGCCAACAATGTCGCGGCACTCCTGTAGAAATTCAAATGGGAGGTTCTCGGCCATAAATAAATAAATAAATAAATAAATAATAAAATAACCACCAGGAGAATGCTGGGACGGTTCCTTTCAACAGGTTCACGGACGACTTTCTTCCAAAATATATTCCCTTGCCCTTCCTTAATTAGACAGAAGTTAGAAATCGTCTGAGCGATGGCCCTGTCACCATTCCCAACCACCATCTGATAAAGGCAGCTCCCAGACACCTTCATTGTGACGATTGAGGAATGATCCTTTACGGAGTCCATGGATGAAGCCGAGCTGGAAGGATAAACGATTTATGAAAATATAAAACTCAGCGTTTTTTCTAGGTTTGTGCCGTGTCTTGTGTGGGGTTTCGCCTAGGACAACCAAGCTGGCTCATCAGCGGGCTATTGGTGTCCCCGCCTGGACCCCCACAGGAGTAGCGATCTGCGCGCTACCTCCCTTTTTATGAATTGCACCTGCGCCTCTTTACTGCGAGTACTAAAACTCAAACAGCCATAACCTCTCTATGGGGCGGCTTCGGTGGCGTAGTTGGTAGCATGCTGAGCTTCTATGCCAAAGATAGCGGGTTCAAACTCGGCCGAAGCCGTCGGATTTTTTAAGAGCGTTAAAAATCCCTCAGTATGCCTTCCTTTGGAGGGGAAGTAAAGCCGGTGGTCCATAGTCAAAGATTTATGGCATGTTAAAGAACCTTCCACTAATTACACCTGTGTGAAACTAAATTGTATATGTTAAGAATGTAAACAACGCTCTTAGGTTGCTACGTTCGGTGCCAAGAGCCGACTGCGGTGGCGTCTAGAAGCTAAGTTCTGAACTAGGCCTAGTAGTCGTTCGGTGGCGTTTGGCGGCCTAAGTAGGAACTATTTGAAAAATTCAAAGTTGCAGTCCTTACTTGAATTTAAAAGAACAGTTACACACACTAATACAGTCATCAAATTTAACACCGGTTATCAGACAGATTCTACACACACCCAAAGTACACGGGGCTACATGACCGCGTTTTCGCAGCCCCTAAACTAAAGAACCAACCAACCAACCAACCAACCTCTCTATGAAGGCTTCCAAAAAGATGGTAGGCTATATTAGCTTTCTCGGCCAGTGAATTAAAACTCGGCAATATTTCTAGGTTTGTGCCGAGTCTTGTATGGGTTTTCACCTCGGACACCAGGCTCGCTCATCTGCGGGTTTTAAGTGTCCCCGTCCGGACGAAGTCGCTGAAGGTCATCCTCGATAAATTGGGGCTCCACCATAATCTGGATACCAGTAGACTATACAGAAAGTAATTATTTTAGTGACCTGCTCCATAGTTCGTTCCTCAACCTACCAATATAGAGAACTCCACTCCATCTTGCAACAAATGCCGATAAAATGGTGAATTGTACACAATGATATGGTGGACATAATAATAATAATATCACCATGAACAAGAAAGGAGTGATGCAGAGATTGGAAACCAAGGAATGAAAGATTTTGAGGAAAAGCTTAAGTTGGGTTAAAGAGAAAGGCGAGTTTAGAATACGACATAACCAAGATTTATTTACATTACGTTGTATGGGCCCGTGGCACGAATGACGTCAACGCGATTAACTTATCGCCTTTTCACTTCTCTCCAAGAGAAAACGACAAAAAGAGCCTGAGATACAAAAAGATCTGCACGATGTGAAGATATCCTGGAGCGTGGTCAGCTTAAGAGGAAACTCTTCGAACATGTCAAGATATTATTAAAGAAACATTCTTTTAACTGATATATAGGAACATACAAATGCCAACTATTATATATTATTTCAGTAGTAGGCTATAGATCCTTCCTGCGGTGCTCACAAGCGACCGATCGTGACAAATGAGCATTCAAATGAAAGAGAATAGACATTAGCAGTGACGAATTGCACTCTAATTTCATAGATATCTACAATTTCTTAAAAAATGACTTAAAAATGTACGAAGTGTGCGATTTTCAAATACTGTTTCGTTGGAAAATACGCTCCATAATTGCTGTCCACTTTACATTTTTGCCGCTGAAAACTGGAAAGGCGTGTACAAAAGAGAGAAAGGAACAACACCGTCTACGAATGAAGGAATACTGGACTAATTTTAAAGCTAAAATGAAACAGTTGAGATGATGTGGTCCTTAGTTGGCCGAAATGAAACAAGAAATAATAATAATAATAATAATAATAATACTGTAATGCAGTAATAATAATAATAATAATAATCATGTTATAGGTTTTACGTCTCTTTAAACTTCTAGGCTTCTGCTTTTTAGGGACGCCGGCAAATTCGCCCCAAAGGGACACGACTCCCTCGTATTTAAGCACGTTTAAGCGAGGATTCGATCCTACAATCTTGGGAACAGCAGGCAGGAACATTACCGGTGCGCCACGCAGCCAATCTGGATTCTCAAGGCTCATCTTCTCTGACTTGGTGTGTTTGACTTGTAAGTGTTGACGATATAGGCTACCGTATACAGTAGTGAATACGCTCTTTAGTCATATCATAGTCTACTTATCACTCGAGGTAAGCTCAGCCTTCTACTCCAAGGGTTTTAATCATTTTAAAACCTTAATTAACCCTGGAGGGGGCGCGTCACGGTCTTTTCGACCGGGTGCAGAGATAAATGTTTATAGTTCTTAACGTAGTGGGCCGTTAGTTTCCGTCCCCTCAGTACCTTAACATTGGACTCGTCCACTGTCGGTGTGCGTAAACAGTTCACCCCTCCCGCTCCACAGTTTCAGCCAGAGTGCATTGTTTAACGGACCCGGTCTAAACCTTCTGGCGCGCCCCATGACGTGTGTGTGTTTATGAGTTAAGTTTTACTTTTATTTTTCAGTTAATCTAGTGGGAAAGTTTCCATCCTCTCAGTACCTTACATTGGACTCGTCCACTGTCAATGTGCGTAAACAGTTCACCCCTCCCGCTCCCCAGTTTCAGCCAGAGTGCATTGTTTAACGGACCCGGTCTAAACCTTCTGGCGCGCCCCATGACGTGTGTGTGTTTATGAGTTAAGTTTTACTTTTATTTTTCAGTTAATCTAGTGGGAAAGTTTCCATCCTCTCAGTACCTTACATTGGACTCGTCCACTGTCGGTGTGCGTAAACAGTTCACCCCTCCCGCTCCTCAGTCTCAGTCAGAGTGCATTGTTTAACGGACCCGGTCTAAACCTTCTGGCGCGCCCCATGACGTGTGTGTGTTTATGAGTTAAGTTTTACTTTTATTTTTCAGTTAATCTAGTGGGAAAGTTTCCATCCTCTCAGTACCTTACATTGGACTCGTCCACTGTCAATGTGCGTAAACAGTTCACCCCTCCCGCTCCCCAGTTTCAGCCAGAGTGCATTGTTTAACGGACCCGGTCTAAACCTTCTGGCGCGCCCCATGACGTGTGTGTGTTTATGAGTTAAGTTTTACTTTTATTTTTCAGTTAATCTAGTGGGAAAGTTTCCATCCTCTCAGTACCTTACATTGGACTCGTCCACTGTCGGTGTGCGTAAACAGTTCACCCCTCCCGCTCCTCAGTCTCAGTCAGAGTGCATTGTTTAACGGACCCGGTCTAAACCTTCTGGCTCGCCCCATGACGTGTGTGTGTTTATGAGTTAAGTTTTACTTTTATTTTTCAGTTAATCTTTTATTGTTTAAGTGACTTTGAGCATTATTTATAAGTTGGTTCATTATTATTTACTTGTTTTGTAACAATAAAAATAGTTTTTGCGTCATTTGTGTTATTTTTTCGCGACCCGGTGGAAAACACCGTGCGCGCCTCCTCACGTGATTATTCTTTCGCGCCCTCTCCAGGGTTAAAATAAAAGAGGAGAATTTAACTTGGGAGCTGTTAATAGTTGCGGAGTGGTGTGCTGCAGCTTGCATTGTTCTAACACACTGCTATTGTAATTACTCGGAAATAGCTTAACTGCATTATTTGGACGGAACAAAGAGCAGAAACAAACGTTTTGTTTGAGGGCAAACAATACAAGAATTAAAATAGAGTGCACTATACCGCAGTTTATTTATTTTTAGCTTATTTTCATTTATGGAAAAAATTGGCTTATGAGATCACCTTTTGTCCGCGCGCGCGCGTGTGTGTGTGTGTGTGTGTCCTCCTTAATAAAATCTAAGCGGCTAGAACAATTCCAATGTAACTCGGTAAGGACATAGTACTATTTTGCACTACCCCGACAGTGCCCTTATATTTCTCTCCAACCCAAAATGGCGGCTGTGCGAATTATTTCACCGGCATTCTATATCTCCGAAACTACTACTGATATTATCCTGAAATTTTGTACGGTGATAAAGGACACTACTAGATGTTCACCTGTGTGACATTAAAAAACTTTTTTTTTATTACAAAACGAACATGGCGGCCATGCGATGTTGAAACATTTGAATAGACGATTCTCGCGATGTAACAATCCGAGCGCAGTGAAACTTGGTACAGCAAATGTTTGAACACATTGTAACGCACTGACATCTAATTAAGTTCAATTGTTTACATAACATCAAGTTGGCGGCTGTGCTAAAATTTTAAAATTAAGTTTTTATTTCTTTTGTTCTAATCATGCGATCGATGTCAACGTTTGAATAATGAACCTACGCAATAATCGTCATCTAATAGTACATAACTCTATGGCCTTCATACAGTACATAGAAATCCAACATGTCGACCATCTGAAATATTTAGATGGTTCTCAATATCTACTAATCTATGACAGCAATCAAACTGAAATGTTGTATTTGGTATGGGGCGGCTTCGGTGGCGTAGTCGTTAGCATGCTGAGCTTCTCTGCCCATGATCGCGGGTTCGAATCCGGCTGAAGTCGTCGGATTTTTAAGAGCGTTAATAATCTCTCAGTATGCCTTCCTTCGGAGGAGAAGTACAGCCGGCGGTCCAATGTCATAGATTGATGGCATGTTAAAGAACCTTCCACTAATTACACCTGTGTGAAGCTAAATTGTATAGGTTAAGAATGTAAACAACGCTCTTAGTTTCCTACGTACGTTGCCAAGAGCCGACTGTGGTGGCATCTGGTAGCTAAGTTCTGAATTAGTAGTTGTCGACGGTGGCGTTTGGCGGCAAAAGTAGGATCTATGACATGACTGCGTTGTCGCAGCCCCTAAACTTAAGAACCAACCAACATTAATAGGATATATGAAAATAGGCTGTAGCCTATAGTTCATCACGGAACTAGACCTAGGCTACTTGTTTGTTCTTACGGTAATAATAAGTAACAATATCATTAGGCCTATTATCCAAACCAAACCCCGTGGCTCTACAACCCAAATAGGCCCCAAGTCTACCAAGCGACCGCTGCCCAGCCATTTCGCCTGCAGATTATGGGGTGACGCATGATCAACGCGTCGGGTCCCCTCGGCCGGTAATCTTGGTCTCCGTAATCGGGGCGCTGCCTCACTGTCTGGCATCTACTCAATTGTTCTCACGATGCTGAGTGCACCCCGTTCAAGCCCACGCGTCTGTTTCTAAAATCCCTAACGGAGCCGGGAATCGTACCCGGGTCCTCCGGGTGTGAGGCAGGCGCGCTATCCCAACACCACAGAGGCGCGGGGGTGATTCCCAGCTCTACCAAGAAATTGTAATTCTGGTGTGAGGGCTGGAACGGGGTACACTCAGCCTCGTTAGGCAAAACTGAGGAGAGATGCGTTAGATTCCCACCTCGGCCATCTTGGAAGTGGTTTTCCGTGGTTACCCACTTCTACTTCAGGTAGATAAATTACGGGATGGTTCGTATTTAAAAGCCGCGACCGACTCCTTCCCAATACACACCATAATACAAGTTATCAGACAAAATTTCACAGACATCCTAGTACACGGGGTTACATGACCACGATGTCGCCAAGGCCCTAAAATCAATCTACAACAACAAAGCTAGTTTATCCCTTTTTAGGGCAAAACTATTTTTTATGTGTTTTTACATTTTAATTTATTTATTTTAATTATTATTAGTAATGTTATTTTCGTTTCCTTAATTTTAATGTTTATGTACTTATTTTTAATTTGCAATTTATGTTCTTATATATTTAATGTTGATATCTTTTATTGAATTAATTAATTAAGTAATTTTTAATTGATTTTTACAATTGAATCGGTCATTGTTAGAAGGCACTAAGTCATTTTTGCAAGAATTGAGATAATTGACAGAAACGGTTTCTCTCACTTAATTGTAAATCATAGTTGCTGTCACGTGTAAGTATCATTGCCCGCAATAATACTGTTCTAGAGAGGTCTATTTGAATGGATTTATCCTTTTAAAAAGGGAGAAAATAGAAAAAGAAATTTATGACTTAGTTTCCTTTAACAATGAATCAGATCTTTAAAAATTAGTTAGTTCACTTTTATGACAAATATACAGATTTATAGATACCAGTATATCATATTACTATATTTTCAATGCTAGCAATACAGTAGTGGGGAAATAGAAGCAAAAAAAGTCTGGCGTTAAATTCCGCTAGTAGTGATAACAGCATACTGAACGGACAGGCTTAATTCCTTTTAACATTGCTAGATGCGTCGGCATTCATACTACACGTATCCATGGAAATCGCAATTTCGACGAGAATTGACTTAGTGCCTTCTAACAATGACCGATTCAATTATTATTTTCATAATTTTTTATAGTTATGTTCATTATTTTATTTTTTATATTTATTTTATTATTGCAATTTTATTTTTACAATTCAATTGTTATATTTTTTTAGTTTTACATTTTTTTTCAAAATTTTATTCAACACATTACGTCAAATAGATATATTTGATTTTTAGAAATACTAGCACTTCGGTATGAAAATTCTTCAAAATTCGGCTTAAGGATTCAACTATCGCCATCTTTGAAAGCATAAATTGTCCTTATGGCAGGTGGTTAATGTAGAGACCACTATCCCATAATAGTACATTATGCAACGAGCCTATAATGGCAATAATTAAGACACGATTATGTTTATAAAAGGAGCAATGCGAGTTTTATAATTTCCATACGAGTGTCTTAATTACCATTATTGGCGAGTTGCATACGACTGTTTATGTTCGACGATAAAGCGCATGGGACGCAGAGAATACCTTGTATTTGACCATGGCCTCCTTGAATACCCGACTACGACACGAGCCACGCACTGATATTTGAAATAGAAGGCCGTGGAATTCAGCGCAGGAGCGATTCTATCCTTACCTAATTGGTCACACAACTGTTTCTTGAGCTCTGATTGGTGGGAGAAACTGTGTCATAATGAAAACTTGTAGTATAGTGAGCCTCATTATAGTACAGTTTTCTGACATATAATATTTACATTTCGCCATGGTCGAACATAAAGGGTTATAGCACCGGAGACAAGCTACGTAGCCCCTCGTTCCCTAGATCTTTCACGTTCAAAGAAGGAATGTAGGCAATATAAACCTTGACTTACCCAAGTCATAGTTGATGGGATATTTGACCAACACTTTTAGCCCCACACACTGCCAAGAACTGCTGGCTACACAACCAGGAAATCACTTTCCTCTCTCTCACTCTTTTATTTTAGAAAGTTGGCTGTCGTGTTTTAAAGTGATGCGAACGAACTCTTTGTTTTACTCGCCGAGTGAGTGTAACAGAGATGCGAAGTGAAGCTATCTGACTTGAAGACCGAGGCATCTTCAAATCGTCGCTAACTCCACCAGTAAACAGCGCACGTAAATACTGTACCATGACGATAACCACAAAATACTCCGTGTATGTGAAGTTATGACGCTCATAATATACGAATAACCGAACTAGTCTCGGTAAAGACGTGCCCGTACTAGGAAATGGGCTCTAAAATCTGTGCCACCACTTCTTCGAAGCACGAGCGCGATTGATGACGGGCTTAACTCAACTCCACTCAAAACGAGACAGCAGAGGACAGAAACTAGTCAAGCGCAGAGGTCCTCAAAATGGAGGGCGCCCCCCTGTGGGTAAGGGGGGGAGGGGGGGGGGGGCGGCAGAGATTGATAAAGTGGGGCGCCGGCTTTGATTGAAATATTTATGTTTCATATTCTGAAACAAATATTAAAAGCATCCGTGGCTTAGGCGGCAGAACGCCGTCCTCTCACCGCTGGGTCCGTGGTTTAAATCCCGGTCACTCCATGTGCGATTTGTGCTGGACAAAGCGGAGGCACACAGGGTTTTCTCCGGGTACTCCGGTTCTTCCCTGTCACAATTGCATTCCAGCAACACTCTCCACTATTGTTTCATTTCATCTGTCATTCATTTAATCATTGCCCCAGGGGAGTGCGACAGCTTCGGCAGCCGGCACAGTTCATATCCTCGCCGCTAGATGGGGGCTTCATTCATTCCATTCCCTGACCCGGTCGGTCGACTGGGAGCACGCTGTGGATTTTCATTCCGTAACAAATATTTCTATCCTCATATCCATCAGCTTATCATAGGCAGGAAGCTCCAACTGCCATCCAAGACTAATAAACTCCTACTTTCGCTGTCTCATTTCACAAAAACTTGCCAGTAGATCTTGCCAGCAGAAATTCTGAGAAAAAGTTTAAAGTAACATTTCCCGCACAGAACAACCACTAGTAACAATAAGCCGCTTGCCAATGTGACCACCACTTCTCCACAAGATTACATTCTTCTATTTCTGTGATTGTCGACTCGAATCCAGCCAGGCCTTTGCAGTCATTTTAAAGACATTGAGTAAACAGGTGAATTCTAGTGCGTGTTTAGTAGTTAATTAGCTATACACCCTTCACAAATTGAGTAAAACAAACAGTGTTATTGGTTGGTTCCACAGTTTAGGGGCTGCGACAACGCGGATTTGTATCCCCGTGTACTTTGGGTGTGTGTAGAATTTGTCTGATAACCGGTGTTAATTGTGCTGTCTGTATTAGTGTGTGTTATCCGTGATTCAGGTAATGACTGCAGTCGATCAATTTCAAGTAGTTCCTACTTTTGCTACTAAATGCTACCGTTCACAACACCTAGCTGCGAACTTGTCTGCTAGACACCATCGCAACCGGCATCTGGCGGCGAACGTTGGAACTTAATATAGCGTTATTCAAAACTAACCTACAAATTTAGCTTCAGACAATTGTAGTTAGTGGAAGGTTCTTTTATATGCCATAAAGCTATGACATGGGACCGCCGGCTTTACTTCCCCTCTGAAGGAAGGCATACTGAGGGATTTTTAACGCTCTTAACAAATCTGATGACTCCGGCTGGGTTTGAACATTCATAACAACAATTTTGATTCAGTAGTTTGTGTGGTAGATGCATATTAAGAAACTGAACTGTTTTGTTCAGCTAATCGGGTAGCGCCACCTTAGTTGAACTTTCAGCTGAAGAAGGCTTCATTTTCAAGCCGAAATATGTACAAATCCTGAACAATTAAATATTGTTTTCTTAATTCGAATTGATTGCCTTAGTATCATTAAGACTTATCCAATATTCGTTTTAATTCTAATTTTAGTAGTATCGGTATATAAATAGTAAATATTGCCAAATAAAACTTAATGGCGAACAATTCCAGAATTTCCTTTTTGATGTGTAACGTCTTTCCACTCGGTTGCTGGATATTTTTGTGGGAGTGATTTTGAAAAATGGGACGGAAGTGTGTAAGACGCACTGCCAGCTAGATCACATCCTTCCCGGCTGTTTTAGCTGCCAGGAGGGATGCGATCTGATCCAGCTGACAGTGTTACCATGTGGAATGTATAAGGTGCGTTCAAAGAGTAACGAGCTGGAGGCTGGAATGCGCAAACCGGTGACGACATCGACTAATCGTGGCGTGTGTAACGAGGTGTGGTCCCGACCAGAGCGTGGAAGGTCACAGCCCGTCGCTAGAGGGCACGCGTGCACGTCACGTGACGATACAAAACGAGCAGCAGCATTCATCAATCGTCCAACCAAGACCAAGACAGTAGGCCATTTGACATGCTTCCTGATGTGGTTGAAGACTGTGGGGCACCAATGGGCACAAGTGCAGTCGTTCCTTCATGATGGCGTGCACACTTCCGACGCTCAATCCGACCACGGCGGCTATGGCGTTCACTGTCGGGTAATGAGTGCATCAACCAGATGGACGTTGTCATTGGTAATACAGGGGGGGTGCCCCAGACTGGGCATCATCGGCTAATGCCACCCGTCCTTCTCTGAAGCGTTTGTGCCACGCCTTGACCCTTGCAAGGGCATGCAGCGTTCGCCGTACACTTGTGACATTCGGCGATGAATGTCCGTTCCCCCTACTCCTTTCGCTGTCAGAAACCGAACAACACCTCGTTGCTCTTCGTTTGATGCCTCTATGCCACTCTTTGCAATGCGACTGGCAGCGTTGGACGATTGATGCATGCTGCTGCTTGCTTTATATCGTCACGTGATGAGCACGCGTGCCCTCTAGCGACGGGCTGTGACCTTCCACGCTCTTGTCGGAACCACACCTAGTTACACACGCCACGATTAGCCGATGTCGTCACCGGTTTGAGCATTACAGCCTCCGGCTCGTTACTTTTTGAACGCACCTTATATATAACATACGGATTACTTAAGGTTTGGAGGCACCATCACAGATATTTCTACAATAGATCATCATCAAGTTGTCGTTCTTTGGTGTAAAAATATTCATTAAATCATATTTGCTGAAAACAATTATGATTTATTTATTAAGAGTCTGTTTTTCAATCTCTGGATAAAACTGATGGGCATCCACTCGCCGAGTAACTTTCCTAACATTTTCATACTTAACGGTAAACGCTCATGCGAACTCTGGTGTCAACTCATTGAAACACAAATCACATGTCTTCGTATCGGTATTTAAATGATGATATGCTTTTATCTGAAACATTGTAACTAGTCGGCAAAGCCGGTATTATGTTTCTGCACAATGGGAATTAAGATATTAACCCACATTGCGGTAATGCCGTGATCAATGTAATATATATCAATGATTTTATACGGGAACTGGGATAGCCTTTCATAGACCACTATAGGAATTCCCTTTATTGTCAAGTAGGCGTATTCATAACTAATTTAAAACTCAATTCCACGCAGGAACATTATCGAAAAGAAGCAAAATATTAATGCAGCATAAAAAATACTTCCATATTTTTACCGGCACGTGAAAATCAGTACATGTCTTGTATTCCAAATGTCTGTGGTGTTAATGGCTGCGTGGATAACATCTTGGTCTGCGAATCATGAGGTCTCAGGTTGATACTCCAGTCACGGCAATTTTTTTTTTGCAACCGGATTATCGTTTTAAACGATATATATCATAACATCATGCGTCATTTTAACAGAATCTACATGAAATTACGATTTATCTAATTTTAATTACAATAGTTTGCACCAAGCAGGAGTTGGGAAATTTGATTGTATTGAACATTCTTTCTAGTAGTCTATAGACAGGCTAGAGACTATGGTTTCATTCCTCCTCTCAATGTACAATATAATACATGATGTTTGTTCAAACAAGTGTGACAGTAGCATATCTCCATTTCAATCTATACATTCATCATAGTACCAGTATGAAAATGGAGCGTAAATTAACATTTTAAGAATGTCCAAGCTGTGTAGTATACGAGTAGGGTAACATGTCAGATGATTTCACATACATTTCATCTCAATTTCATAGTAGGATAACATGTCAGATGTTACACATCATATGCGACTACTGTAAGGCTCGTATCTTTTTTTTCTCTCTTTTTTATTTTATTTAGTCAATTTACCCTCTAGGTTGGTGGTTCCCACGGACTCATCGAGGGAACTCACCACCCTCACCACTACCGTCTCTATGGGCAGTGTCCTGGAGCTTGGAACATCTGGTCGGGATGGATACAACTGGGGAGGTGTGATCAGCACTTCGCCCAGGCGGCCTCGCCTGCAAAGCGAACAGGGGCCTCGTGAGGGAAGGGAGGAGGGGAAGATTAGGATGGAGAGGCAAGGAAGGGGGAAGGAGGCGGCCGTGGCCTTGAAGTAGGAACCATCCCGGCATTTGCCCGAAGACGAAGTGGGAAACCACGGAAAACCACTTCGAGGATGGCTGAGGTGGGAATCGAACCCCCTCTACCACTTTTCAAATTTCGTGGCAGAGCCGGGAATCGAACCCAGGACCTCCGGGGCGGCAGCTAACCATGCTGACCGCTACGCTACGGAGGCGACTTCTCTCTTTTTAACATAGTATTTTCCCTTCGCCCACCAGTCGGCTGCACTTCACCGGAATGTGGGAAATTCCCCTCCATCTGATATCACTGGTCTTGGCTGGTTCGACGCCGAAAGAAAATAAACAAATAAATCGCTCACCCTCGTTTGCGAGCAAAAGTACAATAGAATTCTCTACAATGCATCTCAGAAGGAAGGGAATCACGAATCTGTTCTCCTACCTGTACGGTTGGATGTCTGTCAAGATACAATATAATTGATAAGCAGTCTCGTTCCCGTACTGGCTGGTATTCCTTCTTAAACCTGTCCTCTCCCATGTCCTCCCTCGACGACGTCTACATCAGTATTATGAAAACGCGAGAGCGCACCGTCGTCTAGACGTGTACAGTCAAGTTAGCAACCACATGCTGCTGTTCACTGACCGAGCAAAATGGCGCACCTGGCTAAATGCTTGGGCCAAAACAGTACCTGGTCAATTTAATAGAGAAAGAGGAAAGTACGAGTGATATCGGACATTATTTGGTGTAAAAATTCGAGGGTTGCGTAAAATTTGGGGGCAGATGACCTCGTAGTTACGCCCCTTAAAACAACAGTAACTAATAACTAACTAACATTAAATTGTAAGACCTCAATTGAAATCCCTATTTATGTCCAGTTAACTATAGTGAGACCTTGGCACACAAGAATTACTTCTTCGTTTTCTTCTTTATCTCAGCCCTTTCCCACGTCACTTTGCTGGATTCTTCTCTTCCAGGCGGCTTCGGTGGCGTAGTTGGTAGCATGCTGAGCTTCTATGCAAAAGATCGCGGGTTCAAACCCAGCTAGTGATGTGGGTCGGGCAAATGCCCAGTGGGCAGGACATCTATAAATGGGCATTTGCCCAAAGCAGTTTTAAGCGCCCAAAATATGGGCATTAAAGAAACGTTTTTTAAAATTTACTTTTCCTACTTGTGATTGTTACCAGAGCTTCTAAAACATAATAAAAACATAATAAAAACCATTAATCAAAGTTAAATTTCTTGGATAAACTAGTAGTGCCCGAATATTGCTAATAATAATTTAATTATCCTGTGTCAATGTTGTCAATAACATCTAAATGGGAATTAGGTATATCTGGTTTGAATAAAACATTGTATTACTGAGTTAGACCTGCAGAACTACTCATTTAAATGTAGGAAATGTAGGGGCACCTTTTATATCTGCTGCCACAGAGCGGACCTTTAGCACTTTTGGTTGGATTCATAGTAAAAAAGAAACCGACTTACATCTGAGAGGGTTGCCTAGTTGACTTATCTAGCCTACAATTGGAAGCTGATGAATGGGGAGAATGGAACATCTAAGCGTAAGCCCGATAAAATAACTGAAGAGACTCGTCAGAGTAAGAGCTTCCGTGGCTTAGGCGGCTGCACGCCGGCCTCTCACCGCTGGGTACGTGGTTCAAATTCCGGTTACTCCATGTGAGATTTGTGCTGGACAAAGCGGAGGCCGACAGGTTTTTCTCCGGGTACTCCGGTTTTCCCTGTCACAATTTCATTCCAGCAACACTCTCCACTATCATTTCATGTCATTCATTTAACCATTACCCCAGGGGAGTGCGACAGACTTTGGCTGCCGGCACAGTTCATATCCTCGCCACTAGATGGGGCTTCATAAATTCCATTCCCTGACCTGGTCGGTGGAATAGAATTCGTCCCATAGCATACATTATGTATTCAGTATTAGTCATTTGATGTAATATATCAAACTCATTTAAGAATTATAAAGATGTGTTGATGTGTTATGTGAATTATTTTTCCCCAATTACACAATCAACATTCATATGCATACGCGTAATTATTATGTATAAAAATCCTCTTGAGTTGAGAGGCTATAGAAAAATATTACGACTACTTAACTACTTTTCCATCAATATAAATTAAATAATTTTGTTCATTAATTATGTATACTGTATGGAAGCCTCCGTGGCTTAGGCGGCAGCACGCTGGCCTCTCACCGCTGGGTCCGTGGTTCAAATTCCGGTCACTCCATGTGAGATCTGTGCTGGACAAAACGGAGGCAGACAGGTTTTTCTCCGGGTACTCCGGTTTTCCCTGTCAAAATTTCATTCCAGCAACACTCTCCACTATCATTTCATTTCATCTGTCATTCATTTAATCATTGCCCCAGAGGAGTGCGTCAGGCCCCGGCAGCCAGCACAGTCCATATCCTCGCCGCTAGATGGGGGCTTCATTCATTCCATTCCTGACCCGGTCGGAGACTGGAAGCAGGCTGTGGATTTTCATTTTCAAATATGTATGCTGTATACACACATATATATATATACATATATATGTTTGTATGGATCAATATATAGAGTACATATTATATGTAGATACATATATGGCTAAAACAATATTTATATAAGCGTTGCATTATGAATATGTTTTTAAAAAAGGTAAATGCCCAAAATGCCTGGGCATTTATGGGTTTTGGGCATTTGCCCCGACTTATAAATGCCCAGACATTTTACATCATTAAACCCAGCCAATGACATTGGATTTTTAAGAGCGTTAAAAATTCCTCAGTATGCCTTCCTTCGGAGGAGAAGTAGGCCTAAAGCCAGCGGTCCCATGTCATAGATTTATGGCATGAAAAAGAACCTTCCACTAACTACACTACTTGTGGAAGCTAAAATTTGTAGGTTAGTTTGATAACGCTACATTAGTTCCAACGTTCGTCGCCAGGCGCTCACTGCGATGACATTTAGTAGCCACATCCGCAGCTAGGTGTCGTGGATGGTAGCATTTGGTAGCAAAAGTAGGAACTACTTGAAAACATTAACAGTCTGCAGTCCTTCTAACTGAATTACAGACAACACACACTAATACAGCCATCACAATTATCACCGGCTATCAGAGAGTAGAAATTTCGCACATTAGTTTACACTAGCATTACCCGTCGTGGCTTCGTCCGCGAATATTCTAGTTGTAAAGAGTACACTTAGCAAAATCTCAATCGTGAATGCTATGACTGATTTATCCTTGGTATGAATAATCAGACTTTATCAATTCACTACTGGTGCTGAGGTTAGGGGTTTGCCATTCCTTCATAGGTATATTAGAGCGAAGTTAGTTTTCTGGGAATATCACAGACACTGTTAATTTAAGGGCCTTTAAATGTGGTTTTCGGAGACCCTTTATAGTCGGCTGAAATAGACCTTTCGTACCACACTCACACGTGAAAATTGCGTGAAAAAATTCTAGAGTGCCCCTTGACCCCCTTAAGTGCATTATACTGTATGTATTGATGAATTTTACAGCTTAATTTGGTTCAGTGATAACCTTATAACCGTCTAGAAACTTTCACAGTAATGTAATAATTGGAATTGCATTGCGTCTTACAGAAATAGGTGGACCTGTGCGATTCTGTTACCATGGTTACCGTGTTGCATTCTTTCATTATTTTCATTGTAAATATACATGTTTTGAGGTATTTATTTAATTGTGAGGCATTTAAAGAGTAAGTGTGTGCGTTTCGCGTACGCATTGGGTTATGCTGAACCTGTAGGTACCCCATATATGTAGGTTGGTGTTAATGGGACCTTATTTTCGGTACAAAACTGGAATGGGACCTTAGCAGAATAATATAGGGAGGGGTTGCTACAGTAGTTTTAGGGCGTACTGCTCAAGTTTATCACAGCAATAGATTAGTTTGGGGGAAAGTCATTTCTAAGTTTTTGCAGCATTAAAATAAATAATTCTTTTTCGGTGCTTAATGCCTTAATATTTATCAGTTACTAGCTGAAGTACCCTTGCTTCGCTGCGGGTCATAAATAAATTAAAATGTGAAGGTGACAGTTAAATGATGATGATGATTGTTGTTTCAAGGGGCCTAACATCTAGGTTATCGGCCCCTAATGGTTTGGGTGATCGTGAAGATGATAATCAAATGTTAACTATAAATAAAACTAACTACTAACTTATATACTAGAAGATGAAATTGAAAAAAAAAAAAGAGAATAAGGCAAATACACGACAGGAGGAAAAGAAATGCCCTCAACCCTCAAAGAATGCTGATTGAGGCACTTGGAAGGAAGTAGAGCCATGAAAGGCAGATAGGAAAGTGAAAGAGGAGGTCCGCCCCAGAGGTAATGGATAAAAGGGGGAAAACCGGACCCAGCTCAGGAATCCCTCGGGGTCGCCAACTCACGAACTCATCAGCCGTGAGCCCTTGAGGTGTAGCAATATCTAGGGTGCACCGAAGTGGTGGGGCTACATACACCCTGCCTCCTTGAGGGCCTTGAGCAGAAGGCAGGAGACAACATGAAAAAAAAAAAGAAGGCTGACCCCTCGCAGAAGGAGGGTGTCAGACAAGATGAGACAAGGATCAATTAAGGCGGGAAAGGCAGAGACTCCCTAGGCCTCGGATACCCTAATATCATCGGGGTCGGAAGAAAACAAGAGTTGGCCAAGTGAAGTCGACAGGATAGAAGACGGAGAGGAGCCCGGCACAAGTAAGTTGAAGCAATGCCGGACTCAGCTGAGGCCCCGTGGTCGCCAACCCACGTTCCACAAGGTGTGGCTTTAAAGCTATCATTGTAGCGTATGTTCATGTGGACGTTTCTCTTTCTTTTATTTTCATGAATCACCTCCTTAAGCTTGTGTAAATATTAATTTCACTCTGTGTAGCTCTTTTCCCATAATACTGGAGAGCCCTCTTTCGCTAGGATATCGTAGTGGTAAATACAACCCTGCTTTTCGTTGTTGTTGTTGTTGTTGTTTGAGTCTCAGTCTTTTGACTGGTTTGATGCAGCACTCCATGCCTCCCTGTCCAGAGCTAATACTTTCATCTCTACATATCTACCACACCCGAGGCAATCTGTTTAACATATTCTAACTTTGGTCTACCCCCTCGACCCTTCTCATAACTGGGACATGATGGCGCAGCGGTCAAGCTGTTGGCCTCTCACCAAGGTGGATTGGGTTCGATTCCCGGTCAATACATGTGTGACATTCAAAGTGAAATGCCGTGCCCTGTGGTTCGTAATCCATGTAAAAAGGAGGTCCCGTGGCTCATAATCACAAGATTCACGGTCACGTAAATCTACAATCTTCCTTCTTCTTCCCATAACTAAGCTTGCTATTCCTGAGTGTCTTAATGTGTGTCCTACCATCCTATCTCTTCTCTTCATTAGCAGTCGCCAGAAACATCTCTCCTCTCCCACTCGTCTTAATACCTCTTCGTTTGTAACCCTATCTACCCGTCTGATCTTCATCATTCTCGTGTGACACCAAATTTCAAAAGCTTCAATTCTCCTCTTTTCTGCTGCACCGATAATCCAAGTTTCACTTCCATATAGTGCCACGCTCCAGACAAAAGCTTTCAAAAATGACTTCCTAATACCTAAATCAATATTCGATGTCATCAGATTCCTTGTTAGTAGAAATACTTTCCTTGCCTGAGCCAACCTACTCTTTATATCCTGTTTGCTATTCATAAGTTCGTGTTTTGTACCAACAGAAATATTATTTTAATCAATGCTGTCCCAATAACAAGAGCAATTCCCAATTCTTGAAATATTTTCCATTCAAAACACTTCTTTCAACAACCACATTAATTTGAAACTTTCACCATCGAATTACTGTGCACCACACTCCCATGACAAACCAAGTGAAGATGTGTTCTTGTAAAAGATACTCTCGAGGCTTTGAATCCGAAGTTCTATACGCCAATGCTCCATTCACGACCGACGAGTAGTGGCCCTTGAAATCTCTCGAATCTCTTTTATCTCGTCTCTTTCTTGCTAAAGAAGAGGTATCGGTGAAAACCAACATTCCAGGGGATGAAGACAATAGCGTTACATGTAGAGGGCTAATTATCCTTCACTTCCTGTGCTGGGAGGAGGGGAATTGCGCAGCACGCTATTGATTTATAAATCCAGCACACCAATTTCCATAGCAGCGGAAAGAGGAACTTGATTTCCTGCGGAATGTTTGTAACAGCACGCGAGCGCTCTGCTCTCGGCACGTGGCAGAATTTTAACAACCATAGAGGCTTAGGGCTCCTATTGATAGACCTTCCTTAACGCTCATTCATTCATATTCTAAAGGTTGATGCAACCACACTCTTCTGTCGTTGGTGGTTCGTTTCAGTTCCATGTAATTGTCACATCCCATTCTATTCTTGATGTCTTCCAAATACTACAGTACGTCCTCTTCCTGTCTTTCCCAGCATTTTCCCGTCAAGAATGTTAACGATGAAAGTGCTGTGTCTGATGACATGTCCAATAAATTTTATTTTTCTCTTTCCCATTTCCTTCATTAATCTCCTCTCTTCTTTCACTTCCCTTAAGACTTCCAGGTTGTTGTTGTTGTTGTTGTTGTTGTTTTTTTCTTTTTTTTTTTTTTTCATTCAGCTCGTTCTGGTCATTTCACGCCATATCCACATTTCAGCAGCTTCAAGTCGATTCTTTTCCAATTTACCCAGAGTCCAACTTTCACTTCCATAGAGTAGTGTACTCCATACAAAAGATTTTGCAAAGGATTTTCTTACATCTATATTCATATGTTTGCTGGTTAAAATGTTTTTCTTAGTCATAAATGCCTGTTTTGCCAATGCAATCCCTCTCTTCACTTCCATTAAGCATCTATTGTCTTCTGTGTTTATACTACCGAATTAACAAAATTGTTTCACTTGTTCAATTCTAAAGTCGTCAATTTTGATATTGGTTTTAATTTCTTCCCTATTTTCCGAACTACAATTACTTTCGTTTTCCGTTTGTTCACTCTTAATTTCCATAGTTTAAGTGTGTCTGTCAGCAACCATATTAAAAGTATAGAGGCTTAGAACCCCGAGTGTTAAGCCACATCCTTTGTCGTATGTAGTTCAGTAAATCTATCACTATGAGCGCTAGTGTTGACCCATACATGGACAAATCAAAATCAAAATATCTACTTCTGGTTTGACTGATAAGTCATGGACACCAACAGTTATACCACATCCTTTGTCGCATGTAGTTCAGTAAATCTATCACTATGAGCGCTAGTGTTGACCCATACATGGACAAATCAAAATCAAAATATCTACTTCTGGTTTGACTGACAAGTCATGGACACCAACAGTTAGACCACATCCTTTGTCGCATGTAGTTCAGTAAATCTATCATTATGAGCGCTAGTGTTGACCCATACATGGACAAATCAAAATATCTACTTCTGGTTTGACTGACAAGTCATGGACACCAACAGTTAGACCACATCCTTTGTCGCATGTAGTTCAGTAAATCTATCACTATGAGCGCTAGTGTTGACCCATACATGGACAAATCAAAATCAAAATATCTACTTCTGGTTTGACTGACAAGTCATGGACACCAACAGTTAGACCACATCCTTTGTCGCATGTAGTTCAATTATTTTCATTTGTACTCAGTACTGAGTAATCCTCCATCCTTGCGCCTGAAATCCAGGAATCCCATTTGGGGTGATGACATTATTAACTCTGCAATACTATCGTACGTAAAATTTACGTGTATGAATTACTTAACTGCTTAGAATTCCTTCTATATCTGCCCCCTCCCCCTATCCTCCAGGAGTGCTTCCACTGGAGTATGGTGGTGATGTCAGGCTTTATTAATGCAAAATCAGCTCTAGAGGCATAAATCTGGCATAGAATTGCCCGATGATCTACTTGAGTTTAACAAAATATTGGTTTCTCCATGACAATAACAAAAAGGTGGGAGATTTGATGTAGGTACGCCGCATCACTTCAAAGGGATAATAATAATAATATCGTATGGCCACGGGTGCCGAGTGCAAGCTTTGTTATTCGACACCCAGAGGGCAGCTTGCATGTCGAATTTTGTTGTTCCTTGAAGCACTATTAAAGTCACGGAGGTTAGATATCTAAGCTCCTTGACACTATAGCGCTTTCTAGTAGAGAAATGAGGAACTAAGTGTTGGCAGAAAATCCCGAGATTATTTTTGCCATTATGAACACGGCCTACTGAATTCAAATGGGTTCTTTAATATGCCAACATCGTATGACATGCGTGTCGTAACTTTTGCCGCCTTTCTAAAAAAATCACTTACCACGGCCAGGAGCGAACCTGCAAGCTTGGGGTTAATCATCTGACACGATAACCACTCACCCACCGTGGCCAGTTCAGAGGGAAAATAAAAAATACCTTATAAAATCCAGAGCCAGTACAAAAGGCTGCAGACGAAGTACTGTTACATAGGTAACTAAACGTATTAAACTTAATAGAACTACAGAGGATTCATTGTAAATAAATAAAGTGCTACATAAATAACTTTAATAGAAACACATAAAGTCACGGTACAAAAATACATTATAAAGATTAAAAATAATAAAAACTTTTGACCAATTGGTGCTTTAGCACAATTTTATCAATATAAGCCTACGTAGGCTATATTTTACACATTATTAGTACTACGCAGCTAATAAATAATGTTAATATCCTTGGGTTAAGCAGCCAGGGCCTTATAACATCAACAAAATCTAGAAGGAAAGGTGGAGAGATTTTTCTTCACCTCGCCAAATCACTTAGATGATCCTTCCCAGCATGTCCCAGGAACTGATCACCCACGTGGGGCCAACTAAATCTCGCTCGAACTAGTCATGGAAGGTGCAAATCTATGTTACACAAATGGGGATGGCTAGAATCACTGCGGAGCTCAAGAACAGACGATGAACCACATCATTCGGGAGTGTCCACAGCATAGCTTTGCTGGCGAATAGGAAGAGTTCATGAATGCATCAGCTCCAGCGCTTTCCTGGTTGAAAAGCCTTGATGTTCATTTTTTTGTATTATGTACATATTTGTATATATATGTATAAGTTGCGTTCAAAAATTACCGAGCCGGAGGCATAATTACAGAAACCAGTATCTGTATGTTATAAGTATTGGCCCTGGCTGTTGAGGCACTTGTCCCACTGTGACACGAGGCGGTGAATGGCTGTCTCATAAAATTCCCTGGACTGCGATGTGAACCAGTTCCGCACGTACAGCTGGACGTCGGCGTCCGAGGTGAATCGTTGGCCCCGCAGAGCTCTTTTCAGGGGACCAAATATGGCGTAATCACAGGGAGAGAGGTCTGGACTCTATGGAGTGTAACCGAGAACCTCCCATTTGAATTTCTGCAGGAGAGCCGCGACTGTGTTGGCCGTATGAAGTCGTGCATTGTCGTGGAGCTACCACGGCGGCTATGGCGTTCACTGTCACTCGGCGGTGCTGGGTAATGAGTGCATCAACCAGCTGTACGTTGTCATCGGTAATGCAGGGGGGAGGGGGGGGGGCAGACCGGGCATCATCAGCTAACGACACCTGTCCTTCCCTGAAGCGCTTGTGCCACGTCTTGACCCTTGCAAGGGACATGCAGTGTTCGGCGATGAATGTCCGTTCCCCCTACTCCTTCCGCTGTCAGAAACAACACCTCTTTGTTCTTCGGTTGACGCCTCCATGTCACTGTTTGCAATGCCACTGGCAGCGTTGGACGATTGATGCATGCTGCTGCTCGCTTTGTATCGTCATGTGACGTGCACGCGTGCCCTCTAGCGACGGGCTGTGTCCTTCCACGCTCTGGTCGGAACCACACCTCCTTACACACGCCACGATTAGCCGATGTCGTCACCGGTTTGCGCATTCCAGCCTCCGGCTCGTTACTTTTTGAACGCACCTTATAGATCGTTTGTACCATACGAAATAAATAAAGTTGGTCAACACGATTATTCCCAATAAATGGGTGGGGTACAAAATATAAATATAAAAATACACTCCTGGGGAAAAAATGCATGTAGTCTATTAGATAATTATCACAATTAAATGAGGTAATTTAGGATAATGTGATAAATAACTAATAGGCCACATGATTTTATGTTCGACGATGTAACTGTATGTCAGAAAACTGTATCATAAAGGGGGTCATTAAAATAATACTTTTCATTTTAACACAGTTTTTCCAACCAATCAGAGCTCAGTGTTTTCATTCATTGACCAATTAAGGAAGGATAGCTTCTCACATGCACTCAAAATCCAACATGTCGGACATGAATTACATGATTTTAAAGTTGACAATGTAGCCTATATTGGATCAACAATTGTAGTTACAATGCATAAACAAACTGGTCAATATTGCAAAAGAAATAGCACTGTACCTTAATATCCCCAACTCCAATTTCTACACATTCGTAAAATTACGCCGACAATTTTAGTGAATGCTGTTGTTGACATAAACACACCAGAAAGTCTTGGAGGAAGCAGGCATGTGACATTAGTTCCACGGGAATTATAATCCAGCTCTCTGTTCAGTAAATGGATTTCTTTTGCGTACCTTTCCGCCAGAAGCCATTTTTATGCCATAACTGTTCTATTTGGGACTCTTTGATTTGCCTACCGTTGACATACCATACGCATCGAATTTGAAGAATAACTAGTTGATAATACGATACATTTTAATTTTAAAGCGTTTGTAACTGCCTATCCTGTGTTATTTAACCAACAAAATTGTCCAACATAGCACCTGTACGCTATCTGTTGGTGCTACTACACGATAAACAATGTTTCAGAGCTTTGGAATTCGTTATCGGGTAGAGAGCAAATGCTGAGCCCACACAATTCCCAAGAAGAAGAATTCAACCGACAGAATCTCGACAGATATTTATGAATATTTATGTTAGAACATATAATTAAGTTATAATTATCGTCGAACATAAACAGTCGTATGCAACTCGCCTATAATGGTAATTAAGACAATCGTATGGAAATTATAAAACTCGCTTCGCTCGTTTTATAAACATACTCGTGACTTAATTATTGCCATTATAGGCTTGTTGCATAATGTACTATATTATTATAGTAGCTAATATGTAATTAATTAGTATATAGTTCAAAGCCCCGTACATTTTGCGACTTTTCTCCTCAAAACAGTAATATTGACGATAAAGTTAACTTCAACTAGATTATATTTCGTACCCCGCCCATTCATTGGGAATGTGTTCACCGACTGAAGAGCTACAAATGACATTTTTATCATTTCAAATGATCTTGTCGACTTCATCGTTATGCTTGAGTCAAAAGTTATGCGTTACGGAGACGGAGACGGTGACGTCATGCAGCCGCGCGAGAAGCCTAAGTTAATGGGTAATGGACGGCTAGCGCGTACGTCATGCAGCCTCGCGGGAAGCCTAAGTTAATGGTTAATGGAGTCTGTTGAAAGAGTCCTGGGTCGTCGAGCGACCTGGGGCTTCGAGCGAAGCGAAAAGAATACAGGGTGACTCATAAAGAGGTGTACAAGATGCCAGATAAGAATACAGGGTGCCTCCTAAAGAGGTGTGCAGGATGTCAAGAGCAAAATACTTAGATATCAGATTCAGGTACTGTAATGGATGACCCTTAAAGAGTTGTAAAATATGTCAGAATCAAATACAGGGTGACCCTTAAAGAGGTGCCCGCGCGGAAAGCGTAAGTTAATGGGTAATGGAATCTGTTGAAAGAGTCCTGGGGCTTCGAGCGAAGCGAGAAGCCCTCCTGAGCCTTTCTAACATGTGTAGCATTTGTAGCATGCGTCATTTGAAATGATATAACGTCTAGTCTTTCAGACTGACTGTAATTGTTTTGTATAGGTAACACTGAAAAAATGGCTTCATATTTTTACATATTATGTAGTTCACTAAATTGATGTAAAGTTTATTATTTCTTTCCTTTCTTGTTATCCTAAAATCCTAGTTCCCAACTCACGTTTTCAACATTAAGCTCCTGGCCTGAAGGACTAGAACTGTGAATTTTTATTTATTTGTCATCCCCATCAATCACTCATCTATGTTCAACCGCTCTTTTGCTGTAGCTTGGTCTCGACTATGGAATTCAACTCCTGCCGATATCAGAAATTCTATAACAATAAAGAAATGTAAGGCCGCATGCCGAGACTACCTGTTAAATATTGCTGATCGCCCCGTGTGAATGGTGATGGGTAGAGTCCCAGGTTTTTGGATTTAACGATACCCGCGAAATATTTCAGCAAACATATATATGTTATCACAACGATATATTTACTCTAATTAAGCCATTTTTTAAATTATTCCAGCCGCGAAATATTGCGAAATAAATATATTTTGCGAAATATGCTAGTTTCACCCTAAAATGCTAAATGCCAACGAAACGCTGGTAATAAGATATATAATTTTAATATTTACTTTAGAATTAATTGAAACAGTCCCTTCATAGAAAATAAGAAACCTTAATAATATAAACGTTTCATACGATGCGGGATAACGAAGTCCCTTCTCAGAGTTGATTGGTTGAAGTTCTGAAAACATGGAAACAATGCTGTGCATAATTTTGGGGACAACATACGTTTCACGAGTTAGTGAGAAAAGGACTACGGTAGTCATGGAGAAGTAAATGTTAGGTTAGGTATTGGACACAAATTCATTATAGTTTAAGTTCTTTCGAAAAGAAAAAAGAAGAAAAAACCTAGCATAAATTGTTTGTTACTCCACCAAATGTTTGTATAGTGTTCATTATTTAACCAAATCCGTGCACCGTACACACAGTTATAATGCACACTCACGCCTCGCTTTTGTTATTTCACCGCTATGGATATTTTATTTCACCACTTTCAACAATCCATTTCACCGCTTTGAAGCCTTTTATATTACCATAAATCAGGGTCCCTTGTGATGGATGATAGGACGTATGACTGAGCTAGGATTATATTTAGGATATTATAGAAAGGTCTGTGACAGTGTGATTATTATTATTATTATTATTATTATTTTATTGGTCGCCTCCGTAGCGCAGCGGTCAGCATGGTTAGCTGCCGCCCCGGAGGTCCTGGGTTCGATTCCTGGCTCTGCCGCGAAATTTGAAAAGTGGTATGTGGACTGGAACGGGGTCTACTCAGCCTCGGGTGGCCCAAATGAGTAGAGGGGGTTCGATTCCCACCTCAGCCATCCTCGAAGTGGTTTTCCGTGGTTTCCCGCTTCGTCTTCGGGCAAATGCCGGGATGGGTCCTACTGTCAGGCCACGGCCGCCTCCTTCCCACTTCCTTGCCTAACCGTCCCACTCTTCCCATCCCTTCATCAGGCCCCCTGTTCGCCTTACAGGTCAGGCCGCCTGGGCATAGTGCTGGTCACACACCCCAGTTGTATCCCTGATTCAGAGTCTCAAGCTCCAGGACACTGCCCTCAGTGGCGGTAGAGGTGGGATCCCTCGCTTAGTCCGTGGGATAAGCCAACCCTGGAGGGTAAAACGATAGCGAAAAAAAGCGAATTATATTATTGTTAATAATAATGATGATGATAATTGATGTTTTAAGGGGCCTACCATCTAGGTTATCGGCCCCTATTTTATTGTTATAATTAATATTAATATTATTATTATTATTCATATGCCTCTTTCATTAATATTAGTATTAGTATAATTTATTTGCTCCTTATTTATCATCATAGAGGGCCATGAGCCCTAACTTCGCCACTACTGAAGGCATAAAATGAATAAACAAGTAGTTCCGTGACGAACTAAAGAGCCTACTTTTCTTAAAATTTAAGATTCATGCCAATCTATATAGACCTATCTAGAATAATGACTGAATCAAGGTGGTAATACTAACATTTTGAAGTACTGCAGTTTGAAATACACCTGAAATAGTGTAGGCTAACAGAGTAACTTACTACAGTTGGCAGCCCCGATGACTCTGAATATATTCTTAGTTCCATCTATTAAGGTCTAGGATGCACATACAAAATTTGGTTGAAGTCTAATGGATAGTATGGACGATCTATGCTGTTTGATATAGGATTTATCAGTGCGCGTAAAATCATGTTGGGAACAATGTCATGTATATGAGATGCTCAGAATTAATCTGAAATATTACGATCTATTATAGTGCCATGTTTGGATAAAATCAATTTGTTATTGTGGAAGTTACATGAAATAAAAAATGAACTATCAGAAAGCTTAGAATCATGTTGGCAGCACTGAGGTATAGTCTATTAGTTACTCCAAATTCATCTAGAATTGCAGTTACTATACGTGTGCAAAGTTCAGAGCTGATGGCTTGCATACTTTCTGTTATATTGATATTAGGATTAAACAAATAGAGAGAGCATTTATTAACAGTTGACAGCCCTGCTGGTTTTTGCGAATACGGATAGTCATAACTACTATGGTACACAAAGCACGTACGAAATTTGGTTGAAATCCATTTGTTAGTATAGAAGTTATATGCATTTAAAAACTGGACCTATCAGCAGGCTTTGAATCGTGCTGGCAGCGCTGGTGTATATAAATTACACCAAACTAAGGTAGAATATCAGGTACTATACGTGTGCAAAGTTTAGAGCTGTTGGCTTGCATCCTTTCTGATACTGTATATTGATATTAGTGTTAAAACATAGAGAGAGCATTTATTAACAGTTGGCAGCCATGGGGGCTCTTTAGAATACACACAGTCATATCTGTTGTAGTACACATAGTACATACGAAATTTGGTTGAAATCCAATCCATAGTATAGAAGTTACAAGCATTTAGAAATAATCATGTTGGCAACACTGGCATGTATGGACTTCTGAGAGTTAATCTGGAATGTTATTATCTATATTTGTGCCAATTTTGGAACATAGAGCTCAAATTTCTAATGCGATTTTTCAGCAGTTGGTAGCACTGACGTCAATTTCAAATATGGCCGTGAGTTGTTCAGGTATAGATCATTACTCTTACCAAATTTGGTTTCGATAGCTGCAGCTGTTTAGGAGTTGATAGGGTGGGGGGGGCACACAGACAGACAGAATGACAGACAGACAGACACACATTCTCCCGGATCGATCTCATAAGTTTACTTTTGCCTCACTTTTGGAAAATGAGAAATGTAGGCTAATAAATACCGCCTTCGACTTGTGTATGGTGATCGCGCACGGTTCAACACTTAAAAGGTCTTGCACTTGTCGTCATGATAAGTAGGTGGTTGGTTCTTAAGTTTAGGGGCTGCGACAACGCGGTCATGTAGCCCCGTGTACTTTGTGTGTGTAGAATCTGTCTGATAACCGGTGTTAATTGTGATGACTGTATTAGTGTGTGTTATCTATTTTTTTAATTGAAGTACTGCAACTTAGAATTTTCAAATAGTTCCTACTTTTGCCGCCAAGCGCCACCGTCAACGACTACTAGGCCAAGTTCAGAACTTAGCTACCAGACGCCACCGCAGTCGGCTCTTGGCAACGAACGTAGAAACCTAAGAGCGTTGTTTACATTCTTAACCTATCCAATTTAGCTTCACACAGGTGCAATTAGTGGCAGGTTCTTTAAAATGCCATAAATCTATGACATGGGACCGCCGGCTTTACTTCCCCTCCGAAGGAAGGCATACTGAGGGATTATTAACGCTCTTAAAAAATCCGACGGCTTCGGCCGGGTTTGAACCCGCTATCTTGGGCTAGAAGCTCAGCATGCTACCGACTACGCCACCGAAGCCTCCGATAAGCTGGTGTCGGAAATTTGTCGACGGTTCTTCACGGTTTTGCCTCAAGAGGCTGAGTGTAACTTACCATGTTCCAGCCCCCACACCAGAAATGCCATTTATGTGCAGTGCCGGGAATCAAAGGCGGATATCAGGAGTGGCCCTACATTCGCTTTCGACAGAAGTTTTTGCTAAACGGACTCAGTGTAACTTGAATCGGTGGGTGGGCCAAGTGCTGTATCGATTGGCTCGAGCGCCACGTGTGTAGAGGTTCCTGTAATCCTGGGCTAAAGTAACTTACAGCTCAGACCCGTAGTTTGTTTTGGAGAGACCGGTAATCCTGTGGCCAACAGCACACTGGAAGTGCAGTTTACGGTTGCGGTCAAAGAAGATGAGCTAACATACTGACTTGCGGTCTCTGAGACCTAAAGCAGACACTAAACAGAAGTTTGGTGCTTTTCAGTCGGTCAAATGAGATGGCTTCGGTGGCGTAGTTGGTAGCATGCTGAACTGATGTTCCCAAGATAGCGGGTTCAAACCCGGCCGAAGTCGTCGGATTTTTAAGAGCGTTCACAATCCTTCAGTATGCCTTCCTTTGGAGGGGAAGTAAAGCCGACGGTCCCATGTCATAGATTTATGGCATGTAAAAGATCCTTCCAGTAACTAAACTTGTGTGAAGGTAAATTTCTAGGTTAGATTTCGTTGGAACGCTCTATCAAAGTTTCAACGTTCACCACTATGTATCATTGATGTCTGGTAGCGAAAGTTGGAACTACTTGAAATTGAAAGGAACTTGTAGCTCACCCTATGGGTGACCGCTAGAAGCAGCTACAGCTCCTGTCGAGCCGAACATGTCTTCGGACACTCCCGGAACTAAAAGCCATACAATAAATAAATAAATAAATAAATACAATTCCCTAATCCTGAAAAGAATTACATGAGATAAACAAATACACTAGGATGATCGTCAAGCGATCATCATCAGATTCATTACACTTAGTCTATAAAATCTATGTCTGAAAGTATGGGTGAAAATATTTACAAAATTTACCATATTTAGTTGCAGTATTAGTTGAGATAATGCAACTCGCCAGTATTTACTAGTTGTAGTCTATGTGATGTTTTGTTGAGATACTGGAAGTGGTGATTGACCTCCGGAATTTGCCTGTTTTGAGTGAATATGTGGTTGTTGTAAATGGTCAATTCAGATTGTATTGTATAGGCTACTTATCTGGTTGAGTCGTAACAGGCCACCTGGCCTAACACTTGATAGGAAGAAGAAAAAGAAGAGAACGACATTCCAAAGTCAATGAAAAAAAAAAGAACAGACCCAGCTCAGGTGTCCCTCCGAATCCACAATTTCTAAAATTTCCAGATGCAATTCTTTACGGGAAAAGTTGTAAGTCCACAGAGGAGAAAACATTACTAAGTAAGGTAATTTTTTTTAGTCGATTTACCCTCTAGGTTGGTGGCTCCCACAGACTCAGCTAGGGAGCTCACCACTACCGCCGCTACGGGCAGTGTCCTGTAGCTGATGGGGAGGTGTGATCAGCACTTCGCCCCGGCGGCCTCACCTGCAAAGCGAACAGGGGCCTCATGACGGATGGGATGGGAGGGGAAGATCGGGATAGATAGGGAGGGAAGAGGGAAGGAGGCGGCTGTGGCCTTACAGTAGGTACCATCCCGGCATTTGCCCGAAGACGAAGTGGGAAACCTCGGCAAACCACTTCGAGTAAGGCAATACAAAATAAAATAAAATGATTTTGAGCAAACTATAGTTACTGATTTGAATTCCTTAGTTTAGTCTAATACTGTGATTTGCACACCTGTGTAATGTTTGTCTTTTGCTGCTTTTCGGTTGGTTAACACGATTATGCCCAATGAATTGGGCGGGGTACAAGTTATAAATATGTGAACACACTCCTGTGAAAGAATTACATGTATTAGTTAAGTATCACTCTTAAATGGGCAATTTAGAATACAGTAACTAAATAATACATGTTTTTTTTTTCAAGGAGTGTGTTTACATATTTACACAATCGTGTTGACCGACTGAAAAGCAGAAAAAGACAATTTGTATAGGCAACACTGAAAAAGAATGGCTTCAAATTTCCACATACATATAGATCCCTCCTGCGGCGCTCACAAGCGACCGATCGTGACAAATGAGCATTCAGATGAAAGAGAATATACATTAGCAGTGACGAATTGCACTCTGATTTCATAAATATCTATAATTTCTTCAAAAATGATTTTAAAATTGTACGAAGTGTGCGATTTACAGACACTGTTGCTGTAGGAAAATACGCTCCATGTGTCCACTTCACTTTTTGGCCGCTGTGACGGCTCTTTCATGTTATTTTAACATTTATCATTTTACATGGATTTCCGAAACACTATTTTCATAATAGTGCATTATGCAACGAGCCTATAATGGCGATAATTGAGACAGGAGTATGTTTATAAAACGAGTGTAAGCGAGTTTCATAAATTTCCATACGAGTGTCTTAATTACCATTATAGGCGAGTTGCATACGACTGTTTATGTTCGACGATAATTATTATAGCTATTTTATGTTCGAACATAAATATTCATAAATATCTGTCGAGATTTCGCCAGTTTTATGTGCTGAACAGAGCGCATGAGACGCAGAGAATGCCTTGTATTTGACCATGGCCTCCTTGATACCCCACTATGACACTAGGCCAAGCAGTGAAATTTCAATTAGAAGGCCTGGGAACTCAGCGCAGGTGCGATGATATTCTTACTTAACAACTGTTTCTTGAGCTCTGATAGGTGGGAGAAACTGTTTCTTAATGAAAATAGTGTTATAATGACCATCATTATGATACAGTTTTCCGACATATAATAGTCAGGGTCAAACATAAATATCTATAAATTCTTTAAAAATTGACATTTAGAAAAATGTACGGTGTGCGATTTTCAGATACTGTTGCTGTAGGAAAATAAGTCTCTCATTATAAACCTATTGGGGAAAGTCTGTAATGTTTTACTATCCTTAATCCCACTCGCACACACCCAAACTATAAGGGGTCATTGATGTTCAGACATTTCGACTGCCGAAGTTGGCAACCCTCTCACTTGGAGCTTGATTTGCTTTGGTTCCGGGTGGCACACTGTATCACACCACACCACACCACACCGCACGGCGCGACTCCACCCTCGCGAGACCCGCACTAGCAGCTTGCCTATTGATTTTCGTCTCTCAGCTGAGCGCAAGCCAAGTGCTACTGGACACGACGGACTCGCTCGCTCGACTATTTTTAGCCCGGGGAGCATCATACGACAGGAATGTTCTCCCTTTGACTGCCTCGGCAAATCTTATACTGACAACCAACCTTCTACCGTGCGATCCTGTTTCAACCCGTCCGTACATCTTCCAGGCACCCGAGTTTAGACAATAAGATTGAAATTAAATTCCAGCAAACGTGCTTGGTACCAGTGTTGCCAAATCTTGAAATGGGAAAGAACTAAACCCTATGCTTTAAAACACCAGAAAGCACCATCTAGTGTTTTCAAAACACTAGAAAAACACCAAAAATTGTAAATATATAAACGGCTTTATACTTACATTTCTTTCATTAAAAATCATCTTCTTCACTTGCGGAGCCTGCTACCGCTATTACAGTACATCTTTAGAGCAGGAAGGTGTAATACTGCTGTAGCTCTGAATACTTCCAATTTTGGCCACTATTATATCCTTCGGAAGTTCGTAGTCGTGATAGCATTTTCCCTCTGTTTTTAGTCCAAATCGCACACACAGAATGGAATTCAATTTTTGAACTTTCATTCGATTTATTTGCTTTGTTATCACCAATTAAACTTGGCTAAACACTCTCCCTACATCTGCATTAGAGTGAGGGAGCGAAAGTACATAAACTGCCTTCGCATGAAACTGGGAAATCCCCTGGGAGCTGGGAGGAAAATAGATGATAGGTCGATTCTTTGTACAAGTGCACTTGCACTGAGCCCTGTATGTTGCGCTTACTTAGCACTTATGCACACGAATGAGAATTTCAGGGACTTCCCCTGTTGGAGTGTTGATTTCGACACGTGTAAGGCTGAACATTGCCTATCTTAATTGATTAACTTTATTAAAACTATTACATGGCTTCCAGGATTTACTTATTTGTCATAGGAGACAATTTCATGGAACCATCCGTTAAGCACCAGATTTGGCACTGGTTTTATTGAAATAACACCAGTATTTTGCTATGGCGCTATGAGCACATTTCTGGCACCAGACGAACTTCAGAAACACCAGATCTGGTGCTAAAAACACCAAATTGGCAACACTGCTTGGTACATAAAACTAGCTATCTTTACCCGTCGTTCATGGTTGCGTAAATTCATCCTAACTATTTTTCAAACTACGGGCTACCAACGGTAGGGGGGTATTTTGTGACCACCATAGTAAATTCCTATCGTGTGATTTGCATACCTGGTGAGTTAGCTGTGCTCGTTACGGCGTGGCTGCAGGCCGTCGCTCACATCCGGGAGGCCAGGAGGTTCAAATCCCCCTCGCCGGCAACCTTGAAGATGATCTTCCTTGGTTTCCCATCTTCCTTCCAGGCAAATGCCGGGGTTGGTCCCTATCTATAGGCCACAGCCGCCCCCTTCTAATTCCTCATCCCTACATTCACACTTTCCTCCCCAGACAACACTCCACACGCGACGGTACTTGTAGCTCACCCCATGGGTGTCCGCATAGAAGCAGCTACCAACTCTGGCAAGCCGAACATGTCCTCGGACACACCCGGCACTAAAAGCCATACGCTAAAAAAATTAAAAAATGCATTATCCTTTAATCAACTTATCTCGTATTTTGAACCTTAAATGAACCTTAAATTGTAAAAATATAACTTACTTAAGAACAGTAGCAGTCAAAATAAAATAAAAACCTGTAAAAAGAAGTTCAGAAAGTAAATTATTCACTGATCATACGCTTCGCTATCTTTAACACACGTGGAACATACGACTGTTCTTTACTGTGTTTTCCACATGTGTACCTCTTGCAACCAGAACAAATTATGGTGGTTTTGTTAACTTTGTTTTACTCTTGTCCTTACCACAGTGCACAGTATGACGAGGCATACGAACTTCCAACAAGGGAGGGGGTTCAGAGCTCACCAAAAGAAAATATTTAATATCTTATACAAGAATTACAATTTAAAAGAAGTAAATGTGTAGTTAGGTAACCGGATTTAAAATAGACAATAACTTTCTGTACAGTAAGCGTAGAAAAGAAATACCATGAATAAACACCGTAAATGAAAAAAGATACGAGCCTTACAGTAGTCGCATATGATGTGTAACATCTGACATGTTATACTACCTTGAAGTTGTTACCGTTTTTATTATCCTTGACATTCATCAACACACACAAAAATCTTTTTATTTTTTACACTCTCATAATACATAACAATTCCGAGACTCCTTTTTTCTTTTCTTCACTGCCTTCTTGATATTTCTACTCTCGCACTGCCTTCTTGATACTCTGCTGTTACATCACTCTCCTGCCAGTAACTAAGTTAACGTTAACAGTGACTGATTTTTTTTCTCTACTGCCTACTTGATATTTCTACTCTCGCACTGCCTTCTTGATACTCTGCTGTTACAAAGTAAACCGTATGTGATGAACATTCCACATGGTACCACTGCCAGCTGGATCACATCCCTCCTGGCTGCTTTAGCCTTACATTTTTCCGTCCGATCCATTTCCGTCCCATTTTTCAAAATCACTCTCACAAAAGTATCCAGCACATCAAAAATGGAACTGATGGGCATGATGGGTATTGCTAGGGTTAAAAGATAGTAGATAATGCAACCAACTTCTAGGTCATATCCCCGTCACTGAAATAAAGAAAGAAATGTGATCTTCAGTCGGTCAACATACATTTTTCCAATTGACTGGGTGGTGATTTTTAGTATTTTGAAAGCAGAAATTTAGCATTTTGATTTTTGCATTTAGCATTTTGTAGCATTTTGAATAAACATATATATCTTGAATTAATTCTGATAAAAGCTTTAATGTGAAATTAATATCACATTAATAAAAGGTTAATAGTGAGATAAAATGTATAAAATAAATTGTGACTTCATTTTAAATTAATATAGACTGAAGCATCAAACATAAAAACAAAGACGTCTCTAGGCGCTAATTACACAATTTACAAATCAATATATCACCATCATTGATATAAGAACTTTCCTGTTGATAATTTTCTGCCCACTGTTTTATACATATTTTTGATCTACGCGATGGGAATGAAAGGCGTAGTTCCACAAAATAACCAATGATGGACGAAGCAAAGAGGATATAAAAAGTAGGTTGGCTCAGGCAAGGAAAGCATTTCTACAAAAAAGGAATCTGTTGACATCGAATATAGATTTGGGTATTATGAAGCCATTTTTGAAAGCCTTTGTCTGGAGCGTGGTGCTCTATGGAAGTGAAACTCGGACTATTGGTGCAGCAGAAAAGAATTGAAGAGTTTGAAATGTGCTGTTACAGGAGAATGATGAAGATCAGATGGGTAGATTGGATTACAAACGAAGATGTATTAAGACGAGTGGAAGAAGAGAGATGTTTCTGGTGACTGCTAATGAAGAGAAGAGATAGGTTGGTAGGACACATACTAAGACACTCAGGAATAGCAAGGTTAGTTATGGAAGGAAGGGTCGAGGATAAGAACAGTAGGGCTAGACCAAGGTTAGAATATGTTGAACAGATTGCCTCGGATGTAGGGTGTGGTAGCTATGTAAAGATGAAACGATTAGCTCAGGACAGGGAGGAATGGAGGGCTGCATCAATCCAGTCAAAAGACTGAAGACTCCAACAACAGTTCCACATGCCAAACGGTGCGGTGGACAAGTGCGTCAGAATCATACACATTCCTGAGATGGAATTTCTAGAAGAAAAGAAAGTAAGAAAGAAAGAAAGAAAGAAAGAAAGAAAGAAAGAGAGAAAAAAGTAAGAAAGAAAGAATGAAAGAAAGAAAGAAAGAACGAAAGAAAGAAGGATTGAAGGGAAAAAAGTCAATTAAAACAAGAAGTTCTCTTGTTGTTTGAGGGGACGCTTGCATACTTTCTGATATATTGCTATTAGGGTAACAAAAATAGAGATAGCATTTATTAACATTTGGCAGCCCTGGTTGCTCTTAAGAATACGCAACGTCATATCTGTTATGGTACACATAGCACATACGAAATGTGGTTGAATTCCAAATGATAGTGTATAAGTTACATGTATTTAAAGTTGGACCTCTCAGCAGGCTTAGAATCATGTTGGTAGCACTGACGTATATCAGTTACTCCAAATTAATATAGAATGTCAGGTACCATAAGTGTGCATAGTTTAAAGGTGTCGGCTTGCATACTTTCCTATATATTGGTATTTGGATAAAATAAATTGAGAGTATTTATTATCAGTTGGCAAGCTTGCCACGGTGGGTGAGTGGATAGCGTATCGGTCTACTAACCCCAAGATTGCAGGTTCGCCCCTGACCGTGGTAAGTGATTTTTGAAAGGCGGCAAAAATACGATACGCATGTCATACGATGTTGGCATGTCAAAGAACCCATTTGATTCAGTAGGCCGAGTTCATAATGGCAAAATTAATCTCGGGAGTTTCCGCCAGCACAAAGTTCCTCATTTCTCTACTAGAAAGCGCTATTGTGTTCAAGGAGATTAGATATCTAACATCTAACCTCCTTGACTTTCATAGTCAAGGAACTACGAAATTCGACATGCAAGCTACCCTCTGGGTGTCAAATAGCAAAGCTTGCACCAGGCACCCGAGGCCATACGATATTATTATTATTATTATTATTATCAGTTGGCAGCCCAGGTGGCTCTTAAGAATACGCTCAGTTTTATATGTTTATGTACACATAGCACATACGAAATTTGTTTGAATTCCAATTAATAGCGTAGAAGTTATATGCGTTTAAAAATTGGACCTATCAGCATGCTTAGAATCATTTTGGCAACACTGCTATATATGGCCTCCTGGAAATTAAACTGGAATATTATTATCTATACGTGTGCCAATTTTGAAATAGCTCCCGTTCATACCGTCCAAGATATCCAACATGGAGCTCAAATTTCAATTGCGATTTTTCAGCAGTAGGTAGCACTGACATCATTTTCAAATACGGCATTGGGATATTCCGGTATAGATACTTACTCCTACCAAATTTTGTTTCGATTGCTGCAGCCGTTTTTTACTTGATAGGGGGGGGGGCACACACACACACACACACACACACTGCCAGACAGACAGAAGGACAGAGAGACACACATTTGCCCAGATCGATCTCATAAGTCTACTTCTTCCTCATTTTTGCAAAATGTGAAATGTAGCCAAAAATCCTAGATTTTACATTTTTCTATAATTTTCGCATTTTGAGTAAATTTCGCATTTTATCGCATTTTTGAAGCACATTAAAAATGTGTATTAGAGGTCATGACTCTTCAAAAATTAAGAAACAAGAATGCATGGCTTTATAAACATTTCGCGCTATATCGCATTTGCGAAAAATCACCACCCCTATTGATTAGGATATCCTGAAAAATATACCATGTATTAGTTATAATCACTATTGAATAATGGGCAATTTATGATTACGAGTTTGCATTTCGACCGTCAGGTGGTCATCATCATATCCTGATCACTAGGGTTGAGGTTTAAGGTGGCGCTAAGTTAGGTTTTGGTGGAAAATGCCACACATTTAAAACAAATACAATATAGTAAAAAATTAGAACATGCACTTGCATTCTATTATGTATATGGTAACTTATCTGTTTCACTGCACGTCTGTTATACAGGCGCACGCTATAAGCTCTCGGCTCGGGAGCCTCCTACCCGAATCCTAGGCCAAATTGCAAATACACATATTAGTACAGCCATCATAAAAACATGGGTTGTTTGACAGATTCTACACACAGCGAAGTATTGTCTGCGCGCCATGAGAAGTCAGCTGGGTTTGACCTGCAAATGCCTATCCGCGTACTGCATATGGCGCATTCAAAAAACATCAAGTTCGGTCACTGCCAGCTTTACTCATTCTCGTCTTCTTTTATCCTTTATTTTTACTCTGTACTCTGCAGATGGGACAAGTGGAAAGGGGCCTTCAGTGGCAGAGAACATGCTTTATGCTGAATGAACATCAAGCACAATGCGGGAGATATAGTTCTTGCACTTTTCTCGTTAACGTGTGGCTCGTCTTTGAAATCTAGCTGGGTGGATATGGTAACAGTTCATGGCATCCTGGAGTCAAGACTTTTCCAGAGCGAGGCACAGCTTTGTCAACTCTCTACCGTAGCCACTGAGAGCAAGCAGTAGGCTGGACAGAACTACGTGCAGATGTGCAACACTGGACACCTGATATCTGCGTGACACGCAGCCTGGCCGCCAGGGCGGGACTTTGGTGTCAACTTGGAGTGATAGAGGTCAACAACCGTCTGCTATTGATCAGTAGCGAGCATTGGTTATTGTTTGTGCGTGCTACTGCCTTACGTTTGATTCGCCGCTCGTCAACCAGGAAAGTGAGGGAACTATAGCAGTATAATAGTCTAATAATATCGTATGGCCTCGGTGCCGGGTGCAAGCTTTGTTATTTGACGCCCATAGGACAGCTTGCATGTCGAATTTTGTTGTTCCTTGGAACGCTATGAAAGTCAAGGAGGTTTGATATCTAAGCTCTTTGACACTATAGCTCTTTCTAGTAGAGAATGGAGGAACTTTTGTGTTGCCGGAAAATCTCGAGATTAATTTTGCCATTATGAACACGGCTACTGAATTCAAATGGGTTCTTTAACATGCCAAAAACGTATGACATGCGTGTTGTGATTTCTGTCGCCTTTCAAAAATCACTTACCATGGCCAGGAGTGAACCCGCAAACTTGTGGTTGGTAGTCCAAAACGATAGCCACTCTCCCACCGTGGCAAGTACAAATAGTAGTAACTGACTGTCGATATATTTAGATCAGGAATAGACAGACCGCGCATGCGTACAGCATAACCCCCACTCCGTCGCACTGTCGAAATGTCTTCTACTGGCGCGCAGACAATACACGAAGCCACATGACCACTTCATTATCATTAGGGCCCAGATTTTGATGACGTAAAAAAGTTTAAAAGATGCACTTAACATTTTCAAAAATGACTGTAATACATGTCCTAAAAATTCGAAAAATGCACTATAAAATGGAGAAAATGATCTTATAATAATAAACTCACCAATATTTCAAAATTTCGAGAAATACAATATAAAATGACATCTTGCTCAAACTGAAAAGTCAATCAAAATAGTTTCTAGCACTTAACAAAAGGTTTATGTTCACTTAAGTCTGAGTTGCACTGCACTACGAATGTCTTCTGATGTTGTCAAATGTTAATGATCTGCCGTTATCAGCCAACAAGATTTTATATCTCGAAAAGCTGCGTTCAACATCCACTGATGTGATCCGAGCGTACTGAAGTGAAGTGAGGAAGGCCGTTTGCTGCTAATTCGTCCTCAATCCCATCCGTGCAGTAGTTTTCACCAGAAAAAATGTCTGAGATTTTGCATAATGTTTTTGTCCGGCATTCTTTCAGTTTTGATGCAATACCCTCAGCAATTTCGCCATGATTGTTGCTAAGACTAGGTTCCACCCGGTTGATTAAGGAAATGGAATCAATATTTCAATATTTTAAATTATCTTGTAACAGCTACTAACTTCTTAATTCTAAGAGACGTAACTCCCTCATATAAAGCTGTGACATGAGTAAATTGGAAAAAAAAATTACCTCAATAGGCCGATTTCTCTAAAATAACACAAAAAATCTACCAAACTTAAAAAATGCTCTTAAAATGGAAAAATAGCACAAAAAATGCTAAAAGATGCAAAATAAAAATGACATATTTGAAGACGGGGTGGCCCGTCCGGAGTTTCTATGTACTGCTCGGTTCCAAGCTCTGTGAACTTGCGGGATGAAGGGCAGAGGCAGAGTAGGAGCAGGCGAGAATTGAGAAGCCTGTCGACAGCCCGCCGTGTTACCTGACATTCTAGTCTATTCCAATACTGCTAACATGGGTCTTTTCTGATACCAGTGTGGCGTTGGTAATGAGTGACTGAGTCACCGACTAATGTATTTACTTCTGTTAGTACGCAAGGACCGAGAAACCGCATCACTCGTCACCACTACTACTGATAGTCTGCGATGCACATTCCTCTCAGGTCCACGCAGCTTAGACTCGAGCAGTAGGCTACTTCAGCATTGTTTTAGACAGCTCAGTAAAAAGATGACATGTCATCAACATCCAAGCCCTAATTATCTCCATGTAAGCTTTGTACTGATGATGTGTTACATGAAGAAGTGGACAGTGATTTAATGGTCTCTGTCACTCACAATTAGTCTACTTGCATTACTTCGGCTTCCTATTGAAGTATTACTCAAGATCTGTATTGCTTGTAGTTACAGAATGTATCTGGTTTTAATGTCACAAGTAAGGAAAATGGTACAAATTGCCTGTCGTGCGGCGCCTTGCTAATGCTTCCATGTTGCATTGTGTTGAAGAGATGCAGTCTCGTAAAATTGGATTGCTATCGACATGCTGCCACTCGGTACTCGATTCAAGGCGGCAAATGCATTAACAAAATGTCTCGTCTCTTATTCAAATGAGAAATAGAGAATACTGTAAGTCTGGTAACAGTGACTAGGCCACTGTTTCCAAATTAATGTTTCAAGACAGGTTGTATAATGCGGACTCGACGGATTCGAACTCCTACTGTCAGGCCCAATGAGACGAAGGGGGAAGCGGGGCTGCAGCCCCGGGACCCGGACTTGCTAAAAAGGCCCGAGATGACTTGCAGTTGACAACTTAATAGAAAATCCATTCCTGAACCATTTTGACTAGATTCAAAATAAATGCAACCAAAGCATACTATCCAAAACATTACAACTAGATCTACAATGCATTTTATAAACTCAACCAGGTTGTCAGAGTTGTTCATCTAATTCACTGGTTCTTGTGAATATCTATGACTTTAGTCATTATTCTAGATTTTCGCGTATTGATGAAGATATGTTACACCAATATCCTCTTTACAATACAAAAATGTTTAATACGATGACCTTACACTCTTTGATACATATTTCGGCTCTGTGAGCCTTCTCCAGTCAAAACATATTAATGATTCTCATAAGACAGTCTATGTGTTGATCTTGTTAAGAAACTTAAAAAATTTTTTTTTTTTACAATCGTCAAAGTTATTTAAAAATAGACATAAAATGCTTAAAGAATTTGTCTATATGCCGAAGTTCAGGTCATAGGCCCTTCGTCGTTTACTGTTACAGGTCCTGTGTTTGATTTGGGATTTCAACGACGAAGGGCATATGACCTGAACTTCGGCATATAGTCAAATTCTTTAAGCATTTGATGTCTATTTTTAAATAACTTTGACGACTGTAAAAATATTTTTTTTTAAAGTTTCTTAACAAGATCAACACATAGGCTAGACTGTCTTATGAGAATCATTAATATGTTTTAAATGAAGAAGGCTCACAGAGCCGAAACATGTATCAAAGAGTGTAAGGACATCGCATAAAAAAAATTGTATTGCAAAGTGGATATTAGTGTAACATATCACTGGTTCTTAACCGGTGGTCCGCGAGTGCCTCGGGAGTGGTCCGCGGGAGAATAGGGTGGGCAGCATGAATAAAAAATGGCCAATAAATGGGTATTTTGAAAGCGATGTGCGTTGAATTAGAATTATCCGAATGTATTCGCGGTGATGACGATCAGGTTTTGAATGACGTATCTTTAATATAAGTGTTATTGAGGAAGGGTTACAACTAATAAGGTGTATTTTGTAGCGTAATCTCTGAAAAATTCCTCTATATGTTTCATACATTTCTGAAAATAGTATAGCCTATTCTTCTGGAGTACGAACACGATCAGATATAATGAGATTACATTTTAAATGCACAGTTATCAAAATCTTGAAGTAAACCAACAAGCAATGAGAGGTGTAAGAAGAAGAGTGGTTGACGAACTGAAAACCAAATAAACTGGCATTCAATATGAACATGCTAAATTCTGCGGAGTAGTTTTTTTTACGGGTTAAGCCAATTCAAGACCGATACTTCCAAAATAATGTCACAGGTTGGAAAAAGTGGAGGAGCCCGGAAACCCTCGACCTAGGGCCCGCGATCGCACTCTATGGCCCTGCCTACTGTACGTGGTTGTTCCAATGGTTTTCTCATTTGCAATCCCTGATAAATACCGGGATGATACCAGCGTCATAGATGTATCATTGTCAATATTTTTATTCTCTACATCTACACGACTTGTACTGCAGAATAATAAACCAAACTCCGTGGCGCTGCAGCTCATGAGCCTACCAAGCGACCGCTGCCCAGCCATTTGGCTTGCAGATTATGGGCTGACGCGTGGCCAGCGCGTGGGGTCCCCTCTGCCGTTAATCTTGGTCTTCGTGACCGGGGCGCTGCCACACTGTCAGATAGCTACTTAGTTGTCCTCACGGGGCTGAGTGCACCAATTTGATTAAAAACTTAAGCTTTAATTGTAAGATTAATAGGGGGATGATTGAGATACGAATTATCAAAATTTTCTTTATCTTATAATTTACAGTCGTTTACGTTTTATTTAAGGCGGCTTCGGTGGCATAGTTAGTACCATGCTGAGCTTCTATACCCAAGGTCGCGGGTTCAAACCCGGCCGAAGTCATCGGATTTTTTAAGAACGTTAAAATCCCTCAGTATGCCTTCCTTCAGAGGGGAAGTAAAGCCGACGGGCCCATGACATAAGATTTATGGCATGTAATAGAACCTCCCACTAACTAAACTTGTGTGAAACAAAATTTGTTGGTTAGGTTTGATTAATGCTTTGAAGGAAGGCATACTGAGGGATTTTTATCGCTCTTAAAAAATCCGACGACTTCGGCCGGGTTTGAACCCACGATCTTGGGCATAGAAGCTCAGCATGCTGCCAACTACGCTACCGAAGCCTCTGAAAAGAGAGAGAGAGAGAACTCGCGAAATTGATGTCAGTTGTGTAATCGCAGCCCATAGGTGGTTGAAACGGAATAATAACGTGTGGTTATATTAATAACTAATGTAGGGAGAGATTTTCAATACATTGGGATTTCATGTGACGATATGCAGGAGCGTGTGTTACTTAAGATGAAACTGACAACTCTCCGCAGTTTCCTAGAAAAGCCTAAGCTTAAAACAGGCATGAAATGGACGGAAGAAATGAAGCAACAACATCAAGAATTCATGCGACTGGTCCAAGCTCTGTGAATTTCCGGGGCGAGGGGAAAGAGCAGGGAAGGGTCAGGCGAGATGAGAAGGGTCTGTCAACATCCCGCCGTGATATCTGGTATTCCTTTCTATTCCAATACTGCTAACATAGGGCCGTTGCTCAAACCACTGTGGTGATACGAATGAGTGAGTGAGTCACCGACCAATGTATTTGGTTCTGTAGACTACTATGCAAGGGCCGAGAAACCTCATCACTCGTCAATACCACTTGTCATTGTCCGCGATGCACATTCCTCTCAGGTTCACGCAGCTTAGACCCGAGCAGTACTGGACGAATATTAGATCTCGACGCAGAAACCAGTTGAAATAACGTGGTCTTCGTTGGCCGAAACGCAACAAGAATGAGGATAACGTGTGGGTTCAGCTGTCAAATTATATTTTCGTAGCTCAAGAAGCCTACTGTAAATAAACCATTGAGGCAGACAGAAACGCCGTGAAGGAATTTTGGCGACCGAACACCTAACATGTACAAAAGTACTGCTTTGCATTATGGAATTTCCCGTCTTTTAAAACGCACCGTCACCGGCCAGGATCAATAACTTCTTAGCCACTGGCGTCGGTTATACTTGGCGTCATACAGTAAATCACGGTCACCAGTCCAATCCATAATTATTTGAGTACTTTCTTTACTTTGAATTCGTTGAATTTGATTATTCCTAAGTTGGTCATACTGATAGCGGGCTTAGTACCTTCCTACCAGACATAGATGTTTGAAAGTAGTTCATTGTTGATCTAACAGACCATCTATATTATCTATACTAATATAATAAATCTGAAGAGTTTGTGTGTTTATGTGTTTAAACGCGCTAATCTCTGGAACTACCGTACCAGTCCGATTCGAAAAATTCTTTTTTTTTATATTATAGCCAGATTCAAGGAATAGTTTAGGCTATGCAGCATTAGGCTACACTTCTCAGGTAACTTTAAAGATTGATTTTTGTTCAGTAAGTCGGTAGAACAAGCGCTCCCGAACAGCTCTATCCGCATGCTCTTGAGTTATGGTTAGTGATACGTACACCGTTTCACCTATCTGAACCAAAACTTGTATACTTACCCTTTGGAACCCTGATGGTAACACTGTCTACGTGAAATTTATGACAGACCAGTCTGTTCCCTGCATTTAGGCCCTTTGGTTCAAATCTACACCTTTTCCCCGATCTGAACCAACATTTGTATACTTACCCTTTGGAACCCTGATGGTAACACTGTCTACGTGAAATTTATGACAGACCAGTCTGTTCCCTGCATTTAGGCCCTTTGGTTCAAATCTACACCTTTTCCCCGATCTGAACCAACATTTGTATACTTACCGTTTGGAACCCTGCGAGTAACACTGTTTACATGAAATTTCGGACAGACCACTCCATTCCTTGTATTTAGGCCCTTTGGCACAAATCTACACCGTTTCACCGATCAGGACCAAAACTTGTATACTTACTCATTGGAACCCTGCGAGTAACCCAGTCTGCATGAAATTTTTTGACAGACCCCTCCATTCCCTGCATTTAGGCCCTTTGGCTCAAATCCACACCGTTTCACTGATCTGAACCAAAATGTGTATTCTTACCCATTGGGACCCTGCGAGTAACACTGTTTACATGAAATTTCGGACAGACCACTCCATTCCCTGCATTTAGGCCCTTTGCCACAAATCTACACCGTTTCACCGATCTGATCCACATTTTGTATACTTACCCTTTGGAACCTTGCGGATGACACTGTCCACTTTAAATTTTGGACAGACCACTCCATTCCCTGCATTTAGGCCCTTTGGTTCAAATCTACACCGTTTCACCGATCTGAACGGCAATTTGTATACTTACCCTTTGGAACCCTGCGAGTAACACTGTCTGCAAGAAATTTTGGACAGACCACTCCATTCCCTGCATTTAGGTCCTTTGCCACAAATCTACACCGTTTCACCGATCTGATCCACATTTTGTATACTTACCCTTTGGAACCTTGCGGATGACACTGTCCACTTTAAATTTTGGACAGACCACTTCATTCCCTGCATTTAGGCCCTTCATCACAAATCTACACCGTTTCTTCTAATTGCACCAAATTTTACTTACACTTTGAAACCCTGCTGGTAACACTGTCCACTTGCTATTTTGGACAACGCTCCCCATTCCCTACATTTAGAATAACAGACAAAATGAACTTTAAAAGCACGTATTAAGGCCCTAGAACCATTCATGTCCTTAGTAGTGTAACTGTAAGAGTATTTTAATAAGTCCATTGTTGACGGGCAGTTCGAGCTGTATCACGTCACCCCTACCAGTGTTCTGGCGCAGAATTGCGAAAATAGTTGTATCTTGCGCTGTTTATAAATTGCAGTCACGGGGGGTAATTAGTGCAAAAAGATTTCTTATGCCCCTTTAAACAGTTATCATCATGAAAATATTATGCCTCTGTATAAGTGCAATGGTGTTGGTGCAGTACATTGAGATTATCAGCTGCAATAACCGTTGGTGCTTTCAAATTTACCTTCATCTATTCCGAAACATATCGTTAAGCGCTTTGTGGCGATAAATGATACTATTGCTACCTCAGTAGCTCGGGACAGTCGAAGCTTTCCAAAGTGCTCTGATTATTTTCCTACGGCGCTATGCGACAAAATACGACTCTATTGGTCTCTACATTCATAACAGCCAATGAGATATAGGCCCTAGGCAGTGTCTTTTATTTCACTTACTCCTGTTTCTATTTTTTTGTTGTAAATTTGTTTGTAAATTACATGTGTCAGTACTGTAGTTAGTAAATAGCTGTTTCCCTATTCATATTATCATTACGGGAAAATGACCTGAATGTTACGTCCATTAATCTGTACTACTTATCACCCCCACTAAAACCACCACCTCCACCACCCCACCACCACCACAAAAAGATATATTTTTTAAAATATTGTTTTCTGTTAGTTTAAGTGTCATGTGCCAGTTCTGTAGTAGTATTCATTATCATCCATAAAACAAATAAATACGCTAAGGTGTATGTCTCACAAAACTCAAGCTCCTAAACCAGAGGAAGTTAGAAGGTGTGGTTTGTACCAAATTCCTCCAAATCGTCTCAATAGTACAGGAAAAATCTTGCAGTTCTTGAAAAGTTAACGGAAATATATTTATTTGTTTATAAAGTTCTTTTAAACAAATAAACAAGATGGTAGCCCCTGCCTGAAGTGTGTCGCGCCCAGTCCGCATAGCACCAGTGCCGAACGGGTTGTCTGTACACATGGGGCGCATACAACTCACATTTTTTTTAAACCAACTCTCAATAAACTTAGAGCCTTGCGCACGATATCAGGCGCCCCCTGGTACGTTCGCAATGCTCAGTTACATGTCGACTACAACCTCTCGACCATCAGGCACAGGATTCACCGACAGGCAGTCAAGACATACCGAACATCTACACTTAGCACCAACCCTCTCATAAACAGTTTGGGTGATTACCGGGCACGGGGGAGCCGCCATAAGCGCCCCCGTATCATTATAGAATAAACCTTTTCCTAACCATGCTACTATAGCACTATAGCACTTTTCTTCAAAGAACCGATATCTTCACTTCATTCTTCATCTTCTGATTTCTCTTTTCAAGAACTTCTCACTTCTACTACCTTTTAACATCTGATTTTAAACGTCCCAGTACACCAGGTCACATTCTGGCCAGCTTGATTCACAGTGATCACCCAAACCCCCCTCATTCAATTGTAGTCGGTCGAAACTATTGGTCAAAGCACTCAAGGCCTTAGGGCCGATAAGCTATAAAACACGCAACGAAACCGGCTGGGCGCTGACGCTGAAACGTGCGTTTAAACAAATAAGCATATTTATAGGATCCCGCATAACAGTAAAGCCAGGCGGGTAGTTTATACACATGCGAGAGTTGTCCCTTAATGCATGACAGGATATGAACAAACAATGTTCGTGATTTATTACTTCAGACCTGCATCTCTGTCAGTTATTATTATTGTTCAACAATTTTGTCTTTTTTTTCGCTACATTTTAGATTTATACTCAACTAGCAACCCGCCCCGGCTTCGCCCGGTCTCCTTTACGGTTTACCCAGCGTAAGCTTAAAAGGCGCACGGACATCTGGTTCCAGAAACAATTCACAAAAGCCGTGGTGAACAGTGAAACTCCAAACACAAATACTCTTCTCTGAAGTCTTGACGACTCGACAGTTTGATGTTGGCCGAAGCTGGGGCGATAGACTCGTTCGCTAGCTCGTAAACTCGTTAAACTCGCTCCGAAGCTAGTAATTTAAATTTCCACTCAATTGCGATTGTTGGAAGAAATGAAAACATAAAAACACATATAGTGGGCGTTGTATTGAAGATAATGATATGCTCTCGCGGAACTTTTGTAGAACTTTTCATGCTGAACAATTCTTACACTCATAGTATATAGATAGTTTTAACGGTTTGACCAGCATAAGCTTATAAGGCGCACGGACGCCAGGTTTTCTTTTCGACTTTTTCACTGAAATCGTTGCTGCTTGGTTTCCTTTGATCATAAATCAATTACTTTCCACAGAAACCTTCGTCGAGGTATCTTCTACAGAATGGTGAAAACCGCATCAACATTTACCCAGTAGTTCCCGAGACTACCCGTGACATCGAAGAATCGGGGACTTTGTTTTATACTAAGTAGAGATTATATAGCCTAATATGAACCTTTTGAACTGATGGAAGTTTTGGGGTCTGGGGGATGTGAAACGCGAGAAATTTTCCGGAAGTGCGCCCAATATGGCACCCATTGCAATTGGTAACTTTCTCATTAAATCTACCTAATAGTGCTGGTAAAGTGACTTCTGTAGGCTAACACAGTAATCTGACACAACGAGAAATAGCAGTTTTGACATACCTTTCATTTCTGTACATCGCATTTCAATTCAGATATTGAGGATTATTATTGCGAGTTTAATAAATTATCCAGGTACTGTAACAACATTTATTCTCAAATAAGTTCCTTTGGTTCACATCTATACTAATATAATAAAGCTGAAGAGTTTGTATGTTTGTGTGTTTATGTGTTTAAACGGGCTAATCTCTGAAACTACCAGTCGGATTCGAAAAATTATTTTTGTATAGGATAGCCTGATTCAAGAGGAATAGTTTAGGCCATGTAGCATTAGGCTACACCTCTCAAGTAACCTTAAAGATTGCTCTTTGTTCAGTAAGTCGGAAGAACAAGCGCTCAGAACGGCTTCAATAATACCGAAGTCTATTGTAGCCATGTAATGCGGGCTGCATCACGTCGCCCCTACCAATGTTCTGGTGCAGAATTGCGAGCTGCTTATAAATTGCAGTCACGGGGAGTAATTAGTGCAAAAAGATTTCTTAGGCCCCTTAAAACAGTTATCATCATGACAATAGTATGTCTCTGTATAAGGGCGATTGTGTTGGTGCAGTATACTGAGGTTATCAGCTGCTATAAGCGTTGGTGCTTTCAAATGTACTTTCCTGTATTCCGATTCTTATCCTTGAGCGCTCCAGTTCTGTAAAACAAATAAATCCACCGGGCGAAGCCGGGTACTACTGCTAGTTACTGTATATAACTAGAACCCTCAATGAGGAAATGTTTAGTTTCATGGAAATCCTCTGTGAGTGTAATGTTAGTTGTTAGTGTGGCATATTGGTGCAAATTTCTTATGCCTGTTATTCTCCTTGTTGCAGGTAAGTCAGTGCTGCACTTGTCATCCACTGTTAGTGGTAAGTCTTCTCAGTGAAACTTGGTACACATTTTAATCCGCTGGCATCTAATTTATTTCCAGTGTTTTCATAACCACAGGATGGGGGCTGTGCGAAATTTTAAAATCACGTTTTAATTTCTTGTGTCCTAATCATGTGGCCGCGGATCCCCAGGGTTCCGTGAGCCCATACAGTGGGTCCGCAAAATATTCAAAATATATTTTTTTAATGGCCACGGTCGCTTCCTACCCAAATCTTACCTCAATTGAAAATACACTTACAAGTATAGGTAGCTTTGAAGCTACTTTTCAGTGTTCCCTTTTTGATAATTTATATTACAACATTATTTTCTCTCTCTTCTGTAGTCTAAAACAAAATTCAATCACATGTATTTTTTTCAGTTTTATTTCTCATGCTCCAGTGATTGTGATTATAACTTATTGTGTTGGCCGACTGAAAAGTTGCAATATCAATTACAGCCACTAGTACAGACAGCACAGTGACACAGGTTATCACACAAATTCTATACACACGCAAGTACACAGTACAGTATATTAATGATCGTTGTGTTCTAACAACATATTTAGAAAGCCTTCCTCATTTTGTCCCTATGTCTCAGAGAGCCAGTCCACTCCGCCTGCTAGACTACCAGGCCAATTTTGATTGGTTCAGCTTTCGTGTGCGACAGCGACGCTGATTGGTTCAAATTTCTTGCCGCACACGTTGCTCTCGAGGAAATGTCTTTGTCCAAAGTGGTCAGTACCGTAATTAATAGGCGAGAAGCGCCTATCACAAAGAAAAACAAATCTAATACACAATTGGGTGTGTCTAACAATAAAATAACTTTATCCGAATACACACACATATACACAACAAGAAGTTCCGTGACGAACTAAGGAGCCTACTTTTCTTAAAATTTATGATGCATGCCAATGATTAATCTATATGGATCTATGTAGAATATTGACGAAATTAAGTCGGTAATATCGAAATTTCTAATTAATTCGATATACTCTATACCTGGCCTAATATAGAACTAGAGTTGGCAGCTCTGGTGACTGAATCTATTCTTAGTTCCATCTCTTAAGGTACAGAATACAAAATTTGGTTGAAGTCCAATGGATAGCATGGACGTTACATGCAGTTAAACATTGGATCTAACAGCGCGCGTAATATCATGTTGGCAACAATGACATACATGTTTAGGTCAGAAACAATCTGAAATAATATGATCTATTGTTGTATCAATTTTGAATGAAATCCATTAGTTAGTATAGAAGTTACATGCATTTTAAAATTGGACCTATCAGCAGGCTTAGAATCATGTTGGCAGCACTGGCGTAGGCCTATATTAGTTACTCCAAATTAATCTAGAATGCCAGCTACTATACGTGCGCAAAGTTTAGAGCTATTGGCTTGCATACTTTCTGATATATTGATATTAGGGTAACAAAAATAGAGACAGTATTTATTAACAGTTGGCAGCCCTGGTTAGTCTTAAGAATCGGCATAGTCATATCTGTTATGGTACATATAGCACACACGGAATTTGGTTGAAATCCAAATGATAGTCTAGAAGTTACATGTATTTAAATTTGGACCTCTCAGCAGGCTTAGAATCATGTTGGTAGCACTGACGTATATAAGTTACTCCAAATTAATTTAGAATGTCAGGTACTATACGTGTGCGTAGTTTAAAGCTGTCGGCTTGCATACTTTCTGATATATGGGTAGTTGGATGAAATAAATTGAGAGCATTTATTAACAGTTGGCAGTCCTGGTGGCTCTTAAGAATACGCTCAGTCATATCTGTTTATGTACACATAGCACATACGAAATTTGGTTGAAATCCAATTGATAGTGTAGTAGTTATATGCACTTAAAATTTGGACCTATCAGCAGGCTTATAATAATTTTGGCAACACTACCATGTATGGCCTTCTGGAAATTAAACTGCAATATTATGATCTACGCGTGTGCCAATTTTGAAATAGCTCCCATTCATACCTTACAAGATATCCAACATGGAGCTTAAATTTCAATTGCGTCTTTTCAGCATTTGGTATCACTGACATCATTTTCAAATAAGGTCGTGAGATATTCAGGTACAGATCTTTAATCCTACCAAATTTTGTTTCGATTGCTGCAGCCGTTTAGGAGTTGATGGGGGACACACACACACAGACAGACAGACAGAAGGACAGACAGACACACATTTGCCCGATCTCATAAGTCTACTTTTTCCTCATTTTTGCAAAATGTGAAAAGTAGGCTAAAAATCATCAACATAAATAAATAATCCCCCCTATGTTTACGCAATTTGCGTCCTTCCTACGCGAACCACCTGCTCTTTGCAGGTGATTGTCATCTATGTGTGGTAAACAGTTATGTTGGTAACGACGTGCTAAAGAATAACCACTGACGTCACTTAATTGCAAGTTTCTGGGCTTCCAGGGATTATACCAGAAATTGCAATTCGTCAGCTTGGCCTAGGCTTGTATTTAGGTGTCATCTCAAATGGATGAAATTCGAAGATTTAGAAGGGGAAAAAAAGAATATTAAATTCAAATTTACTAAATATTATTTAGTAATTAAATCATTTACTTGCTTATTTACTTGAGAAGTATATACTGTATATCATGTTATTATTATTATTATTATTATTATTATTATTCAGTTTAATTATTTATTTAGCCCCTCATAGTGTTTTTAAATCATTTACCAAGACCATTCAAATGCCAACATCGAGTAGCAAACCACTATCTCGATTCATATTACCAATATGCATGAGCAGTAACCCAAATTCCAGTACACTTCAGTCACCACTTTTAACACCATGTCCTAATGACAAAAGCCGGCTCCGTGGTATTGGGGTAGGGCGCCTGCCTCTCAGTCGGAGGCCCCGGGTCGATTCCCGGCTCCGTCAGGGATTTTAGAAATTGTCGTGAGGGCTGGAACGGGGTGCACTCAGCCTCGTGAGGACAATTGAGTAGCTGTCTGACTGTGAGGCAGCTCCTCGGTCACGAAAACCAAGATTAACGGCCGAGGGGACCCGATGCGCTGACCACGCGTCACCCTAATAACTGCAGGCCAAATGGCTGGGCAGCGGTCGCTTGGTAGGCTTAGGCCCTTCATGGGCTGTAGTGCCAGGGGTTAATATATATATATTGTGCCCTTGCAGCAAGAAATATGCAAATCACAGTATGCCAGCATTGCTCAATTCGCGATTTTTCGGGGCTGCGGTAAGTTCTCCCACTCTGTGACTTACATATTTTGGATTAAATAGAGGATACACTTGCAAAAATAACAAAATCAACTCCTATTTTAACACATTTAATTAATCAAAAATTATGGCGCTACAAACAAATAAACACATAAACTACTGACCAATATCATTCTACTTGTCCAAAGTGAACAAGGAATAGCATAAAAATAAAACAAATATTAGATTAAAACACATGGTTTTCTTTAAAACCAACAATTCACGATTATTTTCACTTCCATAAAGTACTTATCTTAAAGTTCCAAATAACTACGAGCTTCTTTGGCTCGATACTTTCCCATAATAATGGTGTCATATTTTTGTACACCTCAAGAATTATTTTTATCTTTTCTTATCATCAAAACAAATATATAATTACATTTAAAATTACATGTTAATTATTCACTTCAATATTTGGGCATTTCACATGTTCTCCGTATTTACTATCTCTCTCAAGTTTTGCAAATTCACTACGGTGATCGGGAAAACTATTTGTGTACTCCAGAGTTATAAAGATTACTTGACAAAGTCAAAAACTATGATCACTCCCGAAACCTAGTTATCTTCACAAAACTCGTGGATTCCTTCTTTTCCATACAATATTACAATAGGGATTTTATTTAATTCATTTGTCTTATAAGACCATTATCACATAAGAAAACTACGATCTGAATTGGCAAGCGATAATATCAATCTACAAGGACCTCGGTTCAACGCCCAGGTCATTAACAACTTTAAACACTCACGGTGTATTTAACACATCTTACAAGACGGTTTTTACCCACCCTCGCTCGATGAGGGTCAGGCCATTATACTCGGGCGTGATTTATGACAAGGAAAGCGATTCTCTGCCTGACCTACGGTGGCAGCTCTCTTCAATGCTTTAAAACAAACCTTCACATTATTCTCAGTTCTGTGGAGAGACCTGGCTTTTACTTCACTTATTTCCATTCAACAATATTCTTTGGCTCTCAAACCACTTTCGTAACCTTGGCATTTATTAATTATGAGAGTGTCCTCATTGATTGGGAAGATTAATACACATTCTACGACGAATAATTAGGGGCTTTAACAACAAAATGATTCTAGGTTCGAATCTCTTAACATGCCTCGGGAACATTTCCACATCAGAGGACTTATACAAAACGCGATTTAGGGTCAAGCCGTAGCTTACAGGACCTACGCTCAATAATACCATACATTAGCTCCCTTTTAAATAATACACACATGGCCTCGTGATCCACGTCACAATTTAGAGAACTTACAACATATCTCAATTCACTGCAATCAACTACCCTCCATAAGTAACTTACCAAGTACTTTAACTTTTACGCGTTCCTAGCGTGACTTTTTATTTAATTGCGTTCCATTACGCTACACATTGCTTTACGGCCGAATGTCTTCCAAAGAACTGATAAATTTCATAGTAACAATTGATACATATCTCAATTCTTATATTAATCTTTCCGTTGACAATAAATCGCTCCCCTTTTAAGAACATGCATTCACATCATGTCTTATACATTTGTTAAGGCTTCAACGCTCTATATTTTTATATCATTCAATTTAATCTTTATTTAGATTTCTTTACCTTGTTATTCACATCATGTTTTCATTCCTTACAAAAGCTCAAAAGCTATTTCTTTCATATAATTCAAATTTACCTTTATGTAAATATCTTTGTTATAATTATTATTATCACGCTTGCTTTTATAACATTCATTAAATACTGACATTTTATTCCATGCAATTCCTCTACAGGATTTATTATTTCACATACTTATTTATTATTTCTTAAAACTTTATTTTCGTTCAGATCGCGTTCTTATTTAGTTATTATTCATTTAAAAGCATCCCTTCTACTCAAAACTCCGGTGGAATTGTACACAAAATTTTTCCCGACACCAAAACATAATGAAAATCTTTACTTACATGTTTAAGGTCGCTTTCTGACCTTTATTCTCGTTTGATGTGACATTTTAGCCCACCTTCTTGACCTACTCCATATTGTACAATCTCATCTTATGTACAGAAATTTCTTGACACATATTCACTATATTTGACACTGACAACATTTTTTTTATACACTGGTGTATCCGTTTTGAACACACATTAAAAAACTAAAAAATATTACTCTGGTACATATTATAACACATATCACTGTGCATAAAACGCTTTCACTTTACCTAAAACACTTAAAATGATACTCTTATTTCTTTTCTTACAATATTTACACTTCACTCCTATCACACGGGCGTATCTCAACGATTTTTTACAATTTCTGTCGGCTGTTGATGATCCCTGATGTGAATCCTATCGACCTGCATTGGACGTGTGATTTTACTCGTTCAAAGTTGCTCTCTCCTACAATGGAAACTACTGGTTTCAGTCTCTCAAAACCGCTTCTATTGTCTATTACTCGGCTTTACTTTATCTGCTTTAACTAGGCGATAAATGTCTTTTCTTTGCCGTCACCTCTATTTATATATGGTGGTCTATCGTACCCTATAGTTTCTATATCTTGGCCTCCCTTCGAGGACCGTATACTGTCTATCGTACCCTATAGTTTCTATATCTTGGCCTCCCTTCGAGGACCGTATACTGTCTATCGTATATTTTTGACGTTTTCTCACTAGAGTACGTTTTTCCTCTGGTTTCGAAACTAAGTTCCTAAGTTCCTTTCGCTTGAACTTCTATCTTTCGCGATCGTAATTACTGTAAAGTTCCTTTACAGGACTTAAAGTCTTTAACAATGTCTTTACTAAACGTAACGCCGTTTATTTGTTGGAGTTCTTATAACTTCGTAACTGTATCGAACAGTGTTCTTCTGGAACTCGAAGTTCCCTACTGATCGCTGTATCTTACTTTGGCGATATTGCTTTAAAGTCCGTATATTTAATGTTCTTTATAATTTAGGACTCTTCAAAGTCTCGAACTGCTAACCCTCAGCGTAGCGTACTTATATCGTAACTGGTCTACACTCGGTGAACTTGTAGCCTAGCCTCCCACAGGCTCTGGATCGATGTCTAATACAGCTTAACGTCCCCCTCACGGGCTCTTGAATACTGCGTATACGATGTGGTGCAGCACTTCCGCTCACGGAATGCTCGTAGACCGATGATTATGATGCTCCAGCGTAACGCCCCCCTGGACGGACTAATACTGCATGTACTGATACAGCGTGACGTTCCCCTCACGGGCTCTCGTAGACTGCATGCACTGATGCAGAGTAACACCCCCTCACGGACTGTCAGAATAACTGCATGATTGGCTTGGTGAGGCCAGGAGTTTTTTACCTTTCAGCCAAAAAAAGATAAAACTCTAGTCCTTTTCGTGACCAACTCTTGAACTAATTGTCGCACAATTATAAAAATTATATATCCAGAAAGCTCGTCTTCCAAACGTAAAATAATCTTCCTGTGCATGGAAATCGATCGTGCATTTCCGAGATATTAATTAATTTCTCGTCCTCAACTGTGTGGGTGGTGCTGTTCTTTTTTTATTCTCCCACTCCTTGGGTCTCGGTGAACCCCCAATGACGTCTACTTGCGTTTGCAGTTTTCTCCTGTGCAATTTTTACAAGGTTTATCTTTACACAAAAATCTCTAATCCAAATTGATTCACCGTATTGTATCTGTTTACTTATTTTTATACTCGTAAACGGGTTAACTTAAATTATTCCTGTTCTGACTCAGCAGCGAGGTTGCCATATTCCTGCAACGTAAGAGCAATTTCCGAGTCCAGCTTCTTCGTCTTACAGTCAAAACTTTCCACTCGTTCTAATAATATCCATGACTGGCTCCTTATAAATGTCAAGAGGCATGAGCTCATCTAAGGAACACCTGGCCCTAGCGCTTGCACAATGTTAGGCTGTAATCCTGGCTTGAAATCTCTCTCCGTTCCCTTAGAAACTGTATGATTCTTTCATTCCTTTCTCAAAGTACATGGATTCGACTCCCTTTTGAGGCCATGGTACATGGGTTCAATATATATATTTATTTCGTTGAGGCCATCTAGGACCACGTTAAGTCTTGCTACACTTGGCAATTTGTTTCGCTTTCCTCTGAGCCCAGAATTCCCTCATTCTCTGTGAGTGACCCATCTTGCGCTCCGTTGTCCAGGTGGTACCTTGTCTTCTTTTCGGGTTCGGTGTCTCGTCTCGGGTTAGCCCATTAGTCAGTATCTTTTTGCGGAAGAGATCTCTATTGAAGGCGTCGCCGGATTTTAGATGCAGCATTTTGAGGTTGTCTTTGGTATTCATAAAGCAGGGCATTGTGGTTTTGGGTTTGGAGTCAAAGAAATGAAAAGTCTGTTTAGTCAGCCTGTTTCCGTCCATTCGTTTGAGATGACCGTAATACCGTGCCCGGCTTTTATGGATCGTTTCTGAAATTTTCTCTATTTCACTGTAGACGTCTATGTTGGATTTTTTATAGTGGATGCCATTCTTGTAATTTGATCCCATTATACCTCTGACGATTTTGCGCTCTTTTTTCGCCAGTTCTTCCAGGAGTCTTTTATTAGCATTTAGGGATAGGGTTTCGGCTGCATACATAACTACTGGTTTCAGAACAGTTTTATAATGACGTAGTTTAGTATTTTTGGACAGGCATTTTTTGTTGTATATTGAGCGCGATGTTTGACAGGCTATTTCGAGTTTGCGTACTCGTTCCTTGAGTGCTTCTTTGTCCAGTCCACTTTTCATGATGATCTCTCCCAAATACTTAAATGTTTCCACTCTGTTGACATTTCCGTATTTTGTCTGCAGTTTTGCTGGGGCGTCTTTGATGTTAGTCATTACTTCTGTTTTTTTTCGAATTATATCTGCAAGCCAGTTTGTTCAGCGATTTCTTTTAAAAGGTCGATTTGCATCCTAGCAGTTTCTACGTCGTTCGACAGAATGGCGATGTCATCAGCGAATGCTAGACAGTCGACTATGATCCCCTTGGATTTTGCTCCCATTCTCAGAGGGCTATACTCAGTTTCTAATAATTTTGTTCGCCAGGTCCGAATGACTTTTTCGAGAACGCAGTTGAAAAGCATTGGAGAGAGCCCGTCACCTTGTCTGACTCCCGTTTTGACCTCAAAGGAATCCGACAGACATCCCAGGAACTTTACTTTGGATTTGCTGTATGATTGCCATTGGATGTACTCATATTCAATTCGTTACCTCATTCTGTTTATTTAATTATCTCAGCAGCACCCTGCTAGTGCGCGGACCAATCACAATTGATCAAAAAGAAAGGAGAAGATGTAGGCGGACTGATCGAGCCACCGGGTTCAACTCCGGAAGCGTTACCTTGAGATTGCTCATCCTTTCTTGGTGTGATCGCAGCGCCTCATGACATGAAGGCAGCAGGTGCGTGTGAACGTATTGGACATTTCCACCACGCCAGCGCCGTAATAAAGCAATTCCCTGTCCAGTCGATTGTATGTGAGAAATGACATGGTGTGACGCTCGCTGATGTATGTTCCAGTTTCCCACAGCACCTGCTGTATCGACACCAACTCCCAATACTACTCCTGCATCACTTGTCAGTGCGTGCTTTCTGTATGACCAAGCTCTGAATATCGCTATTGATGTAAAGTAATGGCTTGCTCTTAACATCCATTTTTTGATGACTTGTCATCTTTTAAATTGTTCACCAAAGATATTGCTAACTTATATACAAATCCTGTTCGTGGCCCCCACATAACAGAAATGGATATTTATTAAGTCTTGTTTTCGTCATGTTTCTAATTATTTTATTTCTAGGTCTTTTTCTCACTTTTTGCGTCATTATTATGTCATTGTATGGAATTTATTAGAATATTTTATATGTTTTGAGTCATTTTCTCTCATATTTAATGGTTTATGATGCATTTTTCTTGTATGGTGCTGGATATTAACGGAAATGAATGTGATGATGAATTTATGACATGAGAATCTTCACAACTTTGTTCAACCCTTATTACTTGGAATATCCATATTCTAGGAGACCCATTAGACTAAAATAATAACTAGTATGTGTGTGCAAATAATTCGTATTTGTCAAATAATAATAAAATTATAATAGGTACCTATTAAAATCATTTCAACATACAATGACGTAGTCTGTTCATGCGTTTTATGTGTGATGATATTATGTCAGTTTCATTCAAATTTTCAGGCCTTTTTTTAAAGTTTTCGGCTATTTTTTGCAGTCAATTTTTTAAACTTTTTTAGATTATCAAAATCCGGGCCCTGATTATTATTATTATTATTATTATTATTATTATTATTATTATTATTATTATTATTATTAAAAGAATATACAGGGAGTACAGATAAACATTTCGTGGCGGAGTACCGGAGAGTAGGACTATAGGGAAGCGATGACACCGACCGCAGTGCCCGCAATTACGAGCGGATGAAATCGGTTCAAATACCGACAGCGGTAGCTACGGTCACTAAAGCGCAGAGCTAGGCTATGGGGCCAAGCTCCCTGCGGACTCGGTAGACGTGGGTTCGAGCCCCACCGTCGGCCGCCCTTGACATGGTTTTTCGTGGTTTCCCATTTTCAACTCCAGGCAAATGCTGGGACGGTACCTTCTGACAGGCCACGACCTCTTCCTTCCACATCCTTGCCCAGTTTCATTCACCGTCATTCATTGCATCTCTCATTAACTCCTCTGATGATATTGGCGTCAGGAAAGGCATCCGGCAGTAAAAACCATCAGCCACAAATAGGCCTACCTTCATCGCATCTCATCCCCGAATACAGGTGGCTTCGGTGGCGAAGTTCGTAGTAACATGCTGAGCCTCTATGGCCAAGGTCGCGGGTTCAAACCCGGCTAATGTCGTCGGGTCTTTTAGGAGCGTTAAAAATCCCTCAGTATGCCTTCCTTCGGAGGGGAAGTAAAGCCTATGTCATAAATTTATGGCATGAAGAGGAACCTTCCACTAACTACACTTGTGTGAAGCCAAAATTTGTGGGTTAAATTTGATAACGCTAGATTAGTTCCATCGTTTGCCGCCAGGTGCAGGCTGCGATGGCATCTAGTAGCCAAGTCCTCAGCTAGGTGCCATGGATGGTAGAATTTGGTAGCAAAAGTAGAAACTACTAGAAAATTAATCGTCTGCAGTCTTTACCTGAATCACAGATACACACACACTAATACAGCTATCACAATTAACACCGGTTATCAGACAATTTCTACAAACACCCAAAGTACACGGGGCTAAATTACCGCGTTGTCGCAGCCTTTAAACTAAGGAACCAACCAACCATCTTTAGATTACATTAGTTTGTAAAAATATATTGTTATTATTATTATTTGCATAAAAGAAAAAAAGAGTTCTGACCCCTCGAAGAATGGGAGTATCAGGAAAGCTGAGACAAGGCCCAATTAAGATAGGAAAGGGAAAGACTCCCTAGGCTTCGGATACCCTAATACCGTCGGGGTCTGAACAGAACAAGTGTTGACCAAAGGAGGTCGACAGGAACGATGATAGAAAGAAGCCCGGCTCAAGAAATTGGAAGCAATGCCGGACTCAGCTGGGGTCCCTTGATCGCCAACCCATGTCCCACTAGTTGTGTGCCCCTGGGGGACATATTAACTTAATTATTATCGTTATCATTAGGGGTTGATGATCTAGACCAGTCATGGGCAAATTCCGGCCCGCGACATGGTTTCGAATTATGGAAAAGAAAATCCACAGCCTGCTTCCATTCTCCGACCGGTTCAGGAATGGAAAGGATGAAGCCCCCATCTAGCGGCGAGGATATGAAGTGTGCCGGCTGCCGAAGCCTGTCGCACTCCTCTGGGGCAATGATTAAATGAATGACAGATGACATGAAATGATAGTGGAGAGTGTTGCTGGAATGAAATTCTGACAGGGAAAACTGGAGTACCCGGAGAAAACCCTGTCTGCCTCCGTTTTGTCCAGCACAAATCTCACATGGAGTGACCGGGATTTGAACCACGGACCCAGCGGCGAGAGGCTGGCGAGCTGCCACCTGAGCCACGGAGGCTCCGGTTTCGAATTATACTACCCACAATTACTCATAGGTCATATTTTCTGTTCTGTAGTTACCTAGAAGTGAAAAACTGTTACAATCTCATTGTGTTTATGCGTTTTGTGTAATAGATTAGCAGCTAGAACTTCCTCAACGTTTCGAAAATTAAGTTCTACACAAGGCCCTACCAAAATCAAGCTTCCCAAACTTGAAATCTCATGCACAGGAGATAACTGCAATGCTCGCATCTTCCTATATCTGTGAAAGGTTGTATTCTATAAGGTGCGTTCAAAAAGTAACGAGCCGTAGGCTGGAATGCGCAAACCGGTGACTACATCGGCTAATTGTGGCGTGTGTAACGAGGTGTGGTTCCGACCAGAGCGTGGAAGGTCACAGCCCGTCGCTTGAGAGCACGTGTGCACGTTACGTGACGATATAAAGCGAGCAGCAGCATGCATCAATCGTCCAACGCTGCCAGTCGCATTGCAAACAATGACATGGAGGCGTCAACCGAAGAGCCAAGAGGTGTTGTTCGGTTCCTGACAGCGGAAGGAATAGGGGGACCGGACATTCATCGCCGAATGTCACAAGTGTACGGCGAACACTGCATGTCCCTTGCAAGGGTCAAGGCGTGGCACAAGCGCTTCAGGGAAGGACGGGTGTCGTTAGCCGATGATGCCCGGTCTCGGGCACCCCCCTGCATTACCGATGATGGTTGATGCACTCATTACCCAGGACCGCCGAGTGACAGTGAACGCCATAGCCGCCATGGTCGCTCCACGACAATGCACGACCTCATACGGCCAACACAGTCGCGGCACTCCTGCAGAGATTCAATTAGGAAGTTCTCGTCCACACCCCATACAGTTCAGACCTCTCTCTCTGTGATTACGCCATGTTTGGTCCCCTGAAAAGGGCTCTGCGGGGCCAACGATTCACCTCGGACGTCGACGTCCAGCCGTACGTGCGGAACTGGTTCACATCGCAGCCCAGGGAATTTTATGAGACAGCCATTCACCGCCTCGTGACACAGTGGGACAAGTGCCTCAACAGCCAGGGCCAATACTTCTAACATACAGGTACTGGTTTCTGTAATTTTGCCTCCGGCTCGTTACTTTTTGAACGCACCTTATACAATGAAGCTTCGCAAAAATTGCGCCAGAAATAGATTAACAGACCACCATTTAACTGCGCTACTAAGAATCAGCTCATCCCAGTTTCAACCAGATCATGAAATACGTTTAGAAGCACAGTCACAGTTTCACTTGTCACATTCTCCTTCCTCTTCTAACGAACAATGGAGATGTGTTGGAAGGAATGCTGGGCTAATAAGAACGCTCGCCAGAGTTAGGAACCAAGAAGAAGAAAGTGTGTTCTTTTTAGCCTACTTTTCACATTTTGCAAAAATGAGGAGATCGATCCGGGAAAATGTGTGTCCCCCCTCCTATCAACTCCTAAACGACTGTGGCAATCGAAACCAAGTTTAGTATGAGTAAAGATGTATACTGGAATATCTCACGCCCATATTTTAAAATGATGTCAGTGCTACCAACTGCTGAAAAAACGCACTAGAAATTTGAGTTCCATGTTGGATATCTTGGAAGGTATGCATGGTAGCTATTCCAAAATTGGCACACATGTAGATAATACTATTTCAGTTTAGTTTCCTGGAGGCCATACATGACAGTGTTGCCGAAATAATTTTAAACCTTCTGATAGGTCCAATTTTAAATGCATATAACTTCTACACTAACTAATGGCTTTCATTCAAAATTGGCACAACAATAGATCAGATTATTTCAGATTATTTCTGACCATCACACGCATGACATTGTTCCCAACCTGCATTTACGCGTGCTGATAGATCCAATGCCTAACTGCATGTGACGTCCATTGGGCTTCAGCGAAATTTTGTATTCTGTACCTTAAGAGATGGAACTAAGAATATATTCAGTCTCCAGGTGTGCCAACTGTAGTGCTCTATTAGGCTACATTATACCAGGTATATTTCGAACTAATTAGACATTTCGATATTACCCACTTAATTTCGTCATTATTCTAGATAGGTTCATATACAGTACCGGTCAAAAGTTTAGGACCACATAAAGAAATCATGATGTGTCACCTAAAACCTAAACTTGTAGCACTAGAGCTCTGCGATTTTTTTACTGAGCTCTTAGATCCGATAGAATATAACTGTCCTGATTTTGTTCAATTGGGCCAGGTGTTGTAGACGGTATGACCTTTTAACTGTTGGAAGGTCACACCAAAAAAATCACCATTTTCAGAGGTATTGTATATTCCAACTGGATGCAGGTATTGCCACCAATTTTCTATTTTAGACTTAGCAATAGTTGGGATTATTTTGGTATAAATATACAAATTCCGAAAAAATGCAGGACATTTCTTTTTTGCGGGTTTATAATTTTCAAGCCAGCGCTAAAATGGTAACAAAATCGCAGAGCTCTAGTGCTACAAGTTTAGGTTTTATGTGTCACATCATGATTTCCTTATGAGGTCCGAAACTTTTGACCGGTACTGTACAGTAGATTAATCATTGGCATGAATCTTAATTTTATGAAAAGTAGGCTCTTTAGTTCGTCACGGAACTTCTTGTTTCCTACGTTTTCTACCGTTGTTTGATATAAAATTCTGAAATAAATAGTTTATAATCTATTTGTAAACATATCTTGTTTTATTTTCGGCCCATCTGGATTATTTTGTATTGCATCTGGCCTTCTCCGTAAAAAGATTGCCCATGTCTGATCTAGACGTTAAAAAACCTCTCCCATGGCAGCTCTCGTTGTATGTGCTGTGAAGCTGGGAGTATTGCTATTATGTTGGAAGATCGTCAATATGGGGAATATAGGTCAAGTCTTTGTGCTGCCTGCGGTATGAACTCGTCTTTTGATCCAGGACTCTTCTACTCAGCGCGTCGCCCATACAAATGCAGTCGAGGATTAATTCTTTATCCGAGACGATATTACAAAGGTGCTCCGACGACGTCACATCATTCGTAATTCTCTCACGTACAGTCTAGGCAAAATATAAAGCCGCCACCTTTTGTGGTCTCGTGGTACGTATTGCGATTCTGATCTCAAAGGTGCTGGGATCGATTTCCGGTTCTGCGAAGATATTTAATTCTAGACTGAGGGTTGGAACGCGGGGGAACACTCAGCAAAACTGAGAAGGGGGTGGGTTCGGTCTAGCATCAACCATCTTGGAAGTGGCTTTCTGTGGTTTTCCATCTCTACCCAGGCAAATGCCGGGGTGGTTCCTAACTTAGGGCCACTGACGCCTCCTTCCCAATTCTCCGCTGAAATACAAATACACACACTAATACAGTCATCACAATAACACAGGTTTTCAGACAATTCTCACGCACACAGCCAAGTTCAAGGGGCTAAATGACCGCTATGTCGCAAAGCCTCTAAATAAATCAACAAACAAGGTGTAGAAGCAGGGTAAGCTACAATGCTAACTGCTAATAAGGGGTCATAATGGCAATTAGTTCACAGGCTAGATTAGACGCTAAAAGACAAAACCGACTCAAATGTCGCGGCCTCGGTGGCGTAGTTGGTAGCATGCTGAGCTTCTATGCCCAAGGTCACGGGTTCAAACCCGGCCGAAGTCGTCGGATTTTTTAAGGGCGTTAAAAATCCCTCAGAATGCCTTCCTTCGGAGGGAAGGTAAAACCGGTGGTCCCATGTTATGGATTTATGGCATGTTAAAGAACCTTCCTCTAATTACACTTGTGTGAAGCTAAATTATATGTTAAATTTGACTAACGCTCGTAGGTTCCAACGCTCGTCGCCAGGAGCCGATTGCGGTGGCATCTAGTAACCAAGTTCAGAACTAGTAGTCGTTGACGGTGGCTTTTGGCGGCAAAAGTAGGAACTACTTGAAAATTCAACGTCTGCAGTCCTTACTTGATTAACACACACTAATACAGCCATCACAATTAACACCGGTTATCAGACAGATTCCACACACACACCCAAAGTACAGGGGGCTACATCACCGCGTTGTCGGGGCCCATACATTGAGGAACCAACCAACCGACTCAAATGTATGTATAGGCCTACATGTATGTATGTATGTAATGCCTAATGGATTGACCATCCACTGTTGTCATATTGCTGTCTGGTTTTAGGATACCGGTACGTTGATTATATATGTGTGTTTGAATCTACAGTCTTTAGACTGGTTTGGTGCAGCTCTTCACGCCTCCCTGCCCTGAGCTAATCGTTTCATCTCAAGATAGCTGCCACACCTTACATCTGAAACATCTGTTTAACATATTTAACCTTGGTTTGCCCCTGCAGTTCTTGTCCTTGATCCTTCCTTCCTTAACTAAGTTTTCTATACCTGGGTGTCTTAATATGTGTCCTACCAACCTATCTCTTCTCAAGGTGGGCGGTGCAGCTGTAATGTTCTCGCCTGCTGTGCCCAAGGTTGCAGGATCTAATCCTGGCACAGTCCGTTGGCATTTGAGGTTGCGCAAATGCGAGGGAGCCGTGTCAGTAGATTTACTGTCACGTTAAAGATCCCCTTCTGGGCAATATTCCGGCATCCCGGCGCGGCGTCTCTAAAAGCCGCAGTAGTTAATAGGGACGTAAAACCATTATTATTATTATTATTATTATTATTATTATTATTATTATTATTATTATTATTGAAGCCTCCGTGGCTTAGGCGGCAGCACGCCGGGTCCGTGGTTTAAATCCCGGTCACTCCATGTGAGATCTCGGCTGGACAAAACGGAGGCAGACAGGTTTTTCTCCGGGTACTCCGGTTTTCCTTGTCAAAATTTCATTCCAGCAACACTCTCCACTATCATTTCATTTCATCTGTCATTCATTTAATCATTGCCCCAGAGGAGTGCGTCAGGCCTCGGCAGCCGGCACAATTCATATCCTCGCCGCTAGATGGGGGCTTCATTCATTCCATTCCTGACCCGGTCGGAGACTGGAAGCAGGCTGTGGATTTTTTCATTATTATTATTATTATTATTATTATTATTTCTTCTCTTCATTAGCAGTCGCCAGAAACATCTCTCCTCTCCCACTCATGTTAATACGTCTTCATTTCTACCCATCTGATCTTCGTCATTCTCCTGTAATACCACATTTCGAACGCTTCTATTCTCCTCTTAGGGGCGTGGTGGCGCAGCGGTCAAGCTGTATGCCTCTCACCAAGGCGGACCGGGTTCGATTCCCGGTCAATGCATGTGAGATTTTCGATGCGAAATGCCATGTCCTGTGGTTCGGCTTCCACGTAAAACGGAGGTCCCGTGGCTTATGATCGCGAGATTAACGGTCACGTTAAACTACAAGCTTCCTTCCTTCCTATTCTCCTCTTTTCTGCTGCACCAACAGTCCAATTTTCACTTCGATAGAGCGCCAAGCTGCAGTCAAAGGCTTTCAAAAATCACATCCTAATACCTAAATATCTATTCGATGTCAACAGATTCCTTTTCTGGGCAATTGTTTTCATATTTACTTGCTTGGCCACACGAACCGAACTCCTTAGCCTCTTCCATTGCTTTCTGTCTCCGGCCATATTCTCATTGGCTACTAGGGCCTCCATGTCTTTCCTGACTCCATCCTGCTGGTCTACCGAGGGGTCTTTTTCCTTGAGGTTTTCCTTCTAGCACTCTTTTTACCATCCATTCTTCCCTTGTCAGTACATGTCCCAGTCATTCTATTATTCTGCTCCTTATTACTGCTATCACATCCGGTTCGTTATACAGTGCATGAATTTCTGTGTTTTTTCTTCTTCTGAAGTTTCCCTCCTGTAATACCAACCCGAAGATTTTTCTTAACACTTTGTTTTCAAAGGTCAATATTCTCCTCTCCATCTTCTTGCTCAGTGTCCATGTCTTTGCCCCATATACAGGGTCCGGCACCATAACTTTCTCTTTTAAAAACGCAATAAATCCCATTGTATGAACCAGAAAACTTTTATTTTTTTATACAATTTAGGTGCATACATAAAGTTTTGTTTAACTTGGTTTTGAAGATCAAATCAGGTAGTTGACGTCCCTCATTCTCCATACACTGAGAAAACCGCTTTCTGGCGTTTGTCATGACTCTTGCCAGCAAATCAGGCGATATGTTGGTAAATTCTTCCTGGATGATGGTCTTCAAATCTTGTAGGGTCCTTGGACGGTTCACATAAGCACTGGATTTAAAAAAAAACATAGAAACAAGAGGACAAATCGGGAGAGCGGGCCGGCCACTCCAAATCGCCCCTAAGTGAGATGAGGTGCTCCGCGAAGTGTTCCCTCAATATAGCCATCGTTGCTCTTGAAGTGTGTGCCGTTGCACCGCCTTGTTTTAACCAAATGTCCCCTAAGTCCAACTCATCCACCCGTACGAAAAAAAATCCTGAAACATGTTTACATACCGGTCCGAATTCACTGTAACTGTGACTGAGTTTTCCTCAAAGAACCAGGGACCAATAATTCCAGCTGAGGACAGTGCATACCACACTGTGACTTTAGGTGAATGCAAAGGCCTTTGGTGCAGTTCTCGGGGATTTGTGGCAGCCCAGTAGCGCATGTTTTGTTTCGTAACGGATCCACACAATTGAAAATGGGCTTCATCACTAAAGAAAACAGCGTCCTCAGGAACGACTTCGAGAAGAACCTCACACGTGTTCTACCGACAGTTGAAGTCACGTTCAGAAAGTTCCTGCGCACTCGCCATCTTGTACGGATGGAAATGTACATCAGCATTAAGAATTCTCCTCACAGACCGATCGGAAAGATGCATGTTTGCGTACAGAACGCCGTGGTGATCGTAACACTGAAGCTCTCGCTGTCTTAATGTTCTCAGGTGATCGAATAGGCCGAGGGACTCTAGTTCTTCGCCCTGTCACACTTCCAGTTCGTCTGAACGTAGTGACCCACGTGGCAATTGATTTCCGGCCCGGGACAGGGGCCAACGGGGCAGAATTAAAACGCTTCCGAAAGGCGCGCTGGGTTGCGATCACAGAACATCCGCTCGAAAAGTAGGCCTCAACGGCAAAAGCACGCTCCTCCTTGTTCCAACGCGTGATGGCGACTGAACTGTGTCGGGACAAAACTTTATAGGACCACCTCACGAACGAGGCCACTAGCGCTCCGCTACGACATCAAACGACTGATTGGCGCGCATTTAAGAAAGGAAGTTGTGCTGCCGGACCCTATATTAATACTGGTCGTACAATTGTCTTTTAAACACGGAGTTTTGATGTCCTTGATAATAGTTTATTCATTGCAAACATGCACCTCTATGCAGCTTTTATACGGTTCATTATCCCTCCTTCCATGTTGTTATTCCAATTTACGATGCTTCCTAGTTATTTGAAGGATCCAGTCTTCTTAAACAGCAAGATTCCTATCTCTGGTACCCCGTCGCCTCTTCTTTATTCTCCCTTTTAACTACCATACACTCCGTTTTCTCTTGATTGATCCTGAGACCTAATGAAGTAATCTTTTACAGATCAATTTTTATTGACTTTAGCTATCAAATCTCAGCCTGTAATGATGTTCAAATTATTGTTTTGATCTTATGCACGACTTATTCTCGACGTTCAAAATATCGGATTATTATCTTTAGTGATCAAATTTATTGTTTGAACTAGCGCTCAGTGATCGCACCAAGTAGTATTAAAAATGATGGTTATAGCCTGAGCGCCCGGTTTCTAGTACACTTAACACGCGTGCCCTTTGTGAGGGCGATCAGTTTATTGTGTTCGTGCGTGTCCCTCGAAGCCAATAATGCCACTCTGTCGTGTCACCATGGAAATGAGTCCCCCTAGCCGGCGTTATGGGACAAAATGAGGCTAGTCAACACTTTTCACCAACACCCTCATGTGTTGTGAAATAATCGCCAATATTATAACTGAACAAGGGATTGGAGGATAAAATAATCGAGTTTTATTTTTAATTTGGCGCTTAAACTTAAAACGTTATACTCGTAAAATAGGATGGACCTTTAAACACATGCTTATAAAAATTATGAATTAAATGTATGTATGTCTACCCCTTATTATTCCCGTTTTACCAACGGGGTCGGGGATGAGGTGCGATGGAAGTCTTTGTGGCGATGGTTTTTACGGCCGGATGCCCTTCCTGACGCCAACCTCATGAGAGGAGTTAATGAGAGATGAAATGAATGATGGTGAATGAAACTGGGCAAGGATGTGGAAGGAAGCGGCCGTGGCCTGTCAGAAGGTACCGTCCCAGCATTTGCTTGGTGTTGAAAATGGGAAACCACGGAAAACCATTTCAAGGACGGCTGACGGTGGGGCTCGAACCCACGCGTCTACCGAGTCAGCAGAGAGCTTGGCCCCATGACCTAATGCTGCGCTTTAGCCAGCGTAGCCACTACTGTCGGCTATGAATTAAATAAAAACTATAATTCAACATAAAAAGTAGCCGAGTTCATTAAAATACCCTCCATGACTGGAATTGGGAGCTGCTATTTAGGATATTAAGGGGTCGATTCCCGGCATTGACAGTAGCTGTCCTGAGTATGGTTTCTCCTCGAGGTCTTCCACAGTCACTTGTAGCAAATGCCTGTTTGGTAACTTATTTGCTAACATTCTTGGAGGGGCAGATGGCCTCGCCACCCATTAAAGCAACAATAACTAAGTAACATTCTTGACTGCTCCCTAAAAATTCGGGTTCGGTTCCAGGCTATACCAAGAAAGTAAATTTTGGTCTAAGTGTTGGAATGGGATACACTCAGCAACGTGATACAAAACTGAGAAGAGATTGGTTTAATTACTACCTGAACCTTGAAAAGCTAGCCTATATTAAATTTAAAAAGTGTATAAATGAATCAATTTATTATTATTAGTAGTAGTAGTAGTATTGTTAACTGACAGTGGTAGCTATGCACGGTAATGTGCTGTGCTAGGCCATGGGGCCAAGCTCTCTGCGGATTCGGTAGACACGTGTTAGAGCCCCACCGTCGGCCGTCCTTGAAATGTTTTTCCGTGGTTTCCCCATTTTCAACTCCAAGCAAATGCTGGGACGGTACCTTCTGACAGGCCACTGCCGCTTCCTTCCACATCCTTGTATAGTTTCATTCATCTTCATTCATTTCATCTGTCATGTGTGAGAAGAGAACTTGTAGTACACTCGGCTCCACAGTATCTCTATCTCTACTTTGTATAAAACAAAGTCCCCGATTCTTAGATGTCACGGGTAATCTCGAGAACCACTGGATGGATTTTGATACGGTTTTTACCATTCTGTAAAGGATATCTCGAGGAAGGTTTTTGTAGAAAATTATTTCTTTATGATCAAAGGAAGCCAAGCAGTAACGATTTCAGTGAAAAAGTCGAAAAACCTGGCGTCCGTGCGCTTTTTAAGCTTATGCTGGGCAAACCGTTAAAAATATCAATATACTATGAGTGTAACAATTGTTCAGCATGAAACGTTCTACAAAAAGGTCCACGAGAGCATACCTCTATCTTCAATACATCGCCCACTATAAGTGTTTCTACGTTTTCATTTCTTCCATCAATCTCCATTCAATTACTGAGGAGACAGTTTACGAGCTAGCCAGGAAACAAATAGTGATTATCACGTAATCGTAATGGGCGAAGCCGGGGCGGGTTGCTAGAATTTTTTATAAAGAGTAGATCCCGTGGCGCAGGTATCCGGACAACAATAGAAAGGTTTATTCAAGAGAGCAAACAGACTTGCAACTCTGCTCGGCTTGGAATCCTGCGCTCCAGACAAGAATAAGTGAAGGGATTTATGTCAATAGGATGGTAGCAGAGAGCTAGTGAAATGTACACACTAAAGAAATGTGAACGTGTTGACCGCCATGATATTTGTTTGTTTATGACACAAGAATAGCATTTTTCTTAAATTGAGCACGATATTCGCCACTTTGAGGAATGAAGAGGGTATTACAAACAGGTTAGCATAGGCAAGAACGTATTTCTACAGAAAATACATTTGTTTACAGCAAATATAGATTTAGGTATTAGAAAGTCGTTCCTGAAAGCCTTTGTCTGGAGCGTAGCACTGTATGAAAGTGAAATTTGGACTGTTGGTGCAGTAGACAAGATAAAATAGGAGCATTTGAATGTTGTGTTACAAGATAATTACGAAGATTGGATGGGTAGATAGAGTATAACAACTCAATAGGTATTGAGACAATTGAGGGAGGTGAGATATTTCTGTCGAGTGCTAATATAGAGAGGAGATATGTTGATGATCAGGCACATACTAAGGCACTGTCGGGGGAAAAGTATAGATACTCGAGTTTAGACGTCAATAAACACGTTATCCGTAGTCTTACATAAAAACAAGCTACACCAAACTTTCCCTTATTTTATTCTGCGTTTAGCTATGTAGAGTAAATATTTGTATTGTAACCCGTTTAAATTTTATAGCTGATTGATCAAAAACAGTGCCGTTTTTCTTTTTCAAAGTCTAACGGAGCGCTCACTTAGAAAGATCATTACATTAAAAGTATTAATCAGATCGTTATGACACTTTAATACGTCTTGATGGAACTTATTGTTAACGTGTATACGGAGTTTTAATATGATCTGAAAATAGTTGTTGTTAATTTTGTAAACCAACTTTATCTCGAGCCTACTAGCGGGTGAGTTAGCCGTGGTCGTTACGGCGTGGCAGCAGGCAGTCGCTCACATCCGGGAGGCGATGAGTTTTGAATCCCCCCGCTGGCAAACTTGAAGATGGTCTTCTGTGGTTTCCCATCTTCCCTCCAGGCAAATCCTAGGGTTGGTCCCTAACTATTGGCCACAGCCGCTACCGGTACCTTCCAATTCCTCGTTCTTACAATCACACTTTCCTCCCAGACAACACTCCACACGTGACGGTACATGTAGCTCACCCCATGGGTGTCCGCATAGAATAAGCTACAAACTCTGGCGAGCCGAACATATCCTCGGACACTCCCGGCACTAAAAGCCATACGATAAAAAAGAAATTTAAAAAACTCGGGCCTGGGTGGTCGTAGCAGTATGAAATATGGCTATATGAGGCTCATAACAATGCAAGGCTAAACGAAAAATTAAGTAGTTATGGAAGGCAGGGTAGAGGACAGGAATTATAGGAGTGGGTCAAGGATAGAATATTTTAGACTGCTTGCTCGGATGTAGAGTGTGATAGCTATGTAGGTAAAGATGGAGTGATTTGCTCAGGACAGGGAGACATGAAAGGCTGTATTAAAAGACTGAAGTTTCACCACACGTAGAAATGAAGAGTGATGAAAGTAAGTGTGATCACCTCGTGGTGTAGTGGCTAGCATTCTCTGCTGTCCCGGAGGTCTGGGTTCGATTCCCGGCGCTGCCAAGAAATGTAATTCTGGTCTGAGGGCTGGTACGGGGTACACTCAGCCTTGTGAGGTCAGATTTTCTTTTACCGAACCCAAGATTTTTCTTAGAATGTTTCTTTCTTTCACTTCCAGATTCTCTGTTAGTCCCTTGCGATGCATTTCAAGGCACTCTGCAGCATACAAAGCCTCTGGACGGATGACTGTTTGGTAGTGTCTTAACTTGGCATTTGTTGATATGGATTTCTTGTTGTAAATGGCCTTTGTTTGATTATATGCCATTTCCATTTTCCTGATTCGTGACTCGAAAGCTGCCTTCTCGGAGAGATGGGGTCTATCCACTCACCCAAATATTTGAACGCTTTCGTTTGCATGATTTTCCCCTGTCCTACATCCAGCTCTTTTGGCGCTAGCTTGATATTAGTGGTTAGAATCGTTCAATATTATTTTAAAGATTTTTCCTCTGGAAGTGCTAATATTTCTTAATAAAAATTTCTCAATAGCACTACGGTGCAAGATAAAATTTAGAATAAATAAATACAATTGATTTTTACATTTTTCTTATTATTATTCTTTCCTCGATTTTGGACATCTTTGGGGCGCGTAAAATAACCCATTGCATTCACTGTCTCTTATTTCCTTTATCCTTTCTTGTCTTCCAGTAGTTCTTCATTACTTCACTTTATCTCCTTCTTCTCTCTTCCGTCCAGATGTTAACCCGCTTCTTATTTTCCTTTTCCTGGAAACTCTTGAAATTTTTGATCATATTTCTGAAAAGTGGTCTGTCCTGAATAATATCTATTGTTACTTCCATCTCTTCCATATCCCTTTTTATACATTGTTCTGATTGATTATTACCATTCTTACTTTTGTATACATGACTGAAAATTTGTTTTCTGAGTCTGGTGTGATTCATCCTCATTACGTGACCAAAGAAATTAACCATCCTTTCCCTGATCGTATCGTAGATTTTTTCAAATTCTTTATTTTTGTAGAGGTCGTCATTTTTCCTGTACAGGTATCTGAACTCTCAACTTTCTTTTTTTAATGGTCCCAATATTTTTCTAAGTATCCTTCTTTCCATTTTCTGTAGATCTTCTATTTCGCCCTTTTTTTTTTTATGGAAAACATTCATTCTGAAGCATAGAGACTTTCCGGCTTAATTACCGTATTGTAATGTCGGATTTTAGTTGCAATAGAAATATTTTTCTTATTGTAGGCAGCCTATTCTTCGTCAGTTGAAAAGCTTGCTCCAATTTTCGTATTTTTGCTCTATTTGCTTCTTTGTTTTACGTTATTATTATTATTATTATTATTATTATTATTATTATTATTATTATTATTATTATTCATCATTATTGTAACAGATGTGAAATGTACGACTAAATAACTAAATCATGAACATTTTTCCTGTTCATTCCACGCTGTCTCTGTAACTGAATTCTCACCCCTCTCCATGGCGCAGTCTAAATAGACGTATAATTATTCATCCCTTTCACTGAGGTAGAATGAAATACGTACCCCTCTACTCTCTTTTTTTATTCGCTTGGATTCAATTTCAGAGGGAAAAAGAGCTAAAAAATGTGTATCCATTTATTTTGCACTATCTCTTTGATATTTTAACGGGAGAAGTGCAACACTGCTATACGAAATTTAATATCCAAACCTTATCACATGTGCGGATTCATTTCAGTTTGTGATGCCATAGATTAAAATGTTCTGAATTATTAATGTTGATTATAATTCCCGAATCAGTCGGCCTTTATTCATTTCATATCAAAGTGCTGTTATATATCATTATGGATAGAATGTTCGTAGCTTGGCTTTAAAAATCATTATTTGTCATTAACTGACGCAGACTGGAGGGGAGATGCATTGAACTCCTGAAAGCAAGCAGGTGTGGTGTCCGAGACTCGGACCTGTGCCAGAGAGAGAGAATATGACGACAAAATCCTATCATAGTAACCATAGTCTTCTCCTTCTACTAAGGGGCAGATGACCTCGTAGTTCCGCCCCTTAAGACAACAATAACTAGTAACTCTTTTTATTAAAATGAATGTTTCTTGATTGTTTTTCTGTTTGTCCCGTGTGTGTTCATATACCATTATGATGGACCTTTGGTGAGTTGTTGTGCACACTCCCGCGAAGGTTTCTGAATTATTAGGCCTAGTTTCAACAAATAAATGTAGACGCGAATTGTTTCAAAGTCCCGCATGTGTTTATATACCATTCATCCGAATGCGATGATATACTACTTTGTTGAGTTGTCGTGCACAGTTCCGGGATGTTTTTGAATTAATAAATTCATTTTACAACGGATAGCGAGTCGTTTCAACAAATAACTGTTGGCGCGTGAATCGTGTCAACAAAGTCCCGTATGCGTCGATATATACCATTCACACGATTGTAATGATATACTACTTAGTTGAGTTTTCGTGCACAGTTCCGGCATGTTTATGAATTAGTAAATCCATTTACAACAGATGGCGCGTGAGTCATTTCAACAAATGAGTGTTGATGCACGAATCGATTCAACAAATACACTTTGGTGAGTTGTTGTGTGCGCTCCCGCGAAAGTTTCTGAATATATTAGTAAATCCATTTTACTATAGGTTTCTCATAAGTCTTTTCAACAAATTAGTAGGCCTATATTTCAAACAGTTCTGCGGCGGGCAGTTTAAGTGTTTTCGTGTGCGACCGGTGGCGTAACTAAGGGGAGAGGGGATCAATACCCCCCACAGAGCCAAATAATAAAAATATGTCATTCAACGTTTGCACTTTGGTAGGTACGGTACAAAGAAAACACATCAAATTTTATCGAGATCAAACACGAAAACGCGTATTTTTGCTTTCATTATGTCTCATTTTGTTATTTTGTCCCCACCCCCTCCAAGTATAAAGCATAAACTAAAGATCAAAAACAGAAAGAAACGAATCAAAAATCTAAAACAAAATCCAAAGTAGAAAACAAGAAACACGAACCATAAACAAAAAACTCAAAGCAAAAACAAAAGAACTAGAATGAGCAAATAAAAGCAAAATTAAATGCAAAAAGAAGCACAAAACAAAATCTAAACAAAAACCAGACACAAAACCTAAACTTTAACTGAAAAGAAAAGAAGAAAATATTAAAAAAGAAAGAATAGTTGTGTCCTATAAAGGGTAGTAAAAAGCTCATCCCCCTCGAGAAGCAAATCTTAGTTACGCCACTGTGTGTGACATTATTTGTTTAATTCATTTACTGAATTATCTTGAATTCTGTGGGCCGTGTTCATAATGTCAAAATTAATCTCGGTATTTTCCGCCAACACAAAGTTCCTCCTTTCTCTTCGGCATTGCTTCCACTTACTTGTGCCGGGCTCCTCTCTGTCTTCTTTCCTGTCGACCTCACTTGGTCAACTCTTGTTCTCTTCTGACCCCGACGGTATTAGGGTATCCGAGGCCTAGGGAGTCTCTTCCTTTCCCGCTTTAATTGGCCCTTGTCTAATCTTTTCTGATACCCTCCTTCTGCGAGGGGTCAGCCTTCTTTTTCTCTTCCTTTTACCTCCTGCCTTGTGCTCTAGGCCCTTAAGGAGGCCGGGTGTATGTAGCCCCACCACTTCTGGTGCACCCTAGATAATGCTACACCCTCAGGGGCTCACGGCTGGTGAGTTCGGGGGTTGGCGACCCCGAGGGATTCCTGAGCTGGGTCCGTTTTCCCTTTTTGTCCCTTCCCTTTGGGGCGGACCCTCTCCTCTTTCACTTTCCTATCTGCCTTTCATGGCTCTCCTTCCTTCCAAGTCCCTCAATCCGCCTTCTTCGAGGGTTGAGGGCATTTCTTTTCCTCCTGTCCTTTATTTGCCTTATTCTCCTTTAGTTTTCCATTTCTTCTTCTAGTATGTAGGTTAGTAGTTAGTTTTAAGTTTGCTTTTCATTTCATCTTCACGATCACCCAAACCATCAGGGGCCGATAACCTAGATGTTAGACCCCTTAAAACAACAATTATCATCATCATCATCCTCCTTTCTCTAACTAGTAATCGCGTCCTTGATATTCATAGCGCTCCAAGGAACGACAAAATTTGGACATGCAAGCTGCCCTCTAGGTGTCAAATAACAAAGCTTGCATGCGGCACCCTAGGCCATACGATATTATTATTTATACTTAATTATCCATGTACTGTATGGATTACTTGATTTACATACAGTTCAACATTGGCGGCTTCGGTGGCATAGTTGGTAGCAGGCTGAGCTTCTATGCCCAAGATCGCGGGTTCAAATCCGGCCGAAGTCGTCGGATTTTTAAGAGCGTTAAAAATCCCTCAGTATGCCTTCCTTCGGAGGGGAAGTAAAGCCGGTGGTCCCATGTCATAGATTTATGGCATGTTAAAGAACCTTCCACTAATTACACCTGTGTGAAGCTAAATTGTATAGGTTAAGAATGTAAACAACGCTCTTAGGTTCCTACGTTCGTTGCCAAGAGCCGACCGCGTTGTCGCAGCCCCTAAACTTAAGAACCAACCAACCAATAGTTCAACATTATTTACTCTCATTTTATATTTCTTAACACGTTTTTCTTTCTTTCTTTCTTTCTTTCTTTCTTTCTTTCTTTCTTTCTTTGGCATTGCAATGCATGCTGGGTAGCCTACTGCTAGTAAGATATACAACTAAATGTTGCAACATACATGCTTAAAATAATATCAGAAAAAATTAATAAAAGGTTGAAGAAATGTCTTAAATATTGAACAGAAAATAAACTTTTAAAGAAACAACAAATAACTTATAAAAGTACAATCAGATGAACATTAGAAGAAAATATAAAAAAGGAAAATAACTAGATAACAATAACTTTCGCAATTACATTGAATAATAACTTTATATAGGCCGGCCCCGTGGTGCTGGGGTAGCGCGTCTGCCTCTCACCCGGAGACCCCGGGTTCGATCCCCGGCCCCGTCAGGGATTTTAAAACTGACGTGAGGGTTGGAACGGGGTGCACTCAGCCTCCTGAGGACAATTGAGTAGCTGTCTGACAGTGAGACAGCGCCCCGATCACGAATACCTAGATTAAAGGCCGAGGGGACCCGACGCGCTCATCACGCGTCACCCCAATATCTGCAGGCCAAATGGCTGGGCAGCGGTCGCTTGGTCGGCCTTAGCCCGTCATGGGCTGTATAGTGCCAGGGTTTTTTTTTTTTTTTTTACTTAGGCGAGATGACATATTTCTGTAAACAGTCACGAGAGTTTGTTTTAAGAAAAGTCAAATGCACGGTTCATTATACAAACGTTCACTTTGAAGGCATGATTAGGACACAAAAAAAAAGCATTTTTAAAATTCGCACAGCCGCCATTTTGATTTTATGAACACAATTGAATAAATTATATGCTAGTAAAAAAAAAATCCGTACCAAGTTTCACTGCGCTTGGATGAAATCGCGAGATAATTCCATTTAAATAGTTTAACTATGCTTGGCCTCCTTGTTGGTTTTGTATTTAACAGGTTTTTGGAAGTCACATAGGTGAAATTATCTTAATGTTCTCTATCGCCATACAAAATTTTCAGTGTGATATCAGTAAGAATTTCGAAGATGTACTTATAGAATGGCGGTGAAATAGTTTGCGTGACCGCCATGCTGGGTTACTGAAGCGTATTAGCCTAACATTTTAAAGAATCGATCGAGGTGAGACGAGCTAGGAGTAGGCCCTATGTCCTTACCGAGTTTCGCTGTAGCCGTTTGGATTTTATTAGGACACAAACACGCAATCACACACATGGACAAAAGGTGATTTAATAAGCCTTTATTTCATACTTGCAACCTGTCCCGGCTTCGCCCGGTATCTTGAATGGTTTACCTAGCGTAAGCTTAAAAGGCGTATTATTTTGATTTCAATGAATATCCGTTTTCCGTCTCGGCATGACGGGTTAAAATCACTGGCTGAACTATATTATATTATCATGGAAATAGCATGTGAAACGAATTCTTGTCAGATGTGATTTGATAATGGCGAGGTGATTGAAACACAAATTCCCCTTCCGTCCAATCTAAACTTGACTGTGTATTGTGCGGAACGAAGGCTGAAACTGGGGTGATGGGCTCGCTCGCTAGCTAGCTCGAAAACGCCAGTAATTGAATGGAGATTGTTGGAAGAAATGAAATCGTAAAAACACTTATATTGGGCGATGTATTTAAGATAGAGATATGTGCTGTAGCAGACTTTTTAACTTTTCGTGCTGAACAATTCGTAGACGTATAGTATATAGATATTTTTAACGGTTTACCTAGCGTAATCTTAAAAGGCTCACGGGCGGTAGGTTTCCATTCGACTCTATTCACTGAAATCGTTACTGCTCGGCTTCCTTTGGTCATAAATAAATTATTTTCAACATAAACGTTCCTCGAGAAATCCTTTACAGAGTGGTGAAAATCGCATCAAAATCCATCCAGTGGTTCTCGAGATTACCCGGAACATCCAAGAATCGGAGACTTTGTTTAATAGGTAAAAAATTAGAAATTACACCTTTTAAATTTCAGGGTCGTATTAAATATGTAACAAGCCTCCGTGGCTTAGGCGGCAGCACGCCGGCCTCTCACCGCTGGATCCGTGGTTCAAATCCCGGTCACTCCATGTGAGATCTGTGCTGGACAAAACGGAGGCAGATAGGTTTTTCTCCGGGTACTCCGGTTTTCCCTGTCAAAATTTCATTCCAGCAACACTCTCCACTATCATTTCATTTCATCTGTCATTCATTTAATCATCCCAGAGGAGTGCGTCAGGCCTCGGCAGCCGGCACAGTTAATATCCTCGCCGCTAGATGGGGGCTTCATTCATTCCATTCCTGACCCGGTCGGAGACTGGAAGCAGGCTCTAGATTTTCATTAAATATGTAATACAGTAGATACAATGGTTGGTTGGTTCTTAAGTTTAGGGGCTGCGACAACGCGGTCATGTAGCCCCGTGTACTTTGGGTGTGTGTAGAATCTGTCTGATAACCGGTGTTAATTGTGATGACTGTATTAGTGTATGTTATCTGTTTTTTAATTTAAGTACAGACTGCAACTTAGAATTTTCAAATAGTTCCTACTTTTGCCGCCAAGCGCCACCGTCAACGACTACTAGGCCAAGTTCAGAACTTAGCTACTAGACGCCACGGCAGTCGGCTCTTGGCAACGAACGTAGAAACCTAAGAGCGTTGTTTTCATTCTTAACCTATCCAATTTAGCTTCACACAGGTGTAATTAGTGGAAGGTTCTTTAACATGCCATAAATGTATGACATGGGACCGCCGGCTTTACTTCCTCTCCGAAGGAAGGCATACTGAGGGATTTTTAACGCTCTTAAAAAATCCGACGGCTTCGGCCGGGTTTGAACCCGCTATCTTGGGCATAGAAGCTCAGCATGCTACCGACTACGTCACCGAAGCCGCCTTGTGTTACAATGTTGTTTGTTGTTATGAACTAATAATGGGGTGATTTGTAAGACTAATAGCTAATATATAAACTTGTTTCTGGACAAGCTGGTGGTACGAAAGTTCATTTCGTATTGACGGCGATTACTGTGAACGTGCCTTCAACTAGAGTGTTAGGCTATTATTACTAGAAATTGCGTGTAAATAGTTTGAAGGGTTATTTCAGTGGAACATGACGTGTGAAGCCAGTAACACAACATGGACTGGAATATTGACAGAGTTAATGCCCTAATCCTAGAACTGTGAGGTACAAGCGGGGGTCACTCACCCCCACAGTGACATTGTTCTCACATTATGGAGTGGTGGTGAACATAAACAGCTCGACAGCCACTAGGGGAGGGAGTGAACCTTTAATTGAGCCCAGCACCTTGGACATGCATAAAATATTGAATAATTATCAATCAGACAGATAGAAGTACTCCATGAGTGCGCCAAAAAAAAGTGGGGCTACAGATCTCGTTCCAAAAGACAGAGTTTTTCTGTACGAAATTCGACATACAGAATTTAAACACGAAATATGTCAAGATCAATAGAGTCGCCTACTTTAAATACCTAGGTGAAGTGCTTGAACCGACGGGAAAAGAGAAAATCGCGCAGAACACTAGGCTAATGAAAATGAAGAGAGCCTTATACAAGACACCCTCAGTATGCCTTCGTTCGGAGGGGAAGTAAAGCCGGCGGTCCCATGTCATAGATTTATGGCATGTTAAAGAACCTTCCACTAATTACACCTGTGTGAAGCAAAATTGTATAGGTTAAGAATGTAAACAACGCTCTTAGGTTTCTACGTTCGTTGTCAAGAGCCGATTGCGGTGGCGTCTAGTAGCTAAGTTCTGAACTAGGCCTAGTAGTCGTTGACGGTGGCGTTTGGCGGCAAAAGAAGGAACTATTTGAAAAATTCAAAGTTGCAGTCCTTACTTGAATTAAAAAACAGATACACACACTAATACAGCCATCACAATTAACACCGGCTATCAGACAGATTCTACACACACCCAAAGTACACGGGGCTACATGACCGCGTTGTCGCAGCCCCTAAACTGAGGAACCAACCAACCAACCAGGGTGTCTACAACAAAAAATGTCTGTCTACATTCACCAAACTTTTTAATTACAACACGGTTATTAAACCTGTGGTGCTTTATGCCAATGAGACATTGACGTTACACACCAAGGGCGACTTGGAAAAAATCCTCATAGACGAAATAAATAATTGGACCAAAGTACACAGATGAAGGATACAGGCTTCACTCCAGAGACACCACGTAGAACTTGTCCAACTTCGCATCAAACATCAGAAAGAGGAATTTCGTACGGAACAACTCGGTCTTTTGGAACGAGATCTGTAGTCCTGCTTTTTCGACGCACTCTTGGAGTACTTCTATCTGTCTGATCGGTGTGGTTTCATTGTCTGAGAGTAGTGCCAGATCATCCGCGAAGGCTAGAAGTTCGTCCTTTGGTCTCACTCTTATCATTATCCCTCATACTTTATCAATAGGGATCATTATCAGACATAGTTATTTCTTGTTTTTAGGCACTTTACAATTATTCTATCTGCTGATGTATTTGGATACAAGTTCTTTATTTGAAATGAAAATCCCATGGTAGAATATGTTTATTTAGGAATTATTATGAACTTGCCGCTGGTGTGCTATTACATTCTCACAGTTTGTAATTGAAGTTAGCGAGTAAGTAGGTGTGGTTACAAACTCTTGAGTACATGTTGAGAGGGGTGAGAGATCGAGGCCCGGGAGAACACCAAACTTCATCAAGAACTTGTCGTAAAGCACAGCTAGGTTACTTTTTAGCACACCTTCAAACTTTTAACTTTAACGTTAGTTTAATGTTAAGAGTTCTGATGGAAATGTTATGGTTATGTTTCCATATTCATGGCGCACCACTGGGTTTACGTTGCCAAGAACTATTCCTCGAGAGACGTGTCGTTGGAAGGAGTGTTCCTGTAGTCACCGGTAGTGTAAATGTCAGCTTCATTGACCTCGTCAGTCATGTACTCCGTGTCGTACCTTGTGGCTGCATTAGTGGTAACTAGACCACCTGTGCAAGAACTCTCGCATAATGGGTTGTGTGCGCCCCATGTGTACAGATTACCCGCCCGGTCCTAGTGCTATGCGGGCTGTACGCGGCACAGTTCTGACAGGGGCTATCTGGGTTGTATGCGCCCCATGTGTACAGACCACTCGCCCGGCCCTAGTGCTATGCGGGCTGTATGTGGCGCAATTCTGCCAGGGGCTATCGTCTTCTTTATTTGTTTATTTATAAACAAATAAATATATTTCAGTTGACTTTTCAAGAAATGCAAGATTTTTTCTGTACTATTCAGACGATTTGGAAGATCTTGGTACAATCCACACCTTCTAACTGCCTCTGGTTTAGGAGCTTGAGTTTTGTGAAACATACACCCTATATGTAGATAATATAAAAAAGATATAATCTTTCAGCTGATGCGCTGATCGATGCGCAATAAACCCTGCCAGGATGTGTCTTGTTTTGATACCAGACGACTGGTATAGCTGCACTATTCTGTCGCTTCCCTTAAGGTAGAAACGCACTGTAGCTACTTTTCTATGTGCAGGAAGAAAAACTAGTTTGTATCATTTCAAATGATCTTGTCGACTTCGTCGTTATGCTTAGGTCTAACGTTATGCGTTACGGTTAGGGCGTGTATGACGGCATCATGTTGTTCAGTGCATATGCACCGAGTCTGAGTTTACTGCTGGGGTCTGGCGTTATGCGATACGGAGACGGCGAGTGCGTGACGTCAGACAGGAATACAGGGTGACTCCTAAAGAACTGTGCAAGATGTCAGACAGGAATACAGGGTGACTCTTAAAGATGTGTACAAGATGCCAGATAAGAATACAGGGTGCCTCCTAAAGAGATATACAAGATGCCAGATAAGAATACAAGGTGACTCTTAATGTGATGTACAAGACGGCAGAGAAGAATACAGGGTGACTCCTAAAGAGGTCACAAGATGTCAGACAAGAATACAGGGTGACTCCTAAAGAGGTGTACAAGATGTCAGACAAGAATACAGGGTGACTCCTAAGGAGGTGAACAAGATGTCACACAAGAATACAGGGTGACTTCTAAAGAGATATACAAGATGCCAGATAAGAATACAGGTGCCCCCTAAAGAGGTGTGCAGGATGTCAGAGCAAAATACAGGGTGACACTTAATGAGGTGTACAGTATGTTAGATTCAATTCATATGCAGGGTGACCCTTAAAGAGGTTTGCAAGATATCAGACTCAAATAATGGGTGACCCTTAAAGAGTTGTAAAAGACGTCAGACACAAATACAGGGTGACCCTTAAAGAGGTTTGCAAGATATCAGATTCAAATAATGGGTGATCCTTAAAGAGTTGTAAAAGACGTCAGACTCAAATACTGGGTGACCCTTAAAGAGGTGCCCGCGCGGGAAGCCTAAGTTAATGGGCAATGGAGTCTGTTGAAAGAGTCCTGGGTTCGCTCGAAGCCCTCCTGAGCTTTTCTAACATGTGTAGCATTTGTAGCATGCGTCATTTGAAATGACCAAACGTCAGGTCAAGTCCTGAGGAAAATATCCCTTCTCGTATCTCCTCTCTCTCAGCCCTTCCTTTTTCCGACAAGGAAACTCGAGATTGTCATCTCTCAGCCTACTATTAAATATACATTCAAAATCATTTTTTTGCACCTTTGACTCAACTTCTCTCCACTTTTATTGCCTTTCAAGTACTTTATTGGTGATTCGAGTTTTACAGCTTACGTTTTAACACTTTGTCTACTTTTGGAACTTTGTGCAATCGTAACAGAGTTGCCAACATTTGAGCCTGATTCGCCAATAAAATCGAATAACACGGGGGCTATTTTTGCCGCCCAAACAAGGTTTCTACAAAACGAAATGTAATGAAAAAAAAATGAAAATCCACAGCCTGCTTCCAGTCTCCGGCCGGGTCAGGAATGGAATGAATGAAGCCCCCATCATGCGGCGAGGATATGGACTGTGCCGGCTGCCGAGGCCTGACGCACTCCTCTGCGGCAATGATCAAATGAATGACAGATGAAATGAAATGATAGTGGAGAGTGTTGCTGGAATGAAATGTTGACAGGGAAAACCGGAGTAGCCGGAGAAAAGCCTGTCTGCCTCCGTTTTGTCCAGCACAGATCTCACATGGAGTTACCGGGATTTGAACCACGGACCCAGCGGTGAGAGGCCGGCTTGTTGCCGGCTAAGCCACGGAGGCTATATATAATATAATATCAAATTATTACTGAATTACTCTGCCTATCGTTCCAAATAGACTACCACTAAAAACTGTATTCACACACACACAATTCATCACATGAAAAGCAAAGTTGGCAACGGTCCCAATTAACGTGAAAATGATGTTTACACAGGAAATTCTGAAAAATAATGTAGCCAGCTGATGGAAACATAGCAACATGTGCAGAAAATTCTTGTACGCCAAAAAACAAGCAGATAACTTGTGTTGGGGAATTGATGGTGCCCAACCACCATTTGTAAAGGGTGTTGATTAGCAGGCATCCTTAGCATTTTCGGAGATTTACTAGGATGTATAATCATGGTGTTTTGCGAAGAGCTGCGGAGACGTCTAGGGAGCAATTAATGTAAAAGGGGGCTTTAAGAAGGGTTGCGGGGGACATACTTACCATGCTTACCTGGGGAGCCTTAGCAAGCCAAGCGCTTGCTGGTACAGCGACTACTGCTCAACAGCGTGCAGTACAGATCTTAAACTAAGTTATAATCTAAGGGGGAAGGCTTTTATAATTATCTGAAATAAAAAGATAAAACACTTGACTGTAAAAAAAGGGTGTATTACTACTGATGAGGGGTGGCGATTCGGTCAGAATAGGGGGGGGGGGATAATAGTGGAAAAAGGAATTTAGCAGACACACTTACTTACCCTACCGATCACGGATGCCCATGTGGCAGGCGTTGTGATCCGGCTAAGGGCAGCGCCCTTACCATACCTTCATAGCACAAGAAGTAAATGAAGTAAGCGACAAGAGTCAAGAGGGCGGGCGCGTGGCTGTACCTCGTATTTTTAAGGTAATTTTTTAGCGTCATTCTCAGTCAACGGAAGGCGAGTGTAATGCCCGCTGTGTCCTCGTTAACATGCTAGCTGGCACCCTTAGGGCTATGACATTTCGTGCCTGTGGCAATTATGTTCCCATGTCCGTAGTTCCGTAGTTTCTTATATTTACTTTTAATAACTTAGGTGTAGGTGTAGGCACATTCCTTGTATGAGGGTTGGGGCTACAACACGTGGGAACGTGTCGCGTTAGCCTCTTCACTGACCAGAACATCAAAGTGACCACTTAGGTCTTGAGGTAGCCTATAGTAAGTTTGCGACATCCCAAAAGGATTCATGAAAACACAATTTTGGGTATTCCTATAGAGATACACGTGTCTAAAATTTTTCCCCTTCCTCTCACTTTTCTCGTTTTTTAATAAGACTCTCCTTTCCCCCCCACCTTACTTTTAAAAAGAGAGATGTAGCTTTTGTCTCAAGGTGGTGCTTTGCTACTGCTTGCAATTTTTCGGCTCGTGCATTTGTGTAATATGTGAACAATAGGGGGTAAGGTGGGCACTCGTCTTGTGCCTTGCTGAAGGTATTGTTTCTGGCCGCACTCCTATTGTTCTCGCTCGCCACTTGACTCGAGCCTAGCGTCTTCTCGTCTCCCTCTCTCGTCTTTGTACAAGCCTCTTGTGCTGTACGCTGGTGTACAGCGATATCACACGGGGTACAGACATACACGACGGTACGCGTGTGGACTAAAGTTGTAGGCCTACATATTATTATACAGAGTTTATCCGTGATGTTACAAACTTTCAAGAGGATATAAGACGTAGGTTGGCTCAGGCAAGGAAAGCATTTCTACTAACAAAAAACAAAACAAAAAAATCTGTAGACATCGAATATAGATTTAGGTATTAGGAAGCCATTTTTGAAAGCCTTTGTCTGGAGCGTGGCTATCTATGGAAGTGAATCTTGGACTATTGGTGCAGCAGAAAAGGGGAGAATTGATGCGTTTGAAATGTGGTGTTACAGGAGAATGATGAAGATCAGATGGGTAGGTAGGTTTACAAACAAAGAGGTATTAAGACGAGTGGGAGAAGAGAGATGTTTCTGGCGACTGCTAATGAAGAGAAGAGATAGGTTGGTAGGACATATACTAAGACACCCAGGAATAGCAAGCTTAGTTATGGAAGGAAGGGTCGAGGACAAGAACTGTAGGGGTAGGCCAAGGTTAGAATATGGTCAACAGATTGCCTCGGATGTAGGGTGTGGTAGCTATGTACTGCAGAGATGAAACGATTACAGTGGCTCAGAACAGGGAGGCATGGAAAGCTGCATCAAACCAGTCAAAAGACTGAAGACTCAAACAACAACAACAACAACAACAACAACAACAAACTTTCAGGGATGATGGAGGAAGGGAAATAGATCTATTTTAGATAAGGACCCATAGTCCGGAAACGATCGAGTCAATAGTTATATGAATATTCGCTGTTGTTTAACATCCGTCGTCAGTACGTAAACATGCATTAATAATTTACACGGCTAAAGCATACGTTCCGTATTATATTCATAATTTCTTTTCGTTTCTGCGTTGAACAGATTTCGCTTTATACAACATAAATAACAGGCAAAGCCATTGAGCTGGGACCATAACTCTCGTTCACATTGGACAAGTTTCCGTTTTATAGACGTTCCGCTTTGGACTAGTTTTACTGTATTACGTTCATTTCTTGTCGCTCTATGGAAACGGAAAAGTTAGATTTATCGGAGGAAGAGAGGGAAAACTTTGAGCTGGGAGTTAATGTCCTAAGAAAGAACAACATTTAGAGATAGTCGGAAGAAAACTAAGTTGCCTACACTGCGTGGAATCTTCGTAAGAGTGTCGTAGTTCAGATTAGAAGCGCGGCTGTTGACAAATGTGAGTTAGTTATTTCTAAGTGTTGACTAACACGAACTTGTTACCAGAGTCAAGTCTTGCGCGACCAGCCTTATCTTTGTTTCGTTGCTTTTATGCCAGCGGGAGGTCGACACTATTTCATTTAAAGTGGCGGGAAACGTGGCACCTGTTACCTTATCTTATCAGCGTTGTTCGGTTCGGTCGATTTGTCAGGAAGAAAGAAGCGTTTTGCTCCTTCAAGGTAGGGCTTATGCAGCGACTCACTTTTCTCACTATTATTCACTATTTTCAAAGCAGCCTCACTTTTCTCACTATTTGATAAATTTACTCAATATTCTCACTTTTGTTTTACAAAACTGGTCACATTCTGCATTAAAAATGGTCTCATGCACAATCAAATTGCTAGTAACGACCCAAAATATACCCATGAATGGATAGTTCATTTTTCTGCCACCGGTGCCTGAGCGCGCTGCCGGCAGCGAGCCAGACGGCCAGCAAGTATAAAAAGCTTCCATGGTGCGATACCACAGCCGGAGCCGTGCAGCGATCGCCGAAAATTTTAACAAAGCGTTTTTTAACAAAAGTTCAAATTTATATTTTTGTTTTACGATTTAAATTTCTAGTGTGTTGCATTGATTTTCGTATCCATTATTTCCAAGTGTCCTCTAACTACATGAAAAATCACAAACTGTACTCACAGATATTAACATAGGCGCAATTTGGTTGACATTTTCGGGGGCTAACTTGTTTTTCAGATACACATTCTTAAAAATTTGTCTATTTCAATACAGCCTTGTCACATTTTGGGGGGCTATGGTTGGTTTTTGGGAGCTTAGCCTCCCAAGGCCCCCCTAATTGCACCTACAGATATCAACAAAAGTTAAAATTATGAACCAGTTATATGGCCATAAATGCGAATAATGCTATGAATTTACTCACTATTAACTCACTTGTTCATGCAAAAACTCACCCTTTTTCACTTTTTGGAGAGAAAAAAACTCACTATTTCACTATTTTTGGACGAGTGAGTGGATGGAAGCCCTGGGGTTATGCCTCTCAATATACTGTACTGTGCCCGTTTAGACCGGAGTCCGCACGACCACATATGCATTTTACCAAGAATCAGTCAGCACGAGAGTCAAAATATCCCGGAGCGCCAGATGGGTTAAAGCAAATCGCAAAAACGACATCAAATTAAAAAATGCTTTACTGATTTTTGGCTCAATGCAACAATAAGGATAGAAGGAGATTTGATTGGGAGTAACACATCCTGTAAAATTATCTCAGTTTATTTTGAAGTTAAAATTGACTGCAAAAATGCTCAAAGTAGCATCACTCACGTGTGGCGACCCACACTCTTATTTACACACAATATACAGAAATTTTCCAAACACATTTGACAATCTTTTTGGAAACACAAGTCCGATTAATAGTCCTGTAGACTGTGTTCCAAAATTATTAATATTTAATTCCAGTTCAAAGTTAATTGTCTATACTGGAAATATCGTAGATCACTGTTTGAATATTTACATGATATTAACACTCGTAGAATAAATGTTCATAGAATTTTAAACTTTCACTTATTTTTCCAGTTTCAAAAATACATCGTCGAAAAATATTATCATCATCGAAGCAACACAAATCATTTACACATATTAATAACATCTGAAAAGTATTTGACCTTGAGCATAGCATCGAAGAACTGTGCGAAGCACAACAACAATTAATTGTTCTTCTGACATTTAACATTCGAGAAGTGACTCGATTATGAACTTCAAGATCCTAACAAAATATATGATTTCTGAATCACCAACTTGATCAATAAATGGTTGAACCATTCAACTATTCAATTTTCCACTTGGGAACATTATTATAAAAATATTTATATTCATGGCCATTTTTAGCAATTTTCACAACTTGCAATTCTTCGACAGAATGCGGAAATTAGAATTGTAGTTTTATAATGAATTCATTTAGTTCATGGCACTAGGATTGAAAATATCCTTCAAATTATTCGTGGTTAAAGAATTACTTTTAATTGGCAGTGGCCCATTCTACTATTTGTGTAAGAACACAATATTACAACAACAACGGCAAAGGTCTTCCTCTGAAGAAGAATAAACTACTATCATGACAAATCCGGGTTCTAGCAAAATCAAAGTCTAAATGGAATTCGTAAACAAGGTTGAAATAAGAACTGATGGTTTCAAGAAATAACCTTCGGGTCATTCATCCGACGAAATGTGTAGTTCCAATACTCCTACTATAAACCTGAGCCATCGAACCTGCTATTTGATTGATGCTCGAAAAAACCTCTTCATTCCTGCGACTTAAACATGCGCACCTGGGAATGGCATTCCAACTACTCCACACACAAATTATCTTCCCAAAATTTATACAATAAATCAAGCCTCTGCTTGTTATCAACACTGGAAGATTAATAAACTTACAAGTTTATTTTATTTTACCATTCAGTTCAACCCGTGAATTTACCATACTTATGAAAATCTTTATTTCACTTTCGAGTGTATTTACGTCATGATTTTATATAAATACAAAAATATCCTATTTGATACAAATATCAATTGCTTCCCGTTTCATGCCTCTCCGTGTTATCTGAAAAATATACTTTGCTCAATGCAAATATCAACTGTTCAACCAGAACTGACATGTTGGTTGAATGCGGGCTTGCGCTAACCACTCTCCTTCGGAAAATCTCCTGTTCCAAACTAGAAATGATTAAACTACTTCATAGGCTCTCTCTCAATACATATGATTATTAGAAAATATAATATCCAAGAATTATTTAGAAAAATTATAAAAATTATTATTATTATTATTATTAGTGGATTATTATTATTATTATTATTTGTATTATTTCAAATATGTTTAATTATCATCTCATTATGTGAGAATCCACATGTTCGAACCTTCGAATATGGAAAAAAAATATCCATTCCTCAACAAAAATAAATTATTAACTTTTACAGTTACATCGGCTGATTACCGTGATTTCCCAAAAATATGAAATATTCAAATAAATGCTCGAAATGCTCGGTCATCGATCCTAAACTGTTCTGAGTGCTGAAAAAACTCAGAATAACTCTAACAAGTCTTGCGTAAATCATTGCAAGATTTAAATACGAAGAAAAAAAATGTGTTGGTCATCTGCAGAAAAAAATAGTTTGTTCCAATTAGCTAGGCATAATATAATTCAAATGTGGCTTACATTTCTTGATGGTCTTGAAGCGTAGTAAACCTGGTCTGTACCAGATTTATCCATAGACATGCCCTATCGGACAAGCATGTATAATCCTTGTATCGGCCGCCATTATATACCCAAAATCCGTCTAGTCAGACATAGTGGTAGTATCTCTTGACGTTTGAATTAACTGTTGTTCCATTTTAATATGGGCTTCTATCAAAGCCATAACAGTTTGTTTAAATAGGGTCAGATCTAAGTGATCTCTTCTTAAATATGTCAGTTGTAACATAACTCACGGTAATCTTATCAGTACAAGAAAAACACTGACAGTCTAAGCAATCAACGGCTGTTCTGAAGATCGTTCCCTGGGCATGGTTTATTATATCACCATCTACCATGCGCTAAGCAACTTGTAGTTTCCCTTGCGTAGACTAATGAACGCCACCGTTATAGACTAGTCTTCAGTGTACTGACAGATCGAAGTGGTTAACTAGTTACAAATATGAACACTGACTGAAATGGATTTAAACATCCAAGTATTAAGTTATTACTGGACTGTGACAAAATATTAAATTCTAGACAAAGTCTAGCATATGTCCTTGTAGAAATATAAATATTTCCACCAATGTCTGTAGAAAAATCAATCACCTCAGTGATTCTCCTCGCCGTAAACTTACTAAGTTCCACCTCGTAGCGCAGCACTTTCGTGACTATCACGACTTTGTAAAGAACTTCTGCGTAGATCCGGCAACCATGTGCCTTGGCTCAGCGTAGATGCAACTTGCTCGCCAAGTGCTTGTGTTAGAATGAGCTGACCATGCCTCGGCCAGCTGGCTTTTATTCAAAACTGCCAGGGTCACGCGTCATCACGTTGTAATCTAGAAATCCTCATATCTCTCGTATCCCTGGTCCGATTTACTTGATACTAATTGCATTCTCTTTCATTTGGCCGTGCCAGTAATCTGATCCCAGTCTCAAGTCTCTACTCCATGGTTAACTATTTAATCAATAAATAGCCTCGACCTCTGCTATTACTCGCTACGTCACTTGACATCCAAGTATCGGTAAATTATTTCCAAATGCTTCGAGAAGCAATGTAGCGCGATATTCAAATATCTCAACTTTCAAAAGCGGCTACAGCCTTTCCCTTGATATCTAGGTGTCTGAATCTTGGAATACCCATTCTTAGAGTTGGGCACATCCACCCCACACCTAGCAAAAAATAAAAATTGAAAAAATTTTATTTTTCCTATCTACACATTAAATCATCTGGTTCTTGAATAATAAATCTTCAAATTCGATGCATTATAAGTTCCCACGATGTTACCAGTTCGTGTATTGGCTACTTCATAGCTTCCATTGTTGTTTACTTCCACAATACGATAGGGTCCAGCGTAAAGGCTTGCAAATTTCGAGTACACTCGATTTTGCACGTCAGAGGGTGTAGGTCTTTTCACTAAAACAAGAGTTCCTATGCGCAAGGGTCTGCGAAAACGCTTTCCTCTCACTCTGCGCTTTCTCTTCTCAGCTTGACTCCTTAACTTGTCTAAGGCTAGAGTTTCCCTCATCTGACGACTTGGTTCAATCTCAGGTGGAATAGAGATGATTCGATCCCATAATCGTGTTGGTTTAATTCCATGATGAAGCAACATGGGAATCTGTCCAGTACTCTCATGAATCGTAGAGTTGATGGATTCGGATGCTAAAGAAAGAACATCCATCCATTTCCAATGCTCATTTGGACAATAGAGGCGGCAAAATTTTGCTATCTCAGCCATCACGCGTTCCGCTGGATTGCTCTCTGGATGTCTAATAGAACAAAACAATTGTCTAATCCCAAGATTATTCATGATGGTTCGAAATTCCAAAGATGTAAATTGAGGTCCACGATCTGATAAAAGGAATTCCGGTTTGCCTGCTTCCGGAATTACGCTGTCTCTAATTCTCTTCGCACAATACTTTGCGTTTTCCTTCTGAATTGGATGTAACATGGCGTATTTGCTGAAAACATCCATAGTCACCAAAATATATCGGTTACCTCTTTTAGACTTTGGGAGAGGACCATATAAATCAGTCGCGAAGATTTCGCAAGGCTTAGAAGGAATAATAGGCCTTGGTAATTCTCTCAATAATCTAGAATTATGTTTACTCCTTTGGCATAAGTCGCATTCTCGAATAGTGTTTCTGACAGTTTGTCGCATTCGCTCCCACGAAAATTTCTCTTGAATCATGTTGACTGTCTTATCTACTCCAGCATGACCTGCGATTCTATGTGCCATCCAAATAATGGGTTTTTGCAATCGTGGAGGTATCACTACTCTCAGCTTCGTATGGTCGGGATCTGCAAACTTGTAGATTAAACCATCTAACATCATAAAATCTCTTAAAATTCTTTCAGTTTCCACAAAATCATCATCATTTGGATCCATGTTTCCCTGTAGAAAACGAAAAATGTTCCTAAGACGTCGGTCTCTCCTCTGGGATAAATGCAATAACCTTAACCTTCTCAAGGTATCTTCATCTTCCTGCGTCAGGTTAACTTGAAAAACCTTAGATGTAGACTCCACTGCTCTACTCAATAAATCAGCTCCCACGTTCAACTTTCCAGGAGTGTGTTCAATAACTAGGTTGAATTGCTGAATAAAAAGTGACCATCTAGTTATTCTATCACTGGCAAAGTTTGTTCTCAAAATAAACTCCAATGCGTGGTGATCAGTCCTCACAATGACTGAATGTCCAATTAACATTTTCTTCCACGACTCCAATGCGAATATTACAGCAAGTGCTTCTAACTCTGTGGTGTAATAATTCCTCTCTGATGGACGAAGTTTCCTGCTAATGAACGCCAGGTAATGTCTCTTGTGGTCTTCATCTTCTTGAAGTAGAATAGCTCCAATCCCTACGGTGGATGCATCAGATTCTATGATGAAATTCTTGGTAAAGTCAGGATACTCCAATTTCACACTGTTTACCAATAACCTCTTGGCATCTTGAAATGATTGTTCACAATCTTTATCCCATTTCCATTTATTTCCTTTCTTTAACAATTCCTGCAATGGCGCAACTGTCTTGGTGAAGTCTGGACAATGCCCTGCAAAGAATTGGCATGTCCCGAGAAAACTGCGGACATTCTTCACTCTAGTAGGTCTAGGGAAATTTGCAATTGCCTGTATCTTCGTCTCATTGGGACGGTATCCTTCTCCATCCAAAATGTGACCCAAAAATTTTATTTCCTTTCGAAAGAACTGACATTTTCGAAGGTTTACTTTGAAGTTCGCTTTTCTCAAATCTGCGAATAACATTTGAAGATGTAACAAATGTTCCTCCTTAGTCTCGGATGCAATTAAGATATCATCAATATAACGAATTGCTATCTCTTTTACTTCAGGACTCAAATTTTGTTCCAGGGCTCTGATCAAAACGGATCCAGATGTTTTGACTCCAAATAGTAGACGGCGGAATACATATGTCTGCTGGTCAAACATAAATCCTGTAAACTTCTTAGAATCTTCACTAAGCCTAATGTGATGGTAGGACGAAGTGAGATCAATATTAGAGAACCAGACCTTGCCTTGGAATTTCCTTAACAGTTCCCTAATGATTGGTGGTCTGTCATACTCTGGCAGTAATCTTGAATTCAAATTTCGCGCGTCTAAACATAGTCTCAGACTTCCATCTTGCTTAGATACTACTGCTAATGGATTGACATAAGATGTACTGTACTTTTCAATCACATTGTTGCTTTCCATCTCCTTGATAAGCACTTTTACTCTTTCTCGATGCTTTTCTGCTACTGGATACAATTTAGCATGAAAAGGTGCATCATCATTTACACGAATATGATATTCAAAATCTTTAATTTCACCAGGTTTAATATCAAAAATATCGTGATACTCTTCCAAAATTTTCCCTAGCTCTGGGGACTCCTTCTCAGTGTAGACTTCTCTTCCTTCGGCTTCGTGAAAAATCAGAGACCATTGAGTATCTCCCTCGATGTCTTCCTCTTCTTTTCCCTCGAAGTTAATCTCTTCGGTTTCTTGAATCTGATCGTCTCTGTCTTCATGTCTATCACTGCTTGATATTTCTGAATGAAATCTGCTCCCAATATCATGTCAAAAGCCATGTCCTTCATTACAACAAACACATGTCGGAAATCATGTCCTCCAATCGTAATACATAAGTATAATTGTGTTTTGCACAGAGATATTTTATTGGGTATTATTCCTTGGATCTTAATTCCTGATACTGGAATCTCCTCTAAATTCTCTTTGAGCTTCCACAGAATATAAAGCTTCTCACTCACCAGACAAAGCATAGCCCCAGTATCGATCAAAGTATCGACAGGCATACCGAATACTTCGCATGATATGATTGGCATTCTAATTCTTGTACCCATTTCTTTCCGTTCGTCATTCTGTTGAATTAAGTCATCATCCTCTGCTTGCCATTTAATAATTCTGGAAGTGAAAGTGTTCAAAATTCTATCTTCTGTGAATTCGAAGTTTTTTTTTTTTTTCGTTACCATTCCCCCGGGATTGTTGTGTTCCCGATGGACCTGGTTCGTTGGGCCTCTGCTCCAAAAATTGCAAGTTATCTTGGTGTCTTGCTTCCAAGTTTTTCCTTGTGTCCTTGTTAAACCCTTCATTGGACTGACGAGTATCTACATTCCCTCTGTTATTGTAGTTGTTTCTACCATAATATCTTCTTTCCTGGTACCTTCCTTACTATCTCGTGGTCTTCTCCATCGAGTATTGTATCGATTACCACCATCCGGTCTCGCATATGGTTTGTAACTGTATCTGTTACTGTACTGGTTCCATCCTCTCTTATTTGGATCTTCCCTCGGCGTTTTCTCTTCTCCTCTCTCGAATCTCTCGAGGTGTCTGAGAATAACTATCAGCCATAACAGCGTACACAGCGTTGTTATTCTTTCCTCCCTTCTGATGGAAGAATTGAGCGTTTGTATGATCCAGCTTCTGTAATACTTCATCAAATTGTTCCATATTATAGATATCGGCAGCGATCAAAGTCCTCTGGACGTCTGCTGGAAACTGACGTATCAATGCAGTAATCAACTCGTTATCTGGCATCGGCGGATCTAAATGTTGGAGTTTAGACAGCTGTCCAGAAAAGTACGTAGAGTATCGAGTAGGTTGTGACGTCGAGAATCTCTTCGAATATAACTCTGCTCTGACTTGCTGTTGGGTTTCCGGGGACCAAAACTTTTTCAATAGCCCACGAGAAAACTCCTCAAAAGTGGTTAGAGTGGATCTAAATGCTCTAAACCAAAGAAGTGCAGGACCTTCCAAAAACTTCCCTATCACTCGGATCTGTCTTTCTTTAGGGATCTTAGAATCGTTCAGGTAATCCCCTGCTTCTCTCAAAAATTCCACGGGTGTCACAGAATCTCGCCCTGAAAATTTAGAAGGCTTATCCTCTATATTCTTAAATACAGTTATGGGGTTGGATTGAAATACTGTCCTGACCTCATCCTGTCTATCAGTCTCTCTAGCTGCTCCTAGATTTATCTGTATCTGTTCCTTTCCCCTTACATTTGGCATTTTCAACAGATGATCAGACTGTTTCTCATCCTTGATTTGAGTTTTCATAGCCTCAAGTTCCTTCTGGTTTTCTTCTGCCATTTTCTTGATTGCTTCAGTTTCTTTACAATTCTCCTTAACATCAATGGATATCTGGTTCATAACAGTCTCATGACTTTTCAATGACCCTGTCATATCTGATATGTCCTTCTGAATTGCTTGGATATCTTTGGAAATTACTTCAATATGGGATGACAAAGATTCCCTAATCTCCTTGATTCCCTCTTGGTTCTCCAGCTTGAGTGTGTCTTTAATTTCATTGACAACTGTGGTTTTAATTTCAGTTTGTAACTCATTAATCACACCTTCTCTTATTTCTCCCATTACAAGTTCTTTGAATTGTTCTGTCAACCGTTGAACAACTAGAATTCCCATCTCATTACTCTCCTTCTTCACTCGGACTTCCAGGTTGACCATGTCTTCACCAACTTTCCTAAGACCATGTTCTATCCTATCAGCTAAGCTTTGGGATCGAAGATCGGCATCGCGAAATTTTTCGTCCATTAAACTTGCGTTAGTAGCTAATGAAGTTTCGAGCTCATGTGTTTTTTCGCATAATTTATTCATTTTACTTTCAAGTGTCATTTTCAACATTTCGGAATTCTCTTTAAATTTACTTTCCATTGAATTAAATTTACTGTTTAAATTTTCTTTCAAGTTATCTTTTAACCTGCTCTCTAACAAATCGGAATTTTCTTTGAGTTTATCCTCTAAACTTTCTTTTAAGTTACCTTTTAAAGAATCAGAACTTTCTTTAAGTTTATTTTCCAAAGAATCAGAATTTTCTTTAAGTTTATCATTTAAATTTTCTTTAAGTTTATTCTCTAAAGAATCAGAATTTTCTTTAAGTTTATCATTTAAACTTTCTTTAAGTTTATTTTCTAAAGAATCAGAATTTTCCTTCAGTTTATTTTCTAAAGAATCAGAATTTTCTTTAAGTTTCTTTTCTAAAGCCTCCGTATTTTCTTTCATAATGGCGGCTACACGCCGTCCAGCCTCTTTTGAACTCTCCTCCAAACTCCTCATCATCCTCATCATTTCTTCCATAATTTCAATTATTATTCAAAACTTAGGGGTATACAACAGTGGCAAACACAAGCTTATAACTAGAACAAGAAATATGAATAGCTAATTGGAACACTCTAATAAAATGAGATTTGTCCTAATGTCGACGTGATGGAAAAACAAAATTCTCTACTTTTACGAATTACATTTACCACAATATCACAAGAAAAATATGCAAGTTCTCAAATATCCTCCACATGGATTCTAATAATGTGTATGTCCAGTCATCGAACGTTTACTACTGAATTTACTTGACGCCCTAATGGTTAAGCCATTATCAAAAATAATCAAACCCATTCTAATTATTAACCAAGTTAAATTTTTAATTTTCCCCACTAATTGGGTTTCCTACTAATTTATTCATCCAAACCAGACATCTCTCAACTCCCAAAATATCTATATAAAAATTATCACAATTTAAATCGGCATGCGATTGACCGTGTCTAACTCGGGCCCCACGTTCGAAGCCATTTCTCTCTCTATCTTATTTTATGTGCCCGTTTAGACCGGAGTCCGCACGACCACATATGCATTTTACCAAGAATCAGTCAGCACGAGAGTCAAAATATCCCGGAGCGCCAGATGGGTTAAAGCAAATCGCAAAAACGACATCAAATTAAAAAAATGCTTTACTGATTTTTGGCTCAATGCAACAATAAGGATAGAAGGAGATTTGATTGGGAGTAACACATCCTGTAAAATTATGTCAGTTTATTTTGAAGTTAAAATTGACTGCAAAAATGCTCAAAGTAGCATCACTCACGTGTGACGACCCACACTCTTATTTACACACAATATACAGAAATTTTCCAAACACATTTGACAATCTTTTTGGAAACACAAGTCCGATTAATAGTCCTGTAGACTGTGTTCCAAAATTATTAATATTTAATTCCAGTTCAAAGTTAATTGTCTATACTGGAAATATCGTAGATCACTGTTTGAATATTTACATGATATTAACACTCGTAGAATAAATGTTCATAGAATTTTAAACTTTCACTTATTTTTCCAGTTTCAAAAATACATCGTCGAAAAATATTATCATCATCGAAGCAACACAAATCATTTACACATATTAATAACATCTGAAAAGTATTTGACCTTGAGCATAGCATCGAAGAACTGTGCGAAGCACAACAACAATTAATTGTTCTTCTGACATTTAACATTCGAGAAGTGACTCGATTATGAACTTCAAGTTCCTAACAAAATATATGATTTCTGAATCATCAACTTGATCAATAAATGGTTGAACCATTCAACTATTCAATTTTCCACTTGGGAACATTATTATAAAAATATTTATATTCATGGCCATTTTTAGCAATTTTCACAACTTGCAATTCTTCGACAGAATGCGGAAATTAGAATTGTAGTTTTATAATGAATTCATTTAGTTCATGGCACTAGGATTGAAAATATCCTTCAAATTATTCGTGGTTAAAGAATTACTTTTAATTGGCAGTGGCCCATTCTACTATTTGTGTAAGAACACAATATTACAACAACAACGGCAAAGGTCTTCCTCTGAAGAAGAATAAACTACTATCATGACAAATCCGGGTTCTAGCAAAATCAAAGTCTAAATGGAATTCGTAAACAAGGTTGAAATAAGAACTGATGGTTTCAAGAAATAACCTTCGGGTCATTCATCCGACGAAATGTGTAGTTCCAATACTCCTACTATAAACCTGAGCCATCGAACCTGCTATTTGATTGATGCTCGAAAAAACCTCTTCATTCCTGCGACTTAAACATGCGCACCTGGGAATGGCATTCCAACTACTCCACACACAAATTATCTTCCCAAAATTTATACAATAAATCAAGCCTCTGCTTGTTATCAACACTGGAAGATTAATAAACTTACAAGTTTATTTTATTTTACCATTCAGTTCAACCCGTGAATTTACCATACTTATGAAAATCTTTATTTCACTTTCGAGTGTATTTACGTCATGATTTTATATAAATACAAAAATATCCTATTTGATACAAATATCAATTGCTTCCCGTTTCATGCCTCTCCGTGTTATCTGAAAAATATACTTTGCTCAATGCAAATATCAACTGTTCAACCAGAACTGACATGTTGGTTGAATGCGGGCTTGCGCTAACCACTCTCCTTCGGAAAATCTCCTGTTCCAAACTAGAAATGATTAAACTACTTCATAGGCTCTCTCTCAATACATATGATTATTAGAAAATATAATATCCAAGAATTATTTAGAAAAATTATAAAAATTATTATTATTATTATTATTATTAGTGGATTATTATTATTATTATTATTTGTATTATTTCAAATATGTTTAATTATCATCTCATTATGTGAGAATCCACATGTTCGAACCTTCGAATATGGAAAAAAAATATCCATTCCTCAACAAAAATAAATTATTAACTTTTACAGTTACATCGGCTGATTACCGTGATTTCCCAAAAATATGAAATATTCAAATAAATGCTCGAAATGCTCGGTCATCGATCCTAAACTGTTCTGAGTGCTGAAAAAACTCAGAATAACTCTAACAAGTCTTGCGTAAATCATTGCAAGATTTAAATACGAAGAAAAAAAATGTGTTGGTCATCTGCAGAAAAAAATAGTTTGTTCCAATTAGCTAGGCATAATATAATTCAAATGTGGCTTACATTTCTTGATGGTCTTGAAGCGTAGTAAACCTGGTCTGTACCAGATTTATCCATAGACATGCCCTATCGGACAAGCATGTATAATCCTTGTATCGGCCGCCATTATATACCCAAAATCCGTCTAGTCAGACATAGTGGTAGTATCTCTTGACGTTTGAATTAACTGTTGTTCCATTTTAATATGGGCTTCTATCAAAGCCATAACAGTTTGTTTAAATAGGGTCAGATCTAAGTGATCTCTTCTTAAATATGTCAGTTGTAACATAACTCACGGTAATCTTATCAGTACAAGAAAAACACTGACAGTCTAAGCAATCAACGGCTGTTCTGAAGATCGTTCCCTGGGCATGGTTTATTATATCACCATCTACCATGCGCTAAGCAACTTGTAGTTTCCCTTGCGTAGACTAATGAACGCCACCGTTATAGACTAGTCTTCAGTGTACTGACAGATCGAAGTGGTTAACTAGTTACAAATATGAACACTGACTGAAATGGATTTAAACATCCAAGTATTAAGTTATTACTGGACTGTGACAAAATATTAAATTCTAGACAAAGTCTAGCATATGTCCTTGTAGAAATATAAATATTTCCACCAATGTCTGTAGAAAAATCAATCACCTCAGTGATTCTCCTCGCCGTAAACTTACTAAGTTCCACCTCGTAGCGCAGCACTTTCGTGACTATCACGACTTTGTAAAGAACTTCTGCGTAGATCCGGCAACCATGTGCCTTGGCTCAGCGTAGATGCAACTTGCTCGCCAAGTGCTTGTGTTAGAATGAGCTGACCATGCCTCGGCCAGCTGGCTTTTATTCAAAACTGCCAGGGTCACGCGTCATCACGTTGTAATCTAGAAATCCTCATATCTCTCGTATCCCTGGTCCGATTTACTTGATACTAATTGCATTCTCTTTCATTTGGCCGTGCCAGTAATCTGATCCCAGTCTCAAGTCTCTACTCCATGGTTAACTATTTAATCAATAAATAGCCTCGACCTCTGCTATTACTCGCTACGTCACTTGACATCCAAGTATCGGTAAATTATTTCCAAATGCTTCGAGAAGCAATGTAGCGCGATATTCAAATATCTCAACTTTCAAAAGCGGCTACAGCCTTTCCCTTGATATCTAGGTGTCTGAATCTTGGAATACCCATTCCTAGAGTTGGGCACAGTACCGAGAAGTCCCGTTAATTGTTGTTGTTTGAGTCTTCATTCCTTTGACTGGTTTGATGCAGACCTCCATGCTTTCCCGTCCTGAGCTAATCGTTTCATCTCCACATAGCCTAGCTACCACACCCTACATCCGTGGCATTCTGTTTGACATATTCTAACCTTGGTCTACCCCTACAGTTCTTGTCCTTGACTCTTCCTTCCATAACTAAGCTTGCTATTCCTGGGTGTCTTAGCATGTGTCCTACCAACCTATCTCTTCTCTTCATTAACTGTTGCCACAAACACCTCTCTCTCCCACTCGTCTTAATACATCTTTATTTGTTACCCTATCTACCCATCTGATCTTCATCGTTCTCCTGTAACACCACATTTCAAACGCTATTCTCCTCTTTTCTGCTGCACCAATAGTCCAGGTTTCACTTCCATATAGTGCCACGCTTCAGACAAAGGCTTACAATAATGACTTCGTAATACCTAATTCTATATTCGATGTCAACAGATTCCTTTTCTGTAGAAATGCTTTCCTTGCCTGAGCCAACCTACTTTTTGTATCTTCATTGCTTCGTCTATCACTGGTTATTTTGCTTCCTATAAGTAACAGAAGTCTCCTACTTCGTTTAGCTTTTCACCTGCCAATTGTATATCCATAGAGGTTTCCGATTTATTTCGGCTGCATTCCAATATTTTTGTTTTACCCGTTAATTAGATTGATATTAATTCATTTTAGGGGCTTGGGACATCTTGGTCATTAGTCCCGCATACTGGGGTATGTGTTCAATTTTTCTGATAACCTGTATTTATGTGATGGCTGTGGTATTACACTTCTGCCGAATCCTTCCCGGCTGTAGATACATAAACTATGATGTATTAATAGTGTGACGCAATTGGTTTTACTAGAGATAGTGGTACAGTCTGCAGTGTATTTTAATGATCGTTCCCGGCCGAAGCCGTCGGATTTTTTAAGAGCGTTAAAAATCCCTCAGTATGCCTTCCTTCGTAGGGGAAGTAAAGCCGGCGGTCCCATGTCATAGATTTATGGCATGTTAAAGATCTTTCCACTAATTACACCTGTGTGAAACTAAATTGGATAGGTTAAGAATGTAAACAACGCTCTTTGGTTGCTACGTTCGTTGCCAAGAGCCGACTGCGGTGGCGTCTAGTAGCTAGTTCTGAACTAGGCCTAGTAGTCGTTGACGGTGGCGTTTGGCGGCAAAAGTAGGAACTATTTGAAAATTCAAAGTTGCAGTCCCTACTTGAATTAAAAAAACAGATACACACACTAATACAGTCATCACAATTAACACCGGTTATCAGACAGATTCTACACTCACCCAAAGTACACGGGGCTACATGACCGCGTTGTCGCAGCCCCTAAACTAAGGAACCAACCAACCAACCAATGATCGTTATTACACGAGCTTTGCGGTTGATCAGTTGGATATTTCAAGTCTATGTTAAGTGAATAATTTTTAGGCATTCATACACTTAACTGAAGAATAGTGTATTATTACAGTAGAATTAGTAGGGTATTATTAGTATTATATCTCATATATAAAAATGGATATGTATATCTGTCCGAAGCTAATGGACTCCGACACCGTTTAACCGATTGCATTGAAATTTTGTAGGGTTGTAGTGCACACCCCAAGGAAGGTTTTTGGCAACAATAATTTTAGACAGCCCTGTCCATTCCTTTCATTTAGGCCCTTTGGCACATATCTACACCGTTTTACTGGGCTCAAATCTACACCGTTACACCGAGCTGAACTGTATTTTACGTACTTACCACCTGAACAAGACGAGTAACACTATCTACTTGGAAATTCGGACAGCCCTCTCCATTCCCTTCATTTAGGCTCTTTGGCACAAATACTGAATCTCCATGCCCCACAAGATTTATAATATTATTTAAGGGCGTCGTCACGAGGATGGGGACTTACAGCATTGGCGAGGATTCGTTATTTTACAGTATGAGTGAGGAATGTACAAATTTAATATCCCCACATGAACTTTATTATTTATAAAGGTGGATTGTGGGGTCTGAAACGAGCGTGATTTTGAGTCTAGTTTTATAGTCCCTGCGTAGCCTATTATATGTGAGTATTTGGATCTTTACGACGGTTTACCAGGGTATGATTGTTTCCATTTTGCACGGGATGCTTTCTTACTGTTTATAGATTAATTTTCGTTACTTGAATGCTTCTATTTGCAAATATTTAACTGCTTTTTTTTGTCGTTTTCTGCCATTATGTGCAACCTAAATTCACAGACTACTGTGGCGTATTCAACCGACTCTCGCATTATTTTATTAAGAGTGCCTTATAAATCTTACAGGTCAAACCCGTCACAAGACACGCCATAAACTTAGAAATATCGATATGTTTAAATTTGTTTTGTTATTAGGCCTATTACTTGAAATGAATACAGTTTGTTTTGTTACTTTTACTCTAAATCATGACATGATACGTAGTTTGCACAATATTACTTACCGCGGATATAGCAATTGCTGCCAAGTTTCATAGGGTTAGTTTGTCTCGTGGCCACAAGGTGTCTCTACACTCTTATGAGTGGTTTTTATTTAAGTGTGCGTGGACATATTGATTCTTAGATGATGTTTATTGTGTATTTTCTTTTAGTATTCGTTATTCCCCTAATCAAATGCATATATTATTATGAAGCTGGGTTTCTAAGAGTTTGTCTGTGGACTGCCATTATCCTCTTGAAATGTTGCTGTTCGACAATACACGCGAGGTAAACACAATGAAGAAAAAAAAACAATGGCCCTTAAAATGTAATAGTCAGGCCTAGGTTAATAATGCATACTAAGATTAAAATAGGCTCCCTAAATATTCAGTAATATTAGCGAAATTTCAGGATTGATCTATTATAAGCAACAAGCAGTAGAGAGCCGTCTTACCCACCTACTTAACAAATTCAATACAATTGTTTATCTGATAAAAACACGCACAACGACTTTGAGTGGCAAAATATTGCTCATTATAACCTTCCTCCGGGTTGCACACAATACGTCACAGCGAGCAAAGCTACGATATCCTAATATCCAATTGTGATCCCGAGCAAGGCCGGGCTTAAGCGCTATCAGAACAGTATGCTACTTGATAGTGTCGATAACACTTGTTGCGGAACGTATTTGCCTTCCCTCTAGTCCCACATTCTCCCTAACGTGCCGGTAAACAGATGTAGACAGTTCACTCTTTCATATCTGCCTCACTCAAGGGAACCAAAACGCCTTACTTGCAAGTTAGCGGCAGGACAGTCTTACCCTCTCTTCTCTTTGGAGTGAACACCTGACCTATCTTGCTGTCCAGTCACTCTGTCATATCTGTCTCTCTTATTAGGGCAGCTATCAGGTTAGCTACAGGACTGTCTTACCCTCTCTTCTCTTTGGTATGAACACCTGCCCTACCTCGCTGTCCACTCTGCCATATCTGTCTCTCTTATTAGGGCAGCTATCAGGTTAGCTACAGGACTGTCTTACCCTCTCTTCTCTTTGGGATGAGCACCTGCCCTACCTCGCTGTCCATTCACTCTGCCATATATATCTCTCCTAGTAGGGCAACTATCAGGTTAGCTACAGGACAGTCTTACCCTCTCTTCTCTTTGGGATGAACACCTGCCCTACCTCGCTGTCCAGTAACTCTGCCATATCTGTCTCTCTTATTAGGGCAACTATCAGGTTAGCTGAAGGACAGTCTTACCCTCTCTTCTCTTTGGGATGAACACCTGCCCTACCTTGCTGTCCATTCACTCTGCCATATCTGTCTCTCTTATTAGGGCAGCTATCAGGTTAGCTACAGGATTGTCTTACCCTCTCTTCTCTTTGGGATGAACACCTGCCCTACCTCGCTGTCCATTCACTCTGCCATATCTATCTCTCTTATTAGGGCAACTATCAGGTTAGCTGAAGGACAGTTACCCTCTCTTCTCTTTGGGATGAACACCTGCCCTACCTCGCTGTCCAGTAACTCTGCCATATCTGTCTCTCTTATTAGGGCAACTATCAGGTTAGCTGAAGGACAGTCTTACCCTCTCTTCTCTTTGGGATGAACACCTGCCCTACCTTGCTGTCCATTCACTCTGCCATATCTGTCTCTCTTATTAGGGCAGCTATCAGGTTAGCTACAGGATTGTCTTACCCTCTCTTCTCTTTGGGATGAACACCTGCCCTACCTCGCTGTCCATTCACTCTGCCATATCTATCTCTCTTATTAGGGCAACTATCAGGTTAGCTGAAGGACAGTTACCCTCTCTTCTCTTTGGGATGAACACCTGCCCTACCTCGCTGTCCAGTAACTCTGCCATATCTGTCTCTCTTATTAGGGCAACTATCAGGTTAGCTGAAGGACAGTCTTACCCTCTCTTCTCTTTGGGATGAACACCTGCCCTACCTTGCTGTCCATTCACTCTGCCATATCTGTCTCTCTTATTAGGGCAGCTATCAGGTTAGCTACAGGATTGTCTTACCCTCTCTTCTCTTTGGGATGAACACCTGCCCTACCTCGCTGTCCATTCACTCTGCCATATCTATCTCTCTTATTAGGGCAACTATCAGGTTAGCTGAAGGACAGTCTTACCCTCTCTTCTATTTGGGATGAACACCTGCCCTACCTCGCTGTCCAGTAACTCTGCCATATCTGTCTCTCTTATTAGGGCAACTATCAGGTTAGCTGAAGGACAGTCTTACCCTCTCTTCTCTTTGGGATGAACACCTGCCCTACATTGCTGTCCATTCACTCTGCCATATCTGTCTCTCTTATTAGGGCAGCTATCAGGTTAGCTGCAGGACAGTCTTACCTTCTCTTCTCTTTGGAGTGAACGCCTGCCCTACCTTGCTGTCCATTCACTCTGCCATATCTGTCTCTCTTATTAGGGCAGCTATCAGGACAGTCTTACTCTCTCTTCTCTTTGGGATGAACACCTGCCCTACTTGCTGTCCATTCACTCTGCCATATCTGTCGCTCTTATTAGGGCAGCTATCAGGTTAGCTACAGGACAGTCTTACCCTCTCTTCTCTTTGGGATGAACACCTGCCCTACCTGTTGCCCAGTTACTGTGCCATATCTGTCTCTCTTATTAGGGCAGCTATCAGGTTAGCTACATGACAGTCTTACCCACTGTTCTCTTTGGGATGAACACCTGCCCTACTTGCTGTCCATTCACTCTGCAATATATGTCGCTCTTATTAGGGCAGCTATCAGGTTAGCTACAGGACAGTCTTACCCTCTCTTCTCTTTGGAGTGAACACCTGCCCTACCTGTTGTCCAGTTACTGTGCCATATCTGTCTCTCTTATTAGGGCAGCTATCAGGTTAGCTACAGGATAGTCTTACCCTCTGTTCTCTTTGGGATGAACACCTGCCCTACTTGCTGTCCATTCACTCTGCCATATCTGTCGCTCTTATTAGGGCAGCTATCAGGTTAGTTACAGGACAGTCTTACCCTCTGTTCTCTTTGGGATGAACACCTGCCCTACCTTGCTGTCCATTCACTCGGCCATATCTGTCTCTCTTATTAGGGCAGCTATCAGGTTAGCTGCAGGACAGTCTTACCTTCTCTTCTCTTTGGAGTGAACACCTGCCCTACCTTGCTGTCCATTCACTCTGCCATATCTGTCTCTCTTATTAGGGCAGCTATCAGGTTAGTTACAGGACAGTCTTACCCTCTGTTCTCTTTGGGATGAACACCTGCCCTACCTTGCTGTCCATTCACTCGGCCATATCTGTCTCTCTTATTAGGGCAGCTATCAGGTTATCTGCAGGACAGTCTTACCCTCTCTCCTCTTTGGGATGAACACCTGCCCTTCCTTGCTGTCTAGTCACTCTGCCATACCTGTCTCTCTCATTAGGGCAGCTATCAGGTTAGCTACAGGGCAGGCTTACCCTCTCTTCTCTTTGGGATGAACACCTGCCCTACCTTGCTGTCCATTCACTCGGCCATATCTGTCTCTCTTATTAGGGCAGCTATCAGGTTATCTGCAGGACAGTCTTACCCTCTCTCCTCTTTGGGATGAACACCTGCCCTTCCTTGCTGTCTAGTCACTCTGCCATACCTGTCTCTCTCATTAGGGCAGCTATCAGGTTAGCTACAGGGCAGGCTTACCCTCTCTTCTCTTTGGGATGAACACCTGCCCTACCTTGCTGTCCATTCACTCGGCCATATCTGTCTCTCTTATTAGGGCAGCTATCAGGTTATCTGCAGGACAGTCTTACCCTCTCTCCTCTTTGGGATGAACACCTGCCCTTCCTTGCTGTCTAGTCACTCTGCCATACCTGTCTCTCTCATTAGGGCAGCTATCAGGTTAGCTACAGGGCAGGCGTACCCTCTCTTCTCTTTGGGATGAACACCTGCCCTACCTTGCTGTCCATTCACTCGGCCATATCTGTCTCTCTTATTAGGGCAGCTATCAGGTTAGCTACAGGACAGTCTTACCCTCTGTTCTCTTTGGGATGAACACCTGCCCTACCTCGCTGTCAAGCCACTCTGTCATATCTGTCTCATACGGTGCTTAATTAAATTGGTACTATGCCAAAGTATCGTAAATATTTCATTATTAAAAAATATTAAATTATGGATCATAATATACGGGCAGCTATACGGCTCACTTGCAGGTTAGCTACCTTGAGCCGCCCGACTAACAGATGAGCTTGAGAGCTTCCCTTCTCATAACAGGAACGGTATACAAAGGGTGTACTGTAATAATTATATCCCCATCAACAGGAGACGCGAGGAAATACATGTGACAAATGTGGGTGAGGTTGTATTTGTACGACAGAAAACATACTGTTTTTCTTTACACTGTAACACACTTACTGTTTATAAGAATATTGTATATGTTAACATGTATCTATTGTGCACACTTCTCCCCTACCTAAACGCTTTTCTATGTTTTGCTTTCTTTAACTTTTACTTCATTTCTTTTCTTCAAGCTCTCTTTACGCTTCCCCCAACCCCTTGGTACGGCTTCCACCGTCTCCCGCTGTTTTGTTTTGTAACCAAGGCAACGAGCATTCATATTCTATCCTTCTCTCTTCTTCTTCTTTTTAACATCAAAACAAAAAGAACTTGTTTATATTGAGAGTGCGAGGAAGAAGCATACCTTGTGGCGTTTTTTTGCAAACATTACCATTTCCTCGCCTCAACCTCCCGATGTGTTTGGGGGTGGCGTTTTCATTAATGCTCGCATATCTGGAGGAGTTTCTGCTGGAATTGGTTAGGGTTAGGCCTACTCGCTGAATACGTGCGTGCTGCTTCCTTCCTTGCTTGCTGATGGGATTTGCCAAATTGTCTTCCTCCACGTCTTTATTCCTGCTAATTGAATGCAAATGAACCCCTTTGGTGCTACTGATATAATTACTATTCTTTCTATGATGTGTTCTGTATCTCAGCCCTTGTTATAACATGTAATTGGATATTAATTTAGTTCGCCACAAAGGGAGATGACACTGGTACAGTTTAGTTATTCCTTTGCGGTGCCTCGATCATGGTGGCCACTACTCCGGGAAAACCTGGAAAACTCCTGGATTTTTATTAGGTCTGGAAAACTCCTGGAGAATGACGAAAAATTTGAAAACTCGTGGAAAATAGCCACTGATAATTAATTATAAAAATCTTTCCATCTTAAATCATACTCCCGCTGCGGTTTCGGGTGGGCACTCGATCGTTAACGAAAGAAATTTCCTCAGGCTATCTGTTTCTGTGTCTGAGAACACGCGATAGTATTTTTTGTAAAACAAATTGAATGTAGACAACTTCACCGCAATAAAATTGCAGGCGGCATTCTTTTCTCTTTTTTTTAAAGTGGATATTTGACTAACAAAGGCTTTTTTAAAACAACAATTAAATCATTTGTGTGTTGGTTTGCGTATCAATAACGCAATCACCACTAATTTTTGTCAACATCTGTATAAGTAAACCAAACACAACTGCTTTATTTTGGTCTTGAAGTAGGCAACCGATAACGCCCCGCGCACTCGCGCTTATTTTTAAATCTGGAAAAATGTGAATTACTCCTAGAAAATTCCTGAAAAACTGGAAAATCGTTGACCGATTTGAGTGGCCACCATGCTCGATGCGTTTAAAGGCAGACTTGTGTAAAGCAATAGCATTCGCTTCACTAAGCGTCCATTTTGTATTTCGTGACCAATTCGTGCTGTTGTAGCTAACATTCTTGGCTGTCCCAGGTTATGTTACTAAAGACAGCCTTCCAGTCGGTCAAAACAAATTGTGTCCAATTATATTAGACGGGAAAACAAGTATTCCTATTTGCATGCCCTAACCTGAAACAACTAATATATTATTAACAAATGCTTTTATAGTTCCAAAGCGTGTGACGGTTTTGGGTTTCAAGTTGGTGGTATTGGGGAACTTCGACCTCCCCTCTCGATGAGATTAGGCTCCCCAGATTCCGAAGGCCTGAATGCGCCACCGCTGGTGACGGGAGATTGGATAGTCTACTCCCTGGAGTAGTGACAACTGCGTCGTTGTTTATCATCGTATGCCAAATATAATAATAATAATAATAATAATAATAATAATAATAATAATATCGTATGGACTCGGGGGCCGGGTGCAAGCTTTGTTATTTGACGCCCAGAGGGCAGCTTACATGACGATTTTTTGTCGTTCTTTGGAGCGCTAGGCAATTCAAGGAGGTTAGATATCTTGACACTATAGCGCTTTCTAGTAGAGAAATAAGGAACTTTGTATTTTGGCGGAAAATCCCGAGATTAATTTTGCCTTTATGAACACGGCCTACTGAATTCAAATGGGTTCTTTTACATGCCCAACAAGATATAAATACTGATACGAAGACTAAGACTATGTGGTTTGTGTTACAATCAGTTGACTCCCGAGTTCGCATGAGCGTTTACCGTTCAGAATTCAATTTTGGCCAATCACATAACCTGTACTGTAGCCGTTCGTTGATACTTTCAACGAGTAGTAGCTCGCCGAATCACTTTGCATTGAAAAACACGTTTCGAATGCCAAAGGGATAACAATGTTGAGCAAAGTTAGCCTACTAGCCCTTCACTTTTATCCATAGATTGAAAAACAGACCCTAAGAAATGTTTTTAACATTAATATTGTCATTCAAAAATATTGTAAATCAACAATTTTGTTTTTAAGACACTTAAGAAATAAGCTCTTCAATTTTGTACCTGTTAACACATTGTGCTAATGAGTAGAGCTGGGATTTCTATGTAATTACATATTTTAGATATTTTTTCATATTTGTGGGTATTCTACATATTCTTAGTGATATTACATAAAATTACATATTTCAGAGTTTTCCTGTTTTTATATGAAATAAATTTCTGAATTGAAGTTTCACACTAAATGTGGGGCTGTTGTCTGTCTTCTCAACAGGGGGATTAAGGCAATTATGAGTGACAGGTATTTGAGAGGATGATAGGATGATAAGTGCTGTGCATGGGGAAACTGGTGCAAGTGTATTGAGTAATTTGCAAAAAGTGTTGAAGAGAAATCCTGGTTATTCAACATTTCACAGTGTGTACCGAATTATAAATGGAGATGATGTTGATCCTCCCGAGGACATTTCTCCAGCGGAAATTCCTCTCCTAAAATTTGCCCCAGTTACATCATGTGATGTTGAAAGATCTTTCTCTGCATATAAGAACACCCTAAGTGACAAACGCCTTTCTATGACCCCAGAGAACATCGAAAAATACTTAATAGTTCACTGTGCTACAAAATTTAATGAATAAACGTGCTTTGAGTTACGAAAATAATAAGTTTCTGTGTGTGATATATTCATATAATATAACTCCAAAGAACATTGAGAAATACTTAATTGTTCACTGTGCTACAAAATGTAATATAAAGCGTATTTAGTGTGTTGTAACTGACAAAATGGTAAGTTTATATTAATTATATGTTATTACATATTTAGCTACATATTTTGGTGCTTTTTTACATATTATGTACATATTATGCCACTTGATATTACATAAAAATCCCAGCTCTACTAATGAGTGTAAGCCTATATGAGAAGCTTATTTCCAAAAGATACCAAATCCAAAAAAATCGAAATTGAGATTATGATGGAAAACGTACGTTGGTAGGAAGCTTTATCGTATGAAAGAAAAAGAAATTGCCAAAACAACCTAAATCCATAACAAACAGGGCACTGAAAATCTCGTTTGAAGCCAATAAGTAGCAAATCCTGTGGCCTGAATGTGCCAATACGTACCGTATCCATGCAGCCAATGAGAGCCATTTCTTTTAGTACTGGATAATATTTTCCATTGTCCATTTCACAAGTTATTTACCATATTCATGTTCTTTAGACACAAACTACAATCATAATTCCATAAGTTCAGCACTGCTAAGTTACTTTGCATGATTTTCATTGTTTTGTTTAATTTTATTTAATATTATTTAAATAATCTATGCCTTCACTGTACATACTTTAAATCTAATTGTTGCATAACTAAATACAATCAGTTTTCTCGAAGATTCTGGTAACTACAGTGAAATTTATGTCTTTCCGTTGCAAATATTTATAGTTTCAGTGCCAAAAAGTACCAAATCCATAATTTTCTTTGAATATTTCCTAAACTGCAAAAGCCTAAACAGAAATACTTGGTAAAACAATGCATTTATTCTATCTCAACATAATAAAAGTGCTTAAATGGATTTTCAGTTGAAATTTTACACTCTGAGTGTTTTTCCTCTCTCCTGTAAAATATTACTTTTTGGATTTGGTACCTTTTGGAAATAAGCTTCTCATATTGGCCTAGGGCTAGCTAGTAAACTGGGAATGCGGCTGGAAGCCAGATATAAGGTTCACTTACACACCCGCAGACCGCACACACAAAAGCGCAGGGGATTAGGACCGGCCGAACTTCCAAAACATACGGTATGTTACAAAATATCTATAAAGCATCCAACGTTTAGAATGCAGTATTGGTCTTATGGCGCGTTACGACAGGGTTGCCACTCCATGAGAGGAGGCAGTACAAAGCGCTTCGCGTACACTTTCCGCACATTCAGCGATTGTGCAGTGACGAAGACATGAATTAAGTCCTGTATAATAATACTAATAGTAGGCTAACATAACACATACAACGAAATTAAATTAACTATAACGTCATTATAAAGTCATTATATTTAATATTCCTACTATTCTTGCGAAGTGTATTACTTAGCCTCTTTTTGCGTGGCGACAGTACTGGACCCTGTCCACTCTCACTACGTATTTTAAAAACGGCAGTCTTTGATATTCCTGTGGCCAGAGAAGTTTCATTGACTAAATTATTTATACTTTCGTTAGGTTTAAGATTCTTAAAATAACTGAACACATTAATTACGACCTGTTTTTCCCTCCTTCTGAGCACTTAACCAAGCTTTCTTTTCACAAAACTATCCAATTGTTGTACGTGAAATACGTAAAATTAATACAACACGTTGAATCTAACAGAACTGCTACACACACACTCAAGATAGAGACTGAAGTGAAATACAAGCTCGAAGGGCACAGTAATAAAGCGGTGAGTAGCAAGCTGCACACCGCTGTCCTTCAAAACTTCATTCTATAATCCGCGGTCAATGATCAGCCAGGCCTGTGTAAACAATTAAACCTACAGTCTGGATAAGCAGGTAGAAAACTTCTTTCAACATTCCTCTGCAACTCTCAAACTGACATGACATGGTTATCTTTAAAAATAGAAAAGTTGGCAGCATACGAACTTTTTCAATGCTGCTATGCGGTTATGAGATAATATTCAGAAGTTTTACCTACATGAAAATTGTAAAATTGCCAGTATAAAATATTTCAATAATCCATCATCAAGACGGCACATTTAGCTACACATGTGTGAAAAATAGGCATCACAAAGTCAATGCAACATGATATAAGATCGATTTGACTAAAAAGGGGACACAGTTTATAGTTTTTTTAAATATGGATATCTAATTTTTCTAGCATTTCTATCAAGTTTATGTAGTTCTAATATAGGACAAAAAAGATCGGCAAAACACGGTTCTACCCGAATATGCTGTTTTTTCGACAAAGAAAATTTTTCGACTGATATGGCAACAGTGGATTGCTAGAAAATGACAGCGTCATACATGTCTCACGTGCAACAGAAAGAGAGAAGAATATCCCTATCTAACCAGTGCTTCATTCTAAACGTTGGATGCCTTTATACTATACTCAGCTGTCAAAGTCTCCTAAACTACTGGGGACAAATGTAACTGTTAATTGAATCATAATATGTAAAGTGAGTTGACTTCTGACTTGATACAGCAAGCTAGTTTATTAATTCAGTAATTGCTGTCTCTCAGTCTCGTTGGCTTGGTGTCTCAGGAGGCGCTGTGAACTGCGATGTCTCGTCTCGGAATCAAACAACTTCAAAGAGACCTGGGAATTCTCCCGCTCAGAAGCAATCTCACGCTACGAGCCGATCAGGTCACATTTCCACACCACCTCTTACACTGCAAACATTCCTGTGTGATCCCAGTTCGATTCTACAGTGAGTTCCTCTCATGACTTGGCCGGCCTCCCTTTGACTGATCACCTCCTCTTACACAGCACGCACTTCGCAGTACTGGCCAAGTGAGCCAAGTGCTGTTCTGTTCTTAATGCTATGCTATGCCGAGTGGGGAGTGATGAACCAACGGGAGGCAGATAAGCTCGGTGCGCTAGCCGGCCAAATCATGAGAGGAACTCACTGTAGTACATTCACAGATAACACTCTGTTGAATTGAAGATACAAGTCTTTTCGTTCAATAATGGAACTTTTTTTCGATAGTTTATTCTATACTAATCTATGAAAGTAGAGTGGTGTCTGTCTGTTTTTCTTTCGCGCACAAACTACCCAAGCAGGGAAAAACATAAGGACTATTGCCGTTTCGAAATGTTTCGCCGTTTCAATATGACGGCAAAAGTTACGTTTCATTCCAGTAGCAGGCGGCGCTCTCGCGTCCCGCCCGGCGAACTGGTATTCATGGCAGGTTGCATATATGCACCCCTGGCCATGCTTCTCCCTGCTAATATTTTGCTTCCGATTCAGAGTTAAATTACCCATTTAGGATAATTAAAGGAGTGTAAGGTACACACACGAGTACATTTTTACTCGTACGAAGGACGGCTAGTCAAGTAATATAATACATAATATAACTCAGCTGGTCCCACTACAATAAGAAATGCATCTCCACGGATGAGAAATTACGACATTATAAAACGGTAGTCTTGCCGGAAGCTTTATAAGCATCAGAAACCACAAGCAGCAAGGGAATGGCCAAAATTAAAGACATTGGAAAACAAGAAAGGAAAATTCTGAGAAAAATGTACGGCGCCTTATTCAGAGATAATTTCTGGCAAAAAAAAAGACCATCAGGAGAATTATACAGAAATGCTGAATCTATCACGACACTCATCAGAAAACGCAGAGTGAAGTTCTTTACACATATCGCCAGAATGAACGACATCCGACTGACTAAAAGAATATTCAACATAATTTCTACGTCGAAATTGGGTGCTTCTTGGCACAAAGAAACTATGGAAGACTTACAACAATTGCACATCACCATGGAAGACATTCACGACCACAGCATTTGTAGAGGAAAAATAAAAAACAGAAATTTGAATTTAAATCAGAACCCAAAAAGAAATAGGTGTAAATAGACAGATGAAGAGAAGAAGGCACACAGTGAACGGATGAAAGGTTTTTGGGAAGATTAAGAAAAAAGACAGAGCCACCACCAAAAGCTAAATTTTTGTGTTTTTAGCGCTCTCCTTAAAGGGAAATGTACGCAAATAATAATAATATAATATAACAGCTGTCTTAGAAGCTGACAAATTGCTCGATAGTTCACAATGTAAAGCCATGGACGCTCCCTTCCCTATCCTGGCTCAGCCATATATACACACATACTACAACAGCCATCCAACGCCACTGATCTTTAGACTTACGGGGTTACATGAACACGATGTTGTAAAGCTCTTAAATAATTCAACAGCAACAACACGAGTTTGCAATTTGTATTCGTAATGTGTGGGGGTTTAACCCCTTATAGGGCAGAATAGTACAGTATAAAAATATATTTTATTTGTATTTATTTACGTTTAATTATTTTAGCCTAGTTATAATATTAATATACATTACATTATGCGAACCGGCCAAAACTAAGGACCACGCAAATATCATTTCATTTCCTTCTCATATTTCTCTCTTCCTGCACACTTCCTTTATTCTTTCGGAGTGTTGCGCCTTTCTCTCTGCTGTCCCTCTTCCTCTCCTGCTTTCTCTCTTTTCTCGCACAAGAACCTTTATGTTAAAAAGTATTTCTCTGAATTGTGTTCTGCCTCGGCAGTCGTCATCTGTAATTCCTACCCTCCGGAGTTCTTCGTTCATCTGCTTGGTGTAACCCCCTTGGCTCTTGAGATTATATATTTTATCAAAAATGTGTTTATTTATTCTTGTTGGATCCATTTAAACCATATAGGCCTATCCATAGAAACGTAAACGTCTTTTACTAATTGTTGTTTCGAGGTCTTCCTCCCTTTCATACATCTCCTTGTTATTGATTTTAATTTTTGTTTTCTTTAACTTTTTAATGCTGGTTGGTTGGTACCTCAGTTTAGGGGCTGCGACAACGCGGTCATGTAGCCCCGTGTACTTTGGGGGTGTGTAGAATCTGTATGATAACCGGTGTTAATTGTGATGACTGTATTAGTGTGTACATCTGTTTTTTAATTCAAGTTAAGACTGCAGACAATAAATTTTCAAGTAGTACCTACTTTTGCCGCCAAACGCCCCCATCAACGACTACTAGTTCAGAACTTAGCTACCAGACGTCACCGCAGTCGGCTCTTGGCAACGAACGTAGGAACCTAAGAGCGTTGTTTACATTCATAACCTATACAATTTAGCTTCACACAGGTGTAATTAGTGGAAGGTTCTTTAACATGCCATAAATCTATGACATGGGACCGCCGGCTTTACTTCCCCTCCGAAGGAAGGCATACTGAGGGATTTTTAACGCTCTTAAAAAGTCCGATGACTTCGGCCGGATTTGAACCCGCGATCTTGGACATGTTCATAAATACTTTTATAATTTTACAATTAAGATGGTAAAATTATTAGAAATTCCATTTTATAAGCTTACAAGCTGTACCCGGCATGCGTTGCAATGCCAATCAAAGAAAGTGTTGGCGTTGAAATTCTGTTTCTTGAAGTGCTTTTGGATACACAACATGTTAACTGCCTCTAAGCTATCATAAAATGGATTTTCTAATTTAGAACCATTCGAGGGAGCGTGCACAACAACTTTCAAAATATTTCATCGCTGTCACTCATTTGTTGAATCTAATCGTACGCTACCTATTGTGAAATGGATTTACTAAGTCGAAACCCTTCCCTGGCGTGTACACAATGACTCATCAATGATTCATCGCAATCGGATGAATGGTATATGCACGTATAGGGGTTTTTGTTTAAACAATTCGTGCGCTGTCACTCATTTATTGTATCTACTCGTGCGCTACCTATTGAGAAATGTATTACTAAGTCGAAGCCCTTCCCTGGCGTGTACACAATAACTCATCAAGGTTTCATCGCAATCGAAGAATGTTATATGAACGCAATACGGTAGGGAATTTTGTTGAAACGCTTCGCGCGTCGTCACCCATTTGTTGCATCTACTCTTGCGCTACTTATTGTGAAATGGATTTACTAAGTCCCCTTCCCTGGCGGGTACAAAATAACTGATCAATGTTTTATCGCAATCGGATGAATAGTATATGAACGCATACCTGATTTTGTTTAAACGATTCGCACTCCGTCACTCATTTGTTGAATCTACTCGTGCGCTACCTACTGTAAAATGTATTTACTAAGTTAGAAACCGTCACGTAAGTGTCCACAACTTCTCATCCAAGTTTCATCGCTATCGTCGTTCATTTGTCGAATCTACTCGTGTGCTACCTACTGTGAAATGTATTTACTAAGCCAGAAACCTTCCTTGGAGTGTCAACCATATTTCACCCAAGTTTCACCGCTAACGGCAGAATGGTATATGACCTTATACGGGACTTTGTTGAAACGCTTCGCGCGTCGTCCCTCATTTGTTGAATCAACTTGTGCGCTGCATATTGTATAGGGGATTTACTAAGCCAGAAATTTTCCATGACGTGTACACAACATCTCACCCAAGTTTCATAGGTACGGACGAATGGTACATGTATGCATACGGGACTTGGTTGAAACGCTTCGCGTGTCGTCGCTCATTTGTTGATTCTACTCTTGCGCTACATATTGTAATATGGATGTACTCAGCCAGAAACCTTCCCTGGAGTGTACACAACATCTCACCCAAGTTTCATCGCAATCGGATGAATGGTATGTGAACGTATACGGGACGTTGTCGAAACGCTTCGCGCGTAGTCACTCATTTGTTGAACATAAACGTGCGCTTCGTATTGTAAAATGGATTTACTTAGCCAGAAACCTTTCCTGGAGTGTACACAACAATTCACCAAACATTTATCACTATCAGACGAATGGTATATGACTTTATACGGGACTTTGTTGAAACGCTTCGCGTGTCATCGCTCATTTGTTGAATCTACTGGTGCGCTACCTATTGTAAAATGTATGTACTAAGCCAGAAACCTTCCCTGGAGTGTACACAGCATCTCACCCAAGTTTCATCGCTATCGGATGAATGGTATATGAAATTAAATGGGACTTTGTTGAAACGCTTCGCGCGCCGTTGCTAATTTGTTGATTCTACTCGTGCTCTACCTATTTTTAAAGGGATTTACTAAGCTAGAAACCTTCCCTGGAGTGCACACAAAATCTCAGCCTAGTTTCATCGCTATCGGACGAATGGTATATGAACGCAAACGTGACTTTGTTGAAATGCTTCGCGCGTCGTAGCTCATTTGTTGAATCTAATCGTGCGCTGCCTATTGTAAAGTGGATGTACTAAGCCAGAAAATTTCCCTGCAGTGTACACAACATTTTACGCAAGTTTCATAGCTATCGGACGAATGGTATATGAATGCATTCGGGACTTTGTTGAAATGCTTCGCGCATCGTCGCTCATTTGTTGAATCTACGCGTGCGCTACCTATTGTAAAATGGATTTACTAAGTCAGAAACCTTCCTTGGAGTGTACTCAACATCTCACCCAAGTTTCATCGCTATCGGACGAATGGTATATGAATGCATACGGGACTTTGTTGAAATGCTTCGCGCATCGTCGCTCATTTGTTGAATCTACGCGTGCGCTACCTATTGTAAAATGGATTTACAAAGTCAGAAACCTTCCTTGGAGTGTACTCAACATATCACCCAAGTTTCATCGCAATCGGACGAATGGTATATGAACACATACGGGACTTTGTTGAAATGCTTCGCGCATCGTCGCTCATTTGTTGAATCTACGCGTGCGCTACCTATTGTAAAATGGATTTACTAAGTCAGAAACCTTCCTTGGAGTGTACTCAACATCTCACCCAAGTTTCATCGCTATCGGACGAATGGTATATGAACACATACGGGACTTTGTTGAAATGCTTCGCGCATCGTCGCACATTTGTTGAATCTACGCGTGCGCTACCTATTGTAAAATGGATTTACTAAGTCAGAAACCTTCCTTGGAGTGTACTCAACATCTCACCCAAGTTTCATCGCTATCGGACGAATGGTATATGAACACATACGGGACTTTGTTGAAATGCTTCGCGCATCGTCGCTCATTTGTTGAATCTACGCGTGCGCTACCTATTGTAAAATGGATTTACTAAGTCAGAAACCATCCTTGGAGTGTACTCAACATCTCACCCAAGTTTCATCGCAATCGGACGAATGGTATATGAACACATACGGGACTTGTTTGAAACGCTTCGCGCATCGTCACTCATTTGTTGAATCTACGCGTGCGCTACCTATTGTAAAATGGATTTACTAAGTCAGAAACCTTCCTTAGAGTGTACTCAACATCTCACCCAAGTTTCATCGCAATCGGTTGAGTGGTATATGAATGCATAGGAGACATACACACCCACAGACAAACTATCACGTAAGATTGATTTTTATATATATAGATACAAGCTGTACCCGGCATGCGTTGCAATGCCAATCAAAGAAAGTGTTGGCGTTGAAATTCTGTTTCTTGAAGTGCTTTTGGATACACAACATGTTGACTGCCTCTAAGGTATCGTAAAATGGATTTTCTAATTTAGAACCATTCATGGAAGCGTGCACAACAACTTTCAAAAGTTTCATCGCTGTCACTCATTTGTTGAATCTACTCGTACGCTACCTGTTGTGAAATGGATTTACTAAGTCGAAACCCTTCCCTGGCGTGTACACAATAACTCATCAATGATTCATCGCAATCGGATGAATTGTATATGCACGTATACGGGGTTTTGTTTAAACGATTCGTGCGCTGTCACTCATTTGTTGAATCTACTCGTGCGCTACCTATTGAGAAATGTATTACTAAGCCGAAGCCCTTCCCTGGCGTGTACACAATAATTCATCAAGGTTTCATCGCAATCGAAGAATGTTATATGAACGCAATAGGGGATTTTGTTGAAACGCTTCGCGCGTCGTCACCCATTTGTTGCATCTACTCTTGCGCTACTTATTGTGAAATGGATTTACTAAGTCCCCTTCCCTGGCGGGTACACAATAACTAATCAATGTTTAATCGTAATCGGATGAATAGTATATGAACGCATACCTGATTTTGTATAAACGATTCGCGCTCCGTTACTCATTTGTTGAATCTACTCGTGCGCTACCTACTGTAAAATGTATTTACTAAGTTAGAAACTGTCACGTAAGTGTCCACAACATCTCACCCAAGTTTCATCACTATCGGACTAATGGGATATGAAGACATAGGGGACTGTATTGAAACGCTCCGCATGTCGTCGTTCATTTGTCGAATCTACTCGTGTGCTACCTACTGTGAAATGTATTTACTAAGCCAGAAACCTTCCTTGGAGTGTCCACCATATTTCACCCAAGTTTCACCTCTAACGGCAGAATGGTATAGGCTATGACCTTATACGGGACTTTGTTGAAACGCTTCGCGCGTCGTCCCTCATTTGTTGAATCAACTTGTGCGCTGCATATTGTATAGTGGATTTACTAAGCCAGAAATTTTCCATGACGTGTACACAACATCTCACCCAAGTTTCATAGCTACGGACGAATGGTACATGAATGCATACGGGACTTGGTTGAAACGCTTCGCGTGTCGTCGCTCATTTGTTGATTCTACTCTTGCGCTACATATTGTAATATGGATGTACTCAGCCAGAAACCTTCCCTGGAGTGTACACAACATCTCACCCAAGTTTCATCGCAATCGGATGAATGGTATGTGAACGTATACGGGACGTTGTCGAAACGCTTCGCGCGTAGTCGCTCATTTGTTGAATATAAACGTGCGCTTCGTATTGTAAAATGGATTTACTTAGCCAGAAACCTTTCCTGGAGTGTACACAACAATTCACCAAACATTTATCACTATCAGACGACTGGTATATGACTTTATACGGGACTTTGTTGAAACGCTTCGCGTGTCATCGCTCATTTGTTGAATCTACTGGTGCAATACCTATTGTAAAATGTATGTACTAAGCCAGAAACCTTCCCTGGAGTGTACACAGCATCTCACCCAAGTTTCATCGCTATCGGATGAATGGTATATGAAATTATATGGGACTTTGTTGAAACGCTTCGCGCGCCGTTGCTCATTTGTTGATTCTACTCGTGCTCTACCTATTTTTAAAGGGATTTACTAAGCTAGAAACCTTCCCTGGAGTGCACACAAAATCTCAGCCTAGTTTCATCCTTATCGGACGAATGGTATATGAACGCAAACGTGACTTTGTTGAAATGCTTCGCGCGTCGTAGCTCATTTGTTGAATCTACTCGTACGCTGCCTATTGTAAAGTGGATGTACTAAGCCAGAAAATTTCCCTGCAGTGTACACAACATTTTACGCAAGTTTCATAGCTATCGGACGAATGGTATATGAATGCATACGGGACTTTGTTGAAACGCATTGCGTGTCGTCGCTCATTTGTTGAATCTACTTGTGCGCTATCTACTGTGAAATGTATTCACTAATTTTGAAACCTTCACGTAAGTGTACACAACATCTCACCCAAGTTTCATCGCTATCGGACGAATGGTATATGAACACATACGGGACTTTGTTGAAATGCTTCGCGCATCGTCGCTCATTTGTTGAATCTACGCGTGCGCTACCTATTGTAAAATGGATTTACTAAATCAGAAACCTTCCTTGGAGTGTACTCAACATCTCACCCAAGTTTCATCGCAATCGGACGAATGGTATATGAACGCATAGGAGACATACACACCCACAGACAAACTATCACGTTACATTGATTTTTATATATAGACTAGATATACACCGCGGACAGGCCAACAAGGACCACGCAAATATCACTTCTTTATAGGTCTAGTTTCCTTCTTTCTCTTCCAGAAGTCTTTCATCCTGGTCGACTGTGCAGCTCTTCTTTCAGCAGTCCATTCTCCTCTGTTGAGATTTTTCTTCTCCCCGACAAGAATTTTGAGACCAATTTTTTTTTTCTGTACTCTATTCGATTTAGACAATCTTCTTCATTAATTTTGAATTTTTGAAGTTCTTCTTTCATTTGTTTTACATAGCCTCCTTGTCCTTTATAGTTCCAGATTTTATCAAAAATTTGTTTGTTTAACCTTGAGCAATCCATGCGGACCATATGTCCGTAGAACTGAAGTCGCCGTTTTCTGATCATCACTTCAAGGTTGTCGATTTTACTATAAATTTCTGCATTCGATCTTATAAGCTTATTTACATGTATTTTCAAAATTTAGAGGCATATTAAGCATTTTTGAACAATTAAAAATAGTGGACAAATAAAATTAAAAAGTAAAGAAAACTAGAATAATAAAATTTAAATTAAAAATGCATTTTATTACCATATTTTTATTTTGTATTTTTTATTTTTATTGTATTTATTAAAACATGTATCTAGCACCCTAGGTCAAGGAGATAAACTAATAATATTTGGTTTACAGAAACATTAACACTTCCACAAGAATTAGTTGAAATATGAGTGAAAGATTCAACCATCTGCATCTTTGACAATATATATTACAATATAAATTGTCCTTTGGCTATCTGGTTAATATACTGACCACTACCCTATAGACTGAAGGGTTGAAACGTGGTTTACTTCACAAAACCAGATTTGTTGTGTTTTATTGCTGCAATTGTAGCAATTAGCACAAGAGATTCATTACTGAATTACATTTCATTATGCTCTATAAGCTCTGTGCAATATCATATTATTATTGTGGGTAAATATTAAAATAAACATGGCAGTTAAATTATTCTACCTAAATGCCGTATATTATTTATAATTTGCATTATGCTACACCCAGTGAAAATCGGGAGCTGCAACAAGTCAGGAGATCGATGGTTGAAATCCCGTCTGCACTGTGGTTTTTCACACTCTCTTCTGGCAAATGCCGGGATAGTACATTATTATTCAAATCCCGCTTACCCTAATAATGATAGTTTCACACACTGCCACAGTTACATATCTGACCGTTTCAATAAGAGCTGTGTCCTAAGGCCTTTTTCAGAAATCCCAAGTCAGGTTCACATTTTGGCACACTGGTGGCTCTGAGTGTGTTATTTCCATACCCATTTTCAGTTGCAACCCGTACGCTGCGCTTTCGCCATAACAAGATGCAAAGGAGATTGAGTAAAGCAGATTTTTAGACATTATTTCTTATTACTATTAATCAGGGTACAACTTAATCACAAATTATTTAATAAATCAAAATTACTTTTTATAATGTAGCGAAGACCCAGCTAAATCCGCAATATTAAGGGATTGATGGTAAACATGCTAAATTAAGGTAGACCTAAAGTGTTTCAAAAAATTAACATAGAAATAAAATTAAGTTTACAACATATTTGGGACATAAATTCAGTTCTTAAAATGTCATCAGGCATGGGTTGTCTAAATCAATTAATACTCAATATTCTCGAAATAATCTGAATTTAATTAGCCTACTTTATAGGGATTTTTGGTTGATAAGTTACCAGTGGTAGGCTATTTGGGCTAAATCCGTGGTACCTTGTTCAAATCCGCAAGATTATAAGTCTAGTAATATGCTTCATTACTGCCACTACGGCATAAATGCATCACCGAAATACATGATACGAAGTAAGTCCAGAAAGTAAGTTCCGTTTGGTAATAACATTAAATTGTGTACAGATAAAGAAAATTTATTTATTGCACAAAATTCTACAACCCTTAAACTACTTTTCCACATAGCTGCCGAAATGTTGCAGGCATTTGTCGTAGCGTGGCACGAGTTTTTGTATACCTTCTTCATAGACGTGTGCCGCCTGTGTCTTCAAGTAGTTGTACGTTCCGCTGCAGCGCAGTTCCGCATATGCGCGGTAGACGCTCTGTATCAAGGAGAAGAAACTTACGCCTTTTGGAGAGCTCTGTCAGCCACGTAAGCGTTGTTGTGCATGTTTACTCGTACAATGTCGGTGTTGATTAAAAATCCCGCCACTTGTGAAATCAGATCTGTGATTCGTTTTCTGAATGCTAGGAAAGTGAAACCAATTGAAATTTATCGGCAAATTTGCGAAGTGTATGGACAAAATGCTATGAGTGATTCAATGGTGAGAAGATGGGTCCGACAGTTCAATGAAGGACGTAGTGAAGTTCACGATGAAGAACGAAGTGGGCGTCCATCTTTGGTTACAGAAGAACTGGTTCACGCAATTGATGACAAGATCCGGGAAAACCGCAGGTTTACAATTAGTGCTCTCGCTATGGAATTTCCCCAAATCTCACGATCACTAATTCATGAAATTGTTACCGAAAAACTGAGCTTTCGTAAACTTTGCCGATGTTGGGTACCAAAGATTCTTACGGAGCAACACAAAACAAAACGAATGGGTAGTGCACTTCAGTTTTTGATCTGTTACAATGAAGGCGGCGAAGAATTTCTGACACAGATAGTCACAGGTGATGAAACTTGGGTTTCTTACGACACCCCTGAAAGCAAGCGGCAATCAATGGAATGGAGGCACACTTCATCCCCAGTAAAGGTTAAGCCGAAACAAATCTTGACACCTCGGAAAATGATGTGCACAGTGTTCTGGGACTGGAAAGGCATCTTACTCATTGATTTCTTACCGCGTGGTCAAACAATCAACGCAGATGCTTACTGCGAGACACTTAGGAAATTGCGCCGCGCAATACAGAATAAGCGCCGAGGGTTGCTGTCAAAAGGTGTTGTTTTTCTTCACGACATCCCACGACCACACACTGCAAATGTGACGAAAAACCTCCTACAGGGATTTGGCTGGGACGTGTTTGACCACCCTCCGTACAGCCCTGACCTCGCTCCTAGCGACTTTCATCTGTTCACACATTTCAAGTCTTTCCTTGGCGGTCAACACTTCAACAATGACGACGAGCTGAAAGAAGATGTTTCTAACTGGTTGAAGACACAGGCGGCAAACTTCTCCAAAAACTTGTGCCACGCTATGGCAAATGCCTGGAAAAGTTCGGCAGTTATGTGGAAAAGTAGTTTAAGAGGTGTAGAATGTTGTGCAATAAATATTTTTTCTGTCTCTGTACACAATTTAATTTTATTACCAAACGGAACTTACTTTCTGGACGTGCCTCGTATTAAAAAAACACTGCACAAAAAAAACAGTTTTCACGATTTTACCGCTAGGTGGGTGCATTTGTCGTTCTGAAATTCATAGCCAAGGGAAATTAAATAATTCACTCAACACAACTGGTGAGATGAACTCGTCTCTTGCTCTGGGGTTTCTCTCCAGAAGAAGTATATTATTATCAACTTGTGCGAAATTAGCCTTACTACGGAGTTAGCAAAGTCTCTCCTACAGCCTACATAATATAAAAAATCTCAATTACAAATGTTGAAATAACAATTTTGTTTCAGGACATTATCATCTTGGAAGCCAATTTTGAGTGTTCCCATACTAAACAAAATTTTAATTAATTTGATGTGATTTGTTTCAGATCTAGGAAATAGTACCCATAACAATTGGGTACAATAGTGTTCAACGACTGAAAAGCATTTAAATATTTCGCCTATAAAGGACGTTGCTCTTTTTTCTTACCTCAAAGTTTTCTCAGTTGAACCTTTGTGCTGGAATTTGTTTGACAAACTGAGGAATTGTAGGAGTTACGCTCTTGCTCAGGGATAACCTAGCCAATTTCTTTGTTTGTTATTACTCAACAATAAATCAAGAATCCCTGCCCCCTGCGCTGAAAGTTGAACATTAGTTATGAAAATAATTTTGTGTCATATTATAATAATTATTATTTTACAGATATTTTAATTTAACAGCTGATAGTCGGCATGGACCATCCTCATTCAACGCTCATCGCTTTCAAAATCCTCATTTATTGGCAATTTTTTAATTATTATGTAGGCTACTTCTGGACCCTCTTGTCCCGCGGATCACTGGTTGGGGCCAGTGACCCAGATGTTTCGTCCGTTACAACAACTATCAACACCACCGCTGTTTCTTTCTTTCTTTCTCTCTTTCTTTCTTTCTCTCTTTCTTTCTCTCTTTCTTTCTTTCTTTCTTTCTTTGTCTTTCTTTCTTTCTTTCTTTCTTTCTTTCTTTCTATCTTTGTTTGTTTCTCTTTGTCTTTCTTTCTTCTTCCTTTCTTTCTTTTTTCTGCCTTTCTTTCTTCCTTTCTTTCTGTCTTTGTCTTTCTTTCTTTCTTTCTTTCTGTCCTTGTCTGTTTGTTTGCTTGTTTCTTTCTTTCTTTCTTTCTTTCTTTCTGTCTTTGTTTGTTTGTTTGTTTGTTTGTTTGCTTCTTTCTTTCTTTCTTTCTTTCTTTCTTTATTTATTTCGTTCTTTCTTTCTTACCTTCTTTCTTTCTTTCTTTCTTTGTTTGTTTCTCTTTGTCTTTCTTTCTTTCTTTCTTTCTTTCTTTCTTTGTTTGTTTGTTTGTTTGTTTGTTTCTTTCTTTCTTTCTTTCTTTCTTTCTTTCTGTCCTTGTCTGTTTGTTTGCTTGTTTCTTTCTTTCCTTCTTTCTTTCTTTCTTTCTTTCTTTCTTTATTTATTTCGTTCTTTCTTTTTTCTTTCTTTCTTTCTATCTTTCTTTCTTTCTTTGTTTCTCTTTGTCTTTCTTTGTTTCTCTCTTTCTTTCTTTCTTTCTTTCTTTCTTTCTTTCTTTCCTTGTTTCTCTTTGTCTTTCTTTCTTCTTTCTTTCTTTCTTTCTTTCTGTCTTTGTTTGTTTGTTTGCTTGTTTCTTTCTTTCTTTCTTTCTTTCTTTCTGTCTTGTTTCTTTCTTTCTTTCTTTCTTTCTTTGTTTCTCTTTGTCTTTCTTTCTTTCTTTCTTTCTTTCTTTGTTTCTCTTTGTCTTTCTTTCTTTCTTTCTTTCTTTTTTTCTTTCTGTCTTGTTTCTTTATTTCGTTCTTTCTTTGTTTCTCTTTGTCTTTCTTCCTTTCTTTCTTCCTTTCTTTCTTTCTTTCTTTCTTTTTTCTGCCTTTCTTTCTGTCTTTGTTTGTTTGTTTGCTTGTTTCTTCTTTCTTTCTTTCTTTCTTTCTTTCTGTCTTGTTTCTTTATTTCATTCATTCATTCATTCATTCATTCATTCATTCATTCATTCATTCATTCATTCATTCATTTATTAATTCATTATTTCTTTCTTTCTTTCTTTCTTTCTTTCTTTCTTTCTTTCTTTCTTTGCTTCTTTCTTTCTTTCTTTCTTTCTTTCTTTCTTTCAATCAATCAATCAATCAATCAATCTGTCTTTCTTTCTTTCTTTCTTTCTTATACAGTTCGCCTCGTATCGTAGTGGCTAGCATTCTTGGCTGATATCGTGGAGGCCCGAGTTGAATTCCCGGTCTGAGCGCTGGAACAGAGTACACTCAGCCTTGTGAGGTAAAACTGAGAGGAGGCGTGTTCGATTCCTACCTGAGCATCCTGGAAGTGGTTTTCCGTGGTTTTCACACTTCTACTCCAGGCAAATGCCGGGTTACGACTTAAGGTTACGACCGCTTTTTACCCGAATCCTACCTCACAGTCACACAGACATCACAGTGACAGAGTTCATCAGACAAATTCTACACACACCCAAGTACATGAAGTTACAGGACTACGATGTCGCAAAGCCCCTAAAAGAATCAACAGCTTTCTTCTACAGCGTACCTGAAACTTTCCGAAATTAATTTCACTCTGACAGTGGAATGGACCGCAGAGATTAATTAATTTCCAGCAAGTGTGTAAGTTCCAACCAATTACCCATATAATCAGTGTAGCATATTTAGTTGAGCTCATTCGGTCGTGCTGTTGCTAGAGACAGATCACCTGCACTATTATAATTATTAATGACGCCACTAAATGCATTCATGTGGATTGCTCGATCCACACGTTTAATTTGGTAATTATTTGTCCTGCAACATTAATTGCAACTAGCAGGTCTCATTTCATAACATAGACTATTCATACTAATATCCTCGATTTTTATTTACTTAGGAGCTTATTGGACATTGATACCCATTGGAGGAGCATTCTACTGTAATTCCGATTGGTCACTACCTCCCATTAACCTTATGGTGTTTGACGCCATTTTTAGCCTACTTTTCACATTTTGCAAAAGTGAGGAAAAAGTAGAGTTTTGAGATCGATCCTGGCAAATGTGTGTCTGTCTGTCTGTCTGTCTGTCTGTCTGTCTGTGTGTGTCCCCACACCCTATCAAGTCCTAAACGGCTGCAGCAATTGAAACAAAATTTGGCAGGAGTAAAGATCTATACCTCAATATCTCAATGCCGTATTTGAAAATGATGTCAGTGCTAGCAACCGCTGAAAAATTGCAATTGAAATTTGAGCTCCATGTTGGATATCTTGGAAGGTATGTATGGGAGCTATTTCAAATTTCCGTTTAATTTCCAGGAGGCCATACAAAGCAGTGTTGCCAAAATGATTATAAGCCTGCTGATAGGTCCAATTTTTAAATGTATATAACTTCTACACTATCAATTAGAATTCAACCAAATTTCGTATGGGCTATGTGTACATAAACAGATATGACTGAGCGTATTCTTAAGAGCCACCAGGGCTGCCAACTGTTAATAAATGCTCTCAATTTCTTTTGTACCTGACATTCTACTAGGTATATTAATTTGGGGTAACTTATATACGTCAGTGCTACCAACATGATTATAAGCCTGCCGAGAGGTTCAAATTTAAATACATGTAACTTCTATACTATCATTTGGATTTCAACCAAATTTCGTATGTGCTATGTGTACCATAACAGATATGACTATGCGTATTCTTAAGAGCAACCAGGGCTGCTAACTATTGATAAATGCTGTCTCTATTTTTGTTACCCTAATATCAATATATCAGAAAGTATGCAAGCCAATAGCTCTAAACTTTGCACACGTATAGTAACAGGCATTCTAGATTAATTTGGAGTAACTAATATACGTCAGTACTGCCAATATGATTCTAAGCCTGCTGATAGGTCCAATTTTAAAATGCATGTAACTTCTATACTAACTAATGGATTTCATTCAAAATTGGCACAACAATAATTCATATTATTTCAGATTATTTCTGACCAATTACATGCATGACATTGTTGCCAGCATGATTTTACGCGCGCTGTTAGATCCAATGTTTAACTGCATGTAAAGTCCATGCTATCCATTGGACTTCAACCAAATTTTGTATTCTGTACCTTAAGAGATGGAACTAAGAATATATTCAGTCACGAGGGCTGCCAACTGTAGTGCTCTATTGGGCTACAGCTACATTATGCCAGGAATACAATATTTCGAACTAATTAGAAATTTCGATATTACCAACTTAAGTGCGTCATTATTGTAGATAGATCCATATAGATTAATCATTGGCATGAATCTTAAATTTTAAGAAAAGTCGGCTCTTTAGTTCGTCACGGAACTTCTTGTTCAGAGTTGCCTTAGTAAACAAAAGTTTGGTGCTTTTCAGTCGGTCAACACAATCGCACCCAAATGAGATGAGTTATTCCCTAATCCTGAAAAAAATTACATGAGATTAATAAATACACTTGGATGACCAGTTTCGATCGTCAAGCGATCATCATCAGATCCATTACACTTAGGCTATAAAATCTATGCCTGAAAGTATTATATATGAAGATTATTGCGTAGGCGTATTCTTCAGCCTTCAATCGCATGATTAGGACACAAGAAATAAATAAAACAAGATTTTAAAATTTCGCACAGCCGCCATCTTATGGCTATGAAAACAATTGAAATAAATTAGATGTCAGTCGATTAAAGTTTGTATAATCATTTACCGTACCAAGTTTCACTGTGCTAGGATGGTTAAATCGCGAGAAACGTCCATTTCAATATTTACATTTCGGCTCACCGCCATGTTATATTTGTGCTCACCAGGTTATTGAAAGTCCCATAGGTGAACACGTTACTAGCCTTTATGAACATACAACATGTCAGTTTGATTGCTGTCATAGATTAGTAGATTTTGAGAACCATCCAAATATTTCGGATGGGCGCCCTATTGGATTTTTATATATGTAGGCAAGGGAGCTATGTGCTATTAGATGAAGATTATTGCGTAGGTTCATTATTCAAATGTTGACTTCGATCGCATGATTAGGACACAAGCAATAATAATTTAATTTTAAAATTTCGGACAGCCCCCATCTTGAGATTATGTAAACAATTGAACTAAATTAGATGTCAGTGCATTACAATGTGTATAAACATTTGCTGCACCATATTTCACTCTGCTCGGTTAGTTAAATCACGAGAAAATTGTATTTAAATGTGTTAACTTCGCTTGGCCGCCATGTTCGTTTTGCACTTGCCAGGATTTTGAGTCATATAGGTTAACTTCTAGTAGTGCTCTTAACCACCGTACAAAGATCGTCGAACAAACATTAGTATCCTGGAAGAAGCCAACACTACAAGCATGGAGGCAAAGGTAGTCAGGCAACAGATACGCCATGTTGTCCGCATGCCAGATACACGCCTCCCGAAGAGAATCATGTACTCCCAACTAAAGAATGGACTGCGTGACCATGGAGGGCAGCTTAAACGATACAAGGATGTCCTTAAACATAACCTCAAAGAGTGTCAAATTGATACGGTCAACTGGGAACCCTCAGCTGAAGATAGAACTAAATGGCGTAAAATTGTATACAACGGAGTTGAACAATTGGAACAAGATAGGAGAAGACTAGAAGCTGAAAGGAGGAACCGCAGGAAAGATCGTGCGAATGCAAGGGGTGGAGTTCCTGCACAATCATCTCCTGATACAACTAGTGTGTGCTGTCACTGCAGTCAAGTGTCTGCTTCCAGAATTGGACTGTTCAGCCATCTGAGACGACAAAATACTTCCAAATAACATTGTATTTTACATACTATATATTCGTTGACGAATAAATGCCTATCATCATTATGGGGGGGAGTACAAGTAAAGATTCTAGAAGAAATAATTTTAAATCTGAAATTTGCTGATGACATCGTCATTTTAGCCGATTCAGCAGAGGATTTTTAAATGGTATGGACTCCGTCTTGAGGAAAGAATTAATGATGAAAATCAATAAATGTAAAACAAAAATAATGGAATGCAGCCGAAAAAAATCAGAATCCCCTATGGACGTCAAATTGGCAGGTGAAAAGCTAAAGGAAGTAGGAAGAAAAATGACCAGTGATGGAAGAAGCAAAGAGGATATAAAAAGTAGGTTGGCTCGGGCAAGGAAAGCATTTCCGCAGAAAAGGAATCTGTTGACATCGAATATAGATTTAGGTACAGTGAGTCCGGGAATGTTCTCCGCAGCGCCTACATGCGTCTGCGAGAGCTAGCTACATCAGTTACGTTGGTAGCACGGCTGCCGCTTGCATCATAACAAATAAACAGTAAACTTTGTACTCACCACAGCCATTCATAACAGATGCTGGAACCATTCACAGCACATCACTCTTTTTCCGTAATCAGTTTGTTTTAATTCATGAGCCACGGTAACTTTATAAGGTAACAACTGAAGCTTGTCTCTTACAGCTTTATGTGCTGTCGACTTACAGATTCCTGTTTGTTGAGGTAAATTTCGTTTTGATTTACTTGGACTACGCAGCATTATATCGGAGATTTCATCAAGATTTTCGTCTGTTTAAAGCGTAGGCCTGCCTGTTCCCGGTACATCGTGAACTGACCCAGTCACACGAAATTTACTTACCAAATCCCGAATGGTATCACGGTTTGGACACTTTGAATTAGGAAACCGCGCCTGAAATCTTAATTTTATATTTTCTGTAAACCGATCGCCTTCGCGAAAAACGTATTCCAACCAAAACAAACTCTCTCGTCAGTAGTAAACATTACCGCCTGTATACTGTTGCACTCGTCCAATAATCAATCTGAACGCTCGCTTACTGCAATACACACTGAAGACATACAGGCTCGCTCGCTTATCGCAATACACACTGACAGCCCACACGCGGGAGTCCCCCATTCAAGGACACAGTGTAGCCAACTAAACGTATGACTCAACCACTCGCAGCTGCACATACCCACTGCGGAGAACATCCTCGGGCACCCTGTATTAGGAAGTCATTTTTGAAAGCCTTTTTCTGGTGCGTGGCGCTCTATGGAAGTGAAACTCGGACTGTTGACGCAGCAGAAAATAGGAGAATAGGAGCGTTTGAAATGTGGTGTTACAGGAGAATGATGAAGATCTGATGAGTAGATAGAGTAACAAATGTAGAGGTATTAAGACGAGTGGGAGAGGAGAGATGTTTCTGGCGATTGCTAATAAAGGGATACATACTAAGGCACCCAGGAATAGCAAACTTACTGTTAGTTCTGGAAGGAAGGGTTGAGAACAAGAACTGGGTTAGACCAATGTTAGAATTTGTTAAACAGATTGCCTCGGATGTCAACCCCTGGCACTATACAGGCCATGAATGGCCTAGGCCGACCAAGCAACCGCTGCCCAGCCATTTGGCCTGCAGATATTGGGGTGACGCGTGATCAGCGCATCGGGTCCCCTCGACCGTTAATCTTGGTTTTCGTGATCGGGGCGCTGCATCACTGTCAGACAGCTACTCAATTGTCCTCACGAGGCTGAGTGTACTCCGTTCCAACCGTCACATCAGTTTCTAAAATCCCTGACGGAGCCGGGAATCGAACCCGGGGCCTCCGGGTGAGAGGCAGACGCGCTACCCCAACACCACGGGGCCGGCGTGGTTGCTATGTAGAGATGAAACGATTAGTTCAAGATAGGGAAGCATGGAGTGACAGAAGGCTCAAACAACAACAACAAGGCAACACTGGAAAATTGCTTCCAACACGATCATCTTGGACATCTAAAGTAGGGTGGGACAGTTCTGATGTTGATGCAGACTGTACCTCAGATCACTCACACGTGAAATCGCGTGTACATGTTTACCTGACTGCTGTTGCTATGGTGTTATTAAATGTGACGTCCGCCTCTTGGACTGGCTGTTTTCACTCAAATTAATTTCACGTGAAGTGAAATCTGTTTGAAGCAATCATTCGAGCCGTGATGTGCGCCTCATCGGGCTTGTGCTTCTCTCCCCTGGTGACCGCAGCGCATGTCGGCCAGGTACATCCGCTACATTACATCCTCTAGCTTATTTTATAGGTCATCGTTATGACGTCATATGGCCGTTCCAGGTCACTTTATGACCGATGTAAAATCATCCTAAATGAAAAATCTTCAAAGTACAAACTCTCCAAAACGAGGCATCCAAAATTTAATTAAAATAAAATAACAGCCTGTAAACGAAAAATGTACATAATGGCTAAAGAAAAAAAAGGCTATATGTTGAGGTTGGTTGGTTCCTCAGTTTAAGGGCTGCGACAACGCGGTGGTGTAGCCCCGTGTACTTTGGGTGTGTGTAGAATCTGTGTGAAAAACGGTGTTAATTGTGATGGCTGTATTAGTGTGTGTTATCTGTTTTTGGTGTGAGGTGGCACCAGCTAGCAGTGGTGGATCGAACGGATATGTAAGACGCACTGCCAACTCGATCGATCGATCCAGCTGGCAGTGGTAAGAGAAACAATGAGCGCGCGGTGTCGGAAATTGATACCATGACGTACTCTCGGCCATGTGGAATGTATATGATATACTAAACGGTAAACGCTCATGGGAACTCTGGTGTCAAGTGATTGAAACAAATGACATGGTACATGTTCGAAGTCTTCGTATCAGTATTTAAATGGTAAAATGCCTTAATATCAAACATTGTAAGTAGTCGGCATTGCCGGTATTATGTTTCTGCACAATGGCTATTCAAATATTAACCCGCATAACTGTAATGCAGTCATCAATATAATATAATCGTTGTGGTTATACGAGATTTGCGCAAGCCTTCATGAACTATTGCTGAATACATTCTCTTTACTCACAAGAGGGCCTATTCATAAGGCATTTTAAACTCAATTTCACGCAGGAACATTATCGAAACAAGCAAATTATAAATGAAACTTAATTCCGTAATGCAGTATTATTGGAACGTGGAAATAAATCACCATCTTGTGCACAACATTTGCATAGTCGAAATAGCCGTGGGGTTAGCGCCTATGACTGTGAAACTAGAGATCTCGGGTTCGAATCCCGAACGGGGTAAATATTTTTGCTACCAGATTATCATTTTAAACGATATTTATCATATCAATATGACTCATTTTAACAGAATCCGTATGAAATTACGTGTTGGTCTGTGAATCAAGAGGTCCTGTTTATAAGGAATTTTAGGTTATGAGCGATGTCGCGTCTATTAATCTACTGTAGTTGATCGATATCGTATTCTTTATTTAGGCTAGTGCTGGTGGAAGCTACAAATCATCTAATAAAATGAGTTCCGTATTGTAAACTACAATATCTGTAAAACACTCCCTTTTACAATAGATTAATATTTGTGCCAATAATATTATAAAATACCGGTGTATCATTATTTCACGTTTAGTTAAGAAAAAGTTTATTTAATTAAGCTTCCGACATTTAAGAACTAAGCAAAGTTTCAAGATAGGTTTCGACCTGTCTTACCTGATACTTCCCTTGTCATTTCAGCACTTCTTGCTCTGAAACACTTTTATATAAAACTCATTAATGCATATGGTTTACCAAAAAGAGATCCAATGTCATCGAAATCCTAGCCTTAATCATAATGATTAATCCACCCATACTTGTAGACATAGATTTAATAGCCTAAGTGTAATGGATCTGATGATGATCGCAACTTGTCATCCAAGTGTATTTATTGAACCAATGTAAAGTATTTTTAGCCTATTTTCATTTATGAAAAAATAGGCTTATGAGATCACCTTTTGTCCGTGTGTCTGTCTGTGTGAGCGTGTGTGTGTGATTCGTTTGTGTGTGTGTCCCCTAATAACTTCTAAACGGCTGGAGCTATCTCAATGAAACTCGGTAAGTTCATAGCACTATTTCGTACGACCCTGACCGTGCCCTTCAAATTTTGTTACGTCTCACCAATCCAACATGGCGGCTGTGCGAAATATTTCACCTGCATTCAATATCTCCGAAACTACTACCGATATCACCCTGGAATTTTGTACTGTGTTAAAGGGAACTACATTACCTATGTGACTTTTGAAAAAGTGGTAACTACAAAACTAACATGGTGGCCAAGCGAAGTTGCGACTTTTAAATAGACGTTTCTCGCGATTTAACCATCCAAACGCATTGAAACTTGTTACAGTATGTGTTTATACACATTTTAATGCACCGACATCTAACTTCGTTCAATTGTTTACATAACCTCAAGATGGCGGCTGTGAGAAATATTTCACCGGCATTTTATATCTCTGAAACTATTACCGGTATCACTCTGAAATTTTGTACGGAGATAAAGAGTATTGCTGGAAGTCTTTCAAAAACCCGCGACGCGAAGTATAAATATTCAAATGAACGCAATGTAACCATCCGAGTGCAGTGAAACTTGGTGCAGTAAATCCTAATACGATTGTTAATCCACTGGCATCTAATTTATTTCAATTGTTTCCATAACCACAAGATGGCAGCTGTGCGAAATTTTAAAATCTCCTTATTACTTCTTGTGTCCTAATCATGCGATTGAAGTTTGAATGCTACACGTACACAATAATCTTCATGTAACATTACATAACTCTAGGACCTACATATATAAATTCCAACATGGCGACCATCCGAAATATTTAGTCGGTTCTCAATATCTACGAATCTATTACAGCCATCAAAGTGAAATTTTGTATGTTGATAGTGGCAATTAACATAAGTAGGATATATGGAAATAGGCTGTATAGTTCTTCACGGAACTACTTGTTAGGATTAGGGAACCACCCAATACAATTGGGAACAATTGTGTTGACCGACTGAAAATGGTTTCCAGCACGATAATGTTTATTTCAATTCCATGATCCAGTATATTTGTTCTGCCAAAGTTCAAAGTTAATGAGCATTATTGTGTCGAGTGGCTACCGACTACTAAGTCTAGTTATGTCTGTTTTGTTATACGGTACTGTGATAGTTTGTGAGTTGTATTAATATAAATGAACAGAAACTGTGGCTTGCTTTATTCCGACTGCATCTCTTCTTTGTTTAATTGCCTTCTGTGGCGAGGCCCTTTGGGAACGAAATTCCACGAACTGATCTCCAACCAGCATTCCCATTTCAGTAGAGCAGTCTCCAAGATGAAACAAAAGAGCAGGTGAAGTTATTACAAGTTAATTTGCAACTGTTGCTACAGCGTTATGGTCTCGGGGTATGATTTGCTCTAATGCGATTATACAGTAAAGTAACTTACTATTGCATGTTAAAAACATTTCTTAGCAGACAAAGTAGGGGTCGCCATCTTAGCAAAATCGTACGATTAAGCAATTTCATCAAACGTTGAAGGACTATAGAGCCCGGAAAGGTTTCAAATTGTGATTCTTGGAATTACTGTTTCCCGAAGGATACGGAAAATTTATTTTTCCGAATTTGTGTGATCTAGAGCTGGGATTGTTATGTAATATCAAGTGGCATAATATGTAGTCTACATAATATGTAACAAAAAGCACCAAAATATGTAGCTAAATATGTAATAACATATAATTAATATAAACTTACCATTTTGTCAGTTACAAGACACTAAACACGCTTTATATTACATTTTGTAGCACAGAGAACAATTAAGTATTTTTCGATGTTCTCTGGGGTCGTAGAAAGGCTTTTGTCACTTAGGGTGTTCTTATATGCAGAGAAAGATCTTTCAACATCACATGATGTAACTGGGGCAAATTTTAGGAGAGGAATTTTCGGTGGGGAATGTCCTCGGGAAGATCAACGTCATCTCCATTTAGAATTTGGCACACACTCTGAAATGTTGAATAACCAGGATTTCTCTTCAACATTTTTTGCAATTTACTCAATACACTTGCACCACTTTCCCCATGCACATCACTTATCATCCTATCGTCCTCTCAAATACCTGTCACTCATAATTTACCTTAATCCCGCTGTTGAGAAGACAGACAACAGCCCCACATTTAGTGTGAAACTTCATTTCAGCAATTTATTTCATATAAAAACAGGAAAACTCTGAAATATGTAATTTTATGTAATATCACTAAGAATATGTAGAATACTCACAAATATGAAAAAAATATGTAAAATATGTAATTACATAGAAATTCCAGGTCTAGTGATAACACATTACCAAATTTCAAAGAATTTGAAAAAAATCAAATTCTTTGAAATTTGGTAATGCGTTTTTGCTGGATGAAGCTGTTCGTATGAGCCGACCCGGATGGTGGGGTCTTGTGAAGAGAATGGAGCAGGAGACATTCCCTAAGAGGTTAATGAGTTCGGCTGTAGAGGGTAAAAGAAATAGAGGTAGACCTAGTTGGCGATGGTTAGATTCAGGGTTGAACGATCTCAATGTGAGAGGTTTAGAAGCTGAGGAGGCTGCAGTGCTAACTGCTAATAGGGGATCACGGAGGTGACTTGTTCGCAAACAGAGGCTTGCAGACTAGATGGACGCTCAAAGGAAAAACAGTGTCAAATGAACCTACAGTACACTAAAGTATAAAAGCAATCTAGTGATGTCTAAACCCCTACTCTTGGAAACGAGAAACACAAATTTCAGACGCATGGGCTACCTACCGATTGAGTGGTCACGGATGTTTCTAATGAGAATTTTATTTCTCCCGGTTTTTAATGAATACTTTATTACGGAAGCGTTTAATTAACCCTTGATAGGGCAAAACTATTTTTTAATTTGTTTTATTATTTTTGTGTGTATTAACATTTCAATTTTTATTTTAATGAATAAAATTAATTTTAATTTTATGATTTTCCTTAATTTTATTATTTACGTTTTTATAGATTTAACTTTGATATTATATTTATAAATTAATTTATAATTTATTTTCATAGTTTTTTATTTTTAAACTTATGTTTATTATTTTATTTTAAAATTTATTTTTATAATTTTTGTTTCCATATTTATACAGTATTTCATTTTACTTTCACATTTTTATTTCTATGGTATTTTTTGGTGTAATTTTACCCAGCAAGTTACGTCACGTAGTTACGGATGTAATAATTTATTTTTAGAAATACTCGCAGTTCCACATGAATGTTCTTGAAAACAGGGCTGAAAGATTCGACCATCAGCACTTTTTAAAACATAAACCGTCATAGGTGGTTAATATACAGACCTATAAGGGGTTTAGAGCTTGCGCCGACTGCGGGGTTGAATACAATACAATAAGATTCTTAGTATGATAATGATGATGATAATTGTTGTTTTGAAGGGCCTAACATCTAGGTTATCGGCCCCTAATGGTTTGGGTGATAGTGAAAGATGAGATGAGAATGAAAACTATAACTAATACTAACTACAAACTTACATACTAGAAGAAGAAATGGTAAACAAAATAAAGGACACGAAGAAAATAAATGCCCTGAACACTCGAAGAACGGTTGAGGGACTTGGACGGAAGGAGAGCCATGAAAGGCAGATAGGAAAGGGAAAGAGGAGGGCCCGCCCCAAGGTCGGAGGAAAAACGGGACAAAACGGACCCAGCTCAGGAATTCCTCGGGGTCGCCAACTCCCAAACTCACCAGCCGTGAGCCCTTGAGGGTGTAGCACTATCCAGGGTGCACCAGAAGTGGTGGGGCTACATACACCCTGCCTCCTTGAGGGCCTTCTGTAGAAGGCAGGAGATAAGTGAAAAGAAAAAGAAGGCTGACCCATTAATGAATGAGGGTACCAAGAAAGGTGAGACAAGAGCCAATTAAGGAGGGAAAGTGAAAGACTCCCTAGGCTTCGGATACCCTGATACCGTCGGGGTCGGAAGAGAACAAGGCTTGACCAAGAGAGGTCGACAGGAAAGAAGATGGAGAGGAGCCTGGCACAAGTAAGTGGAAGGTATGCTGGACTCAGCTGGGGTCCCGTGGTCGCCAACTAGATGTGAGCCCCTGGGGGAGATTCTATGTAGGAAGCGGTAGTAATCTAAAAGTGAATATAATGTACCTCGGGCTTCTGTTCTCTTCTTGGCCACAGAAGAGATATTTTGTGATGTGGTTCATTCTGGACGAGTTCAAACGACTGGGGCGGCAGATTTGTTATTTCTCAAAGAGTGAAAGCTTCTTAGGCGAGAGGAAAGGCGCGGCATGCAGAGAGCAGCTTATAGTGCGGTCGCAACAGGCAAATCTTTCAAAGAGTGACAAAAATATTATCACATCAGCTATACTGAAAATGTGGTCTGGTTCTCTATCAACACCAAATGGAAGTACACAAACAAATCTGAACGGAAGTTGCCTCAAATGACGATCGTTTTTGTTGGTTTAAAGTCCCTTTGAACTGCCGTGGCGTTAAAGACAATATTTCTTCACCCATATTTTCAGACATAGATTTTATAGCCTACGTGTAATGGATCTGACGATGATCGCTTGACGATCGAAACTGGTCATCCAAGTGTATTTATTAATCTGATGTAATTTTCTTCAGGACCATCTCATATTTGGGTACAATCGTGTTGACCGACTAAAAAGCATCGAGCTTTTGTTTACTAAGGCAATAACTGAAAATAAGCTCCAAACACCATCCATAATGTGTCAAGTTAGGTTAACGCTAGACATTTTAAAAAAGTGAAAAGAAATGCTTTCAAATTACCAATTATAAACGTACATAATTCAATTATTTGTCATCTGCGTCGAGTTTCAAACACAGGATTTCCGAATAGTGTGGTAGATATATTTTTCTTTCTTTTCCCGGAACAGGCAGATAGCAGGTTTAGAAGACCTGATTCCAAGAAGGCGCTGCTCTACGGATGTCTTTTAGCACTCTTTCTGGACAAGTTAGATTGCGGCACTGTACGCATGAGGTCACAGAACATGACGATAGTGTGCTTCCACCTTTCGATAGGATGTCACTCCTGTAGATACATTTAGCTCAGAAGCAATTAGCAAACAAGGAATTGCGATGTTTTTAGGTCATATTTTATAGTTTTTAGGGCATATTTGCTTGCATATTTTGTACTCCTTTAGGTCTTAAACTACCGAGCCCTACAGATGACACATACGCTCGCTTAGTGCAATACACACTGACGATTTCGACAGCCTACATCCCACACGTGTGGGATTCACCCTGTCAAGGACACCGTGCTGCCAACTAAACGGCTGATGCTAGCTCTGGCAGAAGCCGACAGTCACTGCGGAGAACATTTCCTGGCACCTGTACTTTCTGCAGCTCTTCACTTTAGGCATTTTGAGTTAAGGATATGCACACTTAGAATAAATTATCACATTAACTGAAGTAGCTTCTCATAAAACTAACCCCGGGCTGTCGAGATGGTGAAAGGAATGTCCCACACCATTCCCTTCTTCAAAATATCCTAGCAGCATGCTTGCGTAAAATATTGATTATTAATCAGTTGCTCAGAAAATTGCTTACAAGGGATGTCCACCACGCAGGCGAATCCTATTTTGGACGATATGTTTTAAATTATAGACTACTTAATTTCAACTGTACATATGCTAAAATATTGTTACGGCTGTGAGTTTGTTTCGTCGCCTCGCCCCGTGAGTCACAGCTGCCCCGGGCTATCTCTGCCTCTGTGTATTACGTGCGCCTTACGCAACGGGCTGCGAAGTGAAAGGGATGGTCCAGAATATTCGTGACCCAGCCAGTGATGGAAATCTCGAGAAGCCGTGAATCCTGGACGGGTCTAAAAGCATTCATTGAGTCACCAGCCTGCTATATAAGAGCGACCTGGCCAGCGAGGTGGACAGTGCTTTATGAGCTAGTGCGTGCTTTGACCTGAGCGACAGTCGTTGGTGACGTGACTTGCGAAACCCTAGTGAAGCTGATTCTCTTGACAGCGAAGCAGAGTGTAGTGGTGAGTGACTGGCTATCGTAAATAACTGTAGCTGGTGTATTCAAGGAAGTGTTGCAGGTAGTTCTATCGAGGCCACCGGTCCCATTAGGAGGGATTAACTTCTGCGGCTTATTGACAAGTGAAAGGCAAGTGTTCCCTACAAGAGGAAACTAGAGTGAGATACTAATTGCTTGTATTTGCTATTTGTGTAGTGTATCTTTCTGGCCCGCAATAAAGCTAATACGATTCTTTAAAGGAACAATCTGTGTTGTGCTTTTACCCATCGTAATCCAGTTAACGGAAGTGCCACTAGGGGGTGGCACGTAACAATATGCTGTTACGTACAGAATATGCAAAAAAATAATCCCAATAAATCCTCAAAATATGCATTTGCATATGCGCATATGGATTTTCAAAAAATCCGGTCCCTTGAACATCGAAACGTTCACCACAAAATATGAATGGGTTTGACCCGTAATAGCTAATAGCCTACTTTGAACAGTATTGCTGAAACGTACAGAGGTTTGATGCTTTCCAGTTTGGAACTTGCGACGGTATGTTAGCAGCAGTGGTTGCTACTCTAGACAACAAAGAGGAGCGGTGGATGGAGGCGCTTGCTTCAACCTTTACAAAGTTAGTTCGCCAACAATGAGAGCAATTTCGGTCCAAGCTCAGGGCTCTCACATGAGGCACGTAGTTGTGTAGTTGTCACAACTTCTTGGCAAGTACCAAGTCATGAAATTGACACCATATAACTTTAGATTATCCACGCAACTTCAGCAATCACAGAACTTACAACTTGATACTGATTTTACAATTGTGTCGAGCGACTAGATTTAGTGCTGTCTTTAAAAACACAGTGGTCTTCTTATCGAAGATTCTTCTCTTTGCGGAGGCTTCCCATGATTACAGGAAGTAATATAGATTCTATGGGTAACCGGTCGTGATCCCAATGATCACGGTATAATCCCCGGACAAAATCGTGTTTTTGATAGTTGGGAAAATCCACAGTAGTTAGGCCTACTCCTTATCGTACAGTATATTAATGACGGCTCGCAGAATGCCACTCTTTTTTAACCCATTCCATCATATGAAATATAGGCTTATGAGATTACCTTTTGACCCTGTGTGTGTGTGTGTGTGTGCGTGTATGTGTGTGTCCCTGTAATAAAATCTAAACGGCTCTACTGATTTCAATGAAATTCGGTAAGAACATGCTGTACTACTACATCGTCCGATCTCGACTATGCCTTATTTATTTATTTGGTTATTTGAATGATTGTTTGTTTATTTATCTATCTATTTGTTCTCTGTTTGTTTGGTTATGTATATATTTATTTATTTATTTAGTTATTTATCTATTTGTTCTTTGTTTGTTTATTTATTTATATATTTGTTTGTTTATTTATTTATTTATCTATTTGTTCTTAGTTTGTTTGGTTATTGATATATTTGTTTGTTTATTTATTTATTTTTTCTTTGTTTGTTTATTTATTTATTTATCTATTTGTTCTTTGTTTGTTTGGTTATTTATTTATTTATTTGTTTGGTTATTAATTTGTTTGTTTGGTTATTAATTTGTTTATTTGTTTGTTTATTTGTTTATTTATGTATTTATTTATTTGTTCTTTATTTGTTTATTTATTTGTTTGTTTATTTATGTATGTATTTATCTATCTATTTGTTCTTTGTTTCGTTATTTATTTAATTAATTGTTTATTTATGTTTTTTATTTATTGATTGACTTCTTTATTTTTATTGATTGATTGATTGGTTGGTCGATCGATTGGAGCAAGGTTTCTCCCCATGATGTATAACCTCATCTTACGGTGCTAGGTAAATTAGCCTTTCTTACGAGATAAATTCTTACCCCTCCCCATATTTCCCACAGGCCGACGCGATGCCTTTACTCACACTTCGTTCGGCACGTCATTTTTTTTTGCGTATGGCTTTTAGTACCGGGAGTGTCCGAGGACATGTTCGGCTCGCCAGTTTTGTAGCTGCTTCGAGACGGACACCCAATGGGTGAGCTACAAGTACCGTTGGGGAGGGAAGTTGGAAGGTAAGGACGATGAGTTGGAAGGTATCGGCTGTGGCCTACAGTTAGGGACCAACCCCGGCATTTGCCTGGAAGGAAGATGGCAAACCACAGAAGACCATCTTCAAGGTTGCCGGCGGGGGGATTCCAACCTCCTCGCCTCCCGGATGTGAGCGACTGCCAGCAGTCATGCCGTAACGACCACGGCTAACTCACCCGGTGGCACGTCATAATCTTCCCAGTAATACAGTAGTAACCTCTGTAGCTACACTTCCCTCGTCTGTAATGCACAGTACATTTTCCCTTAATTTTCACTAGCTTATTTTCTCCAGAGAATTTCCCTGATCAAACTACTCCCCTTCCTTAATTGTCATTTTTATCATTCTTCGAATATTTCCTTCTCCCTTCCCTTTCACCCTTCTCTGTATATTTTTTACTGCTCTTAAAATATCATATTCCGGTCTCCCCTTGGAACATTAAGTCGTTTGCCCTCATCTTATATTTGAATTTAACACCCCCCTAGCACGCAACTTTCCCCCTTGCTGACCCGTCAAGCCACACACACATTATGTTGGTATTCAGAATTTGCTCCATCATCATTTTCGCTGCTCTAATATTTTATGGACTCAAAGTCACACACACACAGTAGACTACGTGAGAGGACTTAAGGGGAAGTGGTCTGGCTGGCTCAGACCACAACTCCTTTTGCTGGCTGACAACAAGAACAATCTCTGTTCGCCCAGCAATTACGAACTTTCTTTGGCCCACGTGGAAATGGCTTTTGTGTCAACGCACAATGCAGACATAGGCTAAGGGTCTTTAAAGAATGGGTAAGCTCCGCTCTTACATTAACACGAAACAGTAAATCGAATTTAAGTTTCTGCGTATTCATGCTCATAGAATACTATCACATCTCCTGTTTGTTATCACTAGGGCTCGGATTTTTAGGTGCTAAAAATCTGGAAAATATTTATTTTTTATGTATGAAAAATACCTGAAATATGTGACAAAAATGTAAAAATATTTAATTATAATTTAGCTTATTAATGTGAATATGAACAATATGCAGTGCTCACGAATGCAATTTATTTTAGTCTATGTTTTACTGACTGATGAAGCATTAAGTTACAATACACAAACAGGTTCAGGTTGTCCATCACAAATGACCGGTGATTATCGCGAAACACTTCTTCTGAAGGCGCGAAACTGCGGCGATATGTTTCTTGCCCTCGAGGTGTGGTGTAATTTGAGATCGCTGTTCAGCCTTGATTGCTTTCCCACAAATGGCAGGCAGAACAGAACGCCCCCATCAGAAGTAAAATTATCCTTAAATTCTGCAACACACTGCTGCAGACGATAACTTGTGGTTGCTTTTACTCTAGGCATCACCGGCTTCCACAGTGAGTGGGACGGGGCGACAAGATAAGAATAACTCAGTTGCAAGCTGACATACGCTCTGTTAGATAGCTCACAGGTTCTTCCCCGTTGAAGTAACACAACAACAAAAATGCAATAAACTGAAAGATTTAGCATACTGATTTTTAAACATGTGAATAGTATGTCCTTTTATGTGCTAATAAGTAAAAAGCAGGAATTTATGTGTTTATAGACAAAATGTTTAAAATATGTATTTACATAAAACATATTTATTTACCTAAAAATCCGAGCCCTAGTTATCACATCTTTGGAACGACCTTCTCGTCAACATTAAATGTAAAGATAGTTAAATCCTATGTTCGGAAGCACATGCGATGAGAAAACGTGTCTCTCAAGTCTCGCTAATCCGGCAATTCCTTGCACTTATTGTTGTCGGATTAGCGGAAGTACCGGATTATTGAGTTGTTTGAGTCTTCAGTCTTTTGACGGGTTTGATGCAGCCCTCCTCATCTTGTCCTGAGCTAATCGTTTCATCTCTACATAGCTACCTCACCTTACACCCGAGGCAATCTGTTTAACAATTTCTAACCTTGGTTTGCCCCTACATTTCTTGTCCTCGACCCTCCCTTCCAAAACTAAGTTTGCTATTCGTGGGTGTCCTAGTAGGCCTATGTGTCCTATCAACCTATCTCTTCTCTTCATTAGCAGTCACCAGAAACATTTCTCCTCTCCCACTCGTCTTAATACCCCTTCATTTGTTACCCTATCTACCCATCTGATCTTCATCATTCTCCTGTAACACCACATTTCAAACGCTTCAATTCTCTTTCCTGCTTCGCCAACAGTCCAAGTTTCACTTCCATCGAGCGCCACGCTCCAGACAAAGGCTTTAAAAATGACATCCTAATACCTAAATCTAACATAGATCTATGACACAAAATCATTGCCCGTCTCGTTGCCTAGTGACTAGCACTCTTGGCTGTCACCTTGGAGGCCCGAGTTCGATTCCCGGCTCTGCCAAGAAATTTAATTCTAGTCTGAGGACTGCAAGGGGGTACACTCAGCCTCGTGAGGCAAAACTAAGGAGAGGTGGGTTTGATCCCCCCTTCAGCCATCCTGGAAGTGGTTTTCCGTGGTTTCCCACTCCTACTCTATGCGAATGCCGGGATGGTTCTTAACTGAAGGACACGGCCGCCTCCTTTCCAATCCTCATCTGAATTAAACCTACACATAATACAGCCATGTCAATAACACAGGCTATCAGACAAATTCAACACACACCCAAGTACATGGGGCTACATGACCACGATGTCGCAAAGCCCCTAAATGAATCAACAACAACAACAACTAAATCATTTATAATGTAAACGATGTTTCATTATACCACGTGTTTACATGTTTTGGCACTTCTGAAGTGCGGTATTAGCCTATATGTTCCTGGTAATTCCCAAACTACCCCGTATATGGCGCCTTCGGTGGTGTAGTTGGTAGCATACTTGGCTTCTATGCCCAAGGTCGCGGGTTCAAACCAGGCCGAATCGTCGGATTTTTTTAAGAGCCTTAAGATTCCCTCAGTATGACTTTCTTTGGAGGGGAAGTAAAGCCGGCGGGCCTATGTCATAGATTTATGCCACGTAAAAGAACCTTCCACTAACTAAACTTGTGTGAAGCAAAATTTGTAGGTTAGGTTAGATTAATGTTCTTAAGTTCCAACGTTCATCACCGGGCGCTGGTTGCGATGTCATCTAGTAATAGCCAAGTTCACAGCTAGGTGTCGTGGATGTTAGCATTTGGTAGCGAAAGTAGGAACTATTTGAAATTATCGTCTGCAGTCCTTATTTGAATTAAAAACATATTATTATTATTAGCGTATGGTACAACACAAAACAAACAACATAAACAATATACATACACACAATAGGTAACAATCGTGCAAATATTAATGTCTAAATTTTCTAGCCATCTTATGGCTTCAGTAGGGGCTATTACAAAGTCCTGTGTTGATCCTACTAATACACTCAGTGACAATATGGTTCATAATCTAACTGCACCACAATCACAGGTTGGGGAAGATCGCATACCCCATTTAAACATCATTGATCCGCATCTCCCGTGGTAAGTGCGGACTGTTGAGAGTTACCCATGTCTTGCGGGGCAAATCAAATCCAGCTGGCAGATTTTGAATGTTGAACAATGCCTGCCATTGCATTGGAGCTATGCTGTTCCACTCTTTTTGCCAATCAGCTTTTGGATCATAAACCTTCCTAACCAGTTCCTGTGCTGTTTGATTAGGTGGAGATCTTGACTTGAGACGGCTATATCTGGTGCTAACATCTTCATGAATAGGGAGTTCAGGATTGGCCAATATCTTGTTGTATTCCCTGACCAAGTTGTTCAGTCTTCTAATTCTAGGCGGTTCTATGTCTCTAAGCACAGGCAACCAGAAAAGCCATCACAATTAACACCGGTTATCAGACAGATTCTAAACACACACACACAAAGTACACGGGACTACATGAACGCGTTGTCGCAGCCCCTAAACTGAGGTACCAACCAACCTACCCCGTATATTGGTTGACAGTGTCCAATGAATTCGGGATGGAATTATTCTGCTCCATTAATTTATTATTATTATTAGCCTTGGCGATGCTATGTGTTCCGAAGTGTTTTGTGTGAGTTAGAACAACAAACTCCAGCCATAAAACTAACGACTCAACTTTAGTATTGGATTAGTCTTCCAGTCGTAAGAGAATGAGGTAACAAGAAAATGGTGGCTTCTAGAAACACGTCTCTTCAAGGCAACGTCAGCGTAGGGCGAAGTTACAAGTTTAATTTATCAATAGAAAGTTAACTGAGCAAAACAAACAGTGTAATGTAGTGGATGATCATTATTCAAAGTTAGAGCTACAACACATCCGAGCCTGACAAATGTATCTGGTAACTTCGTAATGTGGGCGTCAGAGAGTGAAATCCAACAGATCGTTCATAATCAGACCGCCACTGACTTAATAGACACTATCTTCCAAACAAGACAAGTGGGCATCATGTATCGAAGTGTTCTTTCGACATACCGTAGCAGAAGATACAATCTTATTGGTAACCTCTCCCCAGGGGTTCACATCTAGTGAGAGGTGGATTGGCGACCACGGGACCCCAGCTGAGTCCGGCATTGCTTCCACTTACTTGTTCCTGGCTCCTCTCCGTCTTCTTTCCTGTCGACCTCTCTTTGTCAACTCTTGTTCTTTTCTGACCCCGACGGTATTAGGGTATCCGAGGCCTAAGGAGTGTTTCACTTTCCCGCCTTAAGCTGCGTTTTCCTAGGCGCGGTAGCGGAGAGCGGAATCGTCTTTCCGCTCGTGTCATCAGCTAGCTGAATTGTGTTTTCCTAGACGCGGAGTTGTCCTCTGGCGGAGAGCGGAACGGTTGCTCATCTGTATACTAGGAGCGATAAGGTGTGGTCGATATGGACGTGGAATCTAGACTTTCTATTTTATTACACTTGGAAGAGGAGGAGGAGGAGGAGAAAGAGTTACTACTGCATTTAGTGAAGGATCGAAAATGTGCAAGTTACATTTTTAAAACGCGTGAAAATGAGGGAGTGTTTAGAATTCTTATAAATAACCATTTAATTGATGACGAAATTAGATTCAAACAGTACTTTCGATTGACCAAAAACGAGTTCTATGATGTATACCAAGAAATAAAAAAATGTAGAAGAACTGAAATCGCAGGTTTATAACAAGGAAGCAGTAAACCGACACACACTCATGGTGCACACACTTTATACTAAACACACAAGGGACACAATTGAATGTAACTACACACAACTTGTACAGACGTCCAGCCACTCCGCCAGCCGACAGCCGACTCGTCTGCTCTCAGAGCAGAGGAACGCGGAGGAGCGAGTTCCGCTCATCCAGCGGCGGTCCGCTCCGCTTGTAGCAAAACAGTCCCATTGAATTACATATGAGCAGAGGAGAGCCGACTCCGCTTTCCGCGCCTAGGAAACCCCAGCTTTACAGTAATTGGTCCTTGTCTCATCTTTCCTGATCCCTCATTCCTCGAGGGGTCAGACCTCTTCTGTTCTCTTCATATCTCCTGCCTTCTTCTCAAGGCCCTTTAGGAGGCAGGGTGTATGTAGCCCCACCACTTCTGGTGCACCCTGGATAGTGCTACATCCTCAGAGGGTCACGGCTAGTGAGTTCGGGAGTTGGCGACCAAGGGGGTTTCCTGAGCTGGATCCGGTTTTTCCCTTTTTCCATTGCCTCTGGGTCGGACCCTCTCCTCTATCCCCTTCCCTATCTGCCTTTCATGGCTCTCCTTCCTTCCAAGTCCATCACTCCTGATTCTTCGAGGGTTGAGGGCATTTCTTTTCCTCCTGTCCTTTATTTGGCTTATTCTTTATTTGTTTTCCATGTCCTCTTCTAGTTTGTTGGTTTTAGTTATAGTTTCATGTAATTTCATTTAGGCATTTTCACGATCATCCAAACCATTATGGGTCGATAACCCAGATGTTAGGCTCCTTAAAACAAGAATTATCATAATCATCATTATTGGTAACCATAGCAAATAGAGCTCTCTATTGCCCAGGCAGGACAACATGGCTTCCAGTATCCAAGAGGTTTCTGGACATAGCAATAGAGACAATCTTATTGGTAACCAGAGCAACTAGAGTCCTTTATCGCCCAAGCAGGACAATATGGCTTCTAGTATCCAAGAGGTTTCTGGACATAGCAATAGAGACAATCTTGTTGGTAACCATAGCAACTAGAGTCCTTTATGGCCCAAGCAGGACAACATGGCTTCCAGTATCCAAGAGGTTTCTGGACATAGCAATAGAGACAATCTTGTTGGTAACCATAGCAACTAGAGTCCTTTATCACTCAAGCAGGACAACATGGCTTCTAGTATCCAAGAGGTTTCTGGGCATAGCAATAGAGACAATCTTGTTGGTAACCATAGCAACTAGAGCACTCTATCACTCAAGCAGGACAACATGGCTTCCAGTATCCAAGAGGTTTCTGGGCATAGCAATAGAGACAATCTTGTTGGTAACCATAGCAACTAGAGCACTTTATCACCCAAGCAGGACAACATGGCTTCCAGTATCCAAGAGGTTTCTGGGCATAGCAATAGAGACAATCTTGTTGGTAACCATAGCAACTAGAGCACTCTATAGCCCAAGCAGGACAACATGGCTTCTAGTATCCAAGAGGTTTCTGGGCATAGCAATAGAGACAATCTTGTTGGTAACCATAGCAACTAGAGCACTCTATCACCCAAGCAGGACAACATGGCTTCTAGTACCAAAGAGGATTTTGGACATAGCAATAGAGACAATCTTGTTGGTAACCATAGCAAGTAGAGCACTCTATCACCCAAGCAGGACAACATGGCTTCTAGTATCCAAGAGGTTTCTGGGCATAGCAATAGAGACAATCTTGCTGGTAACCATAGCAACTAGAGCACTCTATCGCCCAAGCAGGACAACATGGCTTCTAGTATCCAAGAGGTTTCTGGGCATAGCAATTGAGACAATCTTGTTGGTAACCATAGCAACTAGAGCACTCTATCACCCAAGCAGGACAACATGGCTTCTAGTATCCAAGAGGTTTCTGGGCATAGCAATAGAGGCAATCTTGTTGGTAACCATAGCAACTAGAGCACTCTATCACCCAAGCAGGACAACATGGCTTCTAGTATCCAAGAGGTTTCTGGGCATAGCAATAGAGACAATCTTGTTGGTAACCATAGCAACTAGAGCACTCTATCACCCAAGCAGGACAGCATGGCTTCTAGTATCCAAGAGGTTTCTGGGCATAGCAATAGAGACAATCTTGTTGGTAACCATAGCAACTAGAGCACTCTATCACCCAAGCAGGACAACATGGCTTCTAGTATCCAAGAGGTTTCTGGGCATAGCAATAGAGACAATCTTGTTGGTAACCATAGCAACTAGAGAACTCTATCACCCAAGCAAGACAACATGGCTTCTAGTATCCAAGAGGTTTCTGGGTATAGCAATAGAGACAATCTTATTGGTAACCAGAGCAACTAGAGTCCTTTATCACCCAAGCAGGACAACATGGCTTCTAGTATCCAAGAGGTTTCTGGGCATAGCAATAGAGACAATCTTGTTGGTAACCATAGCAACTAGAGCACTCTATCACTCAAGCAAGACAACATGGCTTCTAGTATCCAAGAGGTTTTTGGGTATAGCAATAGAGACAATCTTATTGGTAACCAGAGCAACTAGAGTCCTTTATCACCCAAGCAGGACAACATGGCTTCTAGTATCCAAGAGGTTTCTGGACATAGCAATAGAGACAATCTTGTTGGTAACCATAGCAACTAGAACACTCTATCACTCAAGCAGGACAACATGGCTTCTAGTATCCAAGAGGTTTCTGAGCATACTAACAATCTTGTTGGTAACCATAGCAACTAGAGCACTTTATCACCCAAGCAGGACAACATGGCTTCTAGTATCCAAGAGGTTTCCGGACATAGCAATAATGACAATCTTGTTGGTAACCATAGCAACTAGAGCACTCTATCACCCAAGCAGGACAACATGCCTTCCAGTATCCAAGAGGTTTCTGGACATAGCAATAGAGACAATCTTGTTGATAATCATAGCAACTAGAGCACTTTATCACCCAAGCAGGACAACATGGCTTCTAGTATCCAAGAGGTTTCCGGACATAGCAATAATGACAATCTTGTTGGTAACCATAGCAACTAGAGCATTCTATCACCCAAGCAGGACAACATGCCTTCCAGTATCCAAGAGGTTTCTGGACATACAGTTGTAATACTAAGAGTTGAATTCTGACAGTTCTTAGAGGGAGGTCCTTTTACTGCCTACCGGGGTGGGTTAAAGAGAGAGAAGGGTATGGTTGTCATGGAAACGGGGTGGGGCGACTGCGGTTGCCATGGAGATAAGCCCTCTGGCCAGCTCATGTTGAGGAGGAGTTTGTAGGAGTTGCCAAACCTCGCACTTCTGAGTTAGATCTTGTCACAAGCAGTTCAGCGTGAGTGTTATTCTATTTGTGTTTCTGTTTGGAGGCCGTCATTAAGTATCTAACGGTATTTTAAATACTAATTACGTAGACCTACAATTATTGTATTGCAATATATATTTCAAGCATTATGAATACTCCTCGAGGGAGAGGGAGGCCCAGAACTCGTCCACCTCATGAAGAAAATACCGCCGGTCATGGTGTGACAATTCATCACCAAGGAAGAGAAATTATATGTGCCGCAAGGGAATTCTTTGAAGAGCAGGCTAAGAGTTTTTCGGAAAGGAATGTTCCTTTAATTCCATTCCAGAGAGTTCAAGAACGCACTGCGAAAGCTCTTAGAGTTAGTAAAAGTACTGTGACAAGAGTTACGATGGAGAAATATAACAACTCAGAAGAGGGTTCATCTAAACTGTCCATGCCTGGAAAGAAGCGGCCTAGAACCTCCAGAATTACAAATCTGGATCCGTTTAAAGACGATGCTATTCGCCGGCACATATAGACTATTCTTACTACACCAGGAGAGAACATCCAACAATTCAAAAACTGTTTTTTACACTTCCGAACGACTTATTTAAAGGCAGTTACTCTTCCTTACTGAAAGTGGTTCATAACCTTGGTTTTGAATATAAAGCTATCAACAGTAGGAAGCTGCTGATGGAGAGAGGTGACGGACTGAGCCAGGATCGAGCCTGCCAAGTTGAGCTCAGAAAGCCAGCGCTCTACTGTCTGAGCTTTTCAGCCCGACCTCTGTTAAAGAAAACCGAACATAAGACCAAGTCAGTCATGGTCTGACCAGGTAGTCTACAAGAAAACACAGCGGTCAGAATGAACGAACAAGCCAGCCGGAAGTGAGAAGGGTAGGGTATGGAATGCAGGAATGTGGCAACCGCGTGAAATGGCACGTGCAATGCTCCTCCCTCCAGCACTAGCTGTCAGACGTCAACTCTAAGTATTACGACTTTAGCAATAGAGACAATCTTGTTGATAATCATAGCAACTAGAGCACTTTATCACTCAAGCAGGACAACATGGCTTCTAGTATCCAAGAGGTTTCTGGGTATAGCAATAGAGACAATCTTATTGGTAACCAGAGCAACTAGAGTCCTTTATCACCCAAGCAGGACAACATGGCTTCTAGTATCCAAGAGGTTTCTGGGCATAGCAATAGAGACAATCTTATTGGTAACCATAGCAACTAGAGCACTCTATCACTCAAGCAGGACAACATGGCTTCTAGTATCCAAGAGGTTTCTGGACATAGCAATAGGGACAATCTTGTTGGTAACCATAGCAACTAGAGCACTCTATCACTCAAGCAGGACAACATGGCTTCTAGTATCCAAGAGGTTTCTGGACATAGCAATAGAGACAATCTTGTTGGTAACCATAGCAACTAGAGCACTTTATCACCCAAGCAGGACAACATGGCTTCCAGTATCCAAGAGTTTTCTGGACATAGCAATAGAGACAATCTTATTGGTAACCATAGCAACTAGAGCACTCTATCACTCAAGCAGGACAACATGGCTTCTAGTATCCAAATTTTTCTGGACATAGGAATAGAAACAATCTTGTTGGTAACCATAGCAACTAGAGCACTCTCTCACCCAAGCAGGACAACATGGCTTCTAGTATCCAAGAGGTTTCTGGACGTAGCAATAGAGACAATCTTATAGGTAACCATAGCAACTAGAGCACTCTATCACCCAAGCAGGACAACATGCCTTCCAGTATCCAAGAGGTTTCTGGACATAGCAATAGAGAGAATCTTATTGGTAACCATAGCAACTAGAACACTCTATCACCCAAGAAGGACAACATGGCTTCCAGTATCCAAGAGGTTTCTGGACATAGCAATACAGAAAATATTGTTGGTAACCATAGCAACTAGAGCACTCTATCACGCAGGCAGGACGAGTGTCTTAATTACCATTATAGGCGAGTTGCATACGACTGTTTATGTTCGACGATAATTATAACTTTATTATATGTTTTAACATAAATATTCATAAATATCTGTTGAGATTGTCACTAGAATTTTGGGATCCGGTGCTGCGCTGGGTAGGATATCTCTGATTTCCAAGCTCTCTGACCGACCGACGCATGCGCTCTGTGTGCTTCAATGCCATATGTGCAGATTGTGCACCAGTATTCAGTAAAAATGTCACCGAATGCGTTTGAAAACAACGCGCTGTGTAGAAATTGGTTTTGGGGATATTAAGGTACAGTGCTATTTTTTTCTTGTCTCATATTCACCAGTTTATTTACGCGAACATATGGACGGTGCATTTTCGGTAATTTATAATATAGACATGTTGGATTTTGAGCGCATTTGCGAAGGTATCCTTATCTAATTGGTCAAACAACTGTTTCTTGAGCTGTGATTGGTGGGAGAAACTGTTTCATAATGAAAAATAGTGTTATAATGACCGTCATTATGATACAGTTTTCAGACATATAAAATAGTCAGGGTCGAACATAAACTTATTTATGTTCGACCCTCAATATTATGTGTCAGAAAACTGTATCATAATGATGATCATTATAACACTGTTTTCCATTATGATACAGTTTCTCCAGCCAATCAGAGCTCGTTCATTGACCAATTAGGTAACGATACCTTCGCGCATGCGCTCAAAATCCAACATGTCTGACATAAACACATCATCGAACTATAATAAATTACCGACATGGAATACGCACCGTCCATATGTTCGCGTAAATAAACTGGCGAATATGAGACAAGAAATAGCACTGTACCTTAAAATCACCAACCCTAATTTCTACACAGCGCATTGTCTTCAAATGACACCGGTGACAATATTACTGAGGGACGGCATGTCGGCATATGTAAACATATGGCCCGATATGGCATTGCAAGCACACAGAGCGCATGCGTCGGTCGTTCAAAGATCTTGAAAGACAGAGATATTGCAAAGTATTGATAGGAATGCGATGAAAGTATTTCAATTCCACATATTCTACGCAGTGTGTTCATTTCCGTGGATAGAGATTTGAGCACTGGCGCCTCGACAGTGGGCGCCCAGTCCTCTCCTTATCCAATATTGATCCAGTTGTGAACAGCTTACATTCCCACCTCAATAACGTCGGTTTTGGTGGGGCTTCTTTGCCAAGTCTTGCAGAGATTTCTCGTAGCATTTACTTTATTGTTTGACACGACTCCGCACTTTCATTTGTCTCTACATAGACTTGCTACTAGCCCGATGTTCTTCTTTGCTATCCTTGCATAATGCAATAGGGAGGTATAGTGTGTGGTTGAGATGGCAGTGAGTGCCTTGAATACGTGTGAATTGTTTGAATGTTTTGCTATGAATGTGGCGTGGATTTCCCCGGGTTATTACGTCCATGAGCATCTTTATTCCCGGACTATTAAAGTCTACTCCTCTTCACTGCCTACCGCCTCTAAGTCACATAGCGCCATCAACGCCCTCCTAAATGAATATAAAAAAAATCAATTTCAAGTAGTTCCAACTTTCGCTACCAGATGTCACTGAAACCTAGTGTTGAACGTTGGAACTTTGATAGTGCGTTACAATGAAGTCTAACTTTGAAAGAATAATAAAATGTCCGCCTTTGAATACTATTTATTGCTAATTACTTACAGGGACATGTTTCGAATAAGAATAATCATTCTTCAGGTGATTTGTATGTGCTTATACAAGGAAAGTTTTCCTTTGAAGTTTTGTTGGACAGGCTGATGAAGGGGGAGTGTTAGCCCTCGAAACATGTCCCTGTAAGTAATTAGCAATAAATAGTATTGAAAGGCGGAAATTTTATTATTCTCTCAAAGTTATAGTTACCGGTACGTCAATACGGACCTGAATAATCGACATTATGAACGAAGTCTAACCTAGAAATTTAGCTTCACACAAGTTTAGTTAGTGGAAGGATCTTTTACATGCCATAAATCTATGACAAGGGACCGCTGGCTTTACTTCCCCTCTGAAGGAAGGCATATATTGAAGGATTTAAACGCTCTTAAAAAATCGGACAACTTCGGCCGGCTTTGAAACCACGATCTTGGGTACAGCAGTTCAGCTTGCTACCAACTACGCCACAGAAGCTGCTACTTGTGAAGATAACTTGCTATACAGACTCAGTTACTGTGAGACGCTCATCTAGTTTCCCCTCAGGGTAATGCTCCATCTTGGACTACAAGTAGGCTGAGGAGAGGAGTATCTTTTTTGTTTATTACCACGGCTGCTCCTAAATCTCCTTCCCCCTCGCTGCTTCCCATCGAGGGAAGGTAATTTATTAGGAGGTTCTCGTGTGTAAAGCAAAAACCAGATGTTCAAATGGTAATAAAGGAGCACGGCCTGGGGAAATTACATTCTGATTTTACGTGAACCACGAGTCTGCGGATGGAACTGGTAACACCCACATCGCTCCTCGTTTCCATGCGGGGGAGAGGTTTGCATTTATAATTTTCTGTGTAGAGAATAAAAATGGTCTAGAACAGGGGTTCCCAACATTTTAGCAACTGCGTAACCCTTGAAATTTTTAGAAATTTTGGTGTACCAACAGTCCTATAGGCTATTTTTTTAGAAATATATTTACTGTCAGAAAAGTGCCCAATGGCATGTTTTATTTTAATTAAATTACTGAAAAACCTTCATATTTAATTATTAATGCACTTGTATTTCAGTTTTTTAACCCTTTGTCACGACAACAATAAATATGTGTAATTACCCTACTTTTCACATTTTGCAAAACTGAGGAAAAAGTAGACTTATGAGATCGGACAAATGTGTGTTTGTCTTTCTGCCTGTCCTTCTGTCTGTCTGGCTGTGTGTGTGCCCCCCCCCCCCCCCCATAACAACTCCTAAACGGCTGCAGCAATCGAAACAAAATTTGGAAGGAGTAAATCTATACCTGAATATCTCACGGCCATATTTGAAAATAATGTCAGTGCTACCAACTGCTGAAAAATCGCAATTGAAATTTGAGCTCCATGTTGAATATCTTGGAAGGTATGAATGGGAGCTATTTCAAAATTGGCACACGTATAGATAATAATATTGCTGTTTAATTTCCAGGAGGCCATACATGGCAGTGTTGCCAAAATGATTAAGCCTGCTGATAGGTCCAAATTTTAAATGCATATAACTTCTACACTATCAATTGGATTTCAAGTAAATTTCGTATGTGCTATATGTACATAAACAGATATGACTGAGCGTATTCTTAAGGGCCACCAGGGCTGCCAACTGTTAATAAATGCTCTCATTTTTAGCCTAATTTCAATTTTGAAAAAATAGGCTTATGAGATCACCTTTTGTCCGTGTGTGTGTGCGTGTGTGTGTGTGTGTGTGTGTGTGAGGTGTGTGTGTGTCCCCCCCTAATAAAATCCAAACAGCTGGAGCGATTTCAATGAAACTCGGTAAGTTCATAGCACTATTCCGGGCGACCCCGACCGTGCCCTTCAAATTTTGTTAAGTCTCACTAATCCAACATGGCGGCTGTGCGAAATATTTCACCACCATTCAATATCTCCGAAACTATTCCCGATATCACCCTGGAATTTCTTACGGTGATAAAGGGAACTACTAGAAGTACACCTATGTAACTTTTGAAAAACTGGTAACTACAAAACTAACATGGCGGCCACGCGAATTTGCGACTTTCAAATAGACGTTTCTCGCGATTTAACCAACCAAACGCAATAAAACTTTGTAACTTACAGTATATGTTTATACACATTGTAAAGCACCGACATCTAACTTGGTTCAAGTTTTTACATAACCACAAGATGGCGGATGTGCGAAATATTTCACCGGCGTCCTATATCTCTGAAACTATTAGCGGTATCACCCTGAAATTTTGTACGGAGATAAAGGGTACTACTCGAAGTTCATCTATAAGACTTTCAAAAACCGGTTAACTACAAAACGAACATGGCGGTCAAGTGAATTTGAAAATTTTAAATAGACCTTTCTCGCGATTTAATGTTCCAAACGCAATGAATTCTGGTACAGGAAATGTTTATAAATATTGTAATGCACGGGCATCTAATTTAGTTCAATTGTTTACATAACCTCAGAATGGCGGCTGTGCGAATTTCGAAAAATATTTTTTTATTTGTTTTGTCGTAATCATGCGATCGAAGTGAAAGTTTGAATAATAAACCTACGCAATAATTTTCCTTTAATGGTGCATGACTCTATGGCCTATACATTTAACAATCTAACATGGCGACCATCCGAAATATTTATACGGCTCTGAATATCTACGAATCTATTATAGCAATCAAACTGAATGTTCATAGGGGCTATGATCTTAAGTTGGCCTATAGTACTTTAAATAACCTGGTAATCACAAATCCAACATGGCGGCGACGCGAAATATAAATATTCACATGAACGTTTCTCGCAATTTAACCATCCGAGTGCAGTGAAACTTGGTACAGTAAATCCTTATACGAATGTTAATACACTGGCATCTAATTTATTTCAATTGTTTCCATAACCACAAGATGGTAGCTGTGCGAAATTTTAAAATCTCGTTTTTACTTCTTGTGTCCTAATCAAGCGATTGAAGTTTGAATGCTACACGTACACAATCATCTTCATGTAACAGTACATAACTTTAGGACCTACATATATAAAATCCAACTTGGCGACCATCAGAAATATTTAGTCGGTTCGCAATATCTACGAATCTATTACAGCAATCAAACTGAAATTTTGTATGTTGATAGTGGCAGTTAACATAAGTAGGATATATGAAAATAGGCTGTATAGTTCTTCACGGAACTACTTGTTTAAAATCCAAATACCCATATATCAGAAAGTATGCAAGCCGACAGCTTTAAACTATGCACACGTATAGTATCTGACATTCTATATTAACTTGGAGTAACTTATATACGTCAGTGCTACCAACATGATTCTAAGCCTGCTGAGAGGTCCAACTTTAAATACTGTACATGTAACTTCTATGCTATCATTTGGATTTTAACAAAATTTCGTGTGTGCTATGTGTACCATGACATAGGCCTATATGACTATGCCGATTCTTAAGAGTAACCAGGGCTGCCAACTGTTAATAAATACTGTCTCTATTTTTGTTACCCTAATATCAATATATCAGAAAGTATGCAAGCCAATAGCTCTAAACTTTGCACACGTATAGTACCTGGCATTCTAGATTAATTTGGAGTAAGTAATATAGGCCTACGCCAGTGCTGCCAACATGATTCTAAGCCTGCTGATAGGTCTAATTTTAAAATGCATGTAACTTATATACTAACTAATGGATCTCATTCAAAATTGACACGACAATAGATCATATTATTTCAGATTATTTCTGACCAATACATGTATGTCATAGTTGCCAACATGATTTTACGCGCGCTGTTAGATCCAATGTTTAACTGCATCTAATGCCCATGCTATCCATTGGACTTCAACCAAATTTTGTATTCTGTACCTTAAGAGATGGAACTAAGAATATATTCAGTCACCAGGGCTACCAACTGTAGTTCTCTGTTAGGCTACATATTGCCAGGTATAGACTACAGTATTTCGAACTAATTAGAAATCTCGATATTACCAACTTAATTTCGTAATTATTCTAAATAGATCCATATAGATTAATCATTGGCATGATCTTAAATTTGAAGAAAAGTAGGCTCTTTAGTTCGTCACGGAACTTCGTGTTTTTTCTTCAAATTTGTTGTTGCTAATTTTTATGTAAAATTGCTCTTGAATCAAACTTAACTAGCGGACCTGTGCGAGAACTCTCACATAATTGGTTGTGTGCGCCCCAAGTGTACAGACTACCCTCCCGGCCCTAGTGCAATGCGGGCTGTACGCGACACAGTTCTGACAAGGGCTATCGTCTTGTTTATTTGTTTAAAATCACTTTATAAACAAATAAATATATTTCCGTTGACTTTTAAAGAAATGCAAGAGTTTTCCTGTAGGCCTACTGTTTAGACGAATTGGAAGATTTTGGTACAAACCACACCTTCTAAATCCCTCTGGTGTTGGAGCTTGAATTTTGTGAAACATACACCTTAGCGTATTGTATAAACAAACTTAATAGGTTACCTACAGTACACCGCGGTTCTGTTCCATGTTAAATATGATGAATAGGGGGCGGATTTCTATGACCTAAAAATGTATGAAATATGTATGCATTTAGGCCTATGATCTAAAACATAAAAATATGACCTATAAAATTCAAAATATGACTTAAGCCTCACACAATTTACAGAATAATATCACTCCATCCGTACTGAATATGTATTCACCGAACTCGCGAACAAAACTTCGTAACTTCCCACAAATTGAGTCTTTCGTTTTAGGCATATTGAAAAGAACCGAATGACTAAAGCTCCCTAATGAGTGACCAAGGTCATTCAGTGTGTTGAAGGTGGAAGAGGGAAGGGCGAAGGAGAGAGATAAGAACGATGACAAATAACTGCGGAATTACCTCTGCTTCGGTGTAAACAATAGCCCGGTTTCCTGGAATTGACCCAGCTGGCAAACAATAGCTCTTACCTGTTAGAAACATTCCATACACTACTTTAGAATGGTTCTTCAGTAGTATATTCCAGTCGATCCTGAACAATAATTTCTAGAGCTTATTCCGATTTTTATAAAACGAAATTTAAATGAAAATTACCAAAATATGGCGTTTAATTTTGATTATCATGCTTGGAAACGTGTTGAAAATACAAGGCTATAAGATATAATGTTAAGGGGAAAAATATGACTTGACATAGAAATCCGCCCCCTAATGATGAATATACCTCGGTGCTGTGATGTAGCACGATTACATAACTCCCAGCCTCTCATATCTCAATTGAACTAGCGGCGGGGGTCACGTCATCTTTCGCTTCGAAATGACGAATGATTGCTTCTCTCTGGGTAGCGTCTGTAAATTTGAACTGATAGCTGCGAGAGAAATGGGAGGGATCAATGGACCGTGATGTGTACAAAGAGGAGATGGGCTAACTGGTGTGAGCGGAAAAGGAAATAAAAGAGTATTGCTGGGTTTGCTGGAAATTCTATCTTTTGTTGAAATGTCACGTTCAGACTCTTGAGATATTCTGGAATGTTTCCAATCATTTATAACACAGAATGCAAGAGGAAATACATTTCTCATAGGAATTATTCACCTATGGGGACGGCTGTATGCATTAGGCCACGGTATCTTTGTGCAGTCCGCGTCACCTTGAAAATGTTACTAAATATAGTCTAATAAGATTTTGCAGTTGAGATGAATAGGTTCAGCACCATTTAAAATGTAGCCTAACTTTAAAAAAATTGCAGCTTGGACTGATCGTCGTTTGTCTAGTGTAACGTCATTTATGGGCACCAATTTTCACATCCTTAGCCGAATGACAGCGCATAACGTATTAGTATGCAGTCATCGTCATCAGGTGGCAGGTTTCCTCTTGGTCGGTCTCTCCACCGTATCCGGTCTTCAGCAGCACATTTCATCAGCTCATAAGATTTATCTATTGGAATACAGCGTTTGAAACCTTCTTCTTCCTCTTCGGATTTTCTCTTGGACTGTCCCTTCTAATGCACTATTCACCAAACCATCTCCTCTTATGCAGTGACCAATTCAAACGCGGATCTAGAGTTTGGCCAAGTGGGGGGGGGGGGGGGTCAGAGAATCGAAATTGTTAAGAAAAATGGTATCACTAAAAACGCAATCACGTACAAAACCAAACCATTTTTTTTTTTTTTTTTTTTGCAAGCTACATGGATAGAAATTTGATGCGTTTAGCACACCAAAAATATTCGTACAAATTGCAATGGCGTGTTTTGCGACTTTTACATCGAGCTTCAAGAAAAGTATCAAGGTACATTACAGTTTCGGCAAATCGAGTAGGTACCGACAAAGGGAGAAAGTCACAGCTTAAATTGCCAACCAAGCTTGCAGTTTGGACGTCGGCAAAATTTTTTGGTGCGAAAAAAATCCCCTAATTCCTACTCGTGCATTGCTGCACATTCATCGTGACATCACTATAGACATCGATTCGGTAATCATAAGGTTTGCTAAACAAAATAGACGAGTTGATTTTCTAATATAAATAATCGTTTTTATATAACAGGTATGAAGTTGTAAATATGTACATTTGTAGCAGAACATAGCCTAATAATTGCAATAAAGATATTTTCAGTACTGAATAAAATGAAAAATACTTTTTTTCAGTTAAAATTCGTTATGTTTTATTTGTCTGGTTATTGTGTTTTGAGTTTGCAAAAAAAAAAAAGGTCTCCCTTTGGGGGGGGGGGGGTCATGTCCCCCGTGGACCCCCTCCCCCTTGAATCCGCGCCTGGTCCAATTCAATTCATTTCTCTTTTTCTTGTCTTCTTTAGTAGTCTATCATTCTTTCTTCTCCTAATCTTTTTAATATTTCATAATTTCTCACTTTGTCCTTCCAACTTGCTCTCTCCATTCTTCTCCACAGCCACATTTCGAAAGCCTCTATTCTCCTCTCGTCTTCTTTCCTAAGCGTAGAATTTTCACTCCAAACAAAACATTTCACTAATCTCTTCCTTAGGCTTACTTTCATTGCTCCACATCGAAAGAAAAATATTAGTGTTCCGTATCGTTTGCAGGAAATGCTTGCAGTGCAGTGCAGTTAGGCTACCTTCCTGATAAATACGCTAGTTGGGCTGCATATAGCAATATTGTTAGGGGCAGCTGATTCATCTGGTGTAACTTATATTGACATCATTTCTCTGATAATGTGTTATTGTGGTGTCTGTAGTAGTGTCTGAATTTTTAATTCAGATGGAGATTGGGAAGGCCGTAGGCTACATTGGAGATTTGGGCTCTCTGTTTTCTTAATTTTCCATCTAGCCTTTACCCGTCCCAGATAAAACCGCTGTGCAAATCTCTAGCTCTCTCCAAAAATGAACGTTTGTCTGTTTTTACTGAATTTCCATGGAATTTTGTGTTCTTTACTCGTTTCAATCAGTTTTATAACGAATACGTGCAAACCGTTTTGTGTCTGTCTGTCTGTCTGTACGCTTAGCCTTTAGCCTAACTCGAGAACGCCTGGGTGGATCAACGTAAAATTCGGAAGGCCTATACATATCCATCACAGGCCAGGCGCCAATCATTTATATAACTCTTCACCTTACCTCTCATAAAAAGGGGGGGGGGGGGGGCTCAAAATAGGTGAAATATCCAAGTTGTCATAGGGCCCACGACGCCTGTGTAAGTTAAGTCCTCTGTGGCTGGCCCGTCTTCTGATCTAATTTATAAACAGGTAGGCTAATAATGTAACTACATTAAGAATGAGTGGTTATGTGAGAGTTTGTTTTCCGATAAGTACGAAAAGCTATCCAAAGAAAGAGAACTTCTGGTTGTAAAATATAGAAGGACTAGCAGACCCGTGCGAGAAATCTCGCATGTTCATAAACCACACTTTCCCCAATAGGTTTATAATGAGAGACTTAGGGAGAAAGGTTGTTATGTTTTTATTTCAACCAAATGATTATAGAACACTATTTACATTTCAGTCAGAATTTCAAATTCTACGTTCCCTAACTTAAGAAGACAATCACTGAAAATTGGATCATCATAACACTCGCCGGTTATTCGATATTTGTGAAATAATGCGATTTGAGTAGGCCTACTCATTCCTATGATTTACTGTTTCTAAAATCCATGCAAAATGACAAAGGAAAGACCTCAGAATGTTAAAATGACATGAAACAGGCGTCACAGCGGCCAAAATGTGAAGTGGACAGCAATTATGGAGCGTATTTTCCTACAGCAAGAGTATCTGAAAATCACACACTTCGTACATTTTTTCAAAGTATTTTTTAAAGAAATTATAGATATTTATCAAATTAGAGTGCAATTCGTCACTGGTAATGCATATTCTCTTTCATTTGAATGGTCACTTGTCACGATCGGTCGCTTGTGAGCGCCGCAGGAGGGATACATACTACTGAAATAAGAGTGGGAAGAGAAGGCCTAGTGGTCCACCTCAGGGATCCGCCTCTTCAGTGTGAACTGAACCACAGCGAGCGAGCCCTCGACAAGAACAACACCGCTAGTTTTTGTTCTTCTCTGGTACAAACTCCTCCCGTGGCATGGCCACCCTAACCAATAGCGTGAGCGTGCCTGCGCCTCAGCGCCATTGGTAGGGGACCTTCACAAGGGGAGGTAGCCTACGCTGCAAAACTTTCCGGTTTATCGAAATTTATTAACCTTTCTTCAGACCGAAGGGAGATTTTATTTTACCTGTATTACTATTTTCCCTGTTTAACGCAAAATATAATATACGGCGTAATGACCTGGTATGCTAAAAGCTTTTTATGTAGAAAGCACGAACATAGTGATTTGTTCTTTGTCGTTTTTACGTTTTGGTGGAATGTGAGTATACGCTGCCGAAGTCAACGTCACTTCTGCTCCGTTGCTAAGCAACTGGAGCAGTACAACATGGCTCCCTTGTAGCTTGCTTCAGTCTTTGAGCCGTCATTATTTCCTATTTGTATCGTATAAAACTGTACATGGATGGATGTCCAGAGGAAAGAAAGCATAGAAATGTATATTTTCCACAGTAATTATAACATAGTTGTCCAGTAGAGTTGTAAAATATTGCGTACGATATGCACATTAAGTCTTAGAACATGAGTGGTAGAGATGTGGCCAACGATATTTACCTTAAATTAAGTGAAAACATGAAAATATAACATTTCTGGATATTGTGAATCACGTCCCGTATGAATGACCAATACTATGGAAAATAAAGTACCGTAGGCCCTACCAGTAAATGACAAATAAAATGAACTTAAGGTCTATCAATGCACAAGGGAACAGTTTAAAATATTTGGATGAGAGTTTAGGCCAAATCTCATCAACAGCTATAGAAGAAACAAAGACTGCATTTCAATACAATTTGTGTGTGTTTACCACAATGCCGCGTTTGTCTGAAAACGAATCAAATTAACAAATCCTAACCTGCGTCTCACTAACAGGTTAGAGAAGTCTACAATTAGGGCCTATCGTCCTACCTCATTCTAAATAATGGGGCACTTTTCGCTCTAAATATAATCACAACAATCAAAACAAGACTTTCCACTCCATCACTTCAGAAATAAGCAGTATTCATTGGCTTGAATAATGTCACTATACGGAACTATGACTTTGTTGCAGGGTGTAGGACTAGGCTACTGGTAGGCCTACATGATAATTGTTTTCTGAGTGTGAAAAAATAAAATATTTAGGCAGAAATTTTCAGTCTGGGATAGGCCTAATTGTTATTTGGAAACACAATTCACTGCTTAAATAAATTAAGTGAAAAATCACCACTCAGAAAAGTTGTAGGATAAAATGTATTGGGGTTAGTGAATCAGCTGTAAGGTTATGTAGGTTGTCGTTTATAATACTTATAGTACAAACCATATTTAATTACAACTACACTCCCCACATGAACCAAAAACCTCTTTATGTGACATAGGATATCCTAAATATCACTCTATATTGGATAGGCCTATACTCAATCCACCAAATGATAAATATTTATAATTTGCAGTACCCGCCATGCAATTCTTGCCTCAAGAGTGAGGTCAACTTAATTCATACTATCTCGCAAAATTCTCGTACTTTATCCATAAAATTTCACTTCTATTTTGTAGCTCCAACACTGTAGATGATCTTCACGGCAGGCGTTTGCCTTATTTCACGCGTATTACACATTTTTATCCACAAAATTCAAGACGCTGCGCAGAGTTAATGCAGCTTCCTATGTATAAAAAACCTAGCAACCAGTTGTTTGGGGCCAATGTGGCTGCGCCCATGTGGTTGCTAGGCGCGTCACTTCGGCAGCGTATAAAGATGCCTTGAGAGTGCTGCAACTGACTGCGCTGAAACATAGCTTACTGTTGCTTCATTTGAAGGCACCATTCGTCTGAAAATACTGTATAATCCATACGTTATAAGTTAGTCGGTCTTCCTATAGACTACAGTATATAACTCCTTGTAGCTTTTTCCATTTGTTTGACCTTCTTTGCCGTGACCGTTTCTATGACATTTAAAAATAATCCATTAAAACATTTTCAGTCTTATTCGCATCTGGAGAATTTGGTGGCCAGTCCAAAGCCATGAATAAAAATGATACTTAGCCTATTGGTTTGATTTACCAGTGTTGATAAACAAACAAAATAACTAAAATGACCAAGACATATTCAGTAGCCTAAGTTAAGTTACGTTTAGAAAACTCATTAAGTTACATTCAATAGATAGTTGAACGAAAAGAGGGTAGGCTACTTCATTCCCAGGACAGAATTTTAACTTATTTTGAGTGAAAAAACAAGATGTTCAGTAAAGAACATATAGCCTACTTTCTCCTAAATGCATGGGTATTGTTATAACTCTTTGTCCTTTTCAAGGAGTATGATTGAATGTTGGTTGTAGTAGCTTGTTGAAATACAACGTGCTATAGGGATATTAAACATGAATATGAGGTGCCCTTTGCTAGTGCTACCTCTGTACCAAATTTCGTTCAATTCGGTTTCACCGTGTTTGAATTGATAGGGGGAATCGATTTGCACACATACTTGGCCACCGTCTGCAAACTATTGGGTTGATGTTCTTGCAGTTTGGTCAGAATATGTTTCCCACATAAAGATATGGTGTTGCAAAATTTGGTAGAGACTAGATTATTAGGTTGGTCGTAATTACATTTTAGCTTTTAACATTTGGGTGGCCGCGATTACGTTTCCGTCAAGATGGCGGTGATATAAAACATGACACTGAGGTGCCCTTTGCTAGTGCTACCTCTGTACCAAATTTCGTTCGTTCGGTTCCACCGTGTTCGAATTAATAGGGGGAATCAATTTTGACATAAAGATGGCCGCCATCCGCAAACTATTAAGCTAATGACCTATTACATTGGTCAAAGGATGCTCCCTCCATAAAGGTATGTTGTTGCAAAGTTTGGTAGAGATCGGATGGTTATGTTAGTCGTAATTTGATTTAAGCTTTAAACATTTGTGTGGCCGCCATTACGTTTCTGTCAATATGGCGGCGATAATAATCATGACACTGAGATGCCCATTGCTAGTGCTATCTCTGTACCAAATTTCGTTCCATTCGGTTTCACCGTGTTTTAATTAATAGGGGGAACCCATGCTGACACAAAGATGGCCGCCATCCGCAAACTATTAGGCGAATGACCTATTAGATTGGTCAAAGGATGCTCCCTCCATAAAGGTATGTAGTTGAAAAATTTGGTAGAGATCGGATGATTAGGTTAATCGTTATTTGATTTAAGCTTTGAACATTCGTGTGGCCGCCATTACGTTTCAGTCAAGATGGCGGCGATATAAAACATGACACTGAGGTGCCCTTTGCTAGTGCTACCTCTGTACCAAATTTCGTTTCATTCGGTTCCACCGTGTTCGAATTAATAGGGGGAATCAATTTTGACATAAAGATGGCCGCCATCCGCAAACTATTAGGCGAATGTCCTATTAGATTGGTAAAAGGATGCTCCCTCCATAAAGGTATGTAGTTGCAAAATTTGCTAGAGATCGGATGATTAGGTTAATCGTAATTTGATTTAAGCTTTGAACATTCGTGTGGCCGCCATTACGTTTCAGTCAAGATGGCGGCGATATAAAACATGACACTGAGGTGCCCTTTGCTAGTGCTACCTCTGTACCAAATTTCGTTCCATTCGGTTCCACCGTGTTCGAATTAATAGGGGGAATCAATTTTGACATAAAGATGGCCGCCATCCGCAAACTATTAGGCTAATAACCTATTAGATTGGTCAAAGGATGCTCCCACCATAAAGGTATGTTGTTGCAAAGTTTGGTAGAGATCGGATGGTTATGTTAGTCGTAATTTAACATAAGCTTTGAACATTTGTGTGGCCGCCATTACGTTTTTGTCAATATGGCGGCGATATAAAACATGGCACTGAGATGCCCTTTGCTAGTGCTACCTCTGTACCAAATTTCGTTCCATTCGGTTGCACCGTGCTTGAATTAATAAGGGGAATTGATTTTTACACAAAGATGGCCGCCATCCGCAAACTATTAGTCTAATGACCTATTCATTCGGTCAAAGGATGCTTCCTCTACAAGGGTATGTTGTTGCAAAATTTGGTAGAGATCGGATGATTAGGTTAATCGTAATTTGATTTAAGCTTTGAACATTTGCGTGGCCGCCATTACGTTTCCGTCAAGATGGCGGCGATATAAAACATGACACTGAGGTGCCTTTTGTTAGTACTACCTCTGTACCAAATGTCGTTCCATTCGGTTGCACCGTGTTCGAATTAATAGGGGGAATCGATTTTCACACAAAGATGGCCGCCATCCGCAAACTATTACGCTGATGACCTATTAGTTTGGTCAAAGGATGCTCCCCCCATAAAGGTATGTTGTTGCAAAATTTGGTAGAGATCGGATGATTAGGTTAGTCGTAATTTCATTTAAGCTTTGAACATTTGTGTGGCCGCCATTACGTTTCAGTCAAGATGGCGGCGATATAAAACATGACACTGAGGTGCCTTTTGTTAGTACTACCTCTGTACCAAATTTCGTTCTATTCGGTTTCACCGTGTTAGAATTAATAGGGGGAATTCATTTTCACATAAAGATGGCCGCCATCCGCAAACAATTAAGCTGATGACCTTTTGGTTTGGTCAAAGGATGCTCCCCCCATTAAGGTATGTTGTTGCAAAATCTGGTAGAGATCGGATGATTAGGTTAGTCGTAATTTGATTTAAGCTTTGAACATTCGTGTGGCTGCCATTACGTTTCAGTCTAGATGGCGGCGATATAAAACATGACACTGAGGTGTCCTTTGCTAGTGCTACCTTTGTACCAAATTTCGTTCAATTCGCATTCACCGTGTTCGAATTGATAGGGGGGGACAGACATTCAGAGTACACACTCACACACACACAGACACACACACACACACAGACTCACACACACACATACACACACACAGACTCACACACACACATACACACACACAGACAGACACACTTTTTTCGCCCTGTGTTGATCTCATAAGTCTACTTTCATTTTTTGCAAAAATCGAAAGTAGGCTAATAACTTAAATGACCTCTTCGCCGATACTAAATTCAATATTCTCAATGATTGTGGACTGTTAGTAAGTCATCATCACCATCATCATTTGGGTTTGGAAGTTTAAGACATAAAGAAGTTCAAAATATGCAAGCAAATATGCCCTAAAAACTAGCTAAATATGACCTAAAACTATAAAATATGACATGAATTTTTGGGATATCACTAACATACAGTAAACGTCTTAAGTGCCAAAACGTGATCAGCGATACTAAATACACCTGACACATTTAATCATACAAACTGACAGAGAGCCACAGTACATTAAAATTATCAACATTCATTCAGTTGAGATGCAGTTCTTGCTCGGTTTTCCTAAAAGACATAACATGGCATTTCCTTGTTTGCTAATTGCTTCTGAGCTAAATATATCTACTCGAGTGACATCCTATTGAAAGACGGAAGCACACTATCATCATGTTCCGTGACCTCAGGCGTTCTGTGTCGCAATCTAACTTGTCCAGCAAGATGTGCTAAAAGACGTCCGTAGAGGAGCGCCTTCTTGGAATCAAGTCTTCTAAACCTGCTATCTGCCTGTTCTGGGAAAAGAAAGAAAAATATATTTACTACACTATTCGGAAATCCTGTGTTTGAAACTCAACGCAGATGACACGTAGGCTACCTTGTTAACGACGCCTAAATTTAAACAAAAATGCTGAAATTATAACCAAATATGACCAAAACAATAAAAATGGCTGAAATATGCATTTATAGGCAACATCAAATTGCTTTAAACGTGGTCCGGGACCCGTATTTCAAACGTATTTTTCAGATTTCGGGTAAAATGAGCTCAGGAAAAAAATATGACTTTTCATTTCATCAGAACCTTAATCATCATCATTGTTATTTTTGGTTTATTTACGGGTTTCGTGATACATGTACATGGGTGTGTGAATGGTAGCCTACCTGTCTCATAACCTGTGTGAGTGTGATGGCTGTAGTAGTGTATGTATTTGTAACTGGGGACTAGGATTTGAGTAGGAGGCAGCCGCGGCCTTAAGTTAGGAACCATCTTGGCATTTGCCTGGAGTAGAAGTGGGGAATCAACGGAAAACTAGGCTACTCCTAGGATGGCTGAGGGTCGAATCGAACCTGCCTTTTCTTAGTTCTGTCTCACTAGACTGACTGTGCCCAGTTCCAAATCAGAATTAAATTCCTTGCCAGAGCCGGGAGTCGAAACTGGACCTCCGCTGTTAAAGTCAGGAATGCTAGCCACTACGCCACGAGACGGACAGGGGACATCATTGCAGAGCGCAGGACGTATCTTTCCTAAAATATCCAGGCCTTGCCTACCTTCTCTACTCTGCGGATCCGTGGCTGGTGTGTGGCTCTGACATTTCTCATGAGGGAGGGAGACAGCGTTGCCGGTTCTGCACCGCGTAACAAGGTGGACTACATAAAATATTTCACATGTTTTTAAATGAATTCTGACAAACCGCTGACCATATACACACAGTTAACCAGTATTTTTTTCGAGATTTGAAGGTATGGTTGGGCGGTAACGCCTCGTCAAAAAGGGAAAAAAAAACTTCAGGAGGCTGTCCAGACGTACGCACCTCAGTGGCGGCAGATTATTTTGCCGAGGGCATTGGGAAGCTGGTGTAACGATACGACAAATGTTTCAATCGCTTTGGCGATTATGTTGAGACATACGAATAAAGCAAGCAAAACATTTAGTAGTAAAATCAGTTTGGTATGTCAATCTGTTATTTTTATACAGTCCATCGGAACTTGAAAAAAAATCAGCCCTCGTATGTACTATGCGCGCACTTTCAATAGTACAGCAGTGGGACGTGGCGCGCCACAAGCTCGGCCAAGGCCACCGCACCAGCGAATAACAAAACTGCCGCTTGCCGTTCTTACTTTATATGAAAGACCCTGTACATAACACTGAAGTTGGCGTACGTTCAACAGGCACAGCTCTATGCACCCCTTGCGAGCAGCCCTGTGTTTACTTCCACGGGTGATACCGAGCTCCGCTAATGAGTTCTCCCCATGGGGAAAATCCTAACAGGGGAAGTTGCCTGAGGCGTGTTTCACTGCCCCCCACTACAAACTGGACGTAAAGGTAAATATATTTCGGAATGTGTCAACCTGCCCTGATCTTTACGGTGTTCGCCACTATCTACTCTTGTTATCTCAAAGACGTATTCGATACTACTCATTAGCAACGTTTGGTATTATTCCAGATTCCTGGTTTTATTTAGCCTTTCACTTGATAAAGATAAGGTTCGGTTATTTTCTTTGTGTTTCACAGCTACTATTCATTTTATTATTATTTCACTATTAATTTTTATGTTGTGGCTTCGTCAACATGCAAGTTATAGCTTTAAAACGATATCTTGGGAACCAAAATGCTTATATGAATTCTGCTACAAAATAAGGTGCATTCGTAAATGAATTCCTTGTTGGAACACCTCCACTTTTGGCCCCGTTGTGACAACTCAAACTTACAGCATTATAGTTTCTTATAACTCTCAATCGTGCACTTCTATGACTGTATATGGATAACATGTTAGCTGCACTGATAATATCTACGGAAACTCCAGGGGGTCCAGGTGTACATAGCTGTCAGTCAACTCATGGCTTAACCAACATTTCAGGAGAGGTTGCCTACAGTAGTCCCACTCTCTTCCCAAACCCATTAGCGTGAGCTGACAGGACTGTTTGGGTTTAACCTAATTAGCGGAGTTCGACCATCCCGACTTCCACTATCTCAACTCGGCGAACAGACTTTAGAGTTGACCTTTAATCATCATGATGTATTGGAAGATCTTTTTGGTCAATCGGTTTTCGTCCATTCTTACCAGGTGGCCATAGAATGTCAGCCTTCTTTTCCGCATTGTGTCTGTGATCTTTCCAACATACCTGTACTGTATAGGCCTACAGTAGACTATGTGTAACGTAATTTTGCAAGCTAATTCTCCCCTTCTTAGTCAGCTGAATTCGAATCCAGTCCATCAGATAAACCAATGCGCCATCTGGGCCCAAATACAAAAGAGAAGAGGTAAGCCGTTGCAGTTGCTATTGAATATGTATCATCCTGGCTGTTCCCGGGGCAAACTATAAATTGTCCAAGTTCAGACCATGTAAGATGAATCTCCTTGCGAGTTTAAGCTGGGTTAATGCGTCGACAGGAGCTTAGTGGTCCCTGCTAGATCTTTAGGGAAGTTCGAACCTGGGCCATTTGGCTGCAGTCCAAGCGGAACAAGGAAGGCGGTCTCTATCAGATCCAACCACGCTCAGCTTGGGCTACGAGCTTGCCTGTCACCGGACAGGAATTGACTGCACATGTTCCCGACTGGCCTGTAAATTACGACGGCTATCGAATCCAGGACCTAGTTAATGAAATGGAATATATTTGTTACCACAGTGGAAGCTAGCAGATAGTTTCTTACCTCTCCAGAACAATTTAGAAAATTTCACATCAGATTACTTTTCTTGGATTGGACGAATATTGCCTGAGACATTTTCTCACCAGTGCTCTCGTTATTGATCTGTTAGTATCGTGCTTCTTTAACGAAGCTATTTTTTAATATTTTATTTGATTTTAATTTTTATAATTTTAATTATAACTACGGCGGGAAAAGCGGGCTTACAGATTTCGTTGGTAAAAACAGAGATTATGACAAGTGATCAGAAATACACTAAGAAAATGATAAAAACAAATTATGGAAGCATCAGAGTCACTGACCGATTTAAATATCTTGGAGAAATAATTAGTAGCAATGGGACGGATAAATTGGCAATTGAGAACAAAAAAGGGAAATTGGAAAGATTAAATGTTTGTACAAAAAATATATACAATAAAAAGAACCTGTCTATCAATGCAAAATTACGACATTTTAATACAGTTGTTAGACCAGTCATCTTGTACGGCATGGAAACTACAAATATAACCGGAATGGAGAATTTGCTCAAGATAGAAAGAAGAATTTTAAGAAGGATTTATGGTCCTAGGAAAACACAGGACGGTTATAGACTGATATCCAATGCAGAAATTTATAGTAAAATCGACATCCTTGAAGTGATGATCAGAAAACGGCGACTTCAGTTCTACGGACATATAATATAATAACAATAGTAATATCGTTTGGCCTCGGTACCGGGTGCAAGCTTTGTAATTTGACACCCAGAGGGTAGCTTGCATGTGGAATTTCGTTGTTCCTTGAATCACTATGAAAGTCAAGGAGGTTAGATAATATATATCTAAGCTCCTTGAACATTATAGCGCTTTCTAGTAGAGAAATGAGGAACTTTGTGTTGGCGGAAACTCCCGAGATTACTTTTGCCATTATGAACTCGGGCTACTGAATTCAAATGGGTTCTTTGTCATGCCAACATCGTATGACATGCGTATCGTATTTTTGCCGCCTTTCAAAAATCACTTACCACGGCCAGGGGCGAACCTGCAATCTTGGGGTTAGCAGACCGACACGCTATCCACTCACCCACCGTGGCAAGCTTACGGACATATGGTCCACGTGGATTGCTCAAGGTTAAACAAACAAATTTTTGATAAAATCTGGAACTATAAAGGGCAAGGAGGCTACGTAAAGCAAATGAAAGAACAACTTCAAAAATTCAAAATTACTGAAGAAGATAGTCTAAATCGAATAGAGTACAGAAAGAAAATTTTTGGCCTCAAAATTCTTGTCGGGGAGAAGAAGAATCTCAACAGAGGAGAATGGACTGCTGAAAGAAGAGCTGCGCAGTCGACCAGGACGAAAGACTTCTGGAAGAGAAGGAAGGAAACTAGACCTATAAAGAAGTGATATTTGCGTGGTCCTTGTTGGCCTGTCCGCGGTGTAAATATATAACTACATTAATTCATGTTAATCTAATTTTAATTTTATTAATTTAATTTTATTGAGAATTTATTTCTGTTTTATAATTCTAACTAGCAACCCGCCCAGGCTTCGCCCGGAAACTGAAGCATCATGTTTATAATTTATGGAAGAATCATAATTAATAACAGAATTCCCTTTATTGATCTACAAACCATGAACATTTCTTCCCTGTGTCATAGGAACTTTGGGGATGACTCTCTTTGTCTTTGTGAATTCTTTCTTTTTCTCTCTTGTGACAATCGAGAAATTATTTGTTGCCCAGATTCATTGTTACGCGATGAGCGTATTCTTTTCGATTCAATGAACTACGACCTATAGACTATCACTTTTCCGTCTCTTGCATGACGGGTTAAAATCACTGACTGGACTATTAATTATATTATCATGGAGATAGCATGTGAAACGAATTCTTGTCAGACGTAATTCAAGAATGGCGAGGTGCATGAATCACAAATCCCCCTTCCGTCCATTCTAAACTTGACTGTGTATTCTGCGGGACGAAAAGTTCACAGACGTTGTAAAGGAAAGCCAAGTTGCACTTCCAGAGAAGCTCGAAACACATCCACTCATCTCTGAAGTCTTAACTCGACACGACTCTACAGTGTTGGGGGGGGGGGGGGGTTGTTAGGCTCGCTTAGTAGCGAGCTAGCTTGTAAACTGTCGAGAAGCTAGTAATTGAATGGAGCATTTGCCTGGAGTTGAAAATGGGAAACAACGGAAAACCATTTCAAGGACGGCCGACGGTGGGGCTCGAACCTACGTCTACCGAGTCTGCAGATAGCTTGGCCCAATTGCCTAACGCTGTGCTTTAGCGAGCGTTGCTACTGTTACCGGTGGTAATAAAATAATAGTAGACTAATAATAATAATAATAATGTGCCGCCTCCGTAGCGTAGCGGTCAGCATGATTAGCTGCCGCTCCGGAGGTCCTGGGTTCGATTCTCGGCTCTGCAACGAAATTTGAAAAGTGGTATGAGGACTAGAACGGGGTCTACTCGGCCTCGGATGGCCCACATGAGTAGAGGGGGTTCGATTCCCATCTCAGCCATCCTCAAAGTGGTTTTTCGTGGTTTCCCACTTCGTCTTCGGGAAAATGCCGGGATGGTACCTCCTGTAAAGCCACGGCCGCCTTCCTCCCGCTTCCTTGTCTATCCATCCCAATCTTCCCCTCCCTTCCCATCACTCATGAGGCCCCTGTTCGCTTTGCAGGTGAGGCCGCCTGGGCGAAGTGCTGATCACACCTCCGCAGTAGTTCCCACTCCGACCAGATGCTCCCAGCTCTATGACACTGCCCGTAGAGGCGGTAGTGGTGAGTTCCCTCGCTGAGTCCGTGGGTTCCACCAACCTGTAGGGTAAACGACTAAAAAGAAAATAATAATAATAATAATAATAGACTAATAATAGGCTAATAGTAATAATAATAATATTAATAATTACGACAGCTATCAAATCCAGGACCTAATTAATGAAATGGAATATATAGTACCCTAATTGTAGAGTAATAATAGGCCTAATGTTATTGGTTTTACGTCCCTTTTATCTCCTCTGGCTTTTAGAGACGCCGGGGTGCCGGAATTTTGCCCCGAAGGGGATCTTTAACGTGGCAGTAAATCTACTGACACGGCTACCTCGCATTTGCACACCCTCAAATGCCTGCTGACTGCGCCAGGATACGAACCTGCTACCTTGGGCCCAGCAAGCGAGAACATTATCGTTGAGCCACGCAGCCAGCATTGTAGACTAGTTTGTTTATAAGCTGTCAGTTTCCCACTGCTCAGGAACATTTAGAATAGGCTATCATGACTGGCTGTGTGATGCAGCGGTAACGTTCTCGCCTGCTGCGTCCAAGGTTACAGGATCGAATTTTAACACAAGTCATTTGAGGGTGCGCAAATGCGAGGGAGCCGTGTCAGTAGATTTACTGGCACGTTAAAGATCCCCTTCGGGGCAATGTTATCCAAATCTACTGGCATTACAATAGTATTTTATTTAATTAGATAAAGCATAAATTACGAAAGCAACATAATTAGACTCCGGAGGAAAAGGTCGTTTTCTTAGGCTCTGTAGGCTATGCCTATGTCATGTGCTATATTTTAAATGAATGCTAAGTTATACCGCCAGAATTGCAACCCTTTCCTGTTCCGACATAATGCTTAATGACACAATTTGAATAAGATTAGCTTAAATCAGGGACGGTGCGTCATTAAGGGCCGAATGGGCCCTGCCCACTCGGGGCCGTTAGGCAGCATTGCAAAGAATGTGTTTAATTAATGTCTTTTAAAATTACTTTATATTGCAGATACTCAACTTAAAATAAGTGTTTTACCCTTCTAGAATCTCTAGAGAGATTTCATTATAAATAACTCATTTCTAGCTTAAGATCCTGACAGTCTCGTACGTTGTATCGTCATAGTGAGGGCCGCTTCAGAGAAAGTCCCATGTTAAGTATATGGCTTCATGGGCCGGGTGAGGAAATAGTGGTCATAGCACGGTCTTGAATGCGAATTCCTCAGTGCTATGAAGGGAATTTTCTCTCTCTTCAAGGGCCAGCAGATTGGGCCTATAGCGTTGTTTGAAGCGAAATAGAAGATCTCTCCATTTCACTTCCTGCTTCTGTCTCTGTTAAACAGGACTACGGGAGAAGGGTCCACCCCACCCCACGCCCTTAAACAGGTATTCAGCTATTGCTGACGTTAGTCAAAAATATATTTATACATTTTCAGTTGACTGATGTTCCAAGCACAGCACAAATGTGTTAGTGAGTTCTGTGGATGAAGTTAATTTCTACTGTATAAATGTGTTTTTAAATTTGTGGCACGGTACGTAGTTATTTAAATTATTATGGCCTCATCAACCAAACTGATAGATAAATTTACTTTATCCAAGCACAGGAGAGACTATATTTATAAATTAAGAGCCATGTGTGTACAGTTTTTGAAGCAACAACTATTTATTAAAACTTGTCTCAAGTGTTTTGTTGTGTGGAATTATGATAATGGCAATATTGGCAACAACAAATTCCAAATATGAAACAATACTTAATATGAAACAACAATAGTAGCCTATCATCTGGCTCACCCTAAAATTTTAATCAGTAGCTGTCCCTGGCTTAAATCATCATCTTACATTTGTTATGAAAAAAAAAGTGACAGTCAGTCTGAAAGACTAGAGTTTGTATCATTTTAAATGCTACAAATGCTGAAAAATGCTAGAAAGACTCTTGACATGTTAGAAAATTATCTGAATAATACTTATCTTGCTTATCTTGTTTCAAATTACTCGCGAACGGCAAGTGCAAACCAAGGTCAAAGTAAAGTCAAACGCGCGGGATGCCGTCACGCTCACCAGAGCGCGCGGGGACGTACCCCTTCCATCCAGTCTAAAAACACTTATAGTGGGCGATGTATTGAAGATAGAGATATGCTCTCACGGACTTTTTTGTAGAAATTTTCATGCTGACCAATTGTTACGCTCATAGTATATTGATATTTTTAAAGGTTTGCCCAGCGTAAGCTTAAGAAGCGCACGGACGCCAAGTTTGTTTTTTACTTTCTCACTGAAATCGTTACTGCTTGGCTTCCTTTGATCATACATAAATTATTTTCTACAGAGAATCTTTCCTCGAGATATCCTTTACAGAATGGTGAAAACCGCATCATAATCCATCCAGTGGTTCTCGAGATTACCCGTGACATCCAAGAATCGGGGATTTTTGTCTTATACTAACGAAGTAGAGATTGTCGGGGAACACATGCACCAAGCAGTACTTTGACGTCACACACCTCAGTGCATCTTTGGTACATTTCGTTCCGTCACCGTAACGTAACGCCAGACCCCAGCGTAACGACGAAGTCGACAAGATCATTTAAAATTATTAAAAAAATACATAACAGAAAAATATGATAGTAGGCCTAGGCCTATATGTCATAGCCTAAATATCTGGGTCCTAATAATGATATTAAACAAGTTCGGGTTGTGTTCTAAAAACTATCCGCAAATTTTCTCCAATCATTATCCGCTATCTGCACAGCTATGCAAACTATATCCTCATGGCGATTCGAAACGTTTTGCGGATATCCGCGCAGGGCTTTAACTATAGTCTACAGCGGCAAGATTCCTAAACCGTACACTTACTGTAGTCACAACATACAGTAGTTTCCAACTTCCGTCCTCACATTGACAGCCTAGTCTACTTTGTGGCGTAGTTACTAACATTCTTGGCTATCACCGCAGAGGTGCTGGTTCAATTTCCGTCTCTCTCAAGAAATTTAATCAATTCTGGTCTGAGAGCTAGAACGGGGTTAACTCAGTCTTGCGAGGCATAACTTAAAAGAGGTGAGTTCGATTCCTATCTATGCCATCCTAGAAGTGGTTTTAATATTTGTTTCCCTCTTGCGGGATATTTATTATACCATTTCAAAACTTTCAATTTAAGATCGATTTATAGACGGCAGATGAACGTATTATCGAATTTAAGGCGCGCGCGTAGGTGCTGTATGTTCGCTTTATCGAGGAAATGGATTGCTTCCGGTTTGTCTCAATTTTTGATTAACCGAATGACCCTCGGTCGCATCAAGTTCGGATATTCTGAACTTTAATGCACGGTATTATTACTATTATTATTAGACTATTAGCTGGCCACGGTGGGTGAGTGGTTATCGTGTCAGACTACCAACCTCAAGCTTGCAGGCTCGCTCCTGGCCGTGGTAAGTGGATTTTTTAAGGCGACAAAAATCACGGCACGCATATTATACGTTGTTGGCTTGTTAAAGAACCCATTTGAATTCAGTCGGCTGTGTTCATAATGGCAAAATTAATCTCGGGATTTTCCGCCAACACAAAAAGTTCCTTCTTTCTCTACTAGAAAGCGCTATAGTGTCAAGGAACTTAGCCTAGATATCTAACCTCCTTGACTTTCATAGCGCTCTAAGGAATGATAACATTTTACACGCAAGCTGCCCTCTGGGCGTCAATATTAACAAAGCTTGCACCCGGCAACCTCGAGGCAATACGATATTATTATTATTATTATTATTATTATTATTAGACTATTAGGCTAATAATAATAATAATAATAATAATATGCATCATTTATGTCCATCCCACATCCCTCTCCCAGATTATCCAAAATATTTACGAGATGTCCTGCATTTGGGGCTGGGAAATCTGACCACCTTATAAAGAGGGAGTTTATTTTTGTACAAAAACAAAGAGACCTGGACAAACACATAAAGGGCCAGTTCCATCAACCTTCGTTAAAATTTCAACGACATGTTAAAGTAATTTAACGGAAATGTTAGCGAAATGGTGTTCCATCAATCAACATTACTGCTAACAAATCGTTAACCTATCCGTTATTTTAACACCCCATTCTTGCTCAGTTAGGAGTTTAACATAGTGTTAAAATGGTTGCAAGCGAATACAGTATGCGTTTCGTGCTCAGTTATTGTATTTTTTCCTATTTGAATAAAGCTACAGAACAAGAATTCTTGCCAAGGTCTAATGACATATTGCAACTGTCTGAAAATAAGTTTCTGGAGAGATATAGGTTGTCCAAATGTGTTGTGCATAAATACAGTAAGGACTTTACATTACAAGCGGCCACTTAAATGATATGCCTTAGGCCTAACCTACAAATTAACCTACATGTAATGAAATGTGTATATATAGCCTATTCAGACAGCAAAGTCAATACGTAATGGTCAATAATGTAGTTTTATATTGCACAAAAGGTTAGTGTATTGAATGTATCATGAAATTATGAATAAAACTAGTGGAAACGACAGCCATTTCATTTGCATCCAAAGTAGTAGAAGCTTTCAATTGATCAGCTGAGTGTTGATTTGTGGTTTTCATTTTCATATTGTTTAGTTAAATAGTGTCACGATGCAATTTAAATATAAACGCACATACAATGTTTGATCCATAAATAGCCTACAAGTTGACTATAACTATTTTTAAAATTTTTAATAGGCACCTGATTATTAGAAAAACTGAGCTTCACAGATTTGAAGCAGCAATGGGGCAAGTTTAAAAAAAGACAACCACATATAGATAGGCCTACGATAAAGCGACCCCTAAAGTAATTTTTGCCACATGGGAAGAACAGCCGTCAAATCGACCTTGCTAAAAGTCGCCTAGTTTGTAATGCAGGGGAGAATGTAGGGTACTGGTTATTTTAAGAAATTCATTACTGGTAGTATTTATTAATAAACTAGCAGAAGTACCCGTTCTTCGAATGGTGTTCGGTGTTAACACCAGACATTATAATAATAATAATAATGTTATTGGTGTTACGTCCCTTTTAAGTACTGTTGCTTTTAGAGACGCACCAGACATTATCAATTGAGCTACTGTTGCAATGGTTAGCGGCTTGTCATTCCTTCATAAGTTTATCAAAACGAAGTTAGTTTTCTGGGAATATCACACACACTGTTAATTTAAGGGCCTTATAATGTGGTTTTCGGAAACCCTTTATAGACTCGCGAATTTTGTGTCTCACATTGAGAAGTGCAACATATGCTTTGGTCGTCCTTCTAGGATAATTTTTATATTTCGCCTATTTTAGCATGTATTTTGAGAAGTTTTTCCCTATATCCACCCTTCTACTGTATGAAATGAACGGTGAAGAGTTTTATAAATGATTGGTGTATTGACTCATGTTTACCATACCTAATTTTACGATGCACCAAGCATCCGAACATGAGTTATAGGCGTACATAAGGATACACTGAAAGACAGACAGACAATACTATTGTCTACAACATATCACCCAGAAATCCAAATATGGGTATATCTACCACACAGTATCAAAGAAAATCATCCTTACGATGAACCCGTATGTCGACAAAAAAAAAAAAAGATTAGTTGAAATGTGCTCTCAAACTAAATTCACCTGACGTGTACTTCCTGACATGGAATAGAATTGAAAGCCTTGTAGATGAAACGCAATACACGTCACATAAAAACTGACCCTCTACGTTGTGTTGGGTTCCCATACACAGGAAGACCTCTTTCATAAATTATAAAAGCTTGTGGTGCATGAAAATTCAGGTTCTTTAATCTCAAATGGCCCAAATTCCTAAAAGCCGCAAAAAATGCTGATTCAATTCAGGAATTTTTGAAAATAATGTTGTTGTTTGGAGATATAATAGACCTTCTGCACTATAAGTCGCACGTGAAAATTGCATGAAAAAATCCTAGGTTACCCCTTGACCCCCTTAATTGCATTGATGAATTATACAGTCTACGTTGGTTCCGTGATAACCTTATATTTGCAAACTTTCACAGAAATGTAATAAATGTAATAAATTGCTTCTTACTGAAATAGATGGAAAGTTGGATGCCACCCCTTGAGATAATGTCATGGTTACCGATTTGCATTCCTTCATTAGTTTGTTAAATTAAATTTAATTAGTTTTCTGGGAATGTTTCAGAAACTGTTGGTTTTAGAGCCTTATAATGTAGTTTTCGAGGACCCTCGAGTTTTATTTCTGGCACCGAGGGGCTTTGTCTCGTCGTTGTACGCCATAATATAATAATAATAATAATAATATAACATAGGGATAGGAATATAATAGACCTTCCATACCACACCCGCAGATGTAAATCGCGTGAAAAAAATCTAGACTACCCCTTGACCCCCTTAAGCGCATTTTACGTATTGATGAAATTTACAGCTTAATTTGGTTCCATAATAACCATCTAACCGTTTGCAAACTTTCACACTAATGTAATTAATGGAATTGTATTGCGTCTTACGGCAATAGATGGATCTCTGAGAATCTGTTGCCAGGGTTATCGGCTTGCATTCGTTCATAGTTTATTAAATTAAATTAGTTTTCTGGGAATATGTAAAAAACGGTTGGACGTAGGACCTTAAAATGTGCTTTTAGGGCCCCCGAGTTTTGTCTCTCACATTGAGGGGCTGAAAATGAGCTTTGTCTCGTCCTTCTACTCCTATTTCAGCATGTATTTTAAGGGGGTATGCCCCCTTTTATGAGAGGTATAGAGAAGAGTTACATCAATGATTAGTGTCGTGCCTCTGATGGATATCTGTACCAAATTTTACGTTGATACACCCAGCCGTTCTCGAGTTATAAGGGAACAAAGTTGTCCACAGACAATCAAGCAAACAGACAGACAGACCAAAACATTATTTTCGCGCGCATCTATCATAAAACAGTCTGAAACGTGTAAATAACTCAAATTTCCGTAGAAATTCAGAAAAAACAGACAAATTTTCTTTTTTATATATATAGAGATATACTGCACCGCTCGATGTGACCGTGTTTTATTGCACAAATTTGAGGTTTTACTCGCTAACCGTGGGAGATACACGAAAAGTGATAAGAACCTTTTGGATAGAAAATTAAATTTTGAAGCTCGTATGTGCCATCAAAAGTTTGCTATTTCCTACCGTTCTCTTTTTATTTGATATGGAAGTATGAAATTTTGAAACCAAAGGGTGTAGTGACGTCACTGAAATGGTCGCCATTTCTTAATAGTGCAAAATATCGAAATTAAAAGTATCCTATATGTAAATCTGGTATTTCAGCTACATCCATGCAAAATTTCATTTAAATCGGACCAGTGGTTCTTGCGTTATTAGGTAACAGACAGACAGACAGACAGAAAGACAGACACACACCATCTCATTTTTAGCCTACTTTCGATTTTTGCAAAAAATGAAAGTAGACTTATGAGATCAACACAGGGCGAAAAAAAAGTGTGTCTGTCTGTGTGTGTGTATGTGTGTGTGTGAGTCTGTGTGTGTGTATGTGTGTGTGTGAGTCTGTGTGTGTGTGTGTGAGTGTGTGTACTCTGAATGTCTGTCCCCCCCTATCAATTCGAACACGGTGAATGCGAATTGAACGAATTTTGGTACAAAGGCAGCACTAGCAAAGGACACCTCAGTGTCATGTTTTATATCGCCGCCATCTTTACTAAAACTGAATGGCGGCCACTCAAACGTTCAAAACGTAAAATCAAATAACGACTAACCAAATCATCCAATCTCTACCAAATTTGGTAACAACATACCTTCGTATAGGATGCGTCTTGTGACCAAACTACAAGGTCGTCCGCCATACCATTTCAGGATGGCGGCCGTGCGAATTATGCAAACTTTATAATCCATATCATGGGACCCACCAGTTCCGATTATCGAGCCGAGAATCGTTTTAACTGTTCTAAAGGAAGAGGCACGTACGAAATTAAAAGTTTATTTTGTAATACTATAGTGCAGACGTGATTTTAAAAAGCTCAGCTGATTCATTAATAAGACAAGATGGCAGCGGATATCTTGTGCCTGACTTATATTTCACTAATTTGAGTATTGAATGCAATATAGCGTACTGATAAAAAATAAATAAACTTTGTATGAAATGCTTTATATATAAATAATATACTCCAGTGATGAAATCGTTTAGTATTAATAATTATTTGCTAACAAGTTCTATGTAAGTCATTTTAAATAGAACGATATTCGTTGACACAATTAGCTCAGTGGTAGAGCGATAGCCTGTCGCTCAGATTCCTATGGTTCAAACACGATCAGAGCTAGTTTTTTTGCTTGAAATGTTATATGTTTATTGTTTTGTAATGACTCAGATGTTTTAAAATTAAGCGTTATATTGTGCAAATTATGGTGTAAAATATATATTTAATTAAAACATAATTCGCCAGCAGATTTACTCGAGACATCTAGCTGCCAAAAAGGTAACTTCCAGATTTTATTGAAAAGTTTCTTCTTCTGGCCGCTAGAATGCAATCGCTCTGTTAGGATTATATTGTTCGATATTTCACCACTAGATGTCCCGACTAGTCTACGTGGGGATCCATTGATTACTATACCATTATCATTCTATGCGCATCGAATTTGAAGAATGACAAGTTGATACTACGATACATTTTAACTTTTTATTTTAAAGGGTTTGTAACAGCCTATTTTGCGTTACTTGAAAGTGTTATTAAGCGTTATATTGTCCACATTATGGTGTAAAATATATATTTAATTAAAACATAATTCGCCAGCAGATTTACTTGAGACATCTAGCTGCCAAAAAGGTAACTTCCAGATTTTATTGAAAAGTTTCTTATTCTGGCCGCTAGAATGCACTCGCTCTGTTAGGATTATATTATCGAAAATATCCACATAGTTTGTATACACACGTCTCTGTAGGGTCATGGAAAGATTTGTTAATTCAATTAGGGTTGTGAAAGCCATGCACAACCAGACGTGTAAAGACATGCCTCAACTCAAAGTTGGATGTTGCCCACGGCAGGTCGTAATAATAATAATAATAATGTTATTGGTTTTACATCCCTTTTAACTACTGCTGCTTTTAGAGACACCGGGGTGCCGGAATTTTGGCCCGAAGGGGATCTTTAACGTGCCAGTAAATGTACTGACACGGCTCCCTCGCATTTGTGCACCCTCAAATGCCAGCTGACTGCGCCAGGATACGAACCTGCAACCTAGGGCCCAGCAAGCGAGAACGTTACCGCTGAGCCACGCCGCCAGTCCGGTCGATTATGTCTCCAGATCCATAACATTCTTGATATACTTCTTATCTTTCTTTCTTTCTTTCTTCAATGATGGTAGCAGTTTTTATCTAGGTCGTGGCGTTTGGTAGAGGTAAATCGTTTCTAAGGTCTTCAACAAAGAATAGTTCTATTATACTCTTTGATAATAACAACGAGTTATAACTATACTCATACATTTAGGAGAAAGTAGGCTATATGTTCTTTACTGAACATCTTGTTATATATTAGTATGATAATTCTCCTTTGTAAAATGGCAGCCGTATACGATCATATACTTCGAAATCGGCTTTGCGACGCGAAGTAATCTACTCCATTCCGTCTGAAAAGCTTTCTTTTTGTGGAAGTAAAGCATTGATATGGTAATTGTTGAATTTGAAGAACACAGCGGAACTGAGCAATTATATTACTCTTCTCTTAGCTTCAATTATTATAAAAATAACTGAAAATACGAGAAAAGAGCACACCCAACTACTCAAATCACATGTTATAGCATCTGTTTGTTTATACTTCCATCGCCCTTACGCTTGAGTTCGCGAATAGCAAACAAATGAATACAAGTTGACTAGACACCATTCAGAAGTCTGAAAAAACATCCATGCCGTTCACTGCTTCCTTGATCCTTACAGCACGTGACGTTTAACGCATCGTTTGTTAACCGACTTGTTAAAACGTGCTGTGGAACACGTAATCTATAACAGAATGTTAAAATTATAACGATTTGTTAACTAACGGTTTGTTTGGCAAATTTAACGCAAGGTTGATGGAACCGGTCCTAAATCTCATGTTGGGGATTGTGTTGTTTACAAAACCTACTTTCACATGCGGCTGTTGTAAACAGTTGACACAGGTTTTAGCACTAACCACAACAGTTTTATCGGTGTGTTCCCATAACCCTCTCCGATGTGTCCCCATTCTGTAATTTCATCAAGTTAAACCGGCTGCAAATCCTCCTCCCGCAATACCCGAGGACAATACACATAACGCAGAGTATTAGGCTAGCGCATGTAGAAAAACATATTTACTGACAAAAAACAAAAATCTAAACCACACATAAAAACTTTTAGAAGAATACAAATGCGGACTGATTTCATTTAGGGGTTTGGACATCGTGGTCATCAGCCTCATGTAACTTAGCCTGCGGCTTCGGTGGCGTAGTCGGTAGCATGCTGAGCTTCTATGCCCAAGATAGCGGGTTCAAACCCGGCCGAAGCCGTCGGATTTTTTAAGAGCGTTAAAAATCCCTCAGTATGCCTTCCTTCGGAGGGGAAGTAAAGCCGGCGGTCCCATGTCATAGATTTATGGCATGTTAAAGATCCTTCCACTAATTGCACCTGTGTGAAGCTAAATTGGATAGGTAAAGAATGTAAACAACGCTCTTAGGTTTCTATGTTCGTTGCCAAGAGCCGACTGCGGCGGCGTCTAGTAGCTCAGTTCTGAACTTGGCCTAGTAGTCGTTGACGGTGGCGCTTGGCGGCAAAAGTAGGAACTATTTGAAAAATTCTTAGTTGCAGTACTTAAATTAACAAACAGATAACACACACTAATACAGTCATCACAATTAACACCGGTTATCAGACAGATTCTACACACACCCAAAGTACACGGGGCTACATGACCGCGTTGTCGCAGCCCCTAAACTTAAGAACCAACCAACCTAACTTAGCCTATCTACGCGTGTGCATAATTTGTCTGATAAAGTGTTATTGTGATGTCTAGGGCCCGGATGTTGATGACATGCCATCTTTTTTACTGAACTCTCTAAAACAATGCGGATGTACAAAGAAACTCCGGACGGGCCACCCCGTCTTCAAATATGTTATTTTTATTTCGCATCTTTTTTTTTGTTGCTATTTTTCCATTTTAAGGGCATTTTTTTAAGTTTGGTAGAATTTTTTGGTCATATTTTAGAAAAATCGGCCTTTTAAGGTTTTTTTTTTGTTTTAGTCATGTCACAGCGTTATATGAGGGAGTTACGTCTCTCAGAGTTAAGAAGCTAGCAGCTGATACAAGTTAATTTAAAATATTGAAATAAATTATTTCAATATTGCTATTAGTAGAAAAATACATATCTTGGTCGAACAAGAACGGTACCGTTTTCGTCGCAAACCAGTTATTAGCGGAATGGAATGTTATCTGCTCTGTTGACCAAGGTCAGCTGTGGCGGGGTAGAAAGAGGAAGGGGTGTATATTCTTGTCTCAGTTCCGCATACTGTAGTTCACGGCGAGAGATATCGTTCATTACCGCTCTCTCCATTTTATAGTGCATTTTCCGATTTTTTTGAAATATTGGTGAGTTTATTATTATAAGACCATTTTCTCCATTTTATGGTGCATTTTTCGAATTTTTAAGTCATTTTTGAAAATTTTAAGTGCATTTTTTAATCTTTTTTACGTCATCAACATCCGGGCCCTAGTGATGTCTGTAGAAGTGTGTGAAGACTAGCCAACAGTATTTGTAATAACACAAAAATGTGATAAAATGTCCAGCATAACTCAATACATTGCTAGCGTTTCGCCCCAGTATACCAATTGGGCTCTTCAGGTGGTAAAGGTACACCTACCAAGATGCGTAGCTGGCAAATACTGAGAAGGCCATGCAAGACGTTTCGGTACATGTGTAACTACGTCACGAGCAAGCCAGTGCGCCATGGCATCTAGTAGTAGCCAAGTTCACAGATAGGTGTCGTGGACGGTAGCATTTGGTAGCAAAAGTAGGAACTACTTGAAATTATCGTCTGCAGTACTTACTTGAATTTAAAAAAGAGATAACACTCACTAATACAGTCATCACAATTAACACCGGTTTACAGACAGATTCTACACACACCCAAAGTACACGGGGCTACATGACCGGGTTGTCGCAGCCCCTAAACTAAGGAACCAACCAACCATCATTCATTATTGCCCTGGAGAAGAGCGGTTGACTTATTAGCCACCCTGTAGGCTCTGCTTGCTAAGTGCTAGTCAAAGATGGCGATGACGTGTGGTCAGACCACGTCACAGTTTCGAAGAAAGATGCTGTATTTCATCCATCACTATGTTGTCAGCAGTGAACACAAAACATGATCTTGAGGGTGCAACAAAAGATGAGAGGCTTTGTGAGGGTGCGAACTAATATCGCCAGTCAAGAAGAGATTAATGATATGAGGGGATACTCAAGTTGGCAGATTGCAGCCAATTTCGCACCCACCCACTCTGCCGCCAATCTCTTGTCGCCACTTCAGGAATGTTTTACAATAGGTGATTTTGGGTATTAACATTTTAGCCTGACACTTTCTATGAGAACACTGGGAACAGGCTCAAAACTACAGTTCAGTGATCTTCAAACGGTGAGCTGTTTCTCCTTGAGATGTTTGACGAGCTTGACGGTGAACCCGCGGCATAGCCGTGCTCATCGTGCACCACGGCCGTGAGGGCAGGTTTTTCCACACTTCCTCCAGGCAAATGCCGGCATAGTACTTTCCTTCAAGTCCCGGGGCACTTACCTCATTCCTGTCCCTAATACAGTTACACACACTATAGGCCTACTAGGCCTATAGTTAGAGCCCTGCGCGGATAAACAAAACGTTATCCGCGTCCGCCCCGCATCCGCACGACTGTTATCTGCATCCGCAAGACTTGTATAAAAATCCGCTGATATTTCAATTCTGGTTTCCTGACCTCCGCTTGAGACAAACAACTGGCTATACTTCTTTGGCTACTTTCGCACTTGTGCCGCAGTAGGTTTGATGTGCCTGATTTGTGTCCTGAGTATGAATACACTTTTTAAAGCTAAAACATCCTACTATATCGTTCACCTCTTTGGTTCCGTTGAAAACGTAACCAAATATCTGCCTTATCCTTGACTTGAGCTTTGTTTCATACACCTTGTTTTGTTTTAATAGATATTTTATCCATGTTGGTTGAATGATGTTCATACTTCCCGGTCGCGGTAAAATTTACTAAGTGAACTTCTCTTTAAGCTTGGAGAAAGGGATTAACATTTTGCCGGAACTTCCAAGTCACTAAGTCAGTCATCATACTACTGCCTCTTGACCCATCAATGTTCGCATAGTTGATGTCATAACTGTCTCCGTTGCAATATCACAGCCCACGCGTTTCAGTGCCAAGATGGAAATAAATCTACAGATAAACCTGGAACCAGATCTTACAGGATAGCTTAGACAGCGAAGTAGCAGACTTGAGAAAAGTGTTAATGATGTCACCACGATGAACTAACAAACATATTGACAGCATTATAACTCGTGGATAATGGCAATGAGAAATTGATGATGATGATGATGATGATGAGATGTCAAGACCTTCTACTACAAACATACGGTACGGTACTTAATAAAATGTAGTTGAAACCATATGAGTAAAATAATCTTCTCGTGTATAACTGCAAAACGTACCCGAATATTTCGTACGCAATAGGCTATAGGAGTATTCCTCTTTTAAGCATGAAGCTGTAGATTGCCATATCAAATATGTAATATTATCGAAAGTTCCACGTCGTATTCTAAAAACTATCCGCAAATTTACTCCAAACATTATCCGCAGCGTATCCGCTATCCGCACAGCCATGCAAAATATATCCGCGTGGCGAAAAATGCTGCGGATATCCGCGGGTTTATCCGCGGATATCCGCATCCGCGCAGGGCTTTACCTATAGTCATCTTAGAAATGCACTTGACTTGTTCCTTCCGGAACATAGGCCATCCGTGAAACGTCTCCATTGTGGTCTCCGACTTGCCAGTGTTTTAACTTCTTTCCAACTTTTGCCCGCTCCCAGTGCCTCTTCTTTTTCCTATCCACCTCCATTTCCTTTTCTTAATTTCAACCTCTACTTGGAGTTGATTTGTTGTTTCCCAAAGCACTTCATTGGATATAATTTCAGTCCATCTGTTGTTTAAGATGCGACGCAGACAGCGATTTATAATAGTCTGTAAAGAGTTAGTGATACTTTTAGTTACTTTCCACGTTTCACATGCATATATGAGGATAGATTTCACATTAAAGATTTTAATTTTAAAAAATGCAGGTTATCAGATAAGTAGACTACAACACACACCCAACTACTCGGAGCTGATGACCAAAATGTTCCATGCCCCTAAAATGCAGCGGCGAAGTATCTGGGTATTCTAAAGTTCATAGCTTATAGTGTTTTGTAGATAAACTACAGTCGTCATGTTTTTCACTCTGTGGTGTCCCAGAAATAATAGTCAGGAGATCTGGAGATGATGTAAGTTAGTAATAGATAATTACTGCTCCGCTGTCTCTGGCCCACCCAGTCATCCCAAATACGATCACGACTTAGTCCTAGCTATATATAGTAGGTGAAATTCCAGCTGACTCAGCCATTTAATCATTAATCCTTAGGAAAATTCGGGCTAAGAGTTAATTCTCGGAAGACAAAATTATTGGTGGTTGATAAAAAGAAACAACGAATTTTAGCTAATATAATGTTAAATGGTAGTGCCATTGAATAAGTAACGGAATTTTGCTATTTGGGAAGTGTGATTAATTATGACAACAGATGCATCTCAGAAATTAAGAAAAGAATAGTGTTGGCGAAGAAAGCCTTTCAAAATAAGAAGAATTTGCTGCTCAATGAGCACCTCAACTTGAAGATAAGGAAGTCATTTCTCAAGACCTTTGTTTGGAGTGTGTTGACCTATGGTTGTGAAACATGGACACTGGGGAAAAGAGAAGAATCAAAACTTGAGGCAGCTGAAATGTGGTTTTGGAGACGAATGACCCGAACAAGCTGGGTGGAAAGAAAGAGAAATGAGCTTGTTCTGAACCAAATTCAGGAGAATCGATGCCTGTTGAACACCATCAAGAAAAGGAAATCAAAATTCATGGGACACATACTCAGACATGACATTCTCCTCCAGGTCATTTTTGAAGGAAAAATTTTGGGGAAGAAACCAAGGGGACGACCAAGACAATCGAATCTCAAGAACATTGTCAAGGAAATGGAATGTGAATCGTATGTCAATATGAAGAGAACTGCTGAAGACCGTAAGAAATGGCTGCAACGACAAGGCTTTTAGCCTTTCGAAGCTGATGATGATGATGATGATGATGATGATGATATGATATAGTCGACTTCATCGTTACGTTACGGTGACGTCACGAAATGTACCGAGAATGCACTGAGGTGTGTGACGTCATAGTACCGCTTGGTGCATGTGTACTGAGTTCACTGTTGAGCTCTGGAGTTACGGGACGGCAACGATACGGCGAGCGTGACGTCATCTAGCCAGCTCCCTCCTTTCACCGCGTGCTCCAGCTCCCTCATGACTTGTAATTTTCTAGCGTTCTGATTGTTTCTTGATCTTCAAACATGTCAAGAACCTTTCTAGCATTTTTCAGCATTTGTAGCATTTAAAATGATATAAAGTCCAGTCTTTCAGACTAACTGTCTCTTTTTGTCAACGTGTACAGTGTTGCCAACCCCACGAATTTGTACTATTTCGCATCTGGTATAGAAAAACAAAAGAGCGCCGTCAAGTTAATGTGAAAGTGCGCTAAGTTTCAACCGTCATTAAGCTAAACATGGATTGTGGAATTTGCAAGATAGGCTAACTATCAACAGTTTCTTTGGTTTTGCCCATACCAATATTTTCATCCAGACCAATGGTTTTCGCCTAGACCGATAATGGTTAGGTAGTGTGGTCCTGCGGGCTGCGTTAAATAATAGGCCTATAAACACCCCTGGTTTTTGTCATGCACAGTGGAGGTAGTCAAGCATCAATAGTCTTTATCCAGGCCAATGATTTTCACTTTTATTTCTCTTTTCACTTAATTACAAAGTTACGTGTCGTGTACTTTGTATCGGGCATGTTGGCAACGGGTATAACGTTGTGTAGGACGTCAATGTGTCATGGCGCCCGTCTTCGAATGAGCAAGAAGTAAAATCATTTATTAATGTAATAAAACAAATATTTTCGGTGCAGGAGTGACAATTTAATTTGTAATCAACTTCTAATGACTCCCAGAAAGATATGTGAATCATAAATAATGTATTTTATCATTTTTAAATGATTATGTCGACTTTATCTGGGGTCTGGCGATACGTTACGGTGACGGGACGAAATGTACCGAGAATGCACTAAGGTGTGTGACGTCATAGTATGATGTAGCAGCCGAGTACCAAGAGTACAGAGTACAGAGTTTCAAGAAGGCAGTGTGAGAACAATCAAGTAGGCAGTGAAGAAACAAAATAGAATCTTGAAACTTTGTTCGTGCGCTGCCTTCTTGGTATTCGGCTGCTACCATTTAAAATGATATAAAGTCTAGTCTTTCAGACTGACTATCCGTGTCTTTTCAATAATCTGCCTTGTAAGAGTTGAAAAGCCAAATTTAGTTGTAGTCAAGAATTCATAAAAATTCTTAATACACGCAATCCCATTTTCACTCCATTCTTTACTATCGCCACCAAACAGAATACAAACTCTGCCGTTTACACATCACATGAAATAACCCTTTTTCCCTAAATTATTCTTTTCCTACCGTATTTTGCCTGACCCTGACTCGGAGGAAATGGCTTCTAAGGTTTGTGTGACACCTGATAACACACAGTTTTTTAAAAAACCTTGTCGAATGACTTGTTTTTTCGGGTTTGATCGCCGATAAGCGCTGTGTCTATTGTATTACGACAGTTCATTGTACTGGTGTAATCCAGCGCGGTTGTTAAAACAAACAAGCCTTTTGTCGCTTGCTCACTATATGACGCTGTTTTTATTGGACCGGGTAAACAAAACAAGACTTGGAACAGTTCAATCATACAACCATGGTGATATAGGCCCGCAGGGAGCAGTGAGTTCCTGAGAAATCACTCGTATGTGATGTGAAGGGCAGACAGTATGAAGCGGTTGCACGTAAACTTGGACAACAGTAAGCCGCGTGCAGGGAATGTTCGTATAGACAGCACATATGAAATCACACACACTGCTAAAATTTTCAATGCATCAGAAACCACTTGCACCAAGGAAATGGCCAACATTAAATACATTGAAAAACCAAGAAAAGAAAATTCTGAGAAAAATGTACGGAGCTGTTTTCAGAGATAATTTCTGGCAAAAAAAAGACCCACAGAAGAGGTATAGGCTACACAAATACTAAATCTATCACGACACTTACCAGAAAACGCAGAGTGAAGTTCTTTACTCATATCGCCAGAATGAACGACACTCGACTGACTAAATGAACATTCAACATAATTTCTATGTCAAAATTGTAGCATGCTGAGCTTCTATCCCCAAGATAGCGGGTTCAAACCCGGCTGGAGCCGTGTGATTTTTTAAGCTAGTTAAAAATCCCTGAGTATGCCTTCCTTTGGAGGGGAAGTAAAGCCGGCGGTCCCATGTCATAGATTTATGGCATGTTAAAGAACCTTCCATTAATTACACCCGTGTGAAGCTAAATTGGATAGATTAAGAATGTAAACAACGCTCTTAGGTTTCTACGTTCGTTGCCAAGAGCCGACTGCGGTGGCGTCTGGTAGCTAAGTTCTGAACTTGGCCTAGTAGTCGTTGACGGTGGGGCTTGGCGACAAAAGTAGGAACTATTTGAAAAAATTTAAGTTGCAGTACTTAAATTAAAAAAACAGATAACACACACTAATACAGTCATCACATTTAACACCAGTTATCAGACAGATTCTACTCACGCCCAAAGTATTTGGGGCTACATGACCGCGTTGTCGCAGCCCCTAAACTTAAGAACCAACCAACCAACCAACTTCCAAACCTGAGCTAATCTAGATTATTAACTGTCATTTTCGACTCAAATCCATATAAATCAACTATTTTGGATTTTGTGGAAAAAAAAGTTTAATTTTGTTGTCTAGTGTTATCTGACAAATTCGACACACACCCAAGTAGGACGGGGCAATATGACCACAATGTCGCAAGGCTCCTAAAGAATCAAGAAATGTCATTCAGTGGGATTGTGGAGAGGGCCCTATTTATGTTTGTGATGAACTCAGTCTTCTGTATAGGGGCAGATGACCACGTAGTTCCGCCCATTAAAACCTCAATAACTAAGTCTTCTGTATGCTGTAGAGACTGTATAGCAGGTGTCCTTAAGCTTTTTGAGACCGTGAACACCACCCTTATGCCGTGCCAAGTACCCGAGCACCATTAAATTGCATATAATAATAATAATAATAATAATAATAATAATAATAATAATAATAATAATAATGACAAATCACTGCGCTTCAGGAACACATTTCACGGACGAAGAACACTTCAACATAGAGAATTTCCGAATCTACAAGGGAAAACCTGCCATCAAAATTAATGACAACTTACCTCTCCTGGGAACAGGATTCGCTGTACACAATTCTGTGCTCGACTCGATCATCGACTTCACTTCTCCAAACGAAAGAGCCTCTTTACTATCAGTAAAATCAGCTAATAAAGCTTACACGCTGATCAACATGCACGCACCCACAAATCAAGACAATAAAACCGACCCTGGAACCGTGGACGATTTCTGGGAAACTTTGGAAGAAACAACCAATAACATACCAAGACACCATGTGAAAATTTTATTGGGCGATTTTAACGCACAGTTGGGTAAAGAAAGGAAATTTGGGGATACCACAGGCCCTCATACTAAACACAAACGTACCAACAACAAGTAGTTCCGTGAAGAACTATACAGCCTATTTTCATATATCCTACTTATGTTAATTGCCACTATCAACATACACAATTTCAGTTTGATTGCTGTAATAGATTCGTAGATATTGAGAACCGACTATATATTTCGGATGGTCGCCATGTTGGATTTTATATATGTAGGTCTTAGAGTTATGTACTGTTACATGCAGATTATTGTGAACGTGTAGTATTCAAACTTCAATCGCATAATTAGGACACAAGAAAAAACAAGGAGATTTAAAAAATTTTCACAGCTGCCATCTTGAGGTTATGGAAACAATTGAAATAAATTAGATGTCAGTGGATTAACATTCGGATAAAGATTTACTGTAACAAGTTTCACTGCACGCGGATGGTTAAATTACGAGAAACGTCCATGTGAATATTTATAATTCGCGTCACCGCCATGTTGGATTTGTGTTCACCAGGTTATTTAAAGTCCTATAGGTGAACTTAAGTTCATAGCCCCTATGAACATTAAAAAATGCAGTTTGATTGCTAAAATAGATTCGTAGATATTCAGTATCGTCTAAATATTTCGGATGGTCGCCATGTTGGATTGTTAAATGTATAGGCCATAGAGTCATGTACCATTAAAGGAAAAGTATTGCGTAGGTTCATTATACAAACTTTCACTTCGATCGCATGACTACATCACAAGAAATAAAAACTTAATTTTAAAATTCGCACTGCCGCCATCTTGAGGTTATGTAAACAATTGAACTAAATTAGATACCAGTGGATTACAATGTGTATAAATATTTCCTGTACCAGGTTTCAGTGCGCTTGGAACATTAAATCGCGAGAAAGGTCTATTTAAAATGTTCAAATTCGCTTGGCCGCCATGTTCGTTTTGTAGTAAACCGGTTTTTGAAAATCTTATAGATGGACTTCCAGTAGTGCCCTTTATCTCCGTACAAAATTTTAGGGAGATAACGCAAATTGTTTCAGAGATATAGAATGCCGGTGAAATATTTCGCACATCCGCCATCTTGTGATTATGTAAACAATTGAACGAAGTTAGATGTCGGTGCATTACAATGTATATAAACATATACTGTACCATGTTTCAATGCGTTTGGTTGGTCAAATCGCGAGAAACGACTATTAAAAGTCGCAAATTCGCTTGGCCGCCATGTTGGTTTTGTAGTTACCAGGTTTTCAAAAGTCACATAAGTGAACTTATAGTAGTTCCCTCTATCACCATAGAAAATGTCAGGGTAATATCGGTAATAGTTTCGGAGATATTGAATGCTGGTGAAATATTTCGCACAGCCGCCATGTTGGATTGGTGAGTCGTAACAAAATTTGAAGGGCACGGTCGAGGTCGCCGGGAATAGTGCTATAAAATTTCCGAGTTTCATTGAAATCGGTCCTGCCGTTTAGATTTTATTAGGGGGGGGGACACACACACACACGAATCACACACACACACACACACACACGCACGCACGCACACACACACGGGCAAAAGGTGATCTCATAAGCCTATTTTTTCAAAATTGAAAATAGGCTAAAAAATGGGGAAAGATTAATTGACTTCTATAGAAACTTCAGACTTAATATCATGAGCACCCAATTTCAAAAACCTACACATAAATTGACCACATGAAGATCACCCTGTCTTAAACAGGGGGACTACCAAATTGGCCATGCTGCAATCTCCAAGAAAACATAAAAGAAATGTTGAACGTCAGGGCTCGTAAAGGCGTCTTTGAATCAGATCATTATCTTCTCCAAATAATGACAAAATTCCAACCAAATAGAAGACCAAAATGCCCACCCAAAAATTTCTGATCAGATCAGGAATACCTGAAACTCCACAAGGAAGAAATCATTTTGCAAATCAATCAGGAGGAATCAACAGACTGTTGGATACTAACGGGGAGAATTCAGGAAGCCATGAAGCTAGGGCAACCATCTCGCTCCAGTTAACATCGCTGGTGGAACACAATTTGCGATCAGGCAGTTGACATTCGCATAATGGCTTGGAAAAAAATTCTCAGTAGCCAAACAAAGGAAAACTGGGAGAACTTTCTTACCACTCAAAAACAGGCCTCAAAAATAATTAGAAAAGAAAAACGTAGATAGGCTATGACAACAACAGATTCCACGAAATCCAGCAGGATTTCACCAAAAATAATACTAGAAATTTCTACAAGACATTTAGAGAAAATCTACGGGGATACCAAGCACCCAGTCTGTGCTTCAAGAGACACGACGGCTCGTTGGAAACTAACTCCAAAAATAATTGCAAACTATTAGCCCAATATTTTTCAACTCTCTTCTTAACTGTGTACCACCTCTAGTAAAACTTGACTTCTCCCTTCCGGTATTCATACACTTGGACTCGCAAGCCCCCGACATTGAAGAATATACTGACGGACTGATATGTTTTCCTACATTTAGGATTGTGTGTAGCAGCCTTGAGATTGAAGATGTAAGCCTACAGTAGCCCACGTTAATGGTTTCTAAGAGCTTTCAGAGGGGGATGAACGGGGTAGTTGTTGGATTGAGCCGTTGAATGAAGAGGCCACGCGCAAGCATGCTGCCATTGACCCTCGCTGAAGAATGCCACCCTTATTGGAATTTCCCCCTGCGACTTCCTCACACATGACACGTGTCAAACAGGGTTTCTTTGGTGTACCTGAGAGGCCTATTTCACCATTGGTCGCTATACAGAGTGTCAAAAGATTAGTGGAAATTGGAAGAGTGCATTGGGCCTACTACTTTGAAACAAAAATAGATCTCCAGCTATTCTTTAATGATCTCCGAGTACTTGCCAGAAATATTACAACGAAATGTAATATCAATCGTGAGACATTTATGCATCAACCTGTAGGCCAAAAGCGCGTGACCGGCCGTTCAGTCCAGCTAAAATGCTGGAGATTTGTCAAAGAGGGTGAATAATAATAATAATAATAATTCTAATAATACTAAAAAGAAATATCTACCCCTTATTATTCACTTTTTCAAGGAGGTTGGGGATGAGGTGCGATGAAAGTGGGTGGTTTTCCCGGTCGGATGCCCTTTCTGTCACCAACCTCAAAAGATTAGTTAATGAGAGATAAAATGAATGAAGATGGATGACACTGGACAAGGAGATGGAAGGAAGCGGCCGAGGATTATTAGAAAGTATCGTCCCAGTATTTGCCTGCAGTTGAAAATGGGAGAGGACAGAAAACCATTTCAAGGACGGCCGACGGTTGGGTTCGAACCTACGTCTATCGAGTCCGCAAGTAGCTTGACTCCATGGCCCAGCGCTGCGCTTTAGCGAGCATAGCTACTGCTGTCGGCAATAATTATAACAATAATTATTATTATTAGGCTATATTGATTGTTCCACTTTACGAGAGCGATTGACTTGAATTCACGATTTCATCTTCGTCTGTTTTCCCTCTTTTCTTCCCAAAATCTCTTCATCCTCTCGGAATGCTCCTTCTTCCACTCAACTGCCCATTTTTTCCAGGTTGTCGTGATGTTCTTTTCTCAAACTTAACATTTGTGATAATAATTCTGGCACTCGGTGCAGTCCTCGAATTTTTTTTATGTTAATCTGTTGTAGGTCCCTCTGGACCTCATTCAGACATTTCATGCCGCATATTGGTACTCTTTGTTATGATGTTGAGTATTTGAGTAGTTCTGTAGTGCCGCATATTGGTACTCTTTGTTATGATGTTGAGTATTTGAGTAGTTCTGTAGTTTTCCAACTTGTAAATGTGTGAGTAAAACTTTGCTCGACGTTTTCTTATTTCTTCCGTTATTATGCTGGTCTTTTGATAGAGTTCGTTCATCCAAATGCTGTTTTTATTGACTGCCCCGTAAATCTTCCTGAGAATTTTTTGTTCCTGCTTTTATATGTCCTTAATTTTGGAATGACCGTCGATCACCATTGTTTCGGCTGTATAAGTAGTCCAATAATAATAATACTGTAGAATAATGCCAATGAAGACAGAATCACTAAGCTCCAGAAGACCTACAGGCTAACGTGGGCCCATTACAACAAGAAATTCGTTTCGACGAACGCCAAATTACGACATTATAAAACAGTTATTCTTCCAGAAGCAACATATGCCACTATAATAATAATAATAATAATAATAATAATAATAATAATATCGTATGGCCTCGGGTACCGGGTGCAAGCTTTGTAATTTAACACCCAGAGGGTAGCTTGCATGTCGAATTTCGTTGTTCCTTGAATCACTATGAAAGTCAAGGAGGTTAGATATCTAAGCTCCTTGAACACTATAGCGCTTTCTAGTAGAGAAATGAGGAACTTTGTGTTGGCGGAAACTCCCGAGATTAATTTTGCCATTATGAACACGGCCTACTGAATTCAAATGGGTTCTTTGACATGCCAACATCGTATGACATGCGTGTCGTATTTTTACCGTCTTTCAAAAATCACTTACCACGGCCAGGAGCGATCCTGCAATCTTGGGATTAGTAGACCGACACGCTATCCACTCACCCACCGTGACATATGCCACTGAAACAATAGTAATCGATGGTCATTCCAAGATTAGGGAACTGGAAAAGCAGGAGCGACAAATTCTCTGGAAGATCTACGGAGCAATCAACAGAAACGGCATTTGGATGAAGAGACCTTGTACAGAACTCTATCAAAAGACCACTACGATAACAGACGAAATTAGAAAACGCAGAGCCAATTTTTACACTCACATCCACAGGATGGCCACCTCCAGATTGACAAAGAAACTACTTGCTATCATAACACAGAGTAAATGCGGCACAGAATGGCTTAAAGAGGTACAGAGAGACTCACAAGTAATCAGTATACAAAATTTCGAAGACCTAACTCAGTGGCAGACGAAAATCGCGAATGTTAAGTTTGAACCAAGATCATTACGACAACCTGGAAAAAAAAAAAGTGGACGGATGAGAGGAAGAGGGAGCATTCCGCGAGAATTAAGAGATTTTGGGAGGAGCGGAGGAGACACACCTCCATATGACATCATGTTATCAAGTTTAATCGCTCTCCAGTAGGGGAATTTTCGCTTAGATAAATATAAATAGAATAATGATGATGTTATTGATCAGTCCTAAATAGCCAATGAATCACTCTGGGGTAAAATAATTTTAACATCTGAGAAGTGCACCCGTGCAACTGAAACGAAATCCCAGTTTCGAAATACTGTTGTTGAGTGTTCCTTGTTAGTGCTGAGTGAACTGTGGACTACTGACCTTCCTTACTGGAGCTCCAGTGAGGTCATTGCTGCTGTGAAACTGATCTGTCTGAGTCGTGCGTAGTCAGGAAACTTGATGAACACACTGCACCGTGTCGCCCCGGGAGAACAGAGACCAATCTCTTGATCTAGATTATCCCATCGTCAGCCGCCGATACACTGTAAACAGTTAAGTGTCTCGTCTCGCAGACTAGCGTCACTGTCTCGCCTCAGGGCACAAATACAGTAATGTTTCTTACTCAAACAGCAATTCTCTAGTTTCCAGAAAATGGAAAATCTTTCTGTAGACTATGACATAATTCCACAATTCCACAATTATATTTTTTTTTTCATTTGATGTTTTTGATCTGGAATGTCGTTGTTTGCCTATTTTCATTTATGAAAAACAAAACAAAAAAGGCTTATTACATCACCTTTTGTCCGTGTGTGTGTGTGTTAGTCCCCCTTAATAACATCTAAATTGCTGGAGCGATTTCAATGCAACTCGGTAAGGTCATAGTAGACTACTATTTTGGCTGACCCAGACCGTGCCCTTCGAATGTTAATACGTCTCACCAATCTAACATGGCGGCTGTGCGAAGTATTTCACCGGCATTCTATAGGCCTATCTACGAAACTATTACGGATATCACCCTGAACTTTTGTACGGTGGTAAAGGGCTCTACTAGAAGTTCCACCTATGTAACTTTCAAACTACAAAACGAGCATGGTGGCCAAGCGAAGTTGAAATATTTAAATAGACTTTTCTCGCGATTTAACCATCCGAACACAGGGAAACTTGGTACAGCAAATGACTAAACAAATTGCAATGCACTGACATGAATTTAGTTCAATTGTTTACATAACCTAAAGATAGCGGCAGAGCGAAATTTCCAAATTAAGTTTTTATTTCTTGTGTTCTAATCATGCGAATGAAGTCAACGTTTGAATAATGATACTACACAATAATCCTCATATAATAGTAGACTATATAACTCTATGGCTACATACTGTAGACAATATTAAAAGCCAACACGGCGATTCGATATAATTAGACGGTTCTCAATATCTATTAATCTATGACAGCAATCTAACTGCAATTTTGTATGATGAGCACAAATCCAACAAGGCGAATTCTCGCGATTTAACCATCCGAGCGCATTGAAACTTGGTACGGTATATGCTTATAGACTATAAATTTGAATCCACTGGCATCTAATTCATTTCAATTGTTTTCATAACCACAAGATGGCGGCTGATCGAAATTTTAAAATCTTGTTTTTCTTTCTTGTGTCATAATGCGATTGAAGTTTGAATAATACACCTACACAATAATCTTCATGTAATAGTAAATAACTCCTAAGGCCTAGGCTATAAGTTATATGAAAATCCACAGCATGCTTCCAGTGTCCGACCGGGTCAGGAATGGAATGAATGAAGCCCCCATCTAGCGGCGAGGATATGAACTGTGCCGGCTGCCGAAGCCTGTCGCACTTCTCTGGGGCAATCATTAAAAGAATGACAGATGAAATGAAATAATAGTGGAGAGTGTTGCTGGAATGAAATTTTGACAGGGAAAACCGGAGTACCCGGAGAAAAACCTGTCTGCCTCCGTTTTGTTCAGCACAGATCCCACATGGAGTGACCGGGATTTGAACCACGGACCCAGCGGTGAGAGGCCGGCGTGATGCCGCCTAAGCCACGGAGGCTACTTTGTTACACTGGGGACATTTTCTAATGGAAACTTATATTATGTTGCAGTATTACCATTTAAAATATTCCACTGGTATTTGTGTTTTTCCATAAGTTCATTTGTACCATCCCTAGAGAGGTTGGAATTCAAAGTGTCCGAATTATGACGCGAGACTTGGAATAGCATTGGTGGGTGTGCACACTGAGTTCTCGCAACCTCTCCGACCAATCGCACCACTTAAACTATGGTACTTCCCCTACAGGCTGTATATGGTGTGTGCGGGGGGACGTGGTGGATCAGCGGTCTAGCTGTATGCCTCTCACCAAGGCGGTCCGGGTTCGATTCCCGGTCAATGCATGTGAGATTTTCGAAGTGAAATGCCATGTCCTGTGGTTCGGATTCCACGTAAAAAGGAGGTCCCGTGGCTCATGATCTCAAGATTAACGGTCACGTTAAAGTACAAGCTTCCTTTTGCTTTTTTGTATATGGTGAGAGGGCCTGCGGTGCGGGAAGTAGACTAACTACTGTTCGTTAAGTAATCATTTCAGTGGTACTAATGATGCTGTCTTTATGCTCGCAGCAGGAGCGAACGATGGGGAACGCCAACGGCACGAGCCCTCTGGACAACATGCGCAGCTTGGAGCATTACCTGAACGACTTGATGCGTGGCGCTGGAGACACCCCGGACCATCTCAAAGGTAAGTTCTAACCATAATATCTTCAGCAGATCGCTTGGCTTAGACTACGCTATGTCATCTAGGCCAGCAGCGTCCAGAGTGCTTCACACTGTGCAAAGTTGTACAGCTGCACACCTGTGAATGCATAGTGCAGAGTCGTGGTGGGTGTGGTGCCTGATGGCACGGTCGACTCTAGACAGGTCGGAAGGCTGAGACTTGGCAACATGTTCATCAGTCATACCCTTGTCAGGCGGGAACACGAGGGAACGTTCGGTCTGGCAGGTGTTCTTGCTATCTCATAGGGATATTTCCATCTATATTTTGTTTCTTACGCTTTTTACGTTTATACGCTTTATAGTAGCGTTTATACTACCTTTCCAGATGAGTTTTTTTACTGTAATCCCTAATCGAGAACACACTGACGAGTGTGCTTTGTATCTGGCAAATATGGTATTTTTAAATGCCTACGGTACATGGAATTATCACATATCGTACTTCATGTTTTAAACTTTGATTTCCCTGGAATGTTTCGGCACCGTAACAATGCCAGATACATGTTGTATCCCCAACTGTAATGCAAATTAACCAAGTAAGGGAGGCTACACACCAGTGTTTAGGTTCCCAAGTGACGAAATTCTGCGCCAGGCCTGGATTAGGGAACCTTCGAAATGGTTCGTAGATGGCATAAATTAGTCTATTAAGTGAAAAAATACTTTCAGTTATTGCCACTGTATTGCTAAACAATTATTCACAGGCAAAGAATGATGCTGTTGATGTCAGCAAACTTGGTTATGAGAAGAGAAAGTTGCAGCACTTTAGGAAGGAAACAGAAGTAATCTGATACAGTTATGGAATACCAGCAGCAACAGATTATTTCTATAATGGTAGTAAATTATCTACATATTGAACCCTTCAGAATAGCAGTGTTTTATGTAAGAATCTTTGATCAAGGGGTCGCGTTCAGTTCATAGTGTGGTGTTTACGTCCGCCAAACTACGTGCTTTTCTGAGGCAAGGGTTATAGGATAAAAACTATAATTAAGAAAGTAAGGAGACGAAACGTAAGATAATAACAAGATTTAATAACTAATTTGTGCATAAAAGAATAAAACAAACAAAAATAAACAAAATCCTCCCTGAATTTTCCCCTGACAGGAATATTTATCACTTTGAGGAGTCAGATGGATCTCCCCTTTTATAATAAAATGTGGATCCAAGTTCCACTATCTTGCATATGAATTTATGTTCGCGTGATGACTATCTACGAGAAATGAGTACTTGGATGATCGTTCGTTCACAACGGGTTAACAGCCACAGTGCTCACGAACAATCATCTCGTAAATCAACTTTTATGGATATGGGCATAACATTAATAAAAATCCTTAAATCTAACTCTGACACACATATTACAACTCTACTATTTACAGGCATCTCTCTGAGACCCTTATTAGTGTGGTGACACACTTAACCAAATGAGCTGCCACAATGGCCAGATACTCAACAACAAGGAAACACAGCGCCGCACGTGACTCACGGGTCACTGACATGGAAAAATAAACATAGAATAAACCAACAACAACAAACCACCTGAGTGGATCAGATTACTTTATATTAACAAAACTGCATGTTAAGGAAACGCTTCGAAGGTTATCGTGTTTCGTAGGCAACTCCCATTTATTTTAAAACAATTTTACCATTGATCAGTTTCTCACATTTATATTTATTTTCAAGTAATTGGGAGCCAGACGTGCACTCCACTAATGATGAGCTTGCTTGCGAAACTCAGCCAGCCCTTGTGACAACAACTCACCCTTTCCTCAATACCAGTCATGTCCCCCTTCCAGTGTATATAAATAGCCGACCAGCTGGACTGTTATCTCAAGGAATCAACAGCAACTAACATCTCCTCCAACTCAACATATGGTCAGACAATAATCACATATCCATAATTGTCCTCGCAAGGATACAATATGAATCTGGTACCAAGCTGACAGAAATCAGTCTCTGCTGAAGTTCCCGCTTGTAATACCACAAAAATATACTCACAATACACACATCTGGGACTGACATAACGCCTTTCACACGGGTCTGCTGAATTAGAGCTCGCAAACATTTAACACAATATTTAAAACTTACGATAGAGCTGAATACTCTTCGTCACAAATTACATTGCTCCAAAGGCAATAATCACACTGAATCTGATCAATAATAAATCTCAACAAAATTTAATTACCCTCCAATCTACTACATAATTATATTAATTCAGTCCTACTTCTGAAACACGACATATCTCCGAGAGACGTTTTTAACCGCACTTCGTAACATAGGCGAACACGGCCGTTCACATAGCTACGTTAGTTAACACTACACAAAGAAAAGAACCTTCCATCACTTACAATTGTGCGAGCTTCTTCCAAACAAAAGTGTGTCAGATCAAAACTAAATATACTACATTAATCACACAAGCAAAGTATTTACAAAAAAAATATGTCCCATAAACCATAAGTTAATTTAAAAAATAATAAAATATTATTTTGTACTCATCTCTTTTGTAGTCACCCGTCAAAGAACATCAGACGCCATTCCCCAACTGGATGATTCTTTATCTCATATCAGCCATCTGGACGGAGTGTTGAGAATTCCAAACTTCCTCTGCATTCATCGATGTCATCCTTGCGCTGATACAAAAATTAGGTTATTATACACTTTATGTCTGACTACTAAATTCGCTTGTTCAGGTACTAAATTCCCTGTCACTGTTCGTTGGCGAATTATCGACGCTACTGCCCCTATAACTATAGTACTATGACTATCTATCACTGAATTTAACACTTTACAATGAATATCTTGTGTCCTCGACACACAAAAATACAAGTCTATCTCTTCAGACGAACAGAATCAAAGTCATGTGTTCTCGACACACGGAATAAAAGTCTACGTCCGTAGACGCACAGAATAATAATAATCTACGTCCGTAGACGCACAGAATAATAGTAATCTACGTCCGTAGACGCACAGAATAATAGTAATCTACGTCCGTAGACGCACAGAATAATAGTAATATCTTGGCTCTTCGACACACTTATAAATGAACTGGCCCTTGGGTCTAGATGGAGGGGGATTTTATGTAAAAATTTCTCGAAATAAATGTGATACAGGAATGAAATAAATATCACTGAACTCGTAATATTGCACAGGTCAAGAATATGCCCATTAATCCTAGAATCGATCGTAGAGATTTTGTCTAGGCGATTTCCCGCGTGAATACTAGCCGCCGCGTACCCCAGCCGGAGTTGGCGCGCAAGTAGGCATTCTCTTCTCATTGGTTCTCCATTTCTGTAATTTGGCGGTATCTAGTAGATCTTGGCGTCTTGGGAGTGTCTATTTTCTTCATCAGCCATTCACGTTACTGCATCATATTTCTTCTAGGCGCGAATATCACAATGAACATACCAGAACCATGTCTCACCGCGCACCGCTTCTAAAATTGAGGTAGCCACACCTGTCCTTATGATACATCGCTATGCTATTTCTTTTCATAGCTCAAGTATTTAGCCTTTTGTTAAACTGTTGCAGGTATGTCCCTACTGTCTCCAACAAATGCTTGAAATTTCCTCATCGCTGTCTGGCTACTTTCATGATGCTGGTTGAAATATTTATTAATTGAAGAAATAAAAAGTAGAATCATTTAACCAACATAGGGTAAAGGGTTCAATATATGTGCGGCGGAATCAAGGGTTTATTATAGGCCTACAGTGTGAAGATGTTATGGGAGATAGCCTACATTTTCGCATCACATAACCCTCAATTGCATCTACTTACTCCATATTATTATTATTATAACACCGCCAATTGTTTTATTACCGGTACCATACTTCAGAGTAGTAAAATGCGAAAAGAATCCAAAATAATTTTCTTTATCTTGCTTAACACTTTTATGTTGGTAAATTATTTCCGTGTCACTCAATATCTGCTTGCTTGGCTCTTATAACAACTTTTCACGATCATAGGCACGTTATTCATTTATTTCCGATTGTAACACTGGTCATGTGTAAATAAAAATCAACAGATGTCATGAAGTATAACATAAATTTCTCGCCAAATCAATACTTTTTACTTACTTAAAAATTCTATAAGTACATGTTTCGAAAACACACAATGTTTTCTTCCTCAGCCCACTTGTGTTTTTTGTTATTTAGTGAGGTTATCGATGTTTTATGATATTTAACACCAATAAGTGGGCTGAGGAAGAAAACATTGTGTGTTTTCGAAACATGTACCTATAGAATTTTTAAGTAAGTAAAAAGTATTGATTTGGCGAGAAATTTATGTTATACTTCATGTTAACATGGTCAATACGGAACCTGGAATGAGTGCAATTATCAACAGATGTTTTGCTAAACATGTACATTATGTTTGTCCAATATTAATTCCGTAGTTTTTGTCGCCTTCCTTGCTAGCAAACAGCTGTTTCAGGTCAGGCCCTCATGACGAAGTATGACTGACAATAGCCGTAGCTACAGTGTTGTCAGATTGAACCTTCCGACCTTTCTAGAGTCGACCGTGCTGATGGTCATGGTAGACAACGGTGCGCGCACATTATGGGAGCAATGTTTCTCCGGGATGGTCGAACTGCGCTAATTACGCTAATGGGCTTGGTGAGAGAGGAGGGGTAGGTAACCTCTCCTGAAATGAGTTGACTGACAGCTGCGTGGACCTGGACCCTCTGGAGTTTCCGTAGATATACAGTAATCAGTACAGCTAACTTGTTATCCATGTACAGTCAAAGAGGTGGAGAATTGTGAGTTACAGGAAGCAATAGTTTCGTAAATGTGAGGCCAAATGTGCAGTTGTATTTACGAATGCACTTTTTTGTAGCAGAATGCATATAACTTAAGGGGAGGTTGTAAGCTGTTTTGGGTCAAAAAGTGGAATTTTAGATGTTATGTTATTGTGATAGCCTGAAGTCCTATTTGAAAATGAAAATCCACAGCCTGCTCCCAGTCTCCGACCGGGTCAGGAATGGAATGAATGAAGCCCCCATCTAGCGGCGAGGATATGAACTGTGCCGGCTGCCGAGGCCTGACGCACTCCTCTGGGGCAATGATTAAATGAATGACAGATGAAATGAAATGATAGTGGAGAGTGTTGCTGGAATGAAATTGTGACAGGGAAAACCGGAGTGCCCGGAGAAAAACCTATCTGCCTCCGTTTTGTCCAGCACAGATCTCACATGGAGTGACCGGTATTTGAACCACGGATCCAGCGGTGAGAGGCCGGCGTGCTGCCGCCTAAGCCACGGAGGCTTATACATATGCTTATTTGCTGAAAATGTTAACTAAATGCCATTTATAGGTCATTTAAAGCCACGTCCCCCTTGAAGATCAGTTCCTGAGAACTGGCATATTCTCTCCTGCTCATTCTTCTTCTCCTGCTCGTCCTTCTCCTTCTCCTGCTCCTTCTCCTCCTACTTCTCTTTCTCCTTCTCCTGCTCCTTCTCCTGCTCGTCCTTCTCCTTCTTCTCCTGCTCGTCCTTCTCCTTCTCCTGCTCCTCTTCTCCTTCTCCTGCTCCTTCTCCTCCTACTTCTCTTTCTCCTTCTCCTGCTCCTTCTCCTGCTCGTCCTTCTCCTTCTTCTCCTGCTCGTCCTTCTCCTTCTTCTCTTTCTCCTCCTTCTCCTGCTCCTTCTCTTTCTCCTCCTACTTCTCTTTCTCCTGCTCCTCCTCCTTCTTCTATTTCTCCATCTCTTCCTTCTTCTCTTTCCCCTGCTCCTCCTCCTTCTCCTTCTTCTGCTCCTCCTCCTTCTTCTCCTGCTCGTCCTTCTCCTTCTTCTGCTCCTCCTCCTGCTGCTCCTTCTTCTCTTTCTCCTTCTTCTCGTTCTTCTCTTTCTCCTCCTACTTCTCTTTCTCCTGCTCCTGCTCCTCCTCCTTCTTCTATTTCTCCATCTCTTCCTTCTTCTCTTTCCCCTGCTCCTCCTACTTCTCTTTCTCCTGCTCCTCCTCCTTCTTCTATTTCTCCATCTCTTCCTTCTTCTCTTTCCCCTGCTCCTCCTCCTTCTCCTTCTTCTGCTCCTCCTCCTTCTTCTCCTGCTCGTCCTTCTCCTTCTTCTGCTCCTCCTCCTGCTGCTCCTTCTTCTCTTTCTCCTTCTTCTCGTTCTTCTCTTTCTCCTCCTACTTCTCTTTCTCCTGCTCCTGCTCCTCCTCCTTCTTCTATTTCTCCATCTCTTCCTTCTTCTCTTTCTCCTGCTCCTCCTCCTTCTCCTTCTTCTCCTGCTTCTTCTCCTCCTCCTGCTCTTTCTGCTCTTTATCCTTCTGCTCCTTCTCCTGTTCCTTCTTCCCTTTCTCCTTCTACTCCTCCTTCGTCTCCAGCTCCTTCTCTTTCTCTTTCTGCTCCTGCTTCTCTTTCTTCTTCTCCTCCTCCTTCTTCTCTTTCTCCTGCTGCTCCTTCTCCTCCTCCTCCTCCTCCTTCTTCTCCTGCTCCTTCCTCTCTTTCCGTTTCTCCTTCTTCTCCTGATCATTTTCCTCTTCCTCCTGCTCCTTCTTCTCTTTCCCCTTCTCCTGCTCCTTACTCTCCTCCTTCTCCTTCTTATCCTCTTTCTCCTTCTTTTATCTCTGTAAATAAGCTAGGAAGTTAAAAAGAAACCAGAAGAGGGACAGAGAAGATGAAGACAACCCAGGTGATCCTCAATATGGGCCTGGTGCACATTAAGGTAACGCTTATCTTAAAGAGCATTTTTCTTCACTTTTGATTTTTTCGAGGCAAATGTTCCTTTTTCTCAGGAAGTATTAACAATAGCGCTCTGAATTGTTGTTCAGTAATTCAATATGATCAACTAAAGGATTGTATGTTTTCCTGTGATTTTATCATAAATAGAAAAAATAATATTTTATGTTTTCGTAGAGAAAAAAAGTTGAAAAATTTAACCTCTGAACAAAAAATATTTACAAACATACACATTTCCAAAAACAACCCTTTAAAGATAAAATATAGATCTATATATCTGTAACTTTTGTTTCAATAGGTTAAATACTTAATGAGAAAAAGGAACATGAAGTTGACAAATTTAACATGGCGGAGATAGGGTTTACAACCTCCCCTTAAGCATTTTGGTTCCCACGATGCCGTTTTAAAGCACATAGTGATGGCTGTAACTTGCATACGGAGACATTTCTGCGAAGCTACAACATAAAAATTAAAATGTGCAGATCTGAATAGACTAGTAACTGTGAAACTCAAAGAAAATGACTGAACTTGAGCTTTAAGTGCAAAGCCAAAGAAATCCAGGAATCTACAATTATGCGAAAGATTGCTAATGAATAGTAAGTTATCAAATAGGCCTACGTCTTTGAGATCACAAGAGCAGATAGTGAAGATCAGCGCAGGTTGACACATTCCGACAATAGGCTATGTATCTTAACGTCCCAGTTTGGTGTGGGGGACAGTGAAACACGCCTCAGGCAATTTCCCCTGTTACGGTTTTCCTAATTGACCCCCGTAGAGAGAAGCCATTAGCGCAGCTCGGTACCACCCTGCTACTCGTGTCTTTCATTATCAATTCGTGATCAGACCACTCCCTTGCACATCTGCAGTTCCGAGACGCACACTATCTGCACAGTGCGACTCGATCCTGGACGGTGCTGATCTAAGCCATAGATGACAACGCTGTGCAAACATTCACGTTCGTGTTGTTATATGATTCCGGTTGGGGTGGTCGTCCCTGACTGTCTTATTTCTCCGCTGGGGTGGAAAGGAGATGGGGTTGCTAAGAATATAGATGAGGGGGAGGGTTGCGGCTAGTTGACAGACCTCTTCATGTGAGCAGAGTTCCTGGCCAACTCTAACTTACGACATGCCTCTCCAACTCAATTGCCTCCTGGCCGGCTCGGTGCTGTTAACAAAGGAACATCATGAAACTGAATCTGCCGGTCTCACTGGCACTTTCTTTACACATTGATCAAAACTCATGCACGCCGGCCTCTCACCGCTGGGTCCGTGCTTCAAATCCCGTTCACTACATGTGAGATTTGTGCTGGACAAAGCGGAGACAGACAGGTTTTTCTCCGGGTATTCCGGTTTTCCCTGTCGACACCCCCAGGGGCTCACATCTAGTGGGTTGTGGGTTGGCGACCACGGGGCCCCAGCTGAGTCCGGCATTGCTTCCACTTACTTGTGCCGGGCTCCTCTCTGTCTTCTTTCCTGTCGTCCTCACTTGGTCAACTCTTGTTCTCTTCCGACCCCGACGGTATTAGGGTATCCGAGGCCTAGGGAGTCTCTTCCTTTCCCGCCTTAATTGGCCCTTGTCTCGTCTTTTCTGATTCCCTCCTTCTGCGAGGGGTCAGCCTTCTTTTTCTTTTCATGTTATCTCCTGCCTTCTGCATAAGGCCCTCAAGGAGGCCGGGTGTATGTAGCCCCATCACTTTTGGTGCACCCCAGATCATGCTACACCCTCAGGGGCTCACGGCTGGTGAGTTCGGGAGTTGGCGACCCCGAGGGATTCCTGAGCTGGGTCCGTTTTCCCCTATTGTCCCTTACCTTTGGGGCGGACCCTCTCCTCTTTCACTTTCCTATCTGCCTTTCATGGCTCTCCTTCCTTCCAATTCCCTCAATCCGCTTTCTTCGAGGGTTGAGGGCATTTCTTTTCCTCCTGTCCTTTAGTTGCCTTATTCTCCTTTAGTTTTCCATTTCTTCTTCTAGTATGTAGGTTAGTCGTTAGTTTTAGTTTTAAGTTCGCTTTTCATTTTCATCTTCACGATCACCCAAACCATCAGGGGCCGATAACCTAGATGTTAAGCCCCTTAAAACAACAATTATCATCATCATCATTTCCCTGTCGACAATTTCATTCCAGCAACACTTTCCACTGTCATTTCATTTCATCTGTCATTCATTTAATCATTGCCCCAGGGAAGTGCGACAGGCTTCAGCAGCCGGCACAGTTCATATCCTCGCCACTAGATGGGGGTTTCATTCATCCATTCCCTCACCCGGTCGGTCGACTGGAAGCAGGCTGTGGATGTTCACTAGAGCTAGTCCTAGAGAGGGCAAAATTATAGACTACGCGTCTGCATGTGGTCGTGAGAATTGGAGCGGTGAAGGTGGAATCCTCATATTCTCTCCGACCAAACGCACCGCTAAAGCTACTCCCTGCACCAGAAGGCTGTAGGCTATGTGGTGAGATCCAAATGTAGGCTACGTGCTGGAAAACAGATAGTCTATTCATCCCCGCTCAACTGTAATCTTTTCGCATAGATTAGTCTAGTTGCGTCCGCTTAAGTCTCCAGATCTTATTCATTCAGAATTTTTGATGTGTAACATCTTCCCACTTGGTATCTGGATATTTTTGTGGCATTTGGAGGCTGGACATTTTTGTGGGAGTGATTTTGGAAAAGAGACGGAAGTGGATGGGACGGAAGTGCATGGGACGGAAACAATGAGCGCGCGCGGTGGCGGAGATCGGTACAACGACGTACTGTAAGCCATGTCACTATGTGGAATGTAAATCGCATACGGTTTACCTCAAGGTTTGGAGGCCCCAGTAAAGAAATTCCTACAGTAAATCATCTTCCAAGTTGTTCTTTGGTGTGAAAATATTCATATTTGCTGAAAACAATTACGATTTATTAAATCTTCATACTTTTGCTGTATTCTTATTTAATGTAAGCACTCGATACTCGAGTGCTATATCGCATCAACCAACACTACAAACAACGTAGGAATTCAGTATATCAACACCGACTACTAACAATAATTGAAACTTCGTTGGTCTAAACGTATCACTGGGAGAAACGCATTTAATATACCTACTGCACACCTCACTCCATGTGAGATCTGTGCTGGACAAAACGGAGGCAGACAGGTTTTTCTCCGGGTACTCCGGTTTTCCCTGTCAAAATTTAATTCCAGCAACACTCTCCACTATCATTTCATTTCATCTGTCATTCATTTAATCATTGCCCCAGAGGAGTGCGTCAGGCCTCGGCAGCCGGCACAGTTCATGTCCTCGCCGCTAGATGGGGGCTTCATTCATTCCATTCCTGACCCGGTCGGAGACTGAAAGCAGGCTGTGGATTTTCATTTTCAATGCACACCTAATTTTTAATCGCGCCTATACTTGGCAGTGCGCTATATCGGCAATAAGAGGCAATTTTCAATAACACCGCTGGCATGGGTTCACTAACTGGCCGGTATAAAGCGCTGCTCGCATCAAGTAGGCAGTGGATTGCTCACGCATACAGTTGCACGTATATGTCACTACTGCAGATGCATTGGAGAATCCTTTCATGTTTGAGTTCATTCTTTAAAAAATGCGAGTAAGTAATATGTAATTGTTCGAATAATATGTCAGATGTTACACATCATACGCGACTACTGTAGGGCTCGTAATTTTTTTTATATCTTTGGAATCACATAAAATATAGTCTGCATTTACAGATACCGCGTACAGTCGAGTTGAACAGACCGAGCCATTGCGGTATCTATCGCCAACGTAGCCTAAGTAGGCCTACATGGGGAGCTTATATCACTTTGTTAGATTCTAAACTATTAATTTACTGTGTGGGTTGACCATCTCATGGTGTAGCGGCTAGCATTCTAGGCTGTCGCCCCGAAGGTCCGGGTTAGATTCCCGGCTCTTCCAAGAAATTTAATTCTGATCTGAGGGTTAGAACGTGTACACTCAGCCTCGTGAAGCAAAACTGACAAGAGGTGGGTTCGACTCCCTCCTCAGCCACCTTGGAAGTGGTTTCTCACTTCTACTCCAGGCAAATGCTAGGATTTCTCCTTACTGAAGGCCATGGCCACCTCTTTCCCAGTCCTCACCTGAATTACAAATACACACACTAATTCGGTCATCACAATGAAACAGGTTACAGACAAATTCCACACACACACCCAAGTACACGGGGCTACACAGCAACAACACACTCTATGAGTTGGGTCACAAATAATGTTGATGTTGAATTATGATCATAGGTGGCCCGCTATACATTGGTTGGTTCCTCAGTTTAGGGGCTGTGACAACGCTGTCATGTAGCCCAGTGTACTTTGGGTGTGTGTAGAATCTGTCTGATAACCGGTGTTAATTGTGATGGCTGTATTAGTGTGTGTTACCTGTAATTCAGGTAAGGACTGCAGACGATCAATTCCAAGTAGTTCCTACGTTTGCTACCAAATGCTACCATCAACGACACCTAGCCGCAAACTTGGTTACTAAATGTCACCGTAACCGGCACCTGGTTGCGAACGTTGGAACTTAATAGAGCGTTAATCAAATCTTACCTACAAATTTAGCTTCACACAATTGTAGTTAGTGGGGGGTTCTTTTACATGCCATAAATATATGACATGGGCCCGCCGGCTTTACTTCCCCTCCGAAGGAAGGCATACTGAGGGATTATTAACGCTCTTAAAAAATCCGACGACTTCGAACCCGCGATCTTGGGCTTAGAAGCTCATGCTACCAACTACGCAATCGAAGCCACGGCCCGCTATACGAAGTTACTTACTGTCTTGGAAGGTTTCACTGTGCAGAGTAGAATTAAGCGTGAGTGTTGTTGCCATGGCGACCAGGTAGCGTAGATAGGAAGGCAAGGTGCCCGGCAGGAGACTGATGGCCTTCTCTTCTCCCACACGAGAAGTGACCATTAACAAACATGATGTACTCTGCTAGAATTAGGAGGCTATTGCTGTGTTCTGGGCATAGCCTATCTTGATCTTCTTGGCGTTGCTTTATTCTTAGTCTAATGGTTAACTGACTGCTATACGCCGTCAAGGACCTAGGCAGGCGGGGGAGTCCAGGCTTACCAAGCATTCAAGAAGAGAATTAAGAATTAAGCATTACTTGTCGCGGCTTCGCCCGCGAATATTCTAGTTGTGAAGAGTACACTTAGCAAAATCTCAATCATGGATGCTATGACTGATTTATCCTTGGTATGAAGAATCAGACTTTATCAATTCAGCTACTGGTGCAGTGGTTAGGGGTTTGTCATTCCTTCATAGGTATAACTTATCAGAGCGAAGTTAGTTTTCTGGGAACATCACAGACACTGTTAATTTAAGGGCCTTTAAATGTGGTTTTCGGAGACCCTTTATAGTCGGGTGAAAAAGAACTTTCGTACCACACTCTTCTTGTTCTTCTTCTTCTTCTTAGTCGTTTACCCTCCAGGTTGGTGGAACCCACGGACTCAGCGAGGGAACTCACCACTACCGCCTCTACGGGCAGTGTCCTAGAGCTGGGAACATCTAATCGGAGGGGATACAACTGGTGAGGTGGGATTGGCACCTCGCCCAGGCGGCCTCACCTGCAAAGCGAACAGGGGCCTCGTGAGGGAAGGGAAGGAATGGTTAGGGTGGATAGATAAGGAAGAGGGAAGGAGGTGGCCGTGGCCTTGAAGAAGGTACCATCCCGGCATTTGCCCGAAGACGAAGTGGGAAACCACGGAAAACCACTTCGAGGATGGCTGAGGTGGGAATCTAACCCCCTCTACTCATTTGGAACACCCGAGGCTGAGTAGACCCCGTTCCAGTCCTCATACCACTTTTCAAATTTCGTGGCAGAGCCGGGAATCGAACCCAGGACCTCCGGGGCGGCAGCTAACCATGCTGACCGCTACGCTACGGAGACGACCCGTACCACACTCACACGTGAAAATTGCGTGAAAAAAATCTAGAGTGCCCCTTGACCCCCTTAAGCGCATTATACTGTATGTATTAATGAATTTTACAGCTTAATGTGGTTCAGTGATAACCTTATAACCGTCTGGAAACTTTCAGAGTAATGTAATAATTGGAATTGCATTGCGTCTTACAGAAATAGATGGACCTGTGAGATTCTGTTACCATGGTTACCGTGTTGCAGTCTTTCATTATTTCATTGTAAATATACATGTTTTAAGGTATTTATTTAATTGTGAGGCATTTATTGAGTAAGTGAGTGAGTTTCGCTTACGCATTGGGTTATCCTGAACCTGTAGGTACCCCATATGTGTAGGTTGGTGTTAATGGGACCTTATTTTCGGTACAAAACTGGAATGGACCTTAGCAGAATAATATAGGGAGGGATATAAACGAAATTCCTACTCGAATGTGAATAAAAAGGGCCATATCGTGGTGGTATGTTAGTTAGTAGGCTTTCCTTTTCTTCTACTGGATTTCTTACAGTGTAGGCCAATAATTTCTGGACAATAGTCTACTTTTCATGGTGTTAAAGAAATAAATTCATAATCAAGCTTTCGGGGGCAGATGACCTCGTAGTTACGTAGGCTACCTTAAAACAGCAATAACTAGCCTAACTAAATTCAAGCTTGGAGACGCGGGCTATTTCGGCAGCTACTGGTGTTGGCGGTAGTGCTGATTCTTGTTTAACTGACTGTAGCCTACACTACTACGGTGATGGCGCAGTGGCTTCGCTGCTCGTCTTTCACCCGGACGGCCGGGGTTCGAATCCCGGTGACAGCCGGTTGGAATTTTCACCTCAAATATCATGTGGCGTCAGGAAGGGCATCCGGCCTTCAATCCTCGTCCCAAACCAAAATGGTCCTGGTTGGCTCCGTTGACCCCAATTAACCTCCTGAACTCCTAAAATGAGGGTTGATTCAGGCCCTCCACCCTGTAAGTTTGCCAACCGACACAAGCCTCTATTACCTTTGTCAATCCTTTATCTATTGGCAAGTTTCATTTCACCATGTGACGCTGGCGTAATAAAATAACATAAAATAATATAACATTAAAAATGTAGATTTTGCCCAAGTCCGGAATTGAACCCGGGACTACCGGCCTTTCGGACCGCAATGCTATCCATTACGCCAGTGCCACATGCTGAAATTAATCTTGCCAAGAGTTAAAGGATTGAGAAAGGTAATAGAGGTTTGGGTCGGTTGCCAAACTTACAGGGTGGAGGGCCTGAATCAACTCTTATTTTAGGGGTTAAGGAGGCCGCTCCGACCCCAAGTTCCGTATCTCAAATTACTTCAATACCCGTCCCCTACACGACCTATCATTCTCTAAAGGTACATAAAAGACACCCTGTATAGGCTATAGAAAATAAAATAAAAACACATATTTACGTAATTTAGCACATATTTCCGGATCAGTAGTGATCATGAACAGTAATTTCCAGTGGCAATGCCCTCCAGAATGTAGTCATCCTTATAATAAGCCTAGCCTAATATCCAAGTGCAAGAGTGAAAGCCATGTTCTGGTCTCCTCCAGAATTCCCGATCAGCATGGCTGCCCGATAGGCCTATAGGCCTATTACGTAACATGGCTTCATGCATTTTTATTTTCAGAATAATAATAATTATCTGTATAGAGGTTTATTCATGACTAAGGCTGGGATCGTTTCTTTCCTCTTCTATCCTGATCAGGTAGTGTGTTTGCACACGTAGGCCTAGCATTGGCTGAGAAGTTTACGCTTCTTTGAGTCACTTTGTGGGAGTGAACTCATAAAATAGCGACCATCGAGGCGTAACGGATCTTGTGTTTTGAAATGACAGTGTCTTCTCGATCCAAAATGTGTTTTCATGTCTCTCAAAGTTGTAATAAATAAGTTTAGTCTATTGTAATTTAAGTAAGTTTACTGTTTTTTTTAACAAATTCTTACGCTTTTTTTTTTGAAAATTATAACGTAGACTATATAAATTCTTACTCTCCAGAGGTTGTTTACCGTTCAAAAAGTTTTGAAATGACAGTGTTTTCTCGATCCAAAATGTGTTTTCATGTCTCAAAAAGTTGTAATAAATGCGTTTATTGCATTTTAAGAAAAAAGAAAATTCCTACTCCCTTGAGGTTTTTTACCGGTCAAATACGTACTCGCTTTCGCCGTCATTATTGCACGGCATATGCCGTGCGCACTCGGCAAAAGGTTAAGCATTTTTATTTTTTATTTAACGAAATATTTTCTATTTATTTTCACATTTTTGCCGTTTTTATTAATAAATACATATTTCCTATATTTGGTGGTATGTTGTAACTTACTCCTTAGATGACTGCTGCCCACATTTTCGACCCTTGGCAATTCCAGTAATTTGCTTTTCTATTTTGTGAATGCACCCTTGTATCTGTATTGTAGTAGTGGCCTACTTCAAAGCGGCTTCGGTGGCGTAGTCGGTAGCATGCAGAACTGCTGTGCCCAAGATAGCGGGTTCAAACCCGGCCGAAGTCGTCGGAATTTTTAAGAGCGTTAAAAATCCTTCAGTATGCCTTCCTTCGGAGGGGAAGTAAAGCCGGTGGTCCCATGTCACAGATCTATGGCATGTAAAAGATCCTTCCACAGACTAAACTTGTGTGCAGCTAAATTGTTAGGTTAGATTTCGTCGCAATGCTCTATCAAAGTTCCAACGTTCACCATTAGGTAGTCTATCATTGATATCTGGTAGCGAAAGTTGGAACTACTGTACTTGGAAATTGAACGGAACTTGTAGCTCATCCCTGGAAGCAGCTACAGACTCAGGCGAGCCGAACATGTCCTCGGACACTCCCGGCTCTAAAAGCCAAACGATAAATAAAATAAGCCTACTTAGGTAGGTTGGTTGGTTGGTTCTTAAGTTTAGGGGCTGCGACAACGCGGTCATGTAGCCCCGTGTACTTTGGGTGTGTGTAGAATCTGTCTGATAACCGGTTTGTAATTGTGATGACTGTATTAGTGTGTGTTATCTGTTATTCAATTCATGTATGGGCACAGAATTTTGAATTTTTCAAATAGTTCCTACTTTTGCCGCCAAACGCCACCGCCAACGACTACTAATTTAGAACGCAGCTACCAGACGCCACCGCAGTCGGCTCTTGGCAACGAACGTAGGACCTAAGAGCGTTCTTTACATTCTTAACCTAGGCCTATAGTCTACAATTTAGCTTCACACAGGTGTAATTAGTGGACGGTTCTTTAACATGTCATAAATTTATGACATGGGACCACCGGCTTTACTTCCCCTCCGAAGGAAGGCATACTGAGGGATTTTTAACGCCTAGGCCTACTTCAAGACAGCAATTCCCCGGTCATAAAGTATGGAACGTGAATTAAAGTCAACAGTCTCATTAAGCCTCCGATAGTCCTTACCTTGACGGGAAATTTTACTTGAAATTACAGTGGTCTGCGAAATTTGTGAGTATTGACAGAGTGCTATGATATATTTTGAAGTGAGCTTTTCTTCTGCTCTTTAGAATGAAATTCGAAAACATGATTTTGTATCGCGCATTAGCAGTGGCCTAAGTATTGTACAATTCGGAAACTGAGGCAAGCCTCTGCCTGTTAAGTGGAAACATTTGTACTGTAGACAGGATTATGAATTATTCAAGCAGCTGGACTTTTCAACTATATTTCGAGTAACTGGGGGACATTAATATGATACAAATATAAGAACATATTTTGGAAACTTAATCACGTATTTTCCACTTTTAAGTACATAAATAAATACATATTTCTGAAAAGTTAAGCACATAATTTGGACCCTTTGAGCTACATTAGTGAAGTACTTGCATTTTTAACCTGTGCGAGAAATGAAAGTGAGTGGAGTTATAAATTGGTCCGTCTGTCTTTGCGAGGACAATTTCCTTATTTGAAGTTCTTTTATACAGCGGGACATTTTTATTTTTATAAAGTTAGGAGCGCTGGGGATGAAAGAGAAATCTCTACTCTGCTCTGGGAACCCCTCCCCTGGCCTCGTGTCAGCCAGTAACCTGCCTCCCCTCCCCTCCCACTCGTAGCCCCGCCCACCCGCAGGAAGGCATGCTTCATGAACACTTGCGGCTGTCTTCATCCATCATGGTGGTTGGTTATCTTCTTACCTACTGAAATGTTATCTCCATGTTTGTAAGACCTTGCACCATCATTTCCTCCTTTTACAAGATTTTACTTCCGTTGCATTTTTATCGGCGTACAGATAAGGAAGGAGTCGTGAGGTGAAAGTTACCGCACTCTCGATTCTCGATCAAGTTGCTTGGTTATGTCTATGTCTATGTCTATGTCTATAGAGCATCCAGCGTTTAGGAAAGACTATGGGTCTTATGGGCTTTTACTTTTAACGGACCCCCCCCCCCCCCACACTGGTTTTGTTACCTTACCTTTTATCATGAAGGAACTCTGAATAAATATATATTTTTTGTCATAATAGCGTCCTACAATTATCTGCCAATTGATTACCTTTGTTATTGCATACAAGTATCATTTATATTACGTCTTAGTAATTTAAAAATTTTCGAGGTTAGCACGCTGGAAGGAAGAGCCTTGTCCTGTGCTGCATGCTCGTCTGGAGTGGAGCACGTGCTCAGTTCCGCCGGCAACATAAGTTCTGAAGCATTATCCGTCATTGGTGTTATTATTGTGTGTCTGTTTTATTTTCTGTTCGATCGAATCAGGGCTGCCGACAGTTGGGTTCGAACCCACTATCTTCCGAATGCAAGCTCACAGCTGCACGGCTAACTCATACAATAATACAAATATTAATCTAAACAAAACAAGAATAAGATTGAAAGAAACTAAATTATAGCCTAACTAATAACAAAAAAGATGATGATCAACAGTATTGCTGACGTAAAAATTGTTAACATCGTCAGCATACATCCAAGAAGGAAGGAAGGGTTGTGCTGTCGACATCTGTCAATCAGTAATGCGTCATATCACAACGAAATGAATGTCGTTATTGGTTCTCTTCGCGAACGATATCCTCAATACTGGTCCATCCGTTAACGCCTGCAAAACTGCTCCCTCCTAGGCGTGTTCTATTTCAGGTAGTTGTTGGGGTTGTGTTGTCTCGCTAACTTATGAAAGCGCAATACTCGAAGCGGGTGAACATAATGTATGACGTCAGCGCTACCTCTGCCTCGAGTTAGCAACACTGTCGCCATAAGGCTCCAAAGTCTTTTCTAAACACTCGATGCTCTATATGAACAAATTAGTAATTATTGATAGAATTCAATGAAATTTGGTTTGTGGTCTCCTGATGGTGAAATAAGGTCATATACCAATTTTCAGCAAAATAGCAACAGAACTTTCTGAGAAATTACAATTTACAATTTAAAATTTTAAAAAATCGATAAGCATAAAAAATGCTCTAGCTGAACAGTTACTTCAAATATCACATTGAAAACTGGTGTACAGGCACTTCAAGGTATGGAACGAATTTTAACAGAGAAAAAGTCTACATAGCCTATGTAGTCCATGGATGTGAGGAAAAAATATGTTTTATGTGTTTAACTTATGTTTTTCTCAAATTATGCTAAAAAAATTCCCCTTTGAAGGCTACTATCTTTTAAAGTATCAACATTATAAAAAAATCTTTCTGTTAATATCAAGACAATATAGGTGTTAACAACCCATGAAATTCTCATGGAATTTGAAACCAAATTGGTTCAGCTGGAACATTTTAAATGCCTGAAAATGTAGCCTATGTGTGAAAAAAAAACATTTTTGTAAATAAAACATGGTTGAAGGCTAAACTAATAATACGTCAGTTATATAAATAAAACTGAACACGGCGGCTTCGGTGGCATAGTCGGTAGCATGCTGAGCTTCTATGCCCAAGATAGCGGGTTCAAACCCGGACGAAGCTGTCGGATTTTTTAAGAGCGTTAAAAATCCCTCAGTGTGCCTTCCTTCGGAGGGGAAGTAAAGCCGGCGGTCCCGTGTCATAGATTTATAGCATGTTAAAGAACCTTCCACTAATTACACCTGTGTGAAGCTAAATTCGATAGGTTAAGAATGTAAACAACGCTCTTAGGTTTCTACGTTCGTTGCCAAGAGCCGATTGCGGTGACGTCTAATAGCTATGTTCTGAACTTGGCCTAGTAGTCGTTGACGGTGGTGCTTGGCGGCAAAAGTAGGAACTATTTGAAAAATTCAAAATTCTGTGCCCATACATGAATTCTAAGTTGCAGTCTGTACATAAATTAAAAAACAGATAACACACACTAATGCAGTCATCACAATTAACACCGGTTATCAGACAGATTCTACACACACACAAAGTATACGGGGCTACATGACCGCGTTGTCGCAGCCCCTAAACTTAAGAACCAACCAACCAAAACTGAACACAGATGAAACACGTTACGTAATTGGCATTTCTATAGTTACAGCACGGCCGACTGAATACGAGCTCGCATCCAGTCGGCCATGTTTACAGTAGTATTGTTACCTCGTCAACTCACTAGATAGTAGCTCTGGGGACAATTTGAAGATGGGCATTGTTGCGTTGAAGCTAGTTGATGGAGCGTTTCCCAAGCACTCAACCGGACATTTAAATGTCACGCTAGTACTTTAAAAATGGCTGAACCCGAAAAAATACCACCGCCAAATGATCCGCAGTAGTCCGGCGTACAATAATATGCACAAATTGAAAAATCGATAATTTTTACCTTTTTCACCAAAAACTCAGTCCCAGTCTCCCTTGGAAAAACATATATTTTTCTTTGCCTCTATCTTCAAGCCCGATTGGTTTCTGATGCAAATCAAGTGATTATCGTCACAATACAGTGGTGTTTATTTGTCATATAAATGCATATTTCAAACATTTTTTACCATTAGGTCATATTTTGATTTTTTTTGTAAGAACGTCATATTTCGGTAGTGTGAAGGCAGCTGTAGGTGTGCAATCATCCTCAACTTACCGAACGGGAACGAGTGTTTACAGAAATAGACTGTAAATAACCACTTAAACATGTATATTCAGAAAATGAATATAGGAATTAGGAATAGAGAATTTCGTTAACAATTTAATATCGAAGGGATTGTCGTTTGGATTTATAATTAAAACAAGTAGTTCCGTGAAGAACTACGCAGCCTCTTTTCATATATATATCCTACTTAGGCCTATGTTAATTGCCTCTATCAACATAAAAAATTACAGTTTGAAGGTTGTGAGAGATTCGTAGATATTGAGAACCGTCTAAATACTTCGGATGGTCGCCAGGTTGGATTTTTATTTATGTACTATTACAAGAAGATTATTGTGTACGTGTGGTATTCAAACTTCAATCGCATGATTAGAACACAAGCAGTAAAAAACAGATTTTAAAATTTCGCACAGCTGCCATCTTGTGGTTATGAAAACAATTGAAATAAATTAGATGCCAGTGGATTAATATTAGTATAAGCATCTAACGTGCAAGTTTCACTGTACTCGTATGGTTAAATCGCGAGAAACGTCCATTTAAATATTTATACTTCGCGTCGCCGCCACGTTGGATTTGTGCTTACCAGGTTACTGAAAGTTCTATAGGTGAACTTATGTTCATAGTCTCTGTGAACATTTAAAAAATGTCAGTTTGATTGCTGTAAAATGATTCGTAGATATTGAGAACCGTCTAAATATTTCGTTTGCTCGCCATTTTGGATTGTTAGACTATATGTATAGGCCATATAGTTATGTACCATTATAGGAAAATTTTTGCGTAGGTTCACTATTCAAACTTTCACTTCGATCGCATGAGTAGGACACAAGAAATAAAAGCTTAATTTTAAAATTTCGCACAGCCGCCATCTTGAGGTTATGTAAACAATTGAACTAAATTAGATGCCAGTGCATTACAATATATATAATTATTTACTATGCCACATTTCACTGCGCTCAGAGAGTTAAATCACGAGAAAAGTCTATTTAAAAGTCTCAAATTCGCTTGGCCGCCATGTTGGTTTTGTAGTTACCAGCTTTTTGAAAGTCTCTTAGGTGAACTTCTAGTAGTGCCCTTTATCACCGTACACAATTTCAAGGTGATTTCGGTAATAGTTTCGGAGATACTGAATGCTGGTGAAATATTTCGCACAGCCGCCATTTTGGATTGGTGAGACACAATAAAAATTGAAAGGCACGGTCGGGGTCGGCCAGAATGGTGCTATGATCTTACCGAGTTTCATTGAAGTCGCTACAGCCGTTTAGAAGTTATTAGGGGGACACACGGACAAAAGGTGATCTGGTAAGCCTATTTTTTTTTTCATAAAATGAAAATAGGCTAAAAAACGGCCATATTTAAATCAGTCATTTTCATGAGTCATATTTAGTAATTTTTAAGGGCATATTTGCTTTACTTTCTGAACTTCTTTTTACATGATTTTTTTATTTTGTTTGCAACTGTTGTTAATTAAGTTAAATTTTTGCCATTTAAGGCTCATTTAAGGTTCAAAATACAAGATATGTTGATTAAAGAATACTGCAAATCACACAAAAGGAATTTGTTATGGTGGTTACAAAATACCCCCCCCCTCGCCTCCCCCCCTCGCCTCCCCCCCCTCGCCTCCCCCCTCGCCTCCCCCCCCCCCTCGCCTCCCCCCTCCACGCCTTCCTCCCCCCCCCCCCCGTTGGTTGCCCGTGGTTTGAAAAACAGCATGGTATTCCTAGGGATAATAAATGGAATTAATGACTGAAGGAGATTCGATGAAGAAGAGACGAATACAATTCTATAAACATTAATCAAGGAAGACTAACTCGAAAACTCATGGCATATTTGGAAGGGAATTGTACCCAGGTGGTCTCTGGAGATACATTAGTCTACATACTGATATGGAGAGAATGGGCATCAGTCAGAAAGAAGTTCAAGACAGAAACCACTTTTGACAATTACTGTAGTTCCAGACTTCAGAGGTTTCCGGGGAGAAGGAGAAAAGAAATCTTCAAACGTGGTCTTTTCTGAGGAAAGAAGGAGAGAGATGAGTCACAGAATGAAGCTGTATTGGCAGAAGATTAAAGTCAATGGAGGGAAGATATGATCCAAGATACCTTAGTAGTTACCCTGTGGTCCATATTGGCCTAGAAGGATAAATTATTATTGCGAAAGTCTCATCTCTGTAGATTTACAACTTGTAGCCTAAATGAATTCCTTAGGGACAAAATTCACAATTGTTATACCCTGTGTTTATTGGTGACCAACAATTAGTTCTTTCTCAAATCCTTGTCAAATCTATCGTAAGGCCTATGAGAGCCGGCCGAGGTCACCTGAGTCCAGGCGCCTAGACATATCCCTGATCACAAGACACTACCAGTTATTGTGGAGGTAAAAGTCAGATTTGGTTAAATGGAAATTTAAGAAGAATATCTAAACACGTATTAATGTTTCCTTCTGAAAATAATTATAATATTATTTCAATAAAAATAAAATGGCGGCTTCGGTGGCGAAGTTGGTAGCATGCTGAGCTTCTATGCCTAAGATAGCGGGTTCAAACCCGGCCGAAGCCGTCAGATTTTTTAAGAGCGTTAAAATTCTCTCAGTATGCCTTCCTTTGGAGGGGAAGTAAAGCCGGGGGTCCCATGTCATAGATTTATGGAACGTTAAAGAACTTTCCACTAATTACACGTGTGTGAAACAAAATTGTATAGGTTAAGAATATAAACAACGCTCTTAGGTCGCTACGTTCGTTGCCAAGAGCCGACTGCGGTGGCGTCTAGTAGCTAAGTTCTGAACTAGGCCTAGTAGTCGTTGACGGTGGCGTTTGGCGGCAAAAGTAGGAACTATTTGAAAAATTCAAAGTTGCAGTCCTTACTTGAATTTAAAAAAAAACAGATACACACACTAATTCAGTCATCACAATTAACACCGGTTATCAGACAGCTTCTACACACACCCAAAGCACACGAGGCTACATGACCGCGTTGTCGCAGCCCCTAAACTGAGGAACCAACCAACCAACCTTCTGAAAATAATTATAATATTATTTCAATAAAAATAAATTTTTATTCAAAATAATTGTGAATTATATTCAGGATAAAATGAGAAATGCTAGTGATAATTGATATTACTACTATTCAGTCGGTCAACACAATATAGGCTAATCCCAATTACTGGGACATGCAAAAATTAACTTGAAAAAAAAAACCATGTGATTAAATCCAACCTAACGGACTCGACAAAGAAGGAAATCATGGGAAAGCCAGGAAAATGGAGTTTGCTTTCCACCTTACGAAAAAAAAACCACAGGTCTACAACAGGAAAGGACTGAACTACGACACTATCAAACAGTAATTCAACCAGAGTGCCTGTATGCATTAAGCATCCGAAAAAGAACTATTTATATACGGTACCTACAATCTTGCAAGACTGAGGAATGTCAATTTTATCAACAAACAGTCTCACTGCACTCCACCAACTAATAGACAGACTATTTTTCCGATGCTTATTTATTTATTTGCTTATTTATTTTATTTTCCGTGTCCAAATCAAATTAGATTTTGCCAGTAAGTAGCAACAGTTATAGCATTAGCAGTTGCAGCCAAAGATCGTCTTTTGAACATAAATTATGTCCTCCATCAAGGGGCAGATCAGCAGGTGTTCTGGATCTTGTAACATGCTGCAGTCACAGAACTCATCATTGTTGACGAGCATGTTCCATTTCTTGAGATTGTATTTGCAGCGTGAAACCCCCGTCCTCAGCCTGTTCAATGATTTCCAAATTCCGCAGGGCAAGTTGTGACCAGGTGCCATTTTTTTCTGATAATAATAGCCTTTATTGCAGTCAGTTGGCCATATTACATGTTACAGATATGTACACTTACTAGATACTATGGTTCGCTTCTAGTCCTAAAAATAGCTTAAGTTTTAGATTTTGTAATTTTTGATATTTCTTGTTTAACAATTTTACAATAACTTTCAATTATCTTTTGCATGGATATTAGTACCAATGAGTATGATACGCATGCTTATCTTTGTGATATAGCTGATAGATTACCCAATGATTTTAAAGTAACTCACCTGAACACGCAGTCACTTAAAATGCTAGAACATTTCGCAGAATTTGAATACACATTTGTTAACTCCGGTATTGATGTAATCGCTGTTAGTGAAACATGGTTCAACAAGTCCATTACTGATTCATCTGTAACCTTGCCAGGATATAATATCTACCGCAATGACAGACAACGTAGAGAAGGGGGTGGAGTAGCAGTGTATGTTCGACAGCACATTAAGTGCCGGGTTATCTGCAAATCCCCAAATAATGAGAATTTCAGACCTGAGTACCTCTTCGTAGAGATTTGCCTGAAATATACTAAAGTATTATTTATTTGTGTTTATAGAGCACCCAAAGTCGGTTTTATGGAACTACTATTAAATGACATGCTTTCACACATTTTTAGTTATAAATATGTAATATTAGCCGGTGATTTCAATGCCCATTTTGGGTCGGCTACATTTGAAACGAAGAACATAGTAGAAACTCTAAATACTTGCAATCTGTCGTGGCTCCCGTATCAAGATACACATCACACTGCAACCTCCTCTTCTACTCTGGATCTAATAGCATCCAACTGCAATGAGCACGTGATTGAGTTTGGCCAAACAGCTGCTTCTGGCTTCTCAGCACATGATCTCTTATACGCAGTATATACCCTGTCAACTCCAAAATATAAGCCCAGTATTCGAACTTTTCGAGACTTCAGCAGGTTTAATTATGAAAGGTTTAAGGCTGATGCCATCTCAGTTCCATGGCACACTGTTCTCGAGCAGCAAACTATAGATGAGAAGGTCGAAACATTCAACACATTTTTAATTGATTTATATGATCGCCATGCCCCAGTGCGCTCAGCTAACGTGAGGCACGCACCAGCTGCCTGGATCAACACAGAAATAAAAGATCTAATAAGATCTCGAAATAGAGCCAGAAAGAAGTGCAACAGAACACAGAAACCCGAGGACATTGTAGAATACAAAAGCTTACGCAACAGAACCCAGCAAGTTATTCGTAATACAAAGATACGTTACACTCATTCGCTAATTAATTCAGCTAAAAACTCTTCGGCTTTGTGGAGAGCTATAAAAACTCTCGGTGTTGGAAAATCCAGACACAAAAGCAATAACCCAACAATGAGCGCTGATGAGCTTAATAAGCATTATTTAAACGTATCAACCGTTGTAGACAGCAATAGAGTTTTGTCAACTGTTGCTAACTACAGGCAAAAATTTACTGACCGACGGGAAGAATTTCATTTTGGCTATATATATCCAGAGGACATTCATTTAGCCATATTTAGGTTAACTTCAAAAGCCATAGGACCAGATCATATATCTATTACGCTATTGAAAAGGAATATGGACCTTCTCATGCCAGTTTTATTGCATATATTTAACTATAGCCTGCAAATGGGTATTTATCCGACACAATGGAAAAAAGCCAACATCAAAGCAATACCAAAATTCACGAACGCCTTAAACTGTAGTGACTTTAGACCAATAAGTATATTGTGTGCAATTGGGAAAGCGTTAGAACGGATTGTTTTTGATCAGTTTTATGAATATATAAATTCCAACAATATCCTAAACCCGAACCAATCTGGATATAAATCAAAACATAGTACTCTGACAGCCCTTATTAAAGTCACAGACGACATTCGTCTTGCAATGGACCGGAAGGAAATAACTATATTATCTCTATTCGATTTCAGCAAAGCTTTTGACAGAGTTCACCATGAGATCCTACTAGTTAAATTAAGAAATCTAGGCCTTTCAAAGTCAGTAACGAACTGGTTTAGGTCTTACCTAACAGGCAGATGTCAGAGAGTAGTCCTAGCAGATGACAATGTTTCAGAATGGTGTGAAGTAACAACAGGTGTGCCGCAGGGTTCGGTCCTTGGTCCACTCCTGTTCTCCGTGTATATAAATGACCTTCCATCTGTCCTTAAATTCTGTCAACATCATATGTACGCAGATGACCTTCAGCTATATCTACACACGGATCTGAAATCCATTCATTTGAAGGTAGCTCTAATTAACAGTGACATTCAAAGCCTATCTCAGTACGCACTCGATCATAATCTAATACTTAACTTCGAAAAAACGCAACCGATCATCATCGGCTATACCAAATTACTCAGTTCCCTACCTGACCCAGTACCACCTTTACAGCTTGCATCCCAAACAGTTCCGTACCAGTCAGCAGTAAGAAATCTGGGAGTTATTTTTGACTCTCGATTATCGTGGCAGGATCACACAAACATGATTCTGAAAAGGGTTGCATCGTCATTATATCAAATTAGGCGAACTTGCTTCTATTTGCCCCAAAATGTACGAAAGATACTGATACAGAGTTTGATATTACCAATATTTGACTATGGATCTATAATTTACCATGATATGGGAGAGGTCCTCAATACAAAATTGCAAAGAATGCAAAATGCTTGCTTGCGGTTTGTTCTCAATGTACCAAGAGAGTCTCATATAACTCCATTTTACGTCCAGATTGGATGGCTAAAGTTAAAGGAACGAAGACAGTATGCCATGGCTCTGACTGTGATAAAAATTCTAAAATTCAAAATTCCGTCTTATATTTACTGCACACTAACTCCCATGCAATCAGTGCATAACCGTGCGAATAGACACACTGCACAAATGCTCCAGATACCTCATCACAGAACCGAAAAATGCAAAGGTTCATTCCGTATTTCAGCTAGTATTCTCTGGAATAAATATAAATTGCACCAGTATTCAGGACTTCCTATCAGAGCGATAAAACACTCCCTTCACTGTGATCTATCAGCTATACAATTATCATGTTCAAGGTGAACGGATGTAATAACAAGAACTTCTATTGTCAACTGTATGTATAGGTTAAGTTTTTCTTTTCTTTCTTCATTTATTCTATTGTATATAACCGCCCTCTGAATGAAGAGAGCTGCATAAAGAGGCTTTGTAGCCTCAGTGGCCTGTATAAGAGAAACAATAAATTCAAATTCAAAAAATTCACACTATAAGCCACTATTGATAAAGTTCTGTTGGGGCATGTCGTGATATGGTACCTGCCGCATTCGTTCCTACACAGCTCACATATACACCTCTCATCCGGGTCATGAAATGTCTTTCGTGAGCAGACCTTATGGTGGAACCCATGAACTGCGAGTCTCGTCACGACGTGTCTCATTTCGGATATGGGTTGCATCCATCTTTTGTCCACCATGGCATCAGTCGCGTAGACTTCCTTCCTGCTTTGCAGATCCTGGAGTAATTTTCTGAAGCTTTCTGTGGAAGGCAACAGTAAAAGTGACCGAAGGTCCTCTATTAGGAACGTTTTTATCGCCAGTTCATATACCAGCCGAGATTTGGCTGACTTGGAGACTCCGAGGGCTCTTTTGAGGAACCTAGATTTCACCTTTTCGAGTTCCTCCAGCTGTTTGTAGTTGAGAAACTCCCATGTTAGCTCCAGACCGTATGTTAGTACGGGTATGACCTTGGCTCGGAAGAGCATCATTGCTGTTTCCAGAGACATTTGGGTAATATGGCTTATGTCGTTTATGGCCTTCACTGCTGCGGCCGCTTTCGCTCTTGTATGTATTCTGAAGCTTCGGCCTGTTGCCTGGAGCGTGAGGCCGAGGTATTTGAAATTGTTTACTTTCTTCAGTTCCTTGCCGTTGCATAGCACTTGATCTGATTCCGCTGACCTGCCCCCGTTCCGGAAGACGACCACCTGAGTCTTGTCCTCGTTGATTGTTAGTTCGTTTTCCTGGGCCCATTCGCTTAGTATGTTGATTGCATCTTGCAAATCCTTTATCTGCTCTGAGGCGATTGCCATGTCGTCTGCGTATATATACAGTTTGGACTCAGTCGATTCCTTTATTTTGTCTCCTGCATCGTGTGAAAGCGCATTGAATAGAATGGGACTGAGGGGGTCCCCTTGAAGTACTCCATTCGTTTGTATCATCCATTTGGTTTGTCCAACTCCGACCTGCACTTGTATATAGTTTTCTGCCAATATGTTCGATATAAGGGTCGTCAGCCTTGACCTACCTATGAGTGTTTCCAGCTTATGTATCAGCAGCTTTCTGTTTACCAGGTCAAAGGCCTTCGTAAAGTCAACAAAGACTACATAGAGTTTGCTCTTGGGTTTCTCTAGTGTTGTTGTTATGTGCCGTAATAGGCTTCCTGCAGCCATAGTTGTCGATCTATGCTTCCTGAATCCACATTGCTCTTCTGGTAGTATTGGGTCTATTTTTTCGTATATTCTCGCTGTCATTATTCCTGTTAGTAGCTTTAGGGGAGCCTCCGTGGCTTTGGCGGCAGCACGCCGGCCTCTCACCGCTGGGTCCGTGGTTCAAATCCCGGTCACTCCATGTGAGATCTGTGCTGGACAAAACGGAGGCAGACAGGTTTTTCTCCGGGTACTCCGGTTTTCCCTGTCAAAATTTCATTCCAGCAACACTCTCCACTATCATTTCATTTCATCTGTCATTCATTTAATCATTGCCCCAGAGGAGTGCGTCAGGCCTCGGCAGCAGGCACAGTTCATATCCTCGCCGCTAGATGGGGGCTTCATTCATTCCATTCCTGACCCGGTCGGAGACTGGAAGCAGGCTGTGGATTTTCATTTTTCAGTAGCTTTAGGGCTGCGGATTCCAGCGCTACTCCCCGGTATGAATTTGGGTCGTCAGTACTCCCTTTTCCTTTGTATAGTAGCTTGATGGTTGACTTCTTCCATTCGTTTGGTATTTGCCCGAGTTCTAAGCATTTGTTTAGTAGGGCCGTCCATATCGGTGCCAGTTCCTCAGTAGTTTGTTTTAGATGCTCATTCCTTAGTCCATCTGGACCGGGGGATCTATTATTTCTTTTCTTCTGTATGGCCATGGTGATCTCTTCTTCTTTGATGGGTTCTGACACATCGCGTTCTTCTGGGGGCCTGGTTTCGGGTCTAGTCTCCTTTGCACAGGTGACGTTCTTGATATGCTCCTCCCATGTCTCCAATGATATGTTTGGTTGGAAGCTATGGATCTTTGGCCTCAGGGCACGGTATGGGTCTGTTTCTGCTTCTGCAATGACCGCTCTTTGCGTCTCTTCTATGAAGTCCCTTTTTTTCTTTTTTTTATCAGTTCTTTGTATGTTGTCCTGTGTTGTCGGTATTCTTCCAGTGCTTTGTTGTCTTTTGTGACTCTTATGTTGTGGAGTTTGCCTAGGGTTTCCTTCCTTTGAATAAAACACGACTCATCGAACCAAGGTTTAGCCTTTCTCCCGTGTGAAGGCGTGGTAGCTGCGCCGGTGATGCAGTCTTGTATCCAAGCTGCCGCCTCGTCGATTCCTCCCTCTTGGATGCTTTCCATCATCTTGTCTATGTCTTCCAACTTTTCTCTAATTTTATCTCTGTTTAGAGTTTTGCTCACTCTGGCGGTCCTTCTATAGTTTCCCCATCGCAGATCTCTCCATCTATTTCTAGGCTCACTGGTATGTGCTTGCGTACAATAGCTCCCTCCGACCTAATTGTACTTGCGTTCCTTGTTTCGAGTGTTCCTCTTGTGCATATTAAGTCTAATGTGCTGGTCCCGTTGGGGCCTATGTACGCCCAGTCATGAGTTTGTTCCGGATTTTAAAACCCTCTAGGCTTAGATAGTTGAAAACTTCTTCACTCTTTGCGTTTTGTTGATCCATTCTGCAGTTTAAGTCTCCGGCAAGGACAGGCTTTCTTCTTCCTGGGAATGTATTCAGTGAAGCTCCAAGGTGGTCTATTATGTCCGGGGCGGTCTGGTTGGGATTGAAGTAGGCCGCCACAATTACACCGATTTTCGTTTCCACGGCTAGTATGTCCTCTTCTTTCCATAATAACTTTATCGGGGCCATTTTAGGCTTAACTATGCAGGCAACGCCACCTGATGGTCTTCCCCTCTCCCTGCACCGCCTCGCAAATGCATGAAAATTGTAGAAATTGGGGACGTCGAATCTCTTTTCTTCTTTAATCATAGTCTCCGTGAGAATACAGATGTCATATTCGCTTAGGATTTCTCGTGATAGGAGGTTCGTTGCACCTCGCAGCCCTTCTACATTCCACTTTAGTATCCTCGTCCTACTGGCGCGAGCCTCTGAACTTCCAGGGTTGCCGAAAGGGCCGGCAATAGACGTCCGTAGGCCAGAAGTTGCAGTTGTAGACCAACTCTCTTTTATTAAAGGGTATGCCGACTTTAAAAGCTCTGCTGCCAATTTTCTGGTTCACTACGTCACAGTGGATCACTCCTTCCACTCCATTTTTCTGCAGATACGCAGTTAAGTCCTCTGGGGAAGTGTCTTGGCTCAGTTTTGAGACGTAAAGCCACGCACTCTTTTCTGCACTTTTCAGTCTTGTGACTCCTTGTCTGGTGCCTTTCACATATTCCCTTCTGTGTGCGCTTTCTTCCTGGGTTGGGGAGCGTTGATCCCTTTGCACACGACGCCTCTGCACCACTTCGGTCCATTCGGTTTGATTTGGTTCAGACATTTCTTCTTTTTTTCCCTCTCTTCGTTTTGGACCTCGTCTTGTGGGCTGCTATCAGTGGTACCATCGTTCTTTCCAATATTGTGTGGTGGTCCTCTTCTGCTTTCTGTAAAAGATGTTTCCTTTCCTGTTGTGCAGTTCATTTGAATTTCAAGTTGATGGTTCTTATGTTGTTCTTCTAGGTGTTCTTGTCTTGTTTGTTGCATTACTGTTAGTCGGGGGTGTTGTAATGTTGTACCACATCGGCTGATAAGTTCAGTATCATGAATGGAAGTTCTCTTATTAATTTCCTCACGCACCATCCTCTTAAGATTGACTGATAAAGTCTCCACCGTGGCTTGCATATCCTGCGTTAATTTCCTTGTAATTCTTACCTCCATGTCGTGTTCGGGGAGACGACCTATGTTGCCCAATTGGAGGTTGACCAGTTGGCCACTAGATTGCTGCTGACCCAGAACATGCTGTTCCGAAAGCATGGCCTCATCCCTCACCTCGAAAGGTGTAATCTCCATGCCATGTCCGTTGCTCCCAGAACTGTTCTGCGAGTGTCCGCTAGATAGCACCTGATGATGACCACGTTGTTCTGTATCAATTGCATCAACTCGTCGCTCACTAGGTGTCGTCTTCGAGTTCATTCCTTCATTCTTCTGAATGTTCTGTGATCCGTCATGCGACTGCCTATTGCTGTGTAAACTAGGCGAGTTGCCGTGAGATGGCGCCACCAGTTCAGTAGGTATTGTTGCGTGCCACCCCCCCCCCCTAGTGGCACTTTTGTTAACTGGATTACGGTGGGTAGGAAGCACAACACCAATTCCTGCTTAAAGAAATAATTAACTTTATTGCGGCCAGAAAATTACACTACTCATCAGCAAATACAGCAATAGGAACCTTACTCCAGTTTCCTCAAGTCTCTTGCTTGTGGAGAGCTCTTGCCCTTTCACTTGTCAACAAACCACAGAAGTTAATCCTCCCGCTAATGAGCCTAGTGGCCTTGACAGTACTACATGCAACTTCTTCCTAAAGTACGCCGACTACAGTTACTTACGAGCACTTGCTGCACGCTGTTCACAAGCTGGGAGAAACAATGTCACTGGATTTCGTAACCACAATATCTCCGACACTCACTCAAAACACAGGCAGACCCCTGTATGTTTCTCACTTCCCCGCTCCACTAGGGGTTTCGCAAGTCACCACACTTCTGTCGCTCAGGATAATCACTCACACTAGCTCGTAAAATACAACAACCACTGCTTGACAGGTCGCACTTATATAGCAGGCCGGTGACTCAATAAATGCTTCTAGATCCATCCAGGGTTCACGGCTTCTCGAGGTTTCCATCGCTGGTCCAGTCACGAATATTCTGGACTATCCCTTTGTCCTAGTAGCCCTGTTGCATAAGGCGCACGCAATCCAGGAGGCAGGGCACAGCCCAGCCCTGGGGCAGTTGTGACTCATGCGGCGAGCGATGACACAAACTCACAGCCGTAACACCACCCCCTTCCTAAAAAGGCTGATCGTCCCGATCAATCATTGGTCCGTCTGTGTCCCTCCGTAGGCTGCCAGGCGATCTCGATGCACGATCTTCATCTTCGCCCTCGGGTTCCGCTGGATCCTGTAGACGACATCGTTGATCCGTTTCACGACTCGGTACGGGCCCTCCCAGGACTTCTGAAGTTTGGGTGACAGGCCTTTCTTCCGTAATGGGTTGAAGAGCCAGACCAGGTCGTCCTCGTGGAATCCGCCGGCATCCGTCTGCTGGTTGTATCGGGTCTTCATTCGGTCGGTCTCGATCCGCAGTTTCCTCCTCGCGAACGCGTGCACGTCCTCCAGTTGGTCGACCAGTTCTTGACAATACTGGCTTACCGGGATCGAATCATTCCCAGGTCGGCCGAAGGCAAGATCGACAGGTAGACGGAGCTCCCTCCCAAACATGGCCCGGGCTGGTGTGCACCCGGTGGCTTCATGCACGGCGGCGCGGTAGGCCAGGAGAAATAGTGGAAGATGTTTGTCCCAATCCCTCTGGTGCTCGCTGACGACTATTCGGAGATGGTTCTCGATGGTGCGATTGAATCGCTCTACCATCCCGTCGGACTGAGGGTGTAGCGGCGTTGTCCTTGTCTTCCAGATTCCCAGCAGCTGGCATAGGTTCTGGAACACCTGCGACTCGAAGTTCCTCCCTTGGTCGGAGTGCAGCTCCAGGGGTACTCCGTACCGGCTGACGAATTCCTTCACCAGGGTCTCTGCAATCGTCGCGGCTTCTTGGTTAGGGAGCGCATACGCCTCCGGCCATTTGGTAAAGTAGTCGCTGACGACTAATATGTAGCGGTTCCCTTCTGCGACTTCCTCACGTAGGCCCTGTTCTAATTTCCTTTGGCTCTCCTCTAATTTCGTCAGCAGACACTCTTCCAGTTTTTTCTGGCCATCCAGAAATTTGGCGGTTAGGTCCTCTGCTAACTTATTCTGGCCGTCCTTCAGGTCCTCTGCTAGCTTATTCTGACCTTCTTCTAATTTGGAAGTTAGGTCCTCGGCTAAACTTTTCTGGCTGTCTTCCATCTTCTTCAGGTCCTCCGCTAACTTCTTTTGACCGTCTTCCATCTTCTTCTGGCCGTCTTCTAGCTTCTTCTGGCCGTCTTCTAATTTGGCAGTTAGGTCCTTGGTTAAATTCTTCTGGCCGTCTTCTATGCCATTTAACTTTTCTAGCAATGCTGCCAATTGCGCCTCCATTTTAGTTGTTTGCCTTGTAAAGGGCATGCACTCACAGGAAAATTAGAGAAAATGACCTGCTCGGGTTTTGAAACCAGGACCGTCAGGTGTTGTGCTTGAGTTCGTAATCCCGCTTCTGACACCAGTTGTTGCGTGCCACCCCCCTAGTGGCACTTTTGTTAACTGGATTACGGTGGGTAGGAAGCACAACACCAATTGCTGCTTAAAGAAATAATTAACTTTATTGCGGCCAGAAAACTACACTACTCATCAGCAAATACAGCAATAGGAACCTTACTCCAGTTTCCTCAAGTCTCTTGCTTGTGGAGAGCTCTTGCCCTTTCACTTGTCAACAAACCACAGAAGTTAATCCTCCCGCTAATGAGCCTAGTGGCCTTGACAGTACAACATGCAACTTCTTCCTAAAGTACGCCGACTACAGTTACTTACGAGCACTTGCTGCACGCTGTTCACAAGCTGGGAGAAACAATGTCACTGGATTTCGTAACCACAATATCTCCGACACTCAGTGAAAGCACACTCACTCAAAACACAGGCAGACCCCTGTATGTTTCTCACTTCCCCGCTCCACTAGGGGTTTCGCAAGTCACCACACTTCTGTCGCTCAGGATAATAGCTCACACTAGCTCGTAAAACACAACAACCACTGCTTGACAGGTCGCACTTATATAGCAGGCCGGTGACTCAATAAATGCTTCTAGATCCATCCAGGGTTCACGGCTTCTCGAGGTTTCCATCGCTGGTCCAGTCACGAATATTCTGGACTATCCCTTTGTCCTAGTAGCCCTGTTGCATAAGGTGCACGCAATACAGGAGGCAGGGCACAGCCCAGCCCTGGGGCAGTTGTGACTCATGCGGCGAGCGATGACACAAACTCACAGCCGTAACACCATTCTATCTAACATGGATATACCATCCTTTTGGATAACCTCATTGACCTCTTGCTGAGAAAACTGATTGCTCGTGCTATTGTTAGTAACTAGCATGATTCTCATGTCATTAAAACAATTTACAATGACACTCACCATTTTATGAATATCATCTTTAGTTTCTTTCTTCATATATCCACCTACATCAGCGGTATTCTGTAGAAATCTGAGAGCAATTTGCAACCGACTTTCGATCTCGTCCGCCATCTTGTCTAATAGATAGAGGAATAGTTGGGTCTGTGATCTCTGTCTTCCATATCTTTACACGGGCAGCTTCTTGTGAGCACTCGAGGGCTGTTACTCCCCTCGAAAAGCTGTTTCTGGACTTAAGTCTCTGTCGGGCTGGTTGTTGGCCGAAAAGTGGATGCCTTGAATCGGTTTCTTGCGGTTTCTTCTCAGATTCTGCTGCTACCATTCTTCGGACATGAGGTGGAGAAATCCTATAAGAGGGTAGATCTTCTGAAGTGGTGTTGGTCTAAGACACCCAGATACAATCCTGGAAGTCTCATTCAGAGCTATATCCACCTCTTTGGAATGTGGAGAAGAAAGCCAAACTGGTGCTGCATATTCAGCAGCTGAGAAGCTCAGTCCAAGGGCTGAAGTTCTGGGAGTGGTGGGGTGAACTCCCCATGTCCTTCCTGTTAGGCATCTTAGTATGTTATTTCGTGCAGATACTTTACTTTTGGTGTTCAAGCAATGTTGCTTGAAAGACAGAGTTCGATCGAGGGTGACACCAAGATATTTTGGTGTAAAACAATGAAGGATTGTTTCTCCTTGCCACTTAATGTTCAATGTCCTCTTTGCTTCTTTATTTCGCAAGTGGAAAGCACAAACTTGCGTTTTGGCTGGATTTGGCTTCAAATTATTTCTGTGATAGTATCGACCAAGTTCTTCCAAAGCACAGGACAAAGAATGTTCTACTTCTTTAAAGCTACGACCTTGCACAGCTACTGTAGTGTCATCTGCGTAGATAAATCGCCTGGTGCCTTCTGTTCTGGGCTGGTCATTGGTGTATACATTGTAAAGCAGTGGTGCTAAGACGCTACCTTGAGGTAGTCCATTCTTCTGGAGGCGCCAGCGACTATTTTTCCCAAGGAGAAACACGTAAAATCTTCTGTTCTCAAGGAAAGTTCTTAGCAGTGAGGTCAGCCTGTAGTCCTTTGTCAGGTCATAAATCTTACGAAGTAGTGTGTTATGATTAACAGTGTCGTAAGCAGCAGTTAAATCCGATGCTTATTTAAAGTAATACTTGCCACAATTTCTAACCTTTAGTTTTTTTTTCGTGTTTGAATTCACTATCATTTGATACGTTGTATTTACACTTATCAATGTGCAAATGCTCGAATATTTACAAAAATGTTGATATTAAATTGTTAAGTCCATTTTTCTTCGCGAAATCACCTATAGTTCTAATACTTAAAGTTGGCGTCTGACACTTCTTAGAGGGAGGTCCTTTTACTGCCTACCGGGGTCGGATAAAGAGAGGTGGGGTTATGGTTGTCATGGTAACGGGGGTGGGGCGACTGCGGTTGCCATGGAGATAAGTCGCCCCACCCCCGTTTCCATAACAACCATACCCCCACCTCTCTTTATCCCACCCGGGAAGGCAGTAAAAGGACCTCCCTCTAAGAAGTGTCAGACGCCAACTTTAAGTATTATAACCATAGTCCTTTCTATTCCCCCGACATTGTTGCTTATATAGCCTAGGCCTTTATATTAATAGACTACAAATTCCAACTCAATTTTAACTTAAAACAGCAATACAACTTTCCACAATGACACTCACACGGATTCTTATTGACGTCAGAAAAGTTGGATGGCGCAGCCACACGGTAGAATGTTGAAGCTGTAACATTGTGACTGGTGTGGTTTATTTAGATGGTGAAGCATTGACGTCGTGATGCAAGGCTTATAAACTACAGAGGTTGCCTCAATTTTCACTCACCAATCAGCACTCACAAGGTGGATGACGTCACAAGATACCAAACGCGCCATGTGGGGATCGTAACGAAACTGTCAACATCAGCTGTTGAGTACGCAAATAGCAGTTTATTCTCATGAAATTATTGGTAAATGGATGATAAAATAACTGAATGTAGCCTACTTACATTTTATGTTGTGATCTTCTTGAATTTCTTGGAAATTCGCCTAGAATCGGTAGCAGTATCGTGGGTGTTAGTGACTTCCAATAACCACTTCTTATGCAAGATAGAATTGGAATGTTTCAATTTGATGAAGAAAATTGTTATCACAGCTGCCTCAACCCCACCAGACGGTACGTCAGAAACTTCTCCCGACACAAAATCTGTCGTTCTTCTTAGAACGTCCTTGCCTCGTTGAAATCCGTATTTTCCGTGAAATGTGACGAATTTTGCTGAAATGTGTCGGAACTGGTTTAGCCAAGTTTCTGAGGGATCGGTCATACCACCATATGACAAGTGTTTAATCCAGGTTGGTAATGCATAATCGTGTTGAGTTTGCATTCCATAGGGTAAGTTCCCAAGTTGTGGAAATTTATCATGGAACTTGTGGGCTACATAACCTGCAACATAAGCCTTGCCATATTCCTCACTTTGTTCCATGATATTGGCAATGAAGGACTCAGGTTGCACATTGCTCCCTAACGTTGGTTCTGGAAGCACGTTACTTGATTCAGACACTATGCCAGCTTTGTTTAGTGCTTTAGCAACTACATATTCATCTGAATCTGGATCAGCAGTGTTTGTTTGCTATTGAACAACTCCTGGATTTTTTTCCCTAAAATAATCATCCTCAGTCTGTAAATGCAGTCAAGGGGAGCCACCACGGGTTAGCAATTGTGAAAAGAGGTTTTTCCAGTACATCTTGATTTAGCCTATGTGTGAGAATGTACTTTGTATTATGCCTACGGGCCATATCTTGGAACAGAAGTCGAAGGGATTTTATTGATAGGATGACCGCTTTCTGGAATATTTGCAAATAATTTTTACCAATGCAAAGAGAATTACTCATGAAATTTTCCATCTTGTCCAAAAACAAAATACCATGCATGGGCGTATATAGGGGGGGGGGGGGGCTGAGGGTTGAGGGGGCTCCAGATCCTCCCCGAAAAAAGCCATCTTGGGTACAACACACAATGTATTTCACAGTAGTCTACTTTTAAGAAATAATTATCTATTTGTAAAAGAAAATGAGTGTTTACCTTTCTGCTTTATAAATTGACAAGTAGCCCATTTAGATATTTTCCATTCATACTACATAGGCTATAATAGAAAATTCATTAAGTACTCACAATTTTCCACGATAGTCAGCCCCCCCACCCCCTCGAAAAAAATTGTATATACGCCCCGAGACCATGTACGAAATATGTCAAAATATTAACAGCTTTAAAATCATCCTAGCAGGTCATCAAAACTTACGATGAAAAACGACACGTCATTTCCAACTTTATAATAACTGTGACAAACTGCCACAGCACATATTTGGCCTGGCATGATTATAAACACGTGTTTAAACCACTGCAATCCATACAATATAAGTTGACTTTCCTTGCACATCTCGCGCCTCGCGCGCTACGAGGAAACGTGTGACGTCACGTCCTTTCCCTTCCCTCAGCGATCCCCTCGCCATGGAGCTCCATATTGAGGCAACCTCTGTAGTTTACTAGCCTTGGTCGTGATGGAAACAGAAGGAAATTTGTCAAATTCGAGGAGGTACTGCTCTGTATACGGTTGCAAATCGTATAAAACGGGTACGAAATATCTTCACTACTTTCCTATACAAAAAGTTAAGAGAGAAAGATGGGCTTCGGCGCTGTTAATTGGAAAACGTGTTACATGTTACATGACAGTGTGCAGTGTGCATTTTTGTGAAGACGACTTCTTTCCACCGGTACTGTTGATTATTGATAGTTTTTGTCTCTAATTTGTATTCACATGGATTTAGCTACATCAAAAATACTGATAAACTTGTAGCCTATTACTTCTGTGCCGTACATAGAATGTAATCCGCTCTTTGTAAACCTATTTTAGGGGTTCTTCCGATTGACAATAGCCGAATGGTTAGAAAACTTAAGAAAAATGCTGTTCCTAGCCTTAATTTGCCAGATAATTTATATTCATGCCTTTGAACAGCAAGTATGTAGGTCATTGAAGTATGATTTGGCTTAAATTGTGTTTTTGGCTATGATCTCCCTACTGTTGAATTTAGTTAATTAAAATGTAAAATCTTAGTTTTAAGTACCGGTTTGGTGACCCATCATCCCAGGCAGGCCGGTAACACCTATACTACTCATGCAGATAGGTCACTTAGCCGTAATTTTGAAGTTATAGTGATGTTAAGTATACATATGCGGTAATGTAGCAGGAGACCGGATCGGCCTAGGTTATTCTAAGTTTAATTAATTCCCATTTCAGGGTTTTTCAGTTTTGAGTGCGAATAGTTGGTTTGAAAGTTGTACAACAGTAAGGAGAGTATGTTTTGTATAGGTTTTAATTGGTATTATGATTTATGTCGAGCTGAGGAGTGAATTTGGTTTGGCTTAAAGTGTAGTTTTTGATCTGTTCCGTTTGCTTATGACAAGTTCAAATGGAGACTCCAGCTTTGTTAAATATCTGTATTTTAAACATTTAATTAAATATATTGATAAAGAGGATGCCTCCATTTTAACTTGCCTGTGGCAAGAGATTAATAAATTAATATTCTTGCCTTTGAACAGCAAGTATGTAGGCCTAGGTCAATATTAGCAATATTGAAGTATGATTTGAGCATCCCAAGTAACGCTTCTTTGAACCCAAAACATTCATGCAAATTCAGGGTTGCTTGATTCAATTTATTATCAGGGAGTCGTCCTTTGTGTTATGTGATATATATATATTGTGAAATTAATAAAAACATCGATACCGCTAGGCTCCCAAGTAGGCCTACAGGCTTCATATAGGCCTATGTAATAGCAGACAGTAAATTAACTATCTACATGTGGGTAATATTTTTAACTGGTAGTAATTAGGCACTGCATTTAAATTGATTATAAAAATATTTCTATCAATGAAAGGAAATATGTAGTATTTTGCCATCATAAATTAGAAGCCATAACAAACTCACACCCAATTACTTCACGTCACTATCTCGCCGCCATATTGCAAACAGCTGACCGTAAGCTCCTCTCCCGTTTCGGACGTCAATAGAATGACAACTGACAAGTAGTTTTGGAAAGGGACGAGATGGCACAGTGCTGCCTGTTCTCTTGATAGGCTATCTATACGGCTGGCTATTTTTCTCATTCAGTAGCCTAAGTGTTAAGTTACGCTGTTGTTGTTGTTGTTGTTTGAGTCTTCAGTCTTTTGACTGGTTTGGTGCAGCTTTCCATGGCTCCCTGTCCTGAGCTAATCATTTCATCTCTACGTAGCTACCGCACCCTACATCCGAGGCAATCTGTTTAACATATTCTAACCTTGGTCTACCCCTACAGTTCTTGTCCTCGATCCTTCCTTCCATAACTGAGTTTGCTATTCCTGGGTGTCTTAGTACGTTTCCTACCAACCTATCTCTTCTCGTCATAAGCAGTCGCCAGAATCATCTCTCCTTTCCCACTCGTCTTAATACCTCTTTATTTGTTACCCTATCTACCCATGTGTTCTTCATCATTCTCCTCTAACACAACATTTCAAACGCTTCAATTCTCCTCTTTTCTGCTGCACCAATAGTTCAAGTTTCACTTCCATAGAGCGCCACGCTCCAGACAAAGGTTTTCAAAAATGTCGTCTTAATACCTAAATCTATATTCGATGTCAACAGATTCCTTTTCTGTAGAAATGCTTTCCTTGCCTGAGCCAACTTACTTTTTATATCCTCTTTGCCTCGTCCATCACTGGTTATTATGCTTCCTAAGTAGTAACAGATGTATCCTACTTCCTTTAGCTTTTCACCTGCCAATTTGATGTCCATAGAGGTTTCTGATTTATTTCGGCGGCATTCCAATTATTGTAGACGCAACCAAAACACTAACTTTGAAACTTCAACGAGCTCTCAACTCTTGTAGGTACGATTTATCTTCGAAATGAGCTACGATAAACATATCACCACCTATTATTGCGCTCTTTCCTGGCTGAAACCTGAACTACGTCGATCATATCACATTCTTGTCCAGATTTTCCGATTATTGTCTGACGATAGACCACTATAGGCTACTTATCAAATATATTCAAGTAGGGCCTACTTGTCTTCTTTCCATGATAATAATACACGCTCTGGTTCTTCCCTCTCCATTCCTATTCATCGCTCCTCTATATACAACACCTCTTTTCATGTGGTGGGGTCTAGGCTGTGGAATACCCTTCCAGCCAGTGTCAGGGGCACCACCTCACTATCTAAATTCAAGACCTCCTGCTGGGGCTGCCTGCTGAACACTGCTGACCGACAACAAGTGTGACTGGATGAGTGAATGACAGTGTGAAAGTCATTATCTATGTCAATTATTATTGTTTAATTTTGTCAGCTATATAAATGTCTTAATATGTTTATTGTATTGTATTAATGTGGTTTAGAGTAAGAGAGGGCCAAGAGCCCTAACTGCGCCATCAATAAAGGCAATAATAATAATAATAATAATATTAATAATAATAATAATAATAATAATAATAATTTTGTTTTACATTTATTGATTTTCATCATAAATTCTTTCCTCAAGTTACGCTAACGCTAAAAATTGTATACGAGTGGAAATAAATGCTTTCAAGTTAAAACTTATAAGTTCAATCATTTGCCTTCGACCGACGATTGATTTTGTAAAAATTAGAAAATAAAAGTTTCGTAATTTGTTTTTTTTAAGGGGGAAGATTCCCCCCCCCCCCCTCTTCCCCCCTAATCACCCCTCGTAGTTACGCCACTGATCACTCCCCAGAGTAACTCACCTAACATACTGCAGGAGTTTGTAATATAAATTAATTTCCATCCTAAATGTGAGGAGATGCGGTACTGGTCACGAAGGACAGGGAGGTGAACTTTCCGGCCAACTTTGTACACACGTGGCTGACGGCTGTGTTACGATCACCGAATACGGAGACAACACACGAGAATGCACTTCAGCCATGGTATTGTCACCAGTTACAAAGCATCCTTAACTGTACCGAAATTGGATGAGTTAAAACATTAGGCCCTACCACATAGTTTTTATGTGCATCATGAACTGCAATCACGCATCGTACTGGATTCTGAAATCTGTTGTTGTTGTTTGAGTCTTGAGTCTTTTGACTGGTTTGATGCAGCTCTCCATGCCTCCCTGTCTTGAGCTAATCGTTTCATCTCTACATAGCTACCACACCCTACATCCGAGGCAATCTGTTTAACATATTCTAACCTTGGTCTACCCCTACAGTTCTTGTCCTCGACCCTTCCCTCCATAACTATGCTTGCTATTCCTGGGTGTCTTAGTATGTGTCCTACCAACCTATCTCTTCTCTTCATTAGCAGTCGCCAGAAACATCTCTCCTCTCCCACTCGTCTTAATACCTCTTTGTTTGTAACCCTATGTACCCATCTGATCTTCATCATTCTCCTGTAACACCACATTTCAAATGCTTCAATTCTCCTCTTTTCTGCTGCACCAATAGTCCAAGTTTCACTTCCATAGAGCGCCACGCCCCAGACAAAGGCTGAAATCTAGGTTCACTCATTTTTAGCCTATTTTAATTTATGAAACAAGATGTTCAGTCAAGAACATATAGCCTACTTTCTCCTAAATGCATGGGTATAGTTATAACTCTTTATCCTTTTCAAGGAGTAGTCTATAATTGAATGTTGGTTGTGGTAGCTTGTTGAAATACAACGTGCTACACGGATATTATATATACACACACACTAATACAGCCATCACAATAACACAGGTTATCAGACAAAATTCAACACACACTCAAGTACACGGGGCTAAATAACCATGATGTCCATGCATCTCAAATGAAAGAACAACAACAACAGCTTCCTACCCAACCCAAATCCTTCCTCGTATAAAAGTACACACACTAGTAAGCCTACTGACATCACAGTGACACAGAGACAACTTCTACACACACCCATGTACACGGGGCTTCAACACCATGATGCCGCAAAACCCGCAAAGAATCAACAACAAAAAAGATACAGTCAGTCTGAGAGACTAGACTTGATATCATTTCAAATGACGCATGCTACAAATGCTACACATGTTAGAAAGGCTCAGGAGGGCTTCTTGCTTCGCTTGAAGCCCCAGGACTCTTTCAACAGACTCCATTACCCATTAACTTAGGCTTCCCACGCGGGGAACGGAGAGCGGGAGGTGCACTCTGCTGCATTACGTCATGCACTTGCCGTCTCCGTGTCACATAACGCCAGACCCCAGGAGTAAACTCAGACTCGGTGCATATGCACTGAACAACATGATGACGTCATACACGCCGTAACCGTAACGCATAACGGTAGACCAAAGCATAACGATGAAGTCGACAAGATCATTTGAAATTATAAAACAACAACAACAACAATAGACTCTACCGCGGATCAAGGACAACGAATTTTAATCGCTGTAGTCGAGTGTTGAAATATGTGGTGTTATAAGTGTATATATAATATTTTCGATTGCAAATACACACTACAGTATATATGCTTAACATTATAACGTGTTAGTAGTTATAAATCAATAAATAGACAAAAAATATATTAAAAACGAAGTAAAAAATGTGTAACTGCTGGTATTTGATCCAAGAACCTCCAGACGGTGAGCCCAGGTCGCTAGCATTACGCGCTACACGCGCTACACTAATAATTGGTTAACAACTGTTTTAGTAGCCTATAACTGCTTAATATTTTGTGTTGCAATCAACGATTTCATTAGCGTTTTCTGCCGTTTCTATAAACCATTTGATACTAAATATGTATTATTTTGTCCGTATATTAATCGTGTGTGTGTGCGTATCCAATTATTTGGCTAATTTTGCTGCAAATTAAATTGTAGGCTAATATTCTAATATGATGTAGAATGTTATCATATGTATTGGGAAATAAATAGATGTTTTTACCAAAATAGCACATTTTAAAGTAACTTAATAGTTAGTTATTGTTGTTTTAAGGGGAGGAACAGCGAGGTCATCTGCCCCTCATAAAGTAAAATGTTAGACATTTTATTCTGATCCACTCTATAGTCTACAATAAAGACGTATCCTTGATTTGGAGGAACTTAATTTATTAATTTGAATGTGTGCGTTTGAGTCTTCAGTCTTTCGATTGGTTTGATGCAACACTCCATGCATCGCTGTCCTGAGCTAATCGTTTCATCTCTACATAGTTACTACACCTTTCATCCGAGGCAATCTGTTTAACATATTCTAACCTTGGTCTACCCCTACAGTTCTTGTCCTCGATGCTTCCTTCCATAACTAAGTTTGCTATTTCTGAGTGTCTTAGTACGTGTCCCACTAACCTATCTCTTCTCTTCAATAGCAGTCGCCAGAAACAGCTCTCCTCTCCCACTCGTCTTAATACCTCTTCGTTTGTTGCTCCATCTACCCTTCTGATCTACATCATTCTCGTGTAACACCACCTTTCAAACGCTTCAATTCTCATATCTTCTTCTGCGCCAACAGTCCAAGTTTCACTACCATAGAGCGCCACGCTCCAGACAATGGCTTTCAAAAGTTACTTCCTGATAACCAGTGGCGTACGCTGGATTTCCTTCTGGGGGAGTTCATTAATATCATTGGGTAATTGTGTACATTATTAAAGGACAAATGACCTTAATGTTCCTCCCCTTAAAACAACAGTCATCTTCATAATTAAAATTATATATTTTTAATATTAATAAAAAAAACAAATAACCGTTCTCGTAGCATGAGAAATATTTTAGGCCTCATTTTTTTCGACACAATAAAAATGAAAAAGAAATTCTAAAAAGTATGAAAAATAGTAACTAAATATTAAAACTGAAACGATGCAGTGGTATCATCATGACCATAGTTACGTGGTTGCTTATAATATTGATATTAAGTTATGTGAGAGAAAACTAATGTTTTGCTCTCCGGGTTCCTACTGCCATTAGCATTGACTCTCAAAATCTGCCTATCTTGATGACTTTATCTGTATCATTAATCGGAATAAATTTCAGAAACTCCTCGTGTACGATACTGAATTATCTTTAACGAATGCAACCCGAAGCGACGTGAGAAAAGTTACCGATCGCACACTTCAACCGCAAAACTGATCCATGACGAGCTCCAACGCTGGAGGAGTCTCGCTGCGAGTAGAGTGGAGAACATTTCAGCAAGTAACGAACGGGATCATTTTTAAAATAAATAGCCTACAGGAGTTAAGACGCCTAACTAGCGGTAGCGTAAAATAGGCGATAGGTGGGACAATATAAAGATTCAAGTAAAGAAAGATCTCCGGAGGGGGGAGGGTTAAACCCTTAATGCCCCACGTTGGTCCGCCACTGCTGATACCTACATTCATTTTAATTGACTCGGAAGTTCTTTTATTTGGTTGCTCCATATCTGAGCCTGCTTGTAAGCACGCGCGACCCTGAAGTCATGCACTCACCTATGACTGAACCGAACTTGAGATATTAAATAACTGGTATTCTCGGCTCGGTTTGTTCAGCCTCTGAAATTTATTCGTAGAGGAGACGCTTTGTGCTGTAACTTCCTTTGTCCGCTTACTCTTCCTGCACTTCAAAGAAGACACATCATCTCCAGTTAAATGGCAGAGAGAGAGAGTCGTAGGGGCGTCTCCAATTCTTTCTCAATTCCTACTTCCCTATTTCACTTTTATATCTCATATCGACTTGAAATATGTCTTACAGTGTCACCGAAGCGGAAGGCCAAATGCTTGCTGATCCAAACGACTACCAACCTTTTTGCGTGGAGTCAACAAGCCGCTGGACGAAAGGGAAAACTTTTCTCAGGTTTACATTTTAACAGATTGAACCGACAGTGGTGGGGCTACGCTCGCTAAAGTGCAGCGTTAGGTCATGGGGCCAAGCTGACTCGGTACACGCGTGATTTGGAGCCCCACCGTCGGCCATCCTTGAAATAGTTGTCCGTGGTTTCCCATTTTCAACTCCAGGCAAAGGCTGGGACGGTACCTTCTGACAGGCCACAGCCGCTTCCTTCCACATCCTTGCCCTGTTTCGTTCACCATCATTCATTTCATCTCTCATTAACTCCTCTCATAGCGGCTTCGGTGGCGTAGTTGGTAGCATGCTGAACTGCTGTTCCCAAGATAGCGGGTTCAAACCTGGCCGAAGTCGTTGGATTGTTTAAGAGCGTTAAAAATCCTTCAGTGTGCCTTCCTTCGGAGGGGAAGTAAAGCCGGCGAACCCATGTCATAGATTTATGGCATGTAAAAGATCCTTCCGAAGATTAAACTTGTGTGAAGCTAAATTATTAGGTTAGATTTCGTAGGAACGCTCTATCAAAGTTCCAACGTTCACCACTAAGTGGCAGTGAAAGTTGGAACTACTTGAAATTGAACGGAACTTGTAGCTCACGCTGAGGGTGTCCCTTGGAAGCAGCTACAGACTCAGGCGAGCCGAACATGTCCTTGGACACTCCCGGCACTAAAAGCCATACGATAAATTAATAAAACTCCTCTCATGAGGTTGGCGTCAGGAAGGGCATCCGGCCGTAAAAACCATCCGCCTCAAAGACTTCCATCGCATCTCATCCCTGATCCCGATGGAAAACTGGAATAATAAGGAGTAGACGTACACACTTTTACAGATTGGGCTGTGGGGATTGTAACCCATACCTGCATGGTGCAGTGGTAAGGTGGTTGTTGTTGTAGTTGTTGTTGCTGTTGTTTCATTTGAGGGGCTTGGATTGCGATACCAGGTGCATACCTGCCAACTTTTCCCATTTAGGCGGGGACTCCTGATTGTCCATAGTTTTTCCCACATCACGATTACTCCAGTTATCCTCCAGATTTATGTAAATTACTGGCGAACTTAGGTACCTTAGGTCAAGGAAAAGAGATAATAATAATAATAATAATAATAATATCGTATGGCCTCTGTGCCGGGTGCAAGCTTTGTTATTTGACACCCAGAGGGTAGCTTGCTTGCCGAATTTTTCGTTGTTCCTTGACTATGAAAGTTAAGGAGGTTAGATGTTAGAAATAAAAGCTCCTTGAACACTATAGCGCTTTCTAGTAGAGAAATGAGGAACTTTGTATTGGCGGAAACTCCCGAGATTAATTTTGCCATTATGAACTCGGCCTACTGAATTCAAATGGGTTCTTTGACAAGCCAACATCGTATGACATGCGTATCGTATTTTTGCCGCCTTTCAAAAAAAAAAAAAAAACACTTACCACGGCCAGGAGCGAACCTGCAATCTTGGGGTTAGTAGACCGACACGATAACCACTCACCCACCGTGGCAAGCTGGTAAAGAGATAATATTTGGTTTTCTAAATGATTTACACTTCCACAAGAAAATCGTTGAAAGATTCAACCAACAGCACTTTTGATGAGGTAAGATGGCAAATCCTGGGCTGATCTACTACCGATTGCCAGGAGAAGAGACCAATGGAGCATATTTGTTGCAGCCCTTTGCTCCGAAAGGGAACACAGGACATAAGTCAAGTAAGTCATGTCTTCCTTCGGATAGGAGGTGAAGCCGGCGGGCCCATGCCTATAGATTTATGGCATGTAAAAGAATCTTCCACCAACTACAATTGTGTGAAGCTAAATGTGTAGGTTAGATTTGATTAACGCGCTTTTAAGCTTTTAAGTTCCAACGGTCGCCACCAGGTGCCGATCGCGGTGGCATCTAGTAGCCATGTTCACAGCTAGGTGTCGATGACGGTAGCATTTTGTAGCAAAATTACTAACTACTTGAAATTGATCTTCTGCAGACCTTGCCTGAATTACAGATAATAATAATAATAATAATAATAATAATAATAATAATAATAATAATAATAAATAGCCTTACAAATCCCATAAGGGCTATGGCCTCCTGCTTTGCAGTGAATTGCTCAGTTTTAACTCACCAGGTGAGCAAGTCCTGAGGAGCATTCGGGATCATTGTTTCTGATTGGGCCTTCTATATAGATGTGTAGCTGATATTGATTTATCGGTCACTGCAAGCGAGTTTCCCTAGGTCTTTCCACTCCTGCCTCATCTTTGCTGTTCTTGTCCATTGTATTCCTCCCCATTTTATGAACAAGTATGCCCATCTGATTCTTTGTCTCCCTACGTTTCTTCGTCCCGTTCATGGGTCGCTCATCGTCATTTTATACGTCCATCGGTTTGGATCTAGTCTCGCGACATGTCCACCCCATTTCCATTTTAGCTGGTCTGCTGACGGCATAGCGTCTTTCATCCGGTTCTCCTCCTTATATCTTCGTTCTGTATTCTATCTCTCAATGAGACATGAAGTACACCCTCTGTCTGAAAAGTTCGGTGAATGGGTGTATATTACGAACGGATTGTTGGCTTGTCTGAAACAGCCGTTGCTATCCTTCGAAGTAATCCCCGTGGATGGTCATGCAATTCTTAGAACGGCTGTACAAGTCCTGGCATAGTCTTCCTGAGGGATAGCCTTCAGTTGGGTCGTCACATTACATTGGATGTCCGAAATGTCCGAAAACCTCTGGCACTTCAGGGCTGAACCCCGATACTCCATACTTTGATGCTTGCCTTCGAGGTCGTACGTCAGGCACCAGGTCTCGTCACCCGAGACGATGGTTTTCAGGACCATTCCATTCCACGGAACATTCACCCCTCTCACTGCCACCCGTCGAACAGGTGTGGACGTTAGGTTGCATAAATTCACCCTTCTCACTGCCGCCCGTCTATCAGGCGTGCAAGGCAGATTGTATAAATTCACGCTTCTCTCTTGCTTTCGATTTAGAGTTTTGACGACCCAAAAACCGAAGACTATTCCTAAAGAACACTATGCCAGGAGTTTCCAGGACTTGTTCAGTCGTTCTCAGAAGTGCATAACCATCCACGGGGATTACTTCGAAGGACAATAACGGCTGTTTCAGGTAAGCCAACAATCCGTGCGTAATATAGCCCATTCACCGAACTTTTCAGTCAGAGGGTGTAAATTGTCCTTGTGCCGGCCCCGTGGCGTTGGGATAGCGCGCCTGCCTTTCTCCCGGAGGCTCCGGGTTCGATTCCCGGCTTCGTAAGGTATTTTAGAAACTGACGTGTGGGCTGGAACGGGGTACACTTAGGCTCGTGAGGACAATTGAGTACTGTCTGACAGTGAGGCAGTGCCCCGGTCACGATAGCCAAGATTAGCTGCCGAGGGGATCCGATGTGCTGACCACGTGTCACCCCAATATCTGTGGGCCAAATGACTGGGCAGCGGTCGCTTGGTAGGCCTAGGCCCTTCATGGGCAGTAGTGCCAGGGGTTAAAAAGAATGTCCTCGTAGACTAGGAGGTGGTAAATATAGCCTAGTCTAGAGACCACTTACCTAGCCTATAAAACAGTGGTTCGGAACCCATAGAAGTTTGCGGACCACTCAGCCTGAAATTGAACCAAGTACGGACCAACCCCACTCTCCCTCCCCCCCCCCCCCCCTTCCCCTTCCCCTTCCCCTCCCCTCCCCCCCCTTCCCCCTTCCCCAAAACACCTTATCAGTTGTAACCTTTCCTCAATAACACTTAGCCTATTTTAAAAGATATTTCTATTCAAACCTTGAAATTCACCGCCGCGAATGCAATCGGACGATTCTTGTTCAACGTACATAGTTTTTGGAATCCCCATTTATTGGCCATCTTTTTATACCTGCTGGTGGATCCTTTTCTACCGTGGACCACTCCTGTGGCACTGGCGGACCACCCGTGGTCTGTGGACCACCGGTTAAGAACCACTGCTATAAAGGATTAAGGTAGGGACGCTATGTAGTGGAATCCCACCACTCTTCTTCCCCAGCTCAATGCGCTATCTTTTTTAAATGTCAAACGAACATATGAAAGAACCGCAAGAATCCATTTGCAGGATATATCCCGAAAAAGTAGCACTTCGCAGATGGCAGACGAATGGAGATGATAGGAAGTAAGCGGCTATTTTGAACAGAATCAAAGCCGACACGAAGCACCTGCTCGTTAGATAAAAGTCATAAAACGCGGCAATAAAGTGGTGACCCACATCGCTGTGCGCATGCGCGGAGAGCCTCCATTCATGGGAGTGTTGTACTTCACTTTATAGTCCCAGCAGTTCATAAACATAACCAGCGCGTGCAGGGTCTAACAAGACTCTACTTAATAAGGTACTGCTTTGCGCTCTGGGGTTAGGGAGGGGAGGCGATTCAGATACGAAGGTGGATCAAAAAGTTAGTTGCACTAACGCGCTGCAGCAGCGCGCTGTGTGTCGCAAACGTGGGCACAGCGGAGAAAGGGATAGACACTGCCCACACGTCTGTTAGGCAGGTCGCTGTGGTGTCTCGTCTTGTATGGTGTGAATAGCGGCCAAATGCAAAGGCGCGTCGACTGTACGTTCTCTCCAAATATGAGGTGCGTGCGACAATCCGATTCCTATGGGCCAAACGGAAGAATTGCACGGACATTCATCGTGAAATTAGTGCTGTGCCGGTAGGGTTATGGCGACAGTTTTCTTTGACGTGGGGGGGGGGGGGGGGTTGCTGCACCTGGAATTCATGCCGAAAGGAACGACGATCAACGCGGCGTCGTATTCTCAAACGTTGCACCGGTTGGGTAAAGCGATTAAAGAGAAGCGCCGGGGGAAATTGAGCGCCGGTGTGATTTTATTGCACGATAACGCAACACCTCACAAGGCCCGCCAAACGAGCGAACTGCTGCAGCGTTTCAAGTGGAAGGTCTGGTAACATCCACCCTACAGTCCCGACCTAGCGCCATGTGACTTTCATCTGTTCGGTAAGCTCGAAACGGAGCTCGGTTGTCGACGTTTCCAGACCGATGAGGAGATGAAGGCCGCTGTCTCCGTGTAGTTGCAGAACGCCGGGGGAACTTTCTATGCATCCTGCATTGACAAGTTGGTTGTGCGTTCGCAGAAATGTTTGGAATCTCTTGGAAACTATGTGGAAAAGTGACGTTACATTGTATTTCATGATAGGCGTGTTGCTGTTGTATAGGTGGTGTAATAAATGGCCATAACTGGGAAGTGCAACTTATTTTTTGATCTGCCCTCATACATCCCCGCTCCTTCATCCGTCTGATTCATAAAAATAAAAAATAAAAAGAGCGTAAGGTAAACTCTTCTAATGCCATGATATTAAGCAGTTGTTTTTAAGCTGTTGCAAGTAAAATAACCTTCCACTAACTGCAATTGTGTGAAGCTAAATTTCTAGGTTAGATTTGATTAACGCTCTATTAAGTTCCAACGTTCGTCGCCGGTAGCCAAGTTCACCGCTAGGTGTCGTTGACGGTAGCATTTGCTAGCAAAAGTAGGAACTACTTGAAATCGACAGTCTGCAGTCCTTACCTATATCACCGAAAACACAGACTAATACAGCCATCTCAATTAACACCGGTTATCAGACAGATTCTACACACACCCAAGTGCACAGGGCTGATGACCACGATGCGCATACCCCTCTATAATGTCTACAGTATATTTTCTGTTTTTGTTTGAGTCTTCAGTCTTTTGACTGGTTTGATGCAGTTATCCATGTCTCCCTGTCCTGAGCTAATCGTTCCATCTCTACATAGCTACTACATCCTACATCCGAGGCGGCTGGCTGAGTGGCTCAGTGGTAACGTTCTCGCTTGCTGTCCCCAAGGTTGCAGGTTCGTATCCTGGCACAGTCAGCTGACATTTGAGGGTGCTAAAATGCGAGACAGCCGTGTCGGTAGATTCACTGGCACGTTAAAGATCCCCTTTAGGGCAAATTCCGGCACCCCGGCGTATCTAAAAGCCAGAGTAGTTAAAAGGGCCGTAAAGCCAATAACATTATTGTTATTGTTATTATTATTATTATTATTATTTACTAGGCCTACGTCCGAGACAATCTGTTTAACGTAATTCTAACCTTGGTCTTGTCCTCGACCGTTCCTTCGATAACTGGGCTTGCTATTCATGGGTGTCTTAGTAACCTATGTGTCCTACCAACCTATTTATTCTCTTGATTAGCAGACGCCAGAAACATGTTTCCTCTTCCAGTCGTCTTAATACCTCTTCATTTGTAACTCATCTACCTATCTGATCTTCATCATTCTCCTGTAACACCACATTTCAAAGGCTTCAATTCCCCTCTTTTCTGCTGCTCCAACAGTCCAAGTTTCACTTCCATGGAGCGCAACGCTCCTGATAAAGGCCTTCAAAAATGACTTTCTAATTCCTAAATCTATAGCCTATTCGATGTAATCAGATTCCTTTTCTGTAGAAATGCTTTCCTTGTCTGAGCCAACCTACTTTTTATATCATCTTTTCTTCGTCCATCACTGGTAATTTTTCTTCCTAAGTAACAGAAGACTCCTAATTAATTCCTTTAGATTTTCACCTGCCAATTTGACGTCTATAGGGGTTACTGGTTTCTTTCGGCAACATTTGAATATTTTGATTTACATCTTTCTATATTTTCTATAGGCTATTTAATTATGCTAGCAGACCCGTGCGAGAACTCTCGCATAATGGATTGTATGCGCCCCATGTGTACAGACTACCCGCCCGGCGCTAGTGCTATGCGGGCTATACGCAGCAGAGTTCTCGCAGGGGCTATCGTCTTGTGTATTTGTTTAAACACACTTTATAAACAAATAATTATATTTCCGTTGACTTTTCAAGACATGCAAGATTTTTCCTGTACTTTTGAGACGATTTGGAAGATTTTGGTACACACCATACCTTCTAACTCCCTCTTGTTTAGGAGCATGAGTTTTGTGAAACATACATCTTAGCGTATTATACAGGGTGTCAGGGAATGTTCTCCGCAGTGCCTAGATTCTGCTACGTTTGGTGAGAGCCGGAGTTAAGTTGGCAGCACGATTGCTGCTGACAGCGCGGCTGCCGCCGCTTGTATCAAAACAAAACAAACAACAAACAGTCCACTTAGAGATTCCTGTTTCTTGAGCTTATTTGCGTATTGATTTACTTGGACTTCGCAGCATTTTATCGGAAATTTCATCAAGTTTTTCGTCTTTTAACAGCGTAGGCCTGCCTGTTCCTGGTACATCGTGAACTGAGCCGGTCACACGAAATTTACTTATCAAATCCCGAACGGTATCCCGGTTTGGACACTTTGAATTAGGAAACCGGGCCTGAAATTTTAGTTTTACATTTCCTGTAACCCGATCGCCTTCACGTAAAACGTATTGCACCAAAAACGCTCTCTCTTCAGTAGTAAACATTACCGCCTGTATCCTGTTGCACTATTCCAATAATCTAAGCGCTCCCTTACTACATACACACTGACGCTTTCCACAGCACAGCTCACTCGTGTGTTCTGATATCCTGTCGACCTTGGAGAAGACAAGCTAGTACCTGGCTGTCGGCGAGTGAGCGAAAGATCTGCCAACTTAACTCCGGCTCTCACCTAACGTAGCAGTGCCTAGGCCCTGCGGAGAACATTCCCTGACGCACTGTCTAATAAGAAGAAAAATTTGTTACATTATCTTGGGCAGGAACCACAAAGTTATATTGAAGGAATACCTTTAAAAGTATCCAACGTTAAGTTGATTCGAGAATAGTGAACAATATTCTGGGCAAAACACTTTTTATAATTTCATGAAAAATGAATTGAAGTGGAAATGTTTTGCCTCATACTTTGCGAAGATTCCATCCTTGCGTTACTGTAGCCTACTTCTTTCTCCAAGTTTCCAATTGTAAATTAGACGCGCTGTTTTAGACTACCGTGCGTCCTGAACATTTCTTACGTGAATAGCTCATTACGAACATTCTTCTTTCTGTTGCGCGGAAAGGAGAGGAAAACTGCACCGGAGCACGGAACTGGCCCATAACTCACTGCTAGCGGAACAGCTTTATCAACCAACTGCGCCATTCTTCCTTCCCGTTTCTTTTACAATTCTTATAGTTGTGACCTACATTTTATGAGGTACCAGTCAGCTATGTATGACAATGTGACCTCACATGTTAGACTGTGCGGCTGTGGCCTATAGTTAGGGACCAACCCTGGCATTTGCCTATAAGGAAGAAAGGAAGGAAGCTTTTAGTTTTACGTGACCGTTAATCATGCGATCATGAGCCACGGGACTTCCTTTTTACGTGGAATCTGAACCACAGGACATAGCATTTCACTTCGAAAATATCACATACATTGAGCGGGAATTGAACCCGGTCCACCTTGGGAGAGACCATAACAGCTTCACCGCTGCGCCTGTCCGACTCTGTGGCTAAATGTTTAGCGCGCTAGGCTTTGGCCCAAAGTGCCCCGGGTTCGATTCCCGGCCGAGCCATCAGTGATTTTAATCTCCTGGGTTTAATTCCCGTAGCTCGGGGACTGGGTGTATGTGCCGTCTTCATCATCACTCCATCCTCATTACGACGCGCAGGTCGCCTACGGGTGTCAACTAGAAAGACCTGCACTCGGCCTCTCCGGAGGCCACACGATCATTACCGCTGCGCCAACCCCCCCCCCCCCCCCCCTCCTGTAAGGGAAATGGGTAATCACAGTAGACCATCTTCAAGGTTGCCGGTGGGGGATTCGAATTTCGAACCCTCTCGCCACCCAGATGTGAGCGATTGTCTGGAGCCACGCCGTAACGACCCGGTAATAATAATAATACTAATAATAGCCTAACAAGAATATTTTAAACCTATCTCTGTAAAACAATTGGTTGGTGAAAGTAACGCAAGAAATTCGCATTTACTAAGGAATCATTAACATTCATATTGGAACGAACTTTAGAACTCCAATAAACTGATACAACTTGTAACTCGAAAGAATTCAGGATAGAAGAATGCAAAAGAGAGCATAGTGAAGAGATATAGGGAAGAAAAGAGGAAACATTTCATAAATAAGTTCTAACCCGCTCCTTAGTAGGACATAATAAATAAATATAACCGGCCGCGGTGGCCGAGAGCGCTAAAGCACTACCTCTTGCCTCGCTGGCATCGGGAGAGCGTGGGTTCGATTCCCACCTTGGCCGTCCTGAAAATGGTTTTCGTGGTTTCCCATTTTCACCACCAGGCAAATTCCGGGACGGTTCCTTTCAATAGGTCCACGGCCGATTTCCTTCCAATATCCCTTCCCTGACCAGTCCTGAAAAGAAAAGTACATGGCCATTGGCTGCATTAATAATATAATATATATATATATAAATAAGCCCACGAACGAGTGAGTGAGTGAATAAATGAATGAATAAGTAAATAAATACTTAAGTAAAAAGTACGTATATCTCTCTATATGTAAAAATGAAAGTTTGTCTGTTTTTTTTCTGAATTTCTACGGAAATTTGCGTTATTTACGCGTTTCAGACTGTTTTATGACGGATTCGCTCGAAAATATTTTTTGTCTGTCTGTATGTCTGTCTGTCTGTTTGTCGTGGACAAATGTGTTCCCTTATAACTCCACGACGGGTGGGTGGATCAACGTAAAATTTGGTAAAGATATCCTTCAGAGGCACGACACTAATCATTGATGTAACTCTTCTCTGTACCTCTCATAAAAGGCGGCCTACCCCCTTAAAACACTCGCTGAAATAGGCGTAGAAGGGCGAGACAAAGCTCATTTTCAGCCTCTCAATGTGAGAAACGAAACAAGGGCCCCCGAAAACCACCTTTTTAGGCCCTAAAACAACAGTTTATGAGATATTCCCAGAAAACTAATATCATTTAATACAATACGGTAATGAAAGAATGTAAGCCGGTAACCATGGCAACAGAACGTCACAGGTCCATCTATTGCTGAAAGACGCAATACAATTCCATTTATTACATTACTGAGATAGTTTGCAAACGGCTAAAAGGTTATAACGGAACCAAATTAAGCTGTAAAATTCACCAATACATATAATGCGCTTAAGGGGGTCAAGGGGTACTCTAGAATTTTTTCACGCGATTTTCAGGTGCGGGTGTGGTACGGAAGGTCTATTACGTCCCTATCCCTATATTGTTATATTATTATTATAATTATAATAATAATTATTATTATACTACGGCCTACAAGGACGAGGCAATGCTTATTTTCTGCCCCTTGGTGTCAGTAACAAAACTCGGGGACCCTAAATAGCCGTAAAGGGTCCCCGAAAACTACATTTTAAGGCTCTAAAACCTACAGTTTCTGATATATTCCCAGAAAACTAATTTAATTTAATAAACTAATGAAGGAATGCACGGCAGTAGCCATGACAACAGCATCTCAAAAGGTGACATCCAACTTTCCATCTATTTCTGCAAGAAGTAATGCCACTCCATTTATTAAATTTCTGTGGACGTTTGCAAATGGCTATAAGGTTATCACGGAACCAACTAAAACTGTAAAATTCATCAATGCACTTAAGGGGGTCAGGGGTTACCATAGATTTCTTCACACGACTTAAACGTGCGATATGTCGTACAGAAGATCTATTATATCTCCAAACAGAACATTATTTTCAAAAATTCCTGAATTGAAATAGTATTTTTTTTCTTGCTTTTAGGAATTTGGTCCATTGGAGGCTAAAATACCTGAATTTTCATGCACCACAAGCCTTTATAATTCATTAAAGGGATCTTCCTCTGGATGGGGACTTGACACAATAGTGAAGGTCAGTTTTATTTGACGTGCATTGCGTTTCGTCTACAAGGTTTTCAATTTTATTTTCACGTCAGGAAGTACACGTTAGATAAATTTAGTTTCAGAGCATATTTTAACCAACCATTTTTCTCTGTCGACGAAGAGGTTCCAAGCCTCTAACCATTGCAACAGTAGCTCAATTGATTACGTCTGGTTATTAATACCAAAGACCGTTCGAAGAATGGGTACTTCTGCTAGTAAGTAAATAAATACGTAAGTAGGCCTAAATAAGCAAGTAAAAATACGTAAGTAAATAAGTAAATAAATACGTAAGTAATTAAGTAATTAAATACGTAAGTAATTAAGTAGCTAAACACGTAAGTAAATAAGTAGGTAAACACGTACAGTAAGTAATTACGTAAGTGAATAAGTACGTAAGTAAATACGTAGGCCTCAGTAAATAAATAGGTAAGTTAATAAGTACTGTACGTAAGTAAGTAAATACGTAGGCCTAAGTAAATAAGTGAGTAGGCTACATAAGTAATGAGTCAGTAAATAAATAAATAAATAAATAGATAGATATCATAGATAATTTTAAAATACCTGTCAACACAGATGAAGTACAGTACTAAACCACTCATGCACAGAGGACGGTATACTGTATACAATGGTATGATTCATATGTTCTCTCCACTGCAATATTCATTCTAGGAAGTATTATAACAAACCCGTTTGACTTCGATTTACAGATCGTGTTGAATATTAAATGTGTACATCATTAATCCATAGCAGTATTTTTTTAATTTAATGCAGATTTCGTTATTTTTGTCCAGACGACTTAATCCAGAGAATATGAGCATTGTTAAATGCTAAAAATGAGTAAAAATAAAATAGAGGGTGGCTGCATCTATGTCAAATGGGATTTAGTTATGTGTGAGAGAGAGCGCGCTGCAGATTTGTGACCGTGCGTTGAATAATGACTTCATGCTGTTCTGGAATGGAGGACTGCAATACCGCTGGTTTTAAGCTGATTTCAGAATTAATGAAGACTAGTATAGCTTTTTATACAAATATAAAACATCAGACAAGAGATAAAAGTGCTTTGTATTCCTTTTTTTTTTTTTTTTTGTACCTCTGCAGGAATATTATCTTATCACCGTCGTGTTTTATGTTGCTCCACTGTTCCACTTTTCTGCTCCCTAGTTCAGAGTTATAGGTGACGCCGTAATGGTGCTACTGTGTTAGTGGACTCTACCCTATCGGTGTTCCTTAATTAGGTGGATGTAATGGAAACTGTTTCACTTCATTAATTTTGGAACAGAATATCTTCCCAGTTTAGGTTATTAGAAAATGGAGAGATTGCATTTTTTAAATGTATACTTCCATTTTCGCCGGATTTAATGTTACATTTGATTACTTTCAGTCACCTCCGTTGTGTGGTAGTCAGCGTGCTTAGCTGCCACCCCGGAGGTCCGAGGTTCGATTTCCGGCACTGCCGCGAAATTTGAAATGTGGCATGAGGAATGGAATGGGGTCTACTCAGCCTTAGGTGGTCCAAATGAGTAGAGGTTTTTTTATTTCCACCTCATCATTCCTTGAAGTGGTTTTCCGTGGTTTCCAGCTTTGTCTTCGGTACCTACCGTAAGGCCACGGCCGCCTCCTTCCCACTTCTTGCCTAACCCTCCCAATCTCCCCATCTCTCTATCAGGCTCCTGTTCGCTTTGCAGGTAAGGCCACCTGGGTGTCGTGTTGGTCACACACCCCAGTTGTATCCCCAATTCAAGAGTCTCAAGCTCCAGTACACTGCCCTCAGTGGCGGTAGAGGTGGGATCTCTCGCTTAGTCCGGGGGAAAAGCCAACACTAGAGGGTAAAACGATAACGGAAAAACGAAAAGAAAAAGAAAAAACAACTGAAAATTATTTTCAGAAAGGCAAAGATAAACTCATCATCATTTATGGTGCTAACCATAATTAGCGTAGGCTAGTTGTGAGCGTTAAATCGTGCACCATCACTGTGAACTTAGGAATGCTTACAAATCCACAGCCTGCTTCCAGTCTCCGACCGGGTCAGGAATGGAATGAATGAAGCCCCCATCTAGCGGCGAGGATATGAACTGTGCCAGCTGCCGAGGCCTGACGCACTCCTCTAGGGCAATGATTAAATGAATGACAGATGAAATGAAATGATAGTGGAGAGTGTTGCTGGAATGAAATGTTGACAGGGAAAACCGGAGTACCCGGAGAAAAACCTGTCTGCCTCCGTTTTGTCCAGCACAGATCTCACATGGAGTGACCGGGATTTGAACCACGGACCCAGCGGTGAGAGGCCGGCGTGCTGCCGCCTAAGCCACGGAGGCTCCACTTAGGAATGCTTACAATTTGTTTAATTTTATTTGTTATTTTTCCTGTTGTTTATAATTCATTTGAGGGGCTTGGGACATCTTGGTCATTATCCCCGTATAGTTGGGTGTGTGTTGAACTCGTCTGATAACCTGTATTCCTGTGATGACTGTAGTAGCGTGTATGACTGTAATAGGTAGTTGCCCTGGGACTTGAAGTAAGGTACTAACCGGTCATTTGCCTGGTGGGAATGTGGGAGAAACCGGGTAAAAACACACTCAGGATAGCCGCTAGCACTGGGATTGAAACCTTACTGCAACTGCCCTCGTGGCCGTGGTGCACGATTTAACGAGCACAGTTACGCCGTGGGTTTCTGATTTTATTTTATGGTGTCTGTATTAGTGTGTGCATTTGCAATCTTAGCGGCTTCGGTGGTGTAGTTGGTAGGATGTTGATCTTCTATGCCCAAGGTCGTGGGTTCAAATCCGGCCAAAGTCGTCGGATTTTTTAAGAGCGTTAAAATCCCTCAGTATCTCTTCCTTCGGAGGGTACGTAAAGCCGGCGGGCCCATGTCATAGATTTATGCCATGTAAAAGAACCTTCCACTAACTACACTTGTGTGACGCCAAAATTTGTAGGTTAGAATTGATAACGCGCTATTGGTTCCAACGTTCGCCGCCAGGTGCTGACTGCGATGCCATTTAGTAGCCAAGTTCGCAAGCTAGGTGTCGTGGACGGTAGCATTTGGTAGCAAAAGAAGGAACTACTTGAAATTATTGTCCGAAGTCCTTACTTGGATTAAAACAGATATATTTATCGTATGGCTTTTAGTGCCGGGAGTGTCCGAGGACATGTTCGGCTCGACAGAGGCTGTAGCTGCTTCTAGCGGACACCCATAGGGTGAGCTACAGGTTCCGTTCAATTTCAGGTATTTTCAACTTTTGCTACCAAAAATGCTACCACACACACTAATGCAGCCATCACAATTAACACTGGTTATCAGACAGATTCTACACACACCCAAAGTACACGGAGCTACATGACCGCGTTGTCGCAGCCCCTAAACTAAGGAACCAACCAACATTTGTAATTCAGGTGAGGATTCGGAAAGAGGCGACCGTGGCCTTAAGTTAGGAAGCGGAAAAAACACGGAAAACCAGTACCAGAATGGTTGAGGTTGAATCGAACCTATCTCTTCTCAGTTTTGCCTCACGAGGAAAGTGTATCCCGTTTCAACCCTCAGACCAGAATTACATTTCTTGCCATAGGAATCGAACCTGGACTTCCGGAGCAACAGCCAAGAATGCTAGCCACTACACTACGAGGTGGTCGGTAGTTTCAAGCAAGTGTGCAGAAAATCAATTCCCCATTTCATGCGGCCAACTTACTTTGCCAATTTGTTCCGCTTTCTTATTTGGCAGACTTCACCACAGAAATGATAAAGAGTTTTCATTCCTCTTAACTTTCTTGTTTCTGCAAAGTTCATAGTCAGCTAAAAATATGATCTTGTCCCGGAAGAGGCACGTCTTTGGCGAAGATTCAGGATGTCGCTTGGCTTGTGCGCGACGCTCTACCGCTCCACGGGGGTGCTGGGTAAGAAGGCGACCTGGGATACAGGCTGGGCCATACGTAGAGGTGGTGATAGCATTTTGAAATTAAAAAAAAAATACATTTTAATTTAAACATTCATACATTTGCAATTTAGTATTTTATTGCAATTTGGAAAAAAACATATAATTATGATGGTTTTTGAAGCCTTAGTAAAGAAAAGTTTAGTGCTTTTCAGTCGGTCAACGCGATTGTACCAAAAAGAGATGGGTTATTCCCTAATCCTGAAAAAAAAATACATGTGATTAATAATTACACTTGGACGCACTATTGATAATGCAACTCGTCGGTATTTGTTAGTTGTAATCTATATCAGCGTTTCCCAAACTATGGTACCCGTACCACTGGTGGTACGCTCGTACTGCTGCAGTTGTACGCGGTGATGTTACGAAAAATATAAAACATATTAGATACGTTGCGAAAATATAAAAACTTTGATAATGTGGCCGGAGGACTTAAAGGCCAAAGATAAGGAGCAGTTTTATGAATTGAATTGTGTTTCAGAACTAAGGCAAACTTTTTCAACAATGGCTCTTGTGAACTTTGGGGTTGAGAGGCGTGCAGACTATGCAGATATAGCTGACAAAGGAGTTAGATTTTTACTGCCTTTCATTACTTCGTACTTGTGTGAGAGTGCATTTTCTTCGCTTGTTTATCTCAAGAATAAATACCGGAATAGGCTCCTTACAGTGGAAAACGATCTTCGTTTGAGACTCAGCAACCTTAAACCAGACATTCCTAAGTTGGCTTCTAGCTCACCCTTCCCATTGAAGTTGTTAGTTGAGCTTTGGTTTTAATGTTTAATTATTACATGTTATTTTATTAATATTACTTGTACAATGTCATTTCTGAATGTTTGAATTGAATACCGATTGTAATAAATAATAGATCAACTGGTCACACTTTTTATTATTTGAACTCCAACAGACCAACTCTAACAAACACAGTTTACAATTCGTCTTTTGGTCTACTACGTAGTGGTGGTGGTGGTGGTGATGGTGGGGATTATAGTTACTATATCTCTCAACCATTAGGTGGTACGCGAGAGATTCTCATCCCTTGAAGTGGTACACACACAAAAATGTTTGGGAAACACTGATCTATATGATGTTTTTGTGAGATGCTAAAAGTGGTGATAGCACTCCGGAATTTTGTCTGTTTGGAGTGACTGCAACTAAATAAGTGTTCATATTGTAAATATTTTCACCCGTATTTTCAAACATAGATTTTATAGCTTCAGTGTAATGGATATGATGATGATCGCTTGACGATCGAAACTGGTCATCCTAGTGTATTTATTCTTCTTCTTCTTTATGTGCCATCTCCTCTCAGGAGGTTGGCAAGCATCATAGAGACTCTTGCTTTAGATGATGCAGCACGAAACAGCTCAATAGTGGAACAATTGAACCAAGTTTTCAGATTATCGATCCAAGAAATGCGTCTTCTTCCTGGTCTTCTTTTGCCTTATAGCTTCCCTTGAACGACCAGCTGCAGCAGATGATATTTCTCTCCTCTCATCACATGACTCAGATACTGCAGTTTTCTAATTTTGACAGTATTTAAAATTTTCCTTTCTCTTTCCCATCCGCCTCTTCACCTCATCGTTGGTGACCTTTTCTTTTCAACTCAGCCTCAGTATCCTTCTGTACGTCCATAGCTGAATTGCCTCCAATCTGTCCATTTCTCTTATCTTTATTGTCCAGGTCTCAACTCCATAGAACAAGGTGGAGAAGATATAACATCTCAGAAGTCTAATTTTTAGATGTAATTTAAGGTCTCTGTATTTATTAATCTCATGTAATTTTTTCAGAATTAGGGTATAACCCAACTCTTTTGGGTACATTCGTGTTGACCGACTGAAAAGCACCAAACGTTTGTTTACTAAGGCAACACTGAAAAAATGTCTTCAAACCCACATAAAATTATGAAAGTAATTTATTGATGTGTAACATCTTTCCACTCGGTTGCTGGATATTTTTGTGGGAGTGATTTTGAAAAATGGGACGGAAGTGGATCGGACGGAAGTGTGTAAGACGCACTGCCAGTTGGATCGCATCCCTCCTGGCTGTTGTTAACGTAACTTAGTTCCTGGCAGGAGAATGATGTAACAGCAGAGTATCAAGAAGATAGTGCGAGTGTAGAAATATCAAGTAGGCAGTGAAGAAAAAAGAGAGAGTCTTGGAATTGTTATGTACTTATATTATGAGAGTGTAAAAAATAAAAATATATTTTGTGTGTTGATGAATGTCAAGAATAATAAAAACGGTAACTACTTCAAGGTAGGATAACAAGTCAGATGTTACGCTTCATATGCGACTACTGTAAGGCTCGTATCTTTTTTTTTTTAATAAAACAATGTGCTGTAGCACTTCAGGTCGTATGGTGCGGCCGCCCCTACTATAAAGCATCTACTACAGGTAGTGATGTCATACGACAATCATTATCCCCCTCACTTCCACCCTAAAAAGAAAAGGAATCGATCGAGCGATGCATTAAAAAGGACTCTGTATATTCTTTGGTCGTGTAGTTTGAGTGCTAAAAGCCTTGCTCCACGACACCTTGTATGGCTTGAACAAGACAAAGTACCACGTGATGTGCACATAAGGCCAGGGTTATTGCACCGGGAGCACTATATCACAATAAAGTCCTCGCGATTTGTCTCTGTAACTTCATTATTTATGGAAGCAGTGCACTCAAGACTTCGTCTTCATTTCAGCGGAGCCCGTCTTCCCTGCGGACACGGTTGCAGTTATCTCCACTCCTCTTCCATACACTGGTTTCTTTTCTGCTCGCGGCTATTTGGTTTCACTAATTGAATAGTCTAGTCTACAATTCTACTGATGTTGCGTGTCATATCTCCGTATTTGAAGTTAGGAATTATGATAATAATAATAATAATAATAATAATAACAAGTGGGAAGTGTTGTCAGAGAGAGCTGCACCTACAGCCCAAAGACCAAAGTGGACCGAAGAAAGAAAGAGGGCCTTTAGTGCACGAATGAAAGAGTACTGGAAAGACAGGAAGAACAAAAAGTCATGATTGCTTCGCGTGGTCTAATAGGCCGGTAACATGTAAAATAAATAAATAATAATAATAATATCGTATGGCCTCGGGTGCCAAGTGCAATCTTTGCTATTTGCGCCCAGAGGACAGCTTGCATGTCGAATTTTATCGTTCTTTGGAGCGCTATTGAAGTCAAGGTGGTTAGATATCTAAGCTCCTTGACTCTATAGCGCTTTCTAGTAGAGAAAGGAGGAACTTTTGTTTTGGCGGAAAATCCCGAGATTAATTTTGCTCCTATAACGCTTTCTAGTAGAGAAAGGGGGAACTTTTGTTTTGGCGGAAAATCCCGAGATTAATTTTGCTCCTATAACGCTTTCTAGTAGAGAAAGGAGGAACTTTTGTTTTGGAGGAAAATGCCGAGATTAATTTTGCTCCTATAACGCTTTCTAGTAGAGAAAGGAGGAACTTTTGTTTTGGCGGAAAATCCCAAGATTAATTTTGCCATTATGAACACGGCCTACTGATTTCAAATGTTTTTTTAACATGCCAACAACGTATGATATGCCTGCCGTGTTTTTTGTCGCCTTTCAAAAATCACTTACCACGGCCAGGAGCGAATCTGCAGCTTGGGGTTGGTAGTCTGACATCATAACCACCGTAGCAAGTTAGCTCTGCCGCGTGCCGCCCGGTGAACGGGTATCGTTGGCAGGTTGCATACATTCATCCTTTCCCACTCGCTGCTAAATTTTCGCTTTCAATTCAGAGTTTATTCACTCAGGTTATGAAAATCCACAGCCTGCTTCCAGTCGACCGACCGGGTCGGGGAATGGACTGAATGAAGCCCCCATCTAGCGGCGAGGATATGAAACATGTCGCACTCCCCTGGGGTAATGATTAAATGAATGACGGATGAAATGACAGTGGAGAATGTTGCTGGAAAGAAATTTGTGACAGGGAAAACCGGAGTACCTGGAGAAAAACCTGTCTGCCAGCACAAATCTCACATGGAGTGACCGGGATTTGAACCACGTACCCAGCGGTGAAAGGCCAGCGTGCTGCCGCATAAGCAACTGATGCTCCGCTGACTCCGCAGTGATAATGTTCAGAATGTAAGATAGACACACACAAGTACAATTTTTGTGTAGTCCATGTAAAAATGGAGGACCCGTGGATCATGATCGCGAGGTTAATGCTCACGTAAAACTGCAAGCTTCCTTCCTTCCTTCCTTCCTTCCTTCCTTCCTTCCAGTTTCATTTTTCGTGTAACAAGCTAGTTAATGATGAAGCCTACTTTTGCTGGATGTACCCGATAGGCCAATTCTTACAGCAATGCGCTAGTTAATATTAACTGAGAGTTAGCTTCACCGTCCGAGTAAAGTCTTGATTAACATAACTAAGTTCCGGTTAAGGATTCGGATATCGGGGTTAAAACAACAGCACATCAGACACAGGCGCGGTATTCTTTACTATCGTTAATCAACAATATTTCATAGAATCACATATAAGTAAAGATAAATATTCTCAAATTATAAACGTACATAATCGAATCGTTTGCCAACAATCCGTTTTTTTTTTCTTCAAAATAAAAATGTCATCAAATTACCTTTTTTAAATTATTTGGCTTTGGACCCCCTAACCACCCCCCCCCCCCCTCCCCCCTCCCCCCTCCCTCGTAGTTACGCCTCTGTACAGAATTGTAACGAGTGGTTCTCTAACCTGAAACAAAAAATGATATTACCAGTTTCGATCGTCATCCAAGTGTTTTTATTAATCTCATGTGTTCTACCTCTTAAAACCTCAATAACTAACTAACTAACAATGTCATGTAATTTGTTTCAGGATTAGGGAACCACCCATTACAAATGGGTACAATTGTGTTGACCGATTTGAAACCATTAAATTACTAAGGCGACACAGAAAACTGGCTTCCAACACGATGTTATTCATATTACCTTACGTGTCTGCATTTTGTACGGAACCGGTCACATTTCTATATGTGGCGCCCAACGTGGGCCGCATGTCTGACATCCCTGGCCTAGATGGCACCATATAACGTCTTGAAATATAACGTGCACCCTGAATAAGACAGGGATGTAGGATTAGTCCTTACATTAGAGTTTTACATTATTGAATGACCCTATTGCAGAAATAAGAGTGTGCCAGAATTTCGACGGTGCTAATGCTCACTAAGCCAGACAAATTGGTTAATGAGTGAAGCGAAACGAAAGCAACACACACACGGACGATTCAACAGGAGGTATTTGGCCAGCTCGAAGCTTCCCAGAACAGTGTGATTAGCCTGTGATTCTTTTGTTTTTAAGACAGACAAATTGAATTCATCCAAACCTGTGTAAGCTTCAGAGGGCATCAGAGGCGAGTTCGTCAAATAAATACATAATTTACACGAAATTGCAGGTAAAACGGGACTCAGGATCTCGTATGAAAAAACAGAATACATGGAATATAAACATGATAACGAAAAGCACTTAGAAACAAAATATGGGAAGATCAAGAGGTCGGATAAGTTTAAACATCGTGGTGAATGGATCCAGCCTAATGGACTGGATAATGCAGCAAACAAAGGGAGGATCAAAAAGATGGAATTAGCATATAAGTTAGTACGGAATAGGTACAACAAAAGAACAATATATCTTACAGAGCGAAGTTAAGACACTATACCACGGTTGTCAAGACTGAAGGATTGTACGGTATAGTTCAGAATGTTTGATAATGAACAAGAAAGGTGAATCAGAGGAACTGGAGGAGAAAGAAAGAAAAATCTTGAGGAAGATCTTAGGACCCGGAAATAGAAACGATGGTACTTGGCGGAAAGGGCGAAACAAAGATCTTTACGGACAAGCAGAAAAAATCACAGATACCATACGGAAGAGAAGAATGAAGTTCTATGGACACCTTACGAGAATGAGCGATAGTCGACTAACGAAGAAGATCTTTAATTACATCACCAAGATAAAAGCGACTACAAAATGGGTAGATGAAATAAGAAAGGATATGGAGGAAGTTGGGGTCAGTCCAAATGAGATTTGGAATAGAGAGGTGTTTCGAGGTACGATTGATGTATACAAGGGGTTCCAGGAAAAGCAAAGGAGAAGAGCCAAGAACATCTGGTCGGAAGAAAGGAAGAGAATCCACAGTGAAAGGATGAAGTGTTTCTGGGAGCAGAAAAAAGGACTAATCAGCAAGTCAATTGTTTCCCGTGGTCCAAAGTAGGCCAAGATCGAACAAAGAAGAAGAAATAAATAAGTAAACAAATAAATAATTAATGACATGAATGAATAAAGTAATAAATTAATAAGTAAATTGATGAATGAATAATTTAATTAATTAATAAATAAATTAATGAATTAATAAATATATAAATACATAATTAAATAAATAAATAAATGAACGAATGAATGAATGACCGAATGTGAGAATCGTATAACGGAAATAATCTTTAGTTACATCACCAAGTTAAAGGCGACAACAATGTAGGCTAAAGAAACGAGAAAAGACATTCGAACAACTGTCTTATTCTTCAGGCATTGTTTTTTGTCCAGTACGCCCGCATTCGTTCTCGGTAGATTTCTTTCCTTTCCTGGGTCAGAATCTTTCCCGTTTTCAGCCATTGTGTTTCTTCGAAACCTTGGCACCTTCTTCTTATTGTTATTATTATTATTATTATTATCATTATTCCAGGAACATTCGTGGCATACCCCTGCACGCGCTTGAGCTCATACATTCTGTTGTTGTTGTTGTTGTTGTTGTTGTTTGAGTCTTCAGTCTTTTGACTGGTTTGATGGAGCCCTCCGTATGTGTCGTACCAACCTATCTCTTGTCTTCATTAGCAGTCGCCAGAAACATCTCTCCTCTCCCACTCGTGTAATACCTCCTCATTCGTAACTCTGTCTACCCACCTGATCTTCATTATTCTCCTGTAACACCACATTTCGAAAGCTCCAATTCTCCTCTTTTCTTCTGCGCGAACAGTCAAGTTTCACTTCCATAGAGCGCCACGCCCCAGACAAAGGCCTTCGAAAATGACTTCCTAATAGGCTACCTAAATCTATATTCGAAGTCAACAGATTCATTTTCTGTAGAAATGCTTTCCTTGCCTAAGCCAACCTACTTTTTATATCCTCTTTGCTTCGTCCATCTCTGGTAATTTTGCTTCCTAAGTAACAGAAAAGTCTCCTACTTCCGTAAGTTTTTCACCTGCCAATTCGAGTTTCTGATTACTTTCGGCTGCATTCCAATATTTTGTTTTACAAAATTATTCACTTGCATCATGATTTCTTTCCTCAAAACAGAATCGATACCATTTAAAAAATCTTCTTATTGGTTGGATGTTTCCTCAGTTTAGGGGCTGCGACAACGCGGTCATGCAGCCCCGTGTACTTTGGGCGTGTGTAGAATCTGTCTGATAACCGGTGTTAATTGTGATGGCTGTATTAGTGTGTGTTATCTGTAATTCAGGTGAGGACTGCAGACAATCAATTTTCAAGTAGTTACTACGTTTGCTACCAAATGCTACCGTCAACAACATCTAGCTGCAGACTTGGTTACTAGATGCCACCGCAACCGGCACCTGGCGACGAACGTTGGAACTTATAGAACGTGATAAATTTTATGTTCGACGATGTCGAAACGTAAATATTATATGTCAGAAATTATATCATAATGAGGCTCATTATAACACTATTTTTCATTATGAAACAGTTTCTCCTACCAATCAGAGCTCAAGAAACAGTTGTGTGACCGATTAGGTAAGGACAGCATCGCACCTGTGCTGACTTCCACGGCCTCCCGTTTTAAATTTCACTGCGTGGCTAGTGTCATAGTGGGGTATTTGAGGAGGCCATGGTCAAATACGAGGTATTCTCTGCGTCCCATGCGCTCTGTTTAGTAGGCTACATAAAACTGGCGAAATCTCGACAGATATTTATGAATATTTATGTTCGAACATAAGATAGTTATAATTATCACCGAACATAAACAGTCCTATAATGGTAATTAAGACACTCGTATGGAAATTATAAAACTCCCTTCGCTCGTTTTATAAACATACTCGTGTCTTAATTATTGCCATTATAGGCTCGTTGCATAATGTACTATTATGTTCGACCCTAACTATTATGTGTCAGAAAACTGTATCATAATGAGGCTCATTATAACACTAGTTTTCATTATGAAACAGTTTCTCCCACCAATCAGAGCTCAAGAAACAGTTGTGTGACCAATTAGAAAAGGATACCTTCGCGCATGCGCTCAAAATCCAACATGTCTATATAAATGACCTATGTTCGCGAAAATAAACTGGTGCATATGAGACAAGAAATAGCACTGTACCTTAATATCCCCAAAACCAATTTCTACACAGCGCGTGGTTTTGAAACGACTTCGGTGACAGTTTTACTGAATACTGGTGCACAATCTGAACAGATGGCATTGAAGCACACAGAGCGCATGCGTCGGTTGTCTAGAGAGCTTGGAAAACAGAGATATACTACCCACCGCAGCACCCGATCACAACATTCTAGTGACTGAACAGATATTTATGAATATTTATGTTAAAACATATAATAAAGTTATGGAAATTATAATACTCGTATGGAAATTATAAAACTCGCATACGCTCGTTTTATAAACATACTCGTGTCTTAATTATAACCATTATAGGCTCGTTGCATAATGTACTATAACTTACAAATTTGGCTTCACACAAGTGTAGTTAGTGGAAGGTTCTTTTACATGCCATAAATCTATGACTTGGGCCCGCCGGCGTTTCTTCACCTCCGAAGAAAGGCATACTGAAGGATTTTCAACGCTCTTAAAGAATCCGACGACTTCGGCCGGGTTTGAACACGCGATCTTGGTATAGAAGCTCAGCATGCGACCAACTACGTCACCGAAGCCGCCTCAAATCCTCTGGTAAATTGAATAACTTGAAGGAAGGTGACAGAACAAACGTGTCTGCCAGAGATGTTTCAGGTGGCCAAGCAGACAAGTAGCCCAGTCAATAAAGGTTTAGTATCGCAACTAATTAGAGGAAAGCTGATTTTTTTCAGGATGTTAGTATATAAAGTATAAAGTAAAAAAACACAAAGTCCCGACCCCCACCCCCGTTGCTTCCTCCCCCACCCCCTCCCCAACCTTACAAGAGGAGTACTCTGGTTTAATGCTTACAGTTAAAGAACTAATGAAGTTACAAACGCGATCTTTTAATAATATTACGCCTAACATTATTCTAAACAAATTATGTCATATAAACTTTTTATGCAGATAGCGTGATTTCACCGTAATACTCCAATATATGCAAAAAACTGCCACTGCAAAACACAACAAGTAACTTCAACCTATTGTACCTTTTTATCCTTCCGTCATACAATGAAATGTTTTGCACAAAACTTATAGACAATTTAATTAGCTTTAAAAATGTGTGTCTACTATAATGCTTACCGTTCAAATGAAGGCTTCAAAGAGAGTGATGAACAGTAATGGCCACCGCGTCGCCGCGCCAGACGAAGCAGCGCCGCGCAGTTGTCACTCGATGCTGAAGGGCATCGCTGTATGTACTCATATCCTTAATCTTGAATAGTCATTGAGTTTATGATGATGAAATATAAAAACTTTAACTTCAACTTTTCATTACCAAAATCCTGTACTTAGTACACTTTTATAGCTGACAAATAATAAAGTTTCATTGTATAGTATTGTTGATAACTTATTAATTCCTGCACAACTAACACGGCCTAATAATAAACAACGTTTATGTTTTTCCTTTTTTTTAGTATAAAGGGTCATTTTCTAATGTTTCATCGGTTTGGTCTGAAGAATTTTTACAATACATTCCACTGCAGTTCCCACACATAGATGTGCAATCGAACCCAGCTTTACGACAACTACAGTTTGTAACACACAATGTTTTGCAATTACAAGATATCAGTAGAAGAAGTTCACTTGGAGCAGCAGGATTCGTCATGGGCTTAGGTATCAGTCTGTTATTTGATGTATACTGCCAACCCCATTCTTCTGCAGGAATTTTACAACCTAACCAAGTTTGAATCTGGTGGTAAACCCTCAAAATATGTTGATGAGCAGCATCTGAAGTTGGTGGAAGTTTTGCTAAATCAAAATTAGACTTGAGAGACATTTTTGCGGTTAATTGCTTGAACTTAAGTACCTGGCTTCATTGAGGGTTTTGAACTTTGATAAGTTGTACATGCTTAGGATAAACTGTTCTCCACTTTCTAGAAGGATATCTTTTGTAATGTCTTGTTTTGTGAAAAGCTCAGCCTGAGATCTAGCTTCAATTGATTTACGTATCATGTCGGCTGTTTTTAACTTCCCTAGCCCATAGAAAGCAGATGTCGTATCACAACCAGTCATTGAATGAGAAAAAAGCAGTCAAGTTTGCTGCTTGACATGTTGATTTATAAGAAAATCGACAGAGTACAGTTTGGACATTGACGACGAAGGCTTTAAGAAGAAAAGTTTGGCGTCTTGCTGGGGAGCTAATGCTACGAGTAAAACCAAGAGATGTGTATCAGTTCACGACAACAACTGTAGTATTATTAGTTTGCACATATTTAATTGCCTGGTCGACAATGACAGTGTCAGCGTCACCTTCCGCAGAAAAAACTTTAATATCCTCAGTCACACAACGTGATGTAATTGCTTCTATCAACCTCTTTTTGTTATGAGGGTTTGCTAGAAAGTCTGCTTGTTGTGTTGTGCAAACTGTATTTTCATAAAAAAAAATTGTGTGAGAAGATTTCTTTGATGCTCTTCTCTCTTGTTCTTGCTGTTTTGTGGTTGGAAATTTGGGATGACCGTCGAATACCACTGTAACTTTATTTCCGTATTTACAAAGTATAGAGCTTAAATAAGAATCTATTATTTCCTTAAAAGTGCTGTTTTTTCTCCAAACCACAGCATGTAACAAATAGCCACCATCCACCACAAAAACATCTTCATTTGCCTTGAAGCTTTCTTCAACAATTCCATCTTCAAATAATTTCATAAACGATGCTTTCGTACCTTTACGTATTGATGCCTCGTCAAATAGTGACGGTGGGTGAGATGCTAATTCGAACTCAAAATAAGATTTCAACTTAACGGGGCTGTCACAGATGCATAAAATTCGATTGAATATTTGCTGGGAGTTAATTAAAACTTCTTTAGATCTCACTTTGATAGACTTGAAACTTGCCTGTGTTGTAACCATATCCTTCCGCTGTAGTGTTATGTCATTGAAAGATTTTCCCACCATATTTTCCATTGCTTTTAAGCCAACTTCAAACGCATCATCGCAATTAACTGAAGAGTCTGATACCAATCCCGTTGAAAGAGAAACCAATTCACTACTGCCGCAAGCAAATGGGTTGTGCTGACTTAGCCAAACTTTGAACTTTGATAAATCTTGTAGGTCTCTGGATTTGCGGCTTTCTCTCAGCTCTACATGTTGCTCGTGAGTATTGTAGTTCAGTCCAAGAAAGCTTCTAAATGCTTCACTTACACGTAAAAATGAAGGGGCTCCTAAAACCCATTTGTTTAAGGTGCTCTCAGTTATTCCTCTACCGTGCGTTAAACCTCATATTGACTTTAACGACTTCATCAAAGACTGCTTTATACACATTATCACTCCAATTTTCAGACCAAAACTCTTCTTTTCTTCTTATAGTGAAAAGACCTTTCGTTACAAAAAGTTCGTACTCTTCCTCAGCTTTGTTTGCAGTTTGTCCATTTCTTGGACATACATATGAGCAGATTTTGCGTAAGGAAGGTGCCCCGCAGCATGAAAGTAAGGAAGCATATCGGTGGCAGTATCTAAGTGCAATTTCCAGTTTCCCGTTCTCTCAGCTAGGATAAAATTTAACATTAGGTCAACTTGCTGAATTAGATTTAGCCAAAGCTTTGATGTTCTGCTGACTGACTTCTTTACATTGATATGGTCTGTCAATTTTGACACGGAAGATTGAACAGCTTTATCATCACAAGCAAAACTATCAGCATTTCACTGCACTTGGCACAACACAACAACTTGTATTTCTGTACAAAAAGTAAAACTATCACGAAACACAAAATGCAATGAACCGCACAATGCCATGGTTAACCGAACACTAAACAGGCAAGGCCCACTAATAACGAAAAGGACTCAATAAGCAGCGTAGTAGAGATAAGAGGGCAGTAAACAAACAAGTTGTAACGTGCAGTCTGACTCATGCAGACAGCCAAGCGGCCGAGTCACCACACCACGCTATACGCGGCTGCCCGGCGGGATGCGCGGTGTCCGCTACTGTTCATCGCTCTGTGAAGCCATCATGTTAACAAATATCTTTTGTAGACCCATAATGTTAAAGATAATAACAGTAGCTAAACATTTTAATCGAACATATTTTTTCTACGACATAAGGGTAAATAGTTATAATTAGTATAAATTACTTTTTGTTTTATGCAATGACAGTTTTCTGCATATATTAATGTATTATGGCGACAATAGGTTGTCTACTTTATTCTTAAATAAATTGTTAAAAATATTGTAAGGAGTAAAATAAAAAAACAATCACGTCTGTAGCTTTATTAGTTTTCGAGCTGTAAGCATTTAACCATAGTACTGCTCCAGCAAGGTATAGGAGGGGGTGGGGAAACAAGAGGGGTGGGGGTCGGGACTTTGTAATTTTTGGCTATTTACTTTGTATACTAACATCCTGCAAAAATTCAGCTTTCCTCTAATTAGTTGCGACAAAGCGTATATTTTTACCTTTATTGACTGGGCTAAAGTGCTATAGCAGGAAGTAGACCGTACTGGACTCGGGCAGGTTTGTGGTTTGGGCAGGATCGAGCTGGCAGTGCGTTCAGGTGGCCAGGCAGACAGTCCTACAGCAGGTAGTAGACCGTACTGGACTCTGGCAGGTGTGTGTGGTTTGGCCAGGATCGAGCTGGCAGTGCAACACTCCCTCCACACAGGAGTGATATTTAAATGGCGTCATTTATTCGGCTCTCCTCGGCGCAAATCGACTTTCTCCGACGTTAAGCTTTCTGCTCTAGGCAGCGTCTTCGATCCAAAGGAAAGGTTAGGTATTTTATTTAAGTCTTCTGCCTTAACGTGAACAAAGGAATAATGGCGCGGGAGTAAAGTGAAATAGGCGTCATTTTGTCTTTTGTGAAGGTGTTAATTGAAATTATAGCAGCTTCTGCAAACAAAGCTAGAAATAATTAAATACTAAGATCCAAAGTTCACTCTTCAGACTAAAAAGAAGATATTTTCTATATTTTTACTTTAGGGGCAGATTACCTCGCTGTTCCGCCCTGTAAAACAACAATAACTATCATATAATTTAAGCAGCTCTGAACCTGGATTTCTTAAATGACAGACATCTAGGTCATATGACCCCAAATATAAGAATGACAATGAGAATAAAATCAAATGGAATAGGTAAGTAAGTTTGTAGGTTTACATTTTTTACATTTAAATGAAAGACAATACCTTTCTTAATATATCTGTTATGCTTTAGAACTAAATTAAGCGTTTTGGCAGAGATATAGAGTATTACTTGAGACCATGCGCCTATCTGTCAATGTAGTGTTCAATATTCAAAGCTGTTTTCCAGAAAGTGATTTTTTTTTGGTAGGAATAACACCATATCTTGTGAACTCTGTGATGAAACTGGATGAAACTCGGCAGATACAATTCAACCTATGATCTCATTCATGGAATTATCTTAAAAAATAATTGAGATATACTTGGAAAATTAAACAAAAAACTGTTCACTTTTTGAAAGACAAATTTAATATTTTTAAAAAATTTACTATTTACAATATAACATTCATCCTCGGTATTTATGCGTTTAAATTAGGCTACATGAAAAACAAGTAGTTCCGTGAAGAACTAAAGAGCCTACTTTTCTTAAAATTTAAGATTCATGCCAATGATTAATCTATATGGATCTATCTAGAATAATGACGAAATTAAGTTGGTAATATCGAAATTTCTAATTAGTTCGAAATACTGTATACCTAGCATAATGTAGCCTAATAGAGCACTACAGTTGGCAGCCCTGGTGACTGAATATATTCTTAGTTCAATCTCTTAAGGTACAGAATACAAAATTTGGTTGAAGTCCAATGGATAGCATGGACGTCACATGCAGTTAAACATTGGATATAACAGCGGGCGTAAAATCATGTTGGCAACAATGACATTACATGTATTGGTCAGAAATAATCTGAAATAATATGATCTATTGTTGTGTCAATTTTGAATGAAATCCATTAGTTAGTATAGAAGTTACATGCATTTTAAAATTGGACCTATCAGCAGGCTTAGAATCATGTTGGCAGCACTGGCGTAGGCCTATATTAGTTACTCCAAATTAATGTAGAATGCCAGGTACTGTACGTGTGCAAAGTTTAGACCTATTGGCTTGCATACTTTCTCATAGTTTGCTATTAGGGTAACAAATATAAATACAGTATTTATTAACAGTTGGCAGCCCTGGTTACTCTTGAGAATCGGCATAGTCATATCTGTTATGGTACACATAGCACACACGAAATTTGGTTGAAATCCAAATGATAGTATAGAAGTTACATGTATTAAGTTGGAACTCTCAGCAGGATTAGAATCATGTTGGTAGCACTGACGTATATAAGTTACTCCAAATTAATATAGAATGTCAGATACTATACGTGTGCATAGTTTAAAGCTGTCGGCTTGCATACTTTCGGATATATGGGTAATTGGATTAAAACAAATTGAGAGCAATTATTAACAGTTGGCAGCCCTGGTGGCTCTTAAGAATACGCTGAATCATATCTGTTTATGTACACATAGCACATACGAAATTTGGTTGAAATCCAATTGATAGTGTAGAAGTTATATGCATTTAAAATTTGGAATTATCAGGAGGCTTATAATAATTTTGGCAAAACTGCCATGTATGGCCTCCTGGAATTTAAACTGCAATGTTATTATCTATACGTGTGCCAATTTTAGGTAGATTTCATTAGAAAGCTAACTATTGCAATGGGTCCCATGTTTCGACTTCCGGAAAATTTCGACATATCTTCGCGTTTCACATCCCCCAGACCCCAAAACCACCGTCAGTTCAAAAGTTTATATATAATTTATGTATATATGTATCTATCTATCTATCTATCTATCTATATATATATATATCAGTTTCTTGTGGACACGATAACTGCCGTAATTTTGCACCAATCACTTTGAATTTTTTACATAATATGTATCCCTATAAAATCTCGGTCGAGTTCGTTAATGGGCAAAATCGGTCAAAGGGGGTGAAAATGGGGGGCTTTTTTCGAAAAAGTGAAATATCGCTATAACTCTCTTAATACATGAAATATCGAATCCCTTCAAAGTTCATAATATGTGTCGGATAAGTGCCAAAAATTTATGTCAAATAAGTTTTTTGATAGCACCAACCATTGACCAAAGGGGTGGGAAAAAGTGGGTTTTTCGGGAAACATTAATCATATCTCTGTTAATAGGCACAATATCAAAACCGCACAAAATGGACAATATTCCTCCAATAATTACCTAAAACTTTTGTCTGAAAGAATTTTTGATATGACCCACCATTACGCCACGGGGTGAACAAAATGATTTACATTATAAGAAAATGCCAAGTGCCAAGAGAGGTTGCCATGACAACTTTACTTTTAATTGATAAGGGATGAGCCATCAGCAGTTGCTATGACAACGCCACTGCACGCGATCACTTTCAGTTTTCATATGTCTGTGGGAAGCGACTTCGGTATCGGAACTGGTGCATGCTGAACTTCTATGCCCAAGGTCGCGGGTTCAAACCCGGCTGAAGTCGTCGGATTTACTAAGAGCGCTAAAAAACCTGAGTTTGCTTTCCTTCGGAGGGGAAGTTCCAACGTTCGTTGCGAGATGCTGATTGAGGTGGCATCTAGTAGCCAAGTTCACAGCTAGGTGTCGTTGACGGTAGTATTTTAGGTAGATTTAATTAGAAAGCTAACTATTGCAATGGGTACCATGTTTCGATTTCCAGAAAATTTCGACATATCTTCGCGTTTCACATCCCCCAGACCCCAAAACCACCATCAGTTCAAAAGTTTTTATGTAATATATGTATATATATACAGTATATCAGTTTCTTGTGGACACGATAACTGCCGTAATTTTGCACCAATCACTTTGAATCTTTTACCGAATATGTATACCCATAAAATCTCGGACGAGTTCGTTACTGGGCTAAATCGGTCGAAGGGGATGAAAATGGGGGACTTTTTTTTTCGAAAAATGAAATATTGCTATAACTCTCTTAATATGTGAAATATCGAATCCGTTCAAAGTTCATACTATGTGTCGGATAAAGCTCAGAAATTTATGTTTGAAACGTTTTTTGATAGCACCAACCATTGACCAAAGGGGTGGGAAAAAGTGTTTTTTTCGGGAAACATTAATCATATCTCTGTTAATAGGCACAATATCAAAACCGTACAAAATGGACAATATTCCCCTAATAATTACCTAAAACATTTGTCTGAAAGAATTTTTGATATGAGCCACCATTGCGCCATGGGATGAGAAAAATGATTTCGGAATTATAAGAAAATGCCAAGAGCTATCAGTGGTTGACATGACAACACTACTAAATTGATGAGGGATGAGCCATCAGACGTTGCCATGACAACACACTTGCGCGAGATCAGATTCAGATTTCCATCTGACTAAGTGTGAAGCGGCTTCGGTGACGTAACTGGTAGCATGCTGAACTTCTATGCCCAAGGTCGCGGGTTCAAAGCCGGCCAAAGTCGTCGGATTTTCTAAGAGCACTAAAAATCCCTCAGTAAGCTTTCCTTTGGAGGGGAAGTTCCAACATACAAAATTTCAGTCTAATTGCTGTAACAGATTCGTAGATATTGAGAACCGTCTAAATATTTCAGATGGTCGCCAGGTTGGATTTTTATTTTTGTACTATTATATTAAGATTATTGTGTACGTGTGGTATTCAAACTTCAATCGCATGATTAGAACACAAGAAGTAAAAACGAGATTTTAAAATTACGCACAGCAGCCATCTTGTGATTATGCAAACAATTGAAATAAATTAGATGCCAGTGGATCAACATTTGTGTAAGCATTTAACGTGCAACGTTTCACGGCACTCGGATAGTTAATTCGCGAGAAACGTCCATTTAAATAGTTATACTTCGCGTCGCCGCCATGTTGGATTCGTGCTCACCAGGTTACTGAAAGTCCTATAGGTGAACATATGTTCATAGTCTCTATGAACATAAAAATTTCAGTTTGGTTGCTGTAAAAGATTCATAGATATTGAGAACCGTCTAAATATTACGGAAGCTTGCCATTTAGGATTGTTATATTGCCATCTCTTGATGAATGCAGTACATTTGCATTTGTCTGTTGGCAGAGGCTAGAGTAAAATGTGGCTTTTCACCGATGTCTCAGTCCCACTCATGGCTGTGATTATATGGAAGCTACTGAGGTATGGGTGGTGCTTAGTAATGACATCCTGGCCACAGTCAGTGCCTGTGGATGCTGTGAAAGGTTCTACTCATAGGGTTAGTACTGCTGTTCTGACTCAGTGAGGAAAGCAATGACAAACTACCTCACTCCTCATCTTGCTTAGTACGCCTCAATATAGCACTGCCTTGGGTTTTTGTGGGTATCTACCCACATAACCTAACGGCAGTGCTTTTTGAGGATCCAACCAGCCTTCGGGCTGACTACCTAACAGACAGATGTATAGGCCATAGAGTTATGTACCATTCAAGGACACTTATTGCCTAGGTTCATTATTCAAACTTTCACTTCGATCGCATGATTACGACACAAGAAATAAAAACTTAATTTTAAAATTTCGCACAGCCGCCATCTTGAGGTTATGTAAACAATTGAATTAAATTAGATGGCAGTACATTACAATCTGCAAAATCATTTACTGTACCACATTTCACTGCGCTCAGAGAGTTAACTCACGAGAAAAGTCTATTAAAATATTTCAAATTCGCTTGGTCGCCATGTTCGTTTTGTACTTTACAGGTTTATGAATTATACATAGGTAAACTTGTATCAGTACCCTTTATCACCGTACAAAATTGCAGGGTGATATCTGTAATAGTTTCGGGGATATAGAATGTCAGTGAAATATTTCGCACAGCCGCCATTTTGAGGTTATGTAAACAATTGAACTAAATTAGACTCCAGTGCATCGCAATGTGTATAAATATTTGCTGTACCAAGTTTCATTACGTTTGGATAGTTAAATCGCGAGAAAAGTCTATTTAAAAGTCTCCACTTCGCTTGCCGGCCATGTTGGTTATGTAGTAACCAGGTTTTTGAAAGTCTCATAGGTGAACTTCTAGTAGTACCCTTTATCACCGTACACAATTTCAGGGCGATATCCGTTATAGTTTCGGAGATACTGAATGCTAGTGAAATATTTCGCACAGCCGCCATGTTGGATTGGTGAGACGTAACAAAATTCGATGGGCACGGTCGAGGTCGCCGGGAATAGTGCTATGAACTTACCGTATTTCACTGAAATCGCCCAAGCCGTTTAGATTTTATTAGGGGGGGGGGGGGAAACACACACACCTCACACACACACACACACACACACACACACGCACACACACACGGACAAAAGGTGATCTCATAAGCCTATTTTTTCAAAATTGAAAATAGGCTAAAAATGGACTCCAAATGACAAGAAGGTTACCGTCCCCATAAGACAATAAAATGTTTAAAATATGTTTAAAATGAAGGAAAACAAAGTTAATTAATCTCCAATTATAAAATACTTTCACGCGATAAATGAGGTCTGATCCTTCTACGAAAACCTGAATATTCTGCCTATTTTCGCCTATCTCCAAGTTTGTCCGGTGAAATCTACCTCCGCCTTCCGGCGTGCCGAGAGGACTTTTTGAAATAGCTCCCATTCATACGTTCCAAGATATCCAACATGGAGCTCAAATTTCAATTGTGATTTTTCAGCAGTTGGTAGCACTGACATCATTTTCAAATATGGCCGTGAGATATTCAGGTATAGATCTTTACTCCTACCAAATTTTGTTTCGATTGCTGCAGCCGTTTAGGAGTTGATAGGGGGGGGGGCACACACACAGCCAGACAGACAGACAGACAGAAGGACAGACAGACAGACCGACAGACACACATTTGCCCGATCTCATAAGTCTACTTTTTCCTCATTTTTGCAAAATGTGAAAAGTAGGCTAAAAATCATTCCATTAGGACTGGTATTTCTTGTTAATTCGTGTTTTGTGTGAATCACGGAGTTTAAAAAATCACGAATATAATCCTTTCAATAAATCACGAAATACGTTATATACTGTTCTTCTCTCTAAATTAGATGAAAGCTCTATGTATTTAATATACACATGTCAGGTTTCATAACTCTATGTTACATATTAGTGAAGCTATGATATAATTCGTAACTGTATGCGAAAATTCCCACTGACGGTGTATGGGCCCCCTTAAGTGACTGCTATCTTCTATCATGAGCCACAAGACCTCCATTTCACGTGGAATCCGAACTACATGACGTGATATTTCATTTCGAAATTCTCACTTGTCACAACCTGTGGTTCGGAATCCACGTAAAATCGAGGGCCTGTGGCTGATGATCGCGATATTAACGTTCACGAAAACGAACAAGTTCCACCTCGTGGTGTAGCGGCTAGTATTCTTGACTCTCACCTCGGAGGTCCGGGTTCAATTTCAGGTTCTGACAAGAAATTAAATTCAGGTCTGAGGGCTGGAACGGGGTACACTGAGCCTGGTGAGAAGAATTGGGTTCGATTCCTTCCTCTGACATCCTGGAAGTGGTTTTCCGTGGTTTTCCATTTATACTCCAGGCAAATGCCGGAAAGGTTCCCAACTTAGGGGTACGACCACCTCCTCACCTGAATTACAAATAAAGACACTAGTACAGCCATCAAAATTACACAGGTTATCACACAAATTCCACATACACCAGAAATTGACGGCCCTATATGACCGCGTTGTAGTTTTTCCTAAAATGAGCAGCAACAACAACAACAACCTGCCGCTTCGACAATACCTCACAGGTTGTTAGCTTTGTGGTGGTGGCTCCTTCTTAGTTCATAAAACCCTGCGTCCGAGAGGGCCGTTGAGGCATGTCCGCAGATCGCAGGTTCGATCCCGACGCTGACAGTGGCTATCTTGAGTGTAGTTTTAGACGGGTTTTTCTACACTCCCTCGAGACAAATGCCGGGATAGTACCTTATGTTATGTGAATGACAACACGTCTTTTACACGACCCTCTTTATTTTCTTTCTTTGTTAGGCCCCTTAAAACAACAATTATCATCATCATCATCATCATCATTTTCTTTCTTCTATTGTTACCATACACTCTCTCTGGTTGGCATAGATAAACAATACCAGACTAGACATAATATGAAGAGTACACAGTAAAAATGAATATTTTCACAAAAAGCAAATTTTAGTGGAGACATATATTAAAGTTTGAACACTTCTACACAAAATACTAAGAATATAATTCTTTGTATGTAGGTGTCTAAATTATTGTCACATTATAGCCTATGTGGATCTCATCCATCAATATGATGTTTCTAAGTTAACAATATTCTACTAATATTTTTTTTAGTTCATTAGTGCAAGGACGATGTGCGTTGTTCCTCTGGAGTCTTCTAAACGAATGGGCACATTCATGATATTACAATGATTTCTCCTCCAATATAGCATTAACAATACTTCAATATATTTTAAAAAAAGTTTTTACAATATGTTACAATGTTTTGGAAAAATTCATAAACTGAAATGAACACAAATTTAAATAAACATTACAGTCAATTATGATTGTAAATATGCACATTAAAGTGTCTCTATCGATGTCTTGTAAAAAATGGTTCATTTTGTAAAATTTTTGGCCTTCGATTCCAAAAATTAAATCAGCATAAACTGCAATGGCGACCACATGCACATGCGCATTCGAGCTGTTGGTGGACTCGGTTCGTTTCAATGTAGTTCCACGCATACATTGTTTGTTTTTCCTCTGTGTACCATTTCTATTTCACTGCATTTCTCGGACATCGTTCCATGTTTCTCTTTCATATTTCGTTTGTTGATAGCTTCACTACTAAGCCAACAAATGGAACTAATAACACATTTTTTGGACCATGTTCGTTTTTGCTGTGTACCCTTCATATGTCACTGTCTGATAGGCCGATAGAGTGATTTTCAATCCATATCATCCTCCTCACCCTGGTCTATCTCCACAGGGATGACCAGCCGCACTGGACGAGTTATTATAGTCCCCTTTGAGTCCTTGAGTATTGCAGTTCTTTTCACTCCGTCTCTCCCAGCTTGGAGCTCCGCTATGCGGACCTTCTTCCACGTGTATCGCAATGTCTGTCTTCTTGCAGAAGCGCTACGTCTCCAACTCGCAGTTGCGAACTCTTGCCTCGAGGAAGACGGACTTCATGAAATCTCCTCAGCTCCATTAGGTATTCCTTTGTCCAGCGCTTCCAGAAGTCTTCGGTGATCTTTTGTCGTGCTGCTAACTGATTTGTCAGGTTCGTTCTTAATGTTGGTTCTGGTACAGTTGGTAGAGCAGTTAGTCTTTGTCCGGTCAAGAAGTGGGCGGGAGTCATTTTGAGAAATGGGTCCCGAGTTGATGAAGGCTTCAATGTTCACTAGAATGGTATTTAGCCTTTCCTCAGTTGTCAACGCCTTGCCTAATACCTTCCATAGGCATCGTTTTGCAGTCCCGGGGCACCTGTCTCACCCGTGTCCCTAATACAGTTACACACACTACTACTACATTCATCACATAAACACAGGTTATCAGACATATTCAACACGCACAACTACACGGGGATGATGACGAAGATGTCCCAAGCCCCTCAAATGAATTAACAACAAAACAACTTTGTTTCAAGGAATAATCCAACTTAGTTCCAAAGAATAACGCCAACGTCCAACTTCCACATGTGGCACGTGTTTACAAGACTGGAAGTAGGCTACATTGTTTTCACCATTTTATTTGCACCAACACATCTTTCCATGAACCAACAGAGACATGCGAATGTAAGCTATGTGGACATGCGAGTGAACGCTACCATCATCATATATATTATTTCAGTAGTATAGATCCCTCCTGCGGCGCTCACAAGCGACCGATCGTGACAAATGAGCATTCAAATGAAAGAGAATAGACATTAACAGTGACGAATTGCACTCTAATTTCATAAATATCTATAATTTCTTTAAAAACTGACCTTAAAAAAGTAGTTCCGTGAAGAACTATACAGCCTATTTTCATATATACTACTTATGTTAATTGCCACTATCAACATACAAAATTTCAGATTGATCGCTGTAATAGATTCGTAGATATTGAGAACCGACTAAGTATTTCGGATGGTCGCCATGTTGGATTTTATATATGTAGGTCCTAGAGTTATGTACTGTTACATGAAGATTATTGTGTACGTGTAGCATTCAAACTTCAATCGCATGATTAGCATACAAGAAGTAACAACGAGATTTTAAAATTTCGCACAGCTGCCGTCTTGTGGTTATGGAAACAATTGAAAAATTTACATGCCAGTGGATTAACATTCGTATAAGGATTCACTGAACCAAGTTTCACTGCACTCGGATGGTTAAATTGCGAGAAACGTCCATGTGAATATGTATACTTCGCGTCGCTGCCATGTTGGATTTGTGATCACCAGGTTATAGAAAGTCCTATAGGTGAACTTATGTTCATAGCCCCTATGAACATAAAAATATTCAGTTTGATTGCTATAATAGATTCGTAGATATTCAGAGCCGTCTAAATATTTCGGATGGTCGCCATGTTGGATTGGTAAATGTATAGGCCATAGAGACATGTACCATTAAAGGAAAATTATTGCGTAGGTTCATTATTCAAAGTTTCACTTCGATCGCATGATTACGACACAAGAAATAAAAACTTAATTTTAAAATTCGCACAGCCGCCATCTTGAGGTTATGTAAACAATTTAAATAAATTAGATACCAGTACATTTCAATGTGTATAAACATTTCCTGTACCAAGTTTTATTGCATTTGGAACATGAAATCGCGAGAAAGGTCTATTTAAAATTTGAAATTCGCTTGGTTCCATGTTCGTTTTGTAGTTAACCGGTTTTTGAAAATCTTATAGATGAACTTCCAGTAGTGCCCTTTATCTCCGTACAAAATTTCATGGTGATACCGCTAATAGTTTCAGAGATATAGAATGCCGGTGAAATATTTCGCACAGCCGCCATCTTGTGGTTATGTAAACAATTGAACGAAGTTAGATGTAGGTGCATTACAATATGTAAAAATATATACTGTACCATGTTTTATTGCGTTTGGTTGGTTAAATCGCGAGAAACGTCTATTTAAACGTCGCAACTTCGCTTGGCCGCCATGTTGGTTTTGTAGTTACCAGTTTTTCAAGAGACACATAGGTGAACTTCTAGTAGTTCCCTTTATCACCGTAAAAAATCCAGGGTGATATCGGTAATAGTTTCGGAGATATTGAATGCTGGTGTAATATTTCGCACAGCCGCCATGTTGGATTGGTGAGACGTAACAAAATTTGAAGGGCACGGTCGGGGTCGTCCGGAATTGTGCTATGAACTTACCGAGTTTCATTGAAATCGCTCCAGCCGTTTAGATTTTATTAGGGGGGGGGAGGGGACACACACACACCTTACACACACACACGCACACACACACACACACACGGACAAAAGGTGATCTCATAAGCCTATGTTTTCAAAATTGAAAATAGGCTAAAATGCACGAAATGTGCGATTTGCAGATACTGTTGCTGTAGGAAAATACGCTCCATAATTGCTGTCCACTTCACATTTTGGCCTCTGTGACGCCTGTTTCATGTCATTTTAACATTCTGAGGTCTTTCCTTTATCATTTTGCATGGATTTCAGAAACAGTAAATCAAAGGAATGAGTACTCAAATCGTATAATTTCATAAATATCGAATAACCGGTGAGTGTTATGATGATCCAATTATCAGTGATTGCCTTCTTAAGTTAGAGAACGTCGAACTTGGAATTCTAACTGAAATGTAAGTAGTGAAATAAAAACATTAACAACCTTTCTCCTTATGTCTCGCATTAGGGTAGATGATCTCGTAGTTCCGCCCCTTAAAACAACAATAACTGCTATAACTAAGTCTCTCATTATAAACCTATTGGGGAAAGTGTCGTTTATGAACATGCGAAATTTCTCGCACGGGTCCGCTAATTTTATTAATTGCTATTATTAATTACAAATGCGCACAAATTGTTCAAATTAGTCTACGAAAGATACAATAACCTGTGTGTTGATCAGTTTGTGCAGAAGTCAATGATGGATTTTCCACGGCTTGTGCAGTTAATCACATGATAACGTTCACAATTCTGGTCACAGAATTCACAGATGCGCATGGGGTTGGGTTCGTGGAAGCATTTCGTCTTACATGAAGTGGTGGTAACCATGCACCGCTAGTGAATTGACAAAATTTCGTAAGTGTTGGTTCGCTTCTGTCCGGGCTCTATTTGTTGAGTAAATCTCCATCCACGCGGTCTTCTATTGACCTCTTCCAGGCAGGCGCGGATCTAGAGTTTGGTTTTGGGGGGGGGGGGGGGGGTCAGAGAATCGAAATTGTTAAGAAAAATGGTATCACTAAAAACGCAATCACAAAATAACCAAACGTACAAAACCAGACCAATTTTTTTGCAAGCTTCATGGATAGAAATTTGATGCGTTTAGCGCACCAAAAATATTCGTACAAATTGCAACGGCGTGTTTTGCGACTTTTTCATCGAGCTTCGAGAAAATGATCAAGGTACGTTACAGTTTCGGCAAGTCGAGTTGATACCGACCAAGGGAGAAAGTCACAGTTTAAATTGCCAACCAAGCTTGCAGTTTGGACGTCGGCAAAAAATTTTGGTGCGAAAAAAGCCCCAGTTTCCTATCCGTGCATTGCTGCATATTCATCGTGACATCACTATAAACATCGATTCGGTAATCACAAGGTTTGCTAAACAAAATAGACGAGTTGATTTTGTTGTATAACTAATAGTTTTTATACAAGAGGTTTGAAGTTGTAAATATGTACAGTTGTAACAGAACATAATAATTCCAATAAAGATAATTCAGTATTGAATAAAATGAAAAAAAAAAGCCTGTTTTATCAGTTAAAATTCGTTAAGTTTTATTTGTCTGGTAATTGTGTTTTCGTTTTTTGAGTTTGCAAAAAAATTTGGTCTCCGTTTGGGGGTGGGTCATGACCCCCGTGACCCCCCCCCCCCCTGAATCCGCGCCTGCTTCCAGGTGTCCGTAGGTGGCAGCAGGAACTTGTATCTCAAATCCTCTAATAAGAAAGGCTCTCTAGCAAGTTCGTATACCAGCCTTGAGTGGGTGTATTTAAGGACTCCAAGCACCGCCTTCAGATATCTTGCTTTGACCTTCTCAAGTGGTAGGATATCTCCAACGCTTAGTATGTGCCAAACTACCTCAATCCCATAAGTGAGTAATGGTATAATTTTGGCGTCGAACAGTAGCATGGCGGACTTCAGCGATAATTTGGTACCATTTTGAACTCTAGAGCAAGCGAAAAAATCTATTAAATACTGTGCAAGCCAATGCGCAGGTGCTCAATTTTAGTGTATTTTACCTAGTGTTTTCTGGCTAATTGACTGCAAAAATGTATTATTAAAGAATGTATTTATTTATTTATTTATTTATTTATTTATTTAGCGTATGGCTTTACAGATACACAGATGATAATATTAGTTTAGAAAGGAAGACAAACTATATATATATTTATATCTAAATTGTTTATGTAAGTAATTGGCTCTGGTGATCCATGAGTGACGTTCCCACTGTACTTTCTTTTAGGACCTTTGGTGATGATTTGAGCCCTTAAGCGAGCAACATCGAACAGGCGACCGGATATATCTCTCTCCTGGTCAAGATACAATAATTATTAAAGAATAAAGACAGATGACTGCATTTTCTTCTCTTTGTTTGATAGATGAGCTCGCTTAGGCTATTTATTAGTATTTTGTTTTTATTATTGCTCTGTTAATAACAATCAAAAACCCTTGTTGATTCATTGTAGTAGAACAAGTAATTATTGGAGTCATAATATTTACTAACAACTTTTTATGCACCCTGTATACACATACAGGAGAGTACACTGAAGCTAGGGGGGGGGGGGGGTCGCAATAGGATTATGTTGAATGTAGGCGGTAATCCTCCAGTATTCACTTTATGGGACGACTCCACCAGCCGCAAGCGTGCTTTATACCAGCTCTGAATACACCCAGGTCCTAATCGGAGCACAAATAGTAGGTTACTTATAATGCAGTATTTTGCAGCAACTCCTGCGTTGAGGACGTGGGAACTAGAAATAGTTTCCAGTTCCACCACACCTTCAGTGGTTTAGATTCCACCTAGAAAGGAGGTCTCGCGTCAGTGGCGTAACTAGGGGTTGATTCTGGAGGGGGATAAGCTGTGTCAATATTGCATTGCAAGGGGAATTCTGCCCCATCCGACGCCTGGCGACGCGGAGCGTCCAAGTCAAATTAATGGATATTTCGCGAACCAATAATGCTAGAGACTTGTATGAGGTGTCACATTACTCGGGGGGACGCCCCCTTTCCTATGGACTACTTATTTCCACCTCAAGATAAAATCTACCCTTACCCAGGGGGTGAAATCCTGATTTTATAGAGCGCTAAACAAATTTAACCTACAAATTTAGCTTCACACAATTGTAGTCAGTGGAAGGTTATTTTACATGCCATAAATATATGACATAGGCCCAGTGGGAGAGATGGAGAAAAAACCTTTTATTTTTCTTATATCAGGTACAAAGGTGTATAAAACTCTATGTTGTTATTTACAAATAGTGTGTCCACAAAAATGGAATCTGTTGACGTCGAATATAGATTTACAGTAGGTATTAAGAAGTCATTTTTGAAAGCATTTGGAAGTGAAACTTGGACTGTTGGTGCAGCAGAAAAGAGGAGAATTGAAGCGTTTGAAATGTCGTGTTACAGGAGAATGATGAAGAACAGATGGGTAGATAAGATAGGGTAACACATGAAGAGGTATTAAGACGAGTGGGAGAGGAGAGATGTTTCTGGCGACTGCTAATGAAGAGAAGAGATAGGTTGGTAGGACACTTACTAAGACACCCAGGAATAGCAAGCTTAGTTATGGAAGGAAGGGTCGAGGACAATAATTGTAGGGGTAGACCAAGGTTAGAATATGTTAAACAGATTGCCTCGGATGTAGAGATGAAGCGATTAGCTCAGGACAGAGAGGAATGGAGAGCTGTATCAAACCTGTGAAATGATTGAAGACTCAAACAACAACAACAACAATGTTTCCATGAATGCCAAAGGCTTCCACAAATGACTTCCTAATACCTAAATCTATATTCGACGTCAAGAGATTCCGTTTTAAGTGTAGTCTGCAAGAAAGTTTTAAAGGCAGTGCGCCATCTCTCCCGACTTTACCCTTTGCATGCAACTCCGGTCTCTGCTCATGACTCAGAGACTACACTGTACTGTACATGCTATTAGTAGTATTTATTGCCGCTAAAATTCCAAAGCACGAGCAGTGCAGCTATTTCCATGTCATGTGATGTGAAAGAGTTGGTGCAAGCTTGTGCTTCTATTCCCGACCACGCTCAACATGCAAGCTGCAGTATCGATCGGACATGATCTCCGAGACACACGCCAAGTTAATTCCGCTGTGCACGTGATGTCACCGGAACTGGGTCAACCCCAGACGAGTTCAAAGTCAAGGAGACTTCCGCAGCTACTATCGATATCTTCAACGTGGCTGGCTTGGTCGCGGTTTCCGCTGTTAGCGTCACCGACTATATTGAAATTCAGAAAATTATCAACAGTTCAGTAGTGGGATGAGATCCGACATTGCTTCCAGCTACTTGTGCCTTACTTTCTGTCGATCTCCCTTGGTCAACTCTTATTCTCTTCCGAACCCGACGGTATTAAGGTATCCGAGGCTTATGGCGTCTTTCATTTTACCCCGTCTTAATTGGTCCTGATACCCTTATTATTCGAAGAGTCAGACCTCTTCATTTTGCCTCTGCAAAAGACCTTAAAGGACGCAGGGTGCGTGTAGCTCCATCATACACGGTACATCCTAGATAGTGCTGCACTTCCAAAGGCTGAAATAAATAATTAATTAAATAAATAAAAAATAAGTGTAAGTAGAAAATTAATAAATAAGTAACTAAATGAAGAAATAAGTAAGTAAATAAGTAATTAAGTACATGCGTAAGTAAATAAGTAAGTGAATAAATAAATAAGTAAATGAATAAGTAAATAAGTAAGTAAATAAATAAGTAGGTAAATACATAAGTAAATACGTAAGTACATAAATAAATAAATTAATTAATTAATTAATAAGTAAATGAATAAGTAAATAAATAAGTAAGTAAATAAATAAGTAAATAAATAAGTAGGTAAATATATAAGTAAATACGTAAGTACATAAGTAAATAAATAAATAAGTAAATTAATAAATAAGTAAATAAATAAGTAATTAAATAAATAAGTAAGTAAATAAGTAAGTAAATAGGTAAGTAAATAAGTAAGTAAATTAATAAATAAGTAAACAAATAAGTAAGTAAATGAGTATATAAATAAATAAGTGAATAAGTACCGTAAGCAAATAAATAAGTAAGTAAATTAATTAATAAGTAGGTAAATAAATAAGTAAATAAATAGTAATAATAAATGAGTAAGTAGGTAAATAAATAATTAATAAATAAGTAAGTAAATGAACAAGTAAGTAAATAATTAAGTAAATAATTAAATAAATAAGTCAATAAGTAAATAAATAAGTCAGTAAGTAAGTAAATAAATACGTAAGTAAATAATTAAGTAAATAATTAAATAAATAAGTCAGTAAGTAAATAATTAAGTAAATTATTAAATAAATAAGTCAGTAAGTAAGTAAGTAAATAATTAAGTAAGTAAATAATTAAGTAAGTAAATAAATAAATAAATAAGTCAGTACGTAAATAAGTAAGTAAATAAATAAGTAAATAATTAAGTAAATAATTAAATAAATAAGTAAATAAATAAGTCATAAAATAAGTAAGTAAGTAAATACTGTAAGTAAGTAAATAAATAAGTGCTCAAATAAATAAGTAAGCAATAAATAAATACATTAGTGAGTGAGTAAATAACTAAGTAAATAAATAGATAAATAAATAAAGAATGTAATTAAGTAATGTTAATAAATTTATATTTCGTAAATAGGAGGTATCTGTACCAGTAGAAGCACTAGTGTGGTAACAGCAACACAACGCTAGCTAGGGCTGGTAGCGGAGCGCTACTGTCTTGGATCCCGGTACGTCATCAGCTGGTTGTGACAGCTCTATTCATAGCGAACATAAAGCGGGTTACATAATAGAAGAAACATTACGACAAATATACTGCCTGTCGACAGGCGGACAATAAAAGTGCACAATGGTAAGCCTTTATTTTAAACAACACAGCCGCTGAGCGCAGATGGAACGTGCCTCAAATATTCGCTCAATGCTTTTTCTAACGATTTGAACCAACATTGGTTTTTATCGTATGGGTTTTATTGTCGCAGAGTCCCATGGCGATATCGGCAGCAAGGTGCAGCTAACGTAACCTTCCAATCTCGCTGAAGCTTTGAATGCGAGTTGGTCTGATCACAAGAAAGCCATCTGTAATGATATTTCACCCTCAAAATCAAGGAACAACATCATCATGAAACTTGCTGGCTCTACATGAGAGCTTCTGCGTCCGTTCTTCGATCATCTACGATGGACCTGGTAGATTCAACAGCAACTGTCAAGGTGTGGGCAGGAAGGAAATACATGATTTTATGATAGAACTCACACCATTTTCTGCATAAAAATCCTTGTGGCATCCTGAGCTAATTACTTATTTGTATGAAAATGAAAATCGACAGCCTGCTTCCAGTCTCCGACCGGGTCAGGAATGGAATGAATGAAGCCCCCATCTAGCGGCGAGGATATGAACTGTGCCGGCTGCCGAGGCCTGACGCACTCCTCTGGGGCAATGATTAAATGAATGACAGATGAAATGAAATGATAGTGGAGAGTGTTGCTGGAATGAAATGTTGACAGGGAAAACCGGAGTACCCGGAGAAAAACCTATCTGCCTCCGTTTTGTCCAGCACAGATCTCACATGGAGTGACCGGGATTTGAACCACGGACCCAGCGGTGAGAGGCCGGCGTGCTGCCGCCTAAGCCACGGAGGCTTACTTATTTGTATAACACGCAAAATGTATGCTATTTTCGAAGTGTTGAGGGGCGGTTCTAGGGGTAGCGCTGCCGTGCCATGACACTACCCGCTAAGAGATAAGGACATTATTCATAATCTTGAATGAATAATAAAATTGTCGAACGCCTACAGTTTAATATCTAAAAGGTGCGTTCAAAAAGTAACGAGCCGGAGGCTAGAATGCGCAAACCGATGACGACATCAGCTAATCGTGGCGTGTGTAATGAGGTGTGGTTCCGACCAGAGCGTGGAAGGTCACAGCCCGTCACTAGAGGGCACGCGTGCACGTCACGTGACGATACAAAGCGAGCAGCAGCATGCATCAATCGTCCAGCCCTGCCAGTCCCATTGCAAACAGTGACATGGAGGCGTCAAACGAAGAGCAAAGAGGTGTTGTTCGGTTTCTGACAGCGGAAGTAGTAGGGGGAACGGACATTCATCGCCGAATGTCACAAGTGTACGGCGAACACTGCATGTCCCTTGCAAGGGTCAAGGCGTGGCACAAGCGCTTCTGGGAAGGACGGGTGTCGTAAGCCGATGATGCCCGGTCTGGGGCACCCCCCTGCATGACCGATTACAACTTCCAGCTGGTTGATGCACTCATTACCCAGGACCGCCGAGTGTCAGTGAACGCCATAGCCGCCGTGGTCCGATTGAGCGTCGGAAGAGTGCACACCATCATGAAGGAACGGTTGCACTTGCTCAAAGTGTGTGCCCAATGGGTGCCGCACAGTCTTCAACCACACCAGGCAGCATGTCGAATGGCCTACTGTCTTGGCCGTGGTTGGATGATTGATGCATGCTGCTGCTCACTTTGTATCGTCACGTGGCGTGCACGCGTGCCCTCTAGCGACGGGGTGTGACCTTCCACGCTCTGGTCGGAACCACACCTCGTTACACACGCCACGATTAGTCCATGTCGTTACCGGTTTGCGCATTACAGCCTCCGGCTCGTTACTTTTTGAACGCACCTTATAATTCATTTCAAATTACTTAGTGCTATAAATATTTCGTCCGTAGAGTATAATCATTGATTCCATCTTCCCCACAGTGATATCTTGTGCCTGGATCTATCTGACACGGTTGACGCATGCGCAGAATCCAAATTGCGATATTTCTCGCGGCCTAATCCGTCACTGACAATGTTGAAATAAGCCAGTACTTGTGCCTGTTCTTCAGTGTGGTTCAACAGCCCACATATTAGGAAGATCGACACTGTTTTGAATCAGACAATGTGCATCATCAGTGGTACAGTAAAATCTACTCCTCTTTTCTCGTTGCCTGTCTGAGCCATATCGAGCCACCAAGACTAAAGAGATATAACCACCTGTTCCGAGAGTTTACAAAAATATCAGTGAAGGTAGCTCTCCCAATAAATGAAGACGTATTTCTTAAATTTGGTCGTTTGAAATCACGTTCTGTGCTAAAATCCCACGAGTTGGTTAGGAGAGGGTTGGACGTTGCAGCAGAATGGCAACAAGAGTGAAACAACTTAACTTCGAAGGAATGGCAGTCACTGTTTTGTACCCAACACCCACCAGCAGGTTTTGATCTGCCACGTGAAACTGGTTATGAATCAACCATGGACTGTGTGGCACTTTGCTTATAAGTGGGGCATGAAAACGTCACCCAACTGTGACATAAAAATCATTAAAGGAAACCTATATACGGTATATATTATTAAGACAATATACCTGAAATGACTCTTAGGTATTGTGGGATGTAGAATCCGGGTGTGTATTCAGATTTTCTCTATCGTGCCCGGTTTTATGTAATGTTTGAACACGAAATTCAATAACGTCAAATTAGGTATATTATTAGTGCATTATGCAACGAGGCTATAATGGCAATAATTAAGACCCGAGTAAGTTTATAAAACGAGTGTATGTGAGTTTTATAATTTCCATACGAGTGTCTTAATTACCATTAAAGGCGAGTTGCATACGACCGTTTATGTTCGACGATAATTATTATAACTATTTTATGTTCGAACATAAATATTCATAAATATCTGTCGAGATTTCGCCAGTTTTATGTACTGAACAGAGCGCATTAGACGCAGAGAAAGCCTTGTATTTGACCATGGCCTCTTCGATTACCCTATTATGACACTAGGGCAGGCAGTGAAATTCAAATTAGAAGGCCGTGGAACTCAGCGCATCTAATTATCTAATTGATCAAACAACTGTTTCTTGAGCTCTGATTGGTGGGAGAAACTGTTTCATAATGACAAATAGTGTTATAATGAGCCTCATTATAGTACAGTTTTCTGACCTATAATAGTCAGGGTCGAACATCAATGTTTTAAGACATGTTTTAACACCGCAATATAAACTTCGAGTGTATAAAGTTAACTATAAAACCTTGAATTATATTAATACTAAGTAATTACAGCCACTCAATTTACCTGCTTTGGTTTATTTATTTATTATTTATTTAGCGTATGGCTTTTAGTGCCGGGAGTGTCCGAGGAAATGTTCGGCTCGCCTGAGGCTGTAGCTGCTTCAATGCGGATACCCATGGGGTAGCTACAAGTTCCATTCAATTTCAAGTAGTTCCAACTTTCGCTACCAGATCTGACATCTAGTGGTGAACGTTGGAACTTTGATAGAGCGTTTCAACGAAATCTAACCTGCAAATTTAGCTTCAAACAAGTTTAATTAGTGAACGGTTCTTTTACATGCCATAGATCTATGACATGGGACCGCCGGCTTTACCTTCCCGCCGAAGGAAGGCATACTGAAGGATTTTAACGCTCTTAAAACATCCGAAGACTTCGGCCGATTTTGAACCCGCGATCTTGGGCACAGAAGCCCAGCATGCTACCGAAGCCGCACTACCTGCTTTGGTGGTGCAGTTCATCAGGACGTAATTGTATGACACCACTTAACCTCCTCAGATCCTCGACAAAAGGACAATATATTTTTAGCCTACTTTTCACATTTTGCAAAAATGAGGAAAAAGTAGACTTATGAGATCGGGCAAATGTGTGTCTGTCTGTCTGTCCTTCTGTCTGTCTGTCTGGCTGTGTGTGTGTCCCTCCCTATCAACTCCTAAACGGCTGCAGCAAACGAAACAAAATTTGGTAGGAGTAAAGACCCATACCTGAATATCTCACGGCCATATTTGAAAATGATGTCAGTGCTACCAACTGCTGAAAAATCGCATTTAAAATTTGAGCTCCATGTTGGATATCTTGGAAGGTATGAATCGGAGCTATTTCAAAATTGGCACAGGTATAGATAATAATATTGCAGTTTAATTTCCAGGAGGCGATACATGGCAGTGTTGCCAAAATGATTATAAGCCTGCTGATAGGTCCAAATTTTAAATGCATATAACTTCTACACTATCAATTGGATTTCAACCAAATTTTGTATGTGCTATGTGTACATAACCAGATTTTACTGAGCGAATTCTTAAGAGCCACCAGGGCTGCCAACTGTTAATAAATGCTCTCAATTTTTTTAAATCCAAATACCCATATATCAGAAAGTATGCAAGCCGACAGCTTTAAAATATGCACACGTATAGTACCTGACATTCTATATTAATTTGGAGTAACTTATATACGTCAGTGATACCAACATGATTCTAAGCCTGCTGAGACGTCCAACTTTAAATTCATGTAACTTTTATACTAACTAATGGATTTCATTCAAAATTGGCACAACAATAGATCATATTATTTCAGATTATTTCTAACCAATACATGCATGGCATAGTTGCCAACATGATTTTACGCGCGCTGTTAGATCCAATGTTTAACTGCATGTAACGTCCATGCTATCCATTGGACTTCAACGAAATTTTGTATTCTGTACCCTAAGAAATGGATGTAAGAATATATTCAGTCACCAGGGCTGCCAACTGTAGTGCTTTATTAGGCTACATTATGCCAGGTATACAGTATTTCGAACTTATTAGAAATTTCGATATTACCAACTTAATTTCGTCATTAATCATTGGCATGAATCTTAAATTTTAAGAAAAGTAGGCTCTTTAGTTCGTCACGGAACTTCTTGGGTATATGACACAAAATGAATCCACGATTAAGGCTTATAACTTTCCAGTTTCAACGAATGGCATCATACAAATGTAGAAATGGGATGAATTTGTCTTTTAAAGTATCCTTCCAATAAGCAAGAGAATAAATTATAGGGATACTTAGTTTATTTTTTTTCAGTTGTTTTAGGCTATACGATTGTTGTGATTCCATTATGTGAAAATTTCAGCTTAAAGCAATAATCTCTACTTAGTATAAAACAAAGACCCCGATTCTTGGATGTTACGGGTAAACTCGAGAACCACTTGATGGATTTTGATGCGGTTTTCACCATTCTGTAAAGGATATCTCGAGGATGATTTGTATAGAAAATAATTTATTTATGATCAAAGGAAGCCGAGCAGTAACGATTTCAGTGGAAAAGTCGAATAAAACCTGGCGTCCGAGTGCTTTGTAAGCTTATGCTGGGCAAACCGTTAAAAATATCTAAATACTATGAGTTTAAGAATTGTTCAGCATGAAAAGTTCTACAAAAAAAAGTCCGTGAGAGCATATGTCTATCTTAAATACATCGCCCACTATAAGTGTTTTTAGGTTTTAATTTCTTCCGAACTGTGTCCATTCAATTACTGAGGCGACAGTTTACGAGCTAGCTAACGGCGAGTCTATCATCCCTGTTACTGCCTAGCTAGCGGGCGAACCTATTGCCCCAGATACACCCAGCAGCAAACCGTTGAGTCGTGTTGAGTTAAGACTTCTGAGAAGGGTGATTGTGTTTGGAGTTTCCCTGGAAGTGCAACTCGGCTTTTCTTCATTTCGCCTGTGAACTTTTCGTTCAGCAAAATTCACAGTCAAGTTAAGATTGGACGGAAGGGGGATTTGTGTTTCATGCAACTCGCCATTCTTAAATTACGTCTGACAAGAATTTGTTGCACACGAATCTCCATGATAATATAATTAATAGTCAGTCAGTGATTGCCATCATGCCGAGACGTAAAACGGATATTGGTCGTTGTTCATTGACACTGGAAGAAAAACGCGCTTATCACGTAATGCATTCATAACTGTTCCCGGGCGAAGCCGGGTCGGGTTGATAGTAATAGTATAATTGATGTAAAGATATATATTAATTTCAGTATGTAGACATTGTAACTACCCATAGGGGGGGGGGGGGGGAGAACTGAAAAATATAGATAATTTATCTGTATCAAAATGGTTGCATATCAGAGTTACTGAAATTTTGGTTTCCTCTGAAATTATGCCTACTTTTTCTGCTTGTGTGACTTTGCTGGCGGACACACAATATGAACGAAGCGGAGACGAGGCTCGTCTATCGGAGATGAACGCTTTTGTAGCTTGGTAGAGGTAAGCTGCCTTTGTCGCCATGTCTCGGGGATACAATATATGCAGCCGTCCTTTTTACCTGAAGGCTATGCAAATCTCTTTAGCAGTCGCGTCGGCAGGGCGCAGCACTAACCAGCTTAACTATGTAAACGAGCAACTCGGTGCCCCAGTCAGGTGGAATATTCATGTCCTCACAACACAACACCTCTTCCTAAGTAACACCTCCTCTAAAGCAAAAGAAGACGCATTGCAGCTCACTCATTAAACTCCTCTAACATTTAAACATAGTGTTTACTACTTGTACCTAATGGTGGCTCCGGGACAGTACAAGGGGTAGGACAAGTAAAGGCCTACCCACAATGCGCAGTCGGCAGACGGTAGTGGGTAGTTGACAGTCGGCGAAGTCAGACCCGTGCCTCTTATGGCGTCATGCACAATGTGTAGTTGTATGTCGGTAGTTGATAGTTGACAATCGGCAGCGTGTAGTCGGCTGTCGCCAATTTTATCTTTGACTGCCAACTGCATATTTAAGAGCCAATCACTTAAGGTCACTTTGTCGTTTTCCCGCTCGTCATCAGCTGTGTAGTTGAATAGTTGTATTCGCGGTATATTCTTCGCATAAGTTCGTTGTTATATTACATATTAATTATATAAAAAGATGATGACTGAATGTGATGACATTGGGATAGAAGATATATTCATTGATCTTGTGAGGGAACGCCGTTGGCTGTATGACATGAGTGAGCCCAAGTATAAAGACAACCTCTTCAAAGATCACACGTGGAGGCTCATTGCCGATGCATGGGTTGGAAAGGTATGATCATTTATATAATAATAACTTACATTATTTAATTTATCGACAAGAAAATTGACAACTTTCTCAAGGAATAAATGAAAGTCAAGTTATTATTTACTCCTAGCATTTTAACGAGGGCCGATAACCTAGATGTTAGGCCCCTTAAAACAACAATTATCATCATCATTATCATCATTTTAACGACTGGGCGTTGTGGGTAGACCTTAAAATATCTGAAAATGTACTACTGTAGTTATTCACATGACATGAAAACAGAGCTGTCTACTTGCTCACTTCTCATCAAGGGTTCGATTTCCCATGTGTAGAATTGCATAGGTATTTTTTTTAAATTCGGCTAACGTTGGGAATGGTAAAATTTGTGCTGTTGACTGCTATAGGGACGGAAATGAACTCTGTTTCTCTATCGCGAGTTAACTTCGGCGCACGAAACAGTACCTCACAGTGGCCGATAGATGACATGGCACTTCACTTCTTTGGGCTACACTGACTCGGGCACAAGTGCTGCTTATTTCCACATTGCCAGTGACGGATTAGGGTGCAAGAAATATTGTAATTTTGATTCTGCGCATGCATCAACCGTGTCAGATAGATCCAGGCACAATATATCACCGTGGGGAAGATGGAATCAATGATTATACTCTACGGACGGAATGTTTATTTGAATTAATTAGATATTAAACTGCAGGCGTTCGACAATTATTATTCATTCATGATTATGAATAATTTCCTTATCTCTTAGAGGGTAATGCCATGGCACGGCGGCACTATCCGGAGAACTGCCGCTCACCACCTCGAAAATAGCAAAGCCTACATTTTTGTGTGTTATACAAATAAGTAATTAGCTCAGAATACACTAAACTTTCTTAGGATTTTCCCAATTAATTGGGGTCGCAGGAGCCAACCAGGCCCAATTTGGTTTTGGCCGGAGAGTTAAAGCCGGATGTCCTTCCTGACGCCACGTGATTTTTCTGGTGAAAATTCCACCCCGCTGTCACCGGGATTCGAACCCTGGCCGTCCGGGTGAAAGAAGAGCAGCTAAACCACTGCGCCTTCACGCTCCCCAAGTAATTAACTCTGAATGTCACAAGGATTTTTATGCATCTTGCGCGTCAAGGCTTCCTTCCGGGCAAGTACCTTGCCCAGTTCTTCTGGTTTGAAATGAGGAACCTTGGACCCGGCAGGCGAGTACATTACGCTGAGCCACGAAGCCAGTCAATGGGACAAATAGATGGGAGCAATGGAAGAAGGGTACTCGCAATGCAGAGATAAAGACTAAGAAATGAACACGTTAGATGGATCTGTTCGTTTGTGCCGACTCAGGTGCAGGGCTCATATGATGAGAATGGGGAAGAAGAATCACCTAAGAGGTTAATATAAATTGTATTGGAACTGAAAAGCCATTAGTTACAAAAGGTGTGGTTTGTACCAAAATCTTCTAAATCGTCTCAATAGTACAGGAAAAAGCTTACACTTCATGAAAAGTCAACGGAAATATATGCATTAGTTTATAAAGTGCTTTTAAACAAATAAACAAGACGATAGCCCCTGTGTTGCGTAAAGACCGCAAAGCACTAAAGCCGGGCGGGAACGCACACGCGAGAGTTCTCGCACGGGTCCGCTAGTTATTATTATTCCCTTAGAATGTTAAACATTATTTATAATATATCCTAAATTGCACCGTAGTTTTATACCGTAGTAAGTTATTTTGCCTATCTGCCAATCGACAAATATGCATGTCAGTGAAACGCGTGTCATACAGAACGGTGAACAGGAACAAGGAGCATCGCACAGTGTATTTACACTGCGCGGATGTTATTCATACAAAGTGGAACCCGTGAATTGAGGCGGACACTTTGACTGTGTGATGTGGAGAACGTGCAGTAGAGGGAGTTGAGAGTAGGAGTCAAGCCGTACAACAAACGCAATTAGATTCACTTGTCTCTTATGTCGATTAACATAATATTCTGTTGAGTAACTCATTTAGCGTCTCCTCAGATAAGTCATATACGAGTATTGCTTCCCCAGCTTGTTACTTCAGGGAAGTTCCTTGTAATACCGTTACTACGAGAGGTGTACTATTTTGTTTCTTTTTTCTACCCAAATGATGTATAAGGTGCGTTCAATAAGTAACGAGCTGGAGGCTGTAATGCGCAAACCGGTGACGACATCGGCTAATCGTGGCGTGTGTAACGAGGTGTGGTTCCGAGCAGAGCGTCGCTAGAGGGCACGCGTGCACGTCACGTGACGATAAAAAGTGAGCAGCAGCATGCATCAATCGTCCAACCAAGACCAAGACACAAGGCCATTCGACATGCTTCCTAGTGTGGTTGAAGACTGTGGGGCACCCATTGGGCACACACTTTCAGCAAGTGCAGTCGTTCCTTCGTGATGGTGTGCACACTTCCGACGCTCAATCCGACCACGGCGGCTATGGCGTTCACTGACACTCGGCGGTCCTGGGCAATGAGTGCATCAACCAGCTGGACGTTGTAATCGGTAATGCAGGGGGGTGCCCCAGACCAGGCATCATCGGCTAACGACACCCGTCCTTCCCTGAAGCGCTTGTGCCAGGCCTTGACTCTTGCAAGGGACATGTAGTGTTCGCCGTACACTTGTGACATTCGACGATGAATGTCCGTTCCCCCTACTCCTTTCTCTGTCAGAAACCGAACAACACCTCTTTGCTCTTCGTTTGACGCCTCCATGTCACTGTTTGCAATGCGATTGGCAGCGTTGGACGATTGATGCATGCTGCTCACTTTGTATCGTCACGTGACTTGCACGCTTGTCCTCTAGCGACGGGCTGTGACCTTCCACGCTCTGGTCGGAACCACACCTCGTTACACACGCCACGATTAGCCGATGTAGTCATCGGTTTGCGCATTCCAGCCTCCGGCTCGTTACTTTTTGAACGCACCTTATACATTACTCGGGGTTGGATTTTTAGCTAAATAAATATATTTTTAATGTAAATACATATTTTCAACATTTTGTCGATACCTTACCTTACCTACATGGCCACTCAAACCTAAGCAGGTTTTTGGCCTCGCCAACAGCACGGCGCCATCTTTCTCGATCATCCATCATGCCCTCTGAGACTCCGATATTTCTCATATATTTTTTGACCTGGTCCCACCAGCGAAGTCTCGGTCGTCCAAATGGTCGCCTGCCTCTGGGTACACCTTCCAAAACTGCTCTTAAATTCAATTCTCTACTTCTTCTATGTACATGACCGGCCCAGCGCAGTCTTTGGCTTTTGACACGGGCCACGATATCCGGTTCTTTGTAGAGATCCCGCAATTCCTTATTTGTTCTAATTCTCCACTGGTCATTTTCTACTATCGGTCCGAAAATGCGTAGTAGTATTCTATTTTCAAAAGTTACTAATTTCCTTTCAGTTTGCTTGGACGATACCCAGGTTTCTGAGCCGTACGTGACAACAAGAAGTATAATGCGTTTATAAATTCTCACTTTAGTTTTTCTACATATAATTTTACTCTTTAAGAGATTTTGCAGAGACCATTAGCTTTTCTCTATAAATACATAAATTGCTGCTTTTCAGTTATTAGCACATAAAAATACATAATATACGTATGTTTTTAAATCAGTATGCTAGATCTTTCAGTTCATTGCATTTTTGTTCTGTTTTACTTCAACGGGGAAGAACCTGTGAGCTATCTAATCTTCATGCAGAGCGTATGTTAGCTTGCAGCTGTGTTTTTCTTATGTTGTCGCCCCGTCCCACTCACTGTGGAAGCCGGGAATGCCTAAAGTAAAAGCAACTACAAGTTATCGCCTGCAGCAGTATGTTCCAGAATTTGAGGATAATTTTACTTCTGACGGGGGCGTTTTGTTCTGCTAACCATGTGGGAAAGCAATCAAGGCTGAACAGCGATCTCAAGTACCACACCTCGAGGGCAAGAAACATATTGCTACAGTTTCGCGCCTTCAGAAGAAGTGTTTCGCGATAATCGTCGGTCATTTGTGATGGACAACCTGAAGATGTATCTCGTTGTGTATTGTAATTCTTTAGCAGCCAGTGAGGCATAGCATAAATTGCATTTGTAAATATTGCATATTGTTTATATTGTCATTAAAAACTAAATAATAATTAATTAATTTTACTTTTTTGTCACATATTTCAGAAATATTTCATACATAAAAAATAAATATTTTCCCGCTTTTTAGCACCTAAAAACAGAGCCCTATACATTACATATCAGTTATTACTTCCACCTTCTCAACATAATCTCATTGTAACTTTATGCACTTTTGCCATCGATGTGTCAATCTCTCCAGACATTCCTGAAACCACTTTTTCGGAGTGCTGTGTACCCATGCCTTGAGAGCGACCACGCAGAGGTTTCTTCTTGTTCCCGAACAGGTGATAATCACTTGGTTCCAAGTCGGGAGAGTATGGTGGGTCTGGCAGCACCGCGAATCCCATTTGATCATTGTCAGCGGTGGTCTCTTGGCTAGTGTGGTGGCGGGCATTGTCATGTTGCAGAAGCAGACATTTAGCCCATTTTTCTGGCTGCTTAGTTTGAATGGCACGACGTAAGCGCTTAAAGGTTGCCACATATGCTTCACTATTAATCGTGGCCCCCAATTCTGCCAGTCAATGAGGATGATGTCCCAGAACACTGTCGCCATTCACTTGCCAACTGATGGCACTGTTCGACAATTCTTTGACGGTGGACTTCCCCTATGCTTCCATTGCATCGATTGTATCGTTTGTATGTCTTGGTAATGGAGCCATGGCTCATCACCAGTCACAAGCCTAGCCATGAAGTCGGCTGGATCTTGTCTGGAGACTGACACATCGATGGCAAAAGTGCTTAAAGTTACAAGGAGATTATGTTGAGAAGGTGGACGTAACAACTGACAGGCGCGTATCTAGAGTTTGGCTGGGGGGGGGGGGGGGTCCGAGAATCGAAATTGTTAAGAAAAATGGTATCACTAAAAACGCAATCTCAAAACAACCAAACGTACAAAACCAAACCAATTTTATTTGCAAGCTACATGGATAGAAATTTAATGCGTTTAGCGCACCAAAAATATTCGTACGACTTTTACATCGAGCTTCGGAAAAAGTATCAAGGTACGTTACAGTTTCGCCAAGTCGAGTTGGTACCGACAAAGGGAGAAAGTCACAGCTTAAATTGCCAACCAAGCTTGCAGTTTGGACATCAGCAACATCTTTTGGTGCGAAAAAAAAACCAAATTCCTATCCGTGCATTGCTGCACATTCATCGTGACATCACTATAATCATCGATTCGGTAATCACAAGGTTTGCTAAACAAAATAGGCTAGTTGATGTTGTTATATAAATAATCGTTTTTAAATAATAGGTATGAAGTTGTAAATATGTACAGTTGTAACAGAACATAATAATTCCAATAAAGATATTTTCAGTATTGAATAAAATGAAAAAAACTATTTTTCAGTTAAAATTCGTTAAGTTTTATTTGTCTGGTTTGTCTGTTTTCGTTTTTTGAGTTTGCAAAAAAAATTGGTCTCCGTTTGGCGGGGGGGGGGGGGGGGGGGTCATAACCCGCCTGACAACTGATGTGTAATGTACTTAATTTGGGTAGAAAAAAATAAAGTGTAAACCAATATAGCACGCTCCTCGTAATAACAGTTACTTTTGTGGTAATGAAGGGGTAACGTGTTACTTGTAACTTGTAGAATGGCCTAAGTGGGAATCGAACCCTCTTCTCAGTTCTACCCCACGAGTCTGAGTGTCCCCCGTAATTGTAATTCTGGTTTGAGGGATGGAATGGGGTACACCTATCCTTCTGAGGCAAGAGGTGTTGTGTTCGATTCCCATGTCAGCTGTTCTAGATGTGTTTTCCTTTAGATTCCCACTTCCCAATTACAAATGCACACATTAACACAGGTTGGTTGATTCTTAAGTTTAGGGGCTGCGACAACGCCGTCATGTAGCCCCGTGTACTTTGGGTGTGTGTAGAATTTGTCTGATAACCGGTGTTAATTGTGTTGACTGTATTAGTGTGTGTTATCTGTTTGTTAATTTAAGTACTGCAAGTTAGAATTTTTCAAATAGTTCCTACTTATGCTGCCAAGCGCCACCGTCAACGACTACTAGGCCAAGTTCAGAACTTAGCTACTAGACGCCACCGCAGTCGGCTCTTGGCAACGAACGTAGAAACCTAAGAGTGTTGTTTACATTCTTAACCTATCCAACTTAGCTTCACACAGGTGCAATTAGTGGAAGGTTCTTTAACATGCCATACATCTATGACATGGGACCGCCGGCTTTACTTCCCCTCCGAAGGAAGGCATACTGAGGGATTTTTAACGCTCTTAAAAATCCGACGACTTTGGCCTGGTTTGAACCCGCTATCTTGGGCATAGAAGCTCAGCATGCTACCGACTACGCCACCGAAGCCGCTCAAAACACAGGTTATGGCTTGCCACGATGGGTGAGTGGTTATCATGTCGGATTACCAACCCCCCCCCCCCAAACTTGCAGGTTCGCTCCTGGCCGTGGTAGGTTTTTTGAAAGGCGAAAAAAATCACGACACGCATGTCATACGTTGTTGGCATGTTAAAGAACCCATTTGAATTCAGTAGGCAGTGTTCATAATGGCAAAATTAAACTCGGGATTTTCCGCCAACACAAAGTTTCTCCATTCCCTACTAGAAAGCGCTATAGTGTCAAGGAGCTTAGATATCTAACCTCCTTGACTTTCATAGCGCTCCAAGGAACAACAAAATTCGGCATGCAAGCTGCCTTTTGGGGACCAAATAACAACGGTTGCACCCGGCACTCGAGGCCATACGAAAAAACACAGGTTATCAGGCAGATTACAAACATACACCCAAGTACATGGGACCACATAACCACGATCTCGAATCATGAATTTAGCTGTACAGCTGGACGAGATACATGTGAATTAGACAAGCTCAATGGGTGAAGATAAAGCAGGCAGGCCACAGTGGAGGAGAGTACCAGACTACTTGCTGTATTGACCGCTCGACCAACCCCCAATTGCGACCTACATTGCACTCCAGGGCTCGCCGCTGCACTGCAACCAGCTGCACGTGTTGTCAACTCAAATATCCATCCTAAAGCACTCAATAGCAGTGTTTCCCAAACTTTTTTGTGTGTGTACCACTTTAAGAGATGGGAATCTCTCGCGTACCACGTAATGGTTGGGAGATAATTATAGTAATTAGAACCCCACCACAAGCACTACCACCACTACGTAGAAGACCAAAAGATGGATTGTAAATTGTTTTTGTTGGAGTTAAAGTTCAAATAATAAAAAGTGTGTCCAGTTGTTTTATTATTTATTACAATAAGTATTCAATTCAAATATTCAGAAATGACACTGTACAAATAATATTAATAATAGAACTCGTAATAATTAAACATAAAAACCAAGTTCAACTAACAATTCAATGTGAAGGGTGACCTTGAAGATTCGAAGCCAACTTAGGAATGTCTGGTTTAAGATTGCCGAGTCTCAAACGAAGATCGTTTTCCACTGTAAGGAAACTACTCCAGTATTAATTCTTGAGATAAACAAGTGAAGAGAATGCAGTCTCACACATGTACGAAGTAGTGAAAAGGAGTAACAATCTAACTACTTTGTCAGCTATGTCTGCATAGTCTGCACGCCTCTCAACCCCAAAGTTCACAAGAGCCATTTTTGAGAAAGTTTGCCTTAGTTCTGAATCACAATTCAATTCATAAAACTGATCCTGTTCTTTGGCCTTAAAGTCCTCCGGCAACATATCAATGTTTTTATATTATTGTTTTATATTTTATATTTTTCGTAACATCACCGCGTACCACTGCAGCAGTACGAGCGTACCACAGTTTGGGAAACGCCGCTCTATAGTATTGAATGGGCTCACAGAAGGGGGGTGGGGTTGGTAGGTCTAGGAGGTGATTGTTAGATTCAGTGTTTAACGGTTTCAAAGTGAGAGGTGTAGAAGCAGAGGCAGACGTAGTGCTAACTGCTAAATCAGAACGATCAGTTATTATAGTGGAATCCCATTAGATCTTCTCTTTGTCATTGTTCATAAACTGATCAGGTCTACATTTATAATATGGGACTTCCTTCTCAAGAAAAAACGTATCGCCGCGCAAAAGTTTCATGTCTACTTTCGCTACTTTGTTATGCCGCTCCAAGTATTCTTTTGGGGCAAGCGTTTGTCTTAATTATTATTATTGTTATGACATTCATTTTACAACATAAGTTATTATTATTATTAAAACCTTTATGTATAAATAACTATGGTTTCAAGAGACTAAATTATATTATACCATCACTACTTAATGAACTACCACCTGGATTGTCCAACATGAACAGCAAACAAGTAGTTATACGTCGCATTAAAAACTAGTACCTAAATAAACATTTACTTATACGAGGGCTGTTTTTTAAGTAATACCCGTTGTGATATTACGCCGTTGCAGCGCTGTGGTCGGCATTCCGTGCAGGTGTGCTGTGTACCTGCATCTATTGGCAAGGTTGAGACGCCATTACGGCAACAGTCGCCCATGTGTGGGTGTGTTAACAAGCTTTTGAAATGGCCCCTTGACCTAACGCAGCGCTTTAGGCAGCGTAGCCACTGCTGTCGGTACCTTTACCTTTACCAGTAAAAAAGAAAATAGCCGGCCCCGTGGTGTTTGGGTAGCGCGCCTGCCTCTTACCCGAAGGCCCCGGGTTCGATTCCCGGCTCCGTCAGGAAGCGCTGCGTTAGGTCAAGGGGCCAAGCTCTCTGCTGACTCGGTAGACGCGTGGGTTCGAGCCCCACCGTCGGCTGTCCTTGAAATGGTTTTCCGTGGTTTCCCATTTTCAACACCAGGCAAATGCTGGGACAGTACCTTCTGACAGGCCACGGCTGCTTCCTTCCACATCCTTGCCCAGTTTCATTCATCTTCATCCATTCCATCTCTCATCCCGACGCGCAGGTCGCCCACGGGCGTCGACTAGAAAGACCTGCACTCGGCCTCTCAGGAGGCTACACGACAACAACAACAAAAAAACACTTCCAATTCCTTATCTCCTACTTTGATTACTCCTTTTCCTTCTTTCTCACCTCTACTCATCACCACTGGTTTACTCTTCTCCACATTTATCTTCAATCCCCATTGCTCAATCTCTATAACTTATATGTTGTAAATAATAATAATACATATGTCTCAAGGATAATCTGTACTGGATTTGCCATCAGATTTGTGAGACCTATCACATTAATGTAATATCAATAGTATTTAATAAATAAAAAGAATATAATAAAATATTATTATTAATATTATTAGGTCTAGAGAACTTATGGTGAATGGAGGACAAATAACACAGGTAGATAAATTCAAATACATGGGTGAATGGATTGAGCCCAACATTCGTGAAAAGGAAGCTTTAGTGACACGGGTTAACAAAATGGAAATGGCTTACCATTTAACCAAATACATTTACAAAACACGATCAATGTCCTTCAAGGCCAAACTGAGGCACTACGTTACCGTTATTCGCCTGGAGGCGTTATATGCATCAGAATGCCTGGTGATGAATAAGAAAGGCCTGGCAGAACAACTCGAAACCAAAGAGAGGAAGATTCTGAGAAAGATCTTGGGCCCGGTCAAGGAACGAGGAGAGTATAAAAGACGACACTACGATGAACTTAATTACATGTGGAGAAAATAACGGACACCATTCGAAAAAGAAGACTCTCCTTTTATGGCCATTTAACACGAATGAACTCTGGAAGATTGTCCAATCGAATCTGTGCCTACTTTGTGTGAAGGAAAACCAAAGGGATCTGGTTTACAGAGGTGGAAAAAGACATTCAAGAACTGGGGATATCACAGGAGGACATCTTGGAACGTGACTCTTTGATGAAGAAACTTGGGGAGATACAGAGTTTTCAGCCAAAACCTATATTGAAAACCGGCAAGAAGTGGACCGAAGAACGGAAGGAAGCTCACCGAAGAAGAATGCGCGAATACTGGGCCAATGTGAACGAAAGAGGGAAAAGGCAGTTGAAATAACGTGGTCCATAGACGACCGAAACGATTATAAAAAAAAATATTAGGTCTATTATTATGCTGTGTGTTCTGGTGAGAATGAAACAGTAACCTGGAAACTTTAGAACTGCCCCTAGTGTACAGTAAATCACTGTGTGTTCTGGTGAGAACGAAACTAGGAGTGTTGTATGTGTACATATCATTAGAAGAGTGGCCTACATGGCTGCCGAACGGCAAACACAATTAACTATGGCTAGCTAGCTAGGTGATGTTTCTACTGTACATGTCAATACACATGTACCTGCACAGGTAAAGCGTTCATATTGACCTGGTCTAATTAAGGTAGCCACTCTGATTGTGACGATGTATAAGGTGCGTTCATAAAGTAACGAGCCGGAGGCATAATTACAGAAACCAGTACAGGCCGGACGTTTGTTTTAGACGATTGCCCTTGACCTTGAAGCCTGCGGGTGAGCCTACACACACTCACTCGCTCACCCTATCACTTCACACTTGTCACCACCGATCTGATGTAATGGAATTCCAGACTGGAGCAGACAGTACAGTCCACGTCGAAGTATTATGTGACGGGCGGAAGTACACGTTACGTAGTTACGAACAGACCGTCATTATATTTGCCAATGACTGTACTTCAGGAGAAGTGTGAAACAGATTTGTCAATCATCGGATCGCTTGGGGCAGCTGATAACAACACAGGTACTGTAGTAACTCGCCTCCAGGCTTCCATTAAGATTTTTCACTCGTCTAAAACAAACGTCCGGCCTGTACCTGTACGTTAGAAGTATTGGCCCTGGCTGTTGAGGCACTTGTTCCACTGTGACACGAGGCGGCGAATGGCTGTCTCATAAAATTCCCTGGGCTGCAATGTGAACCAGTTCCTCACGTACAGCTTGACGTCGGCGTCCGAGGTGAATCGTTGGCCCCGCAAAGACCTTTTTAGGGGACCAAACATGGCGTAATCACAGGGAGAGAGGTCTGTACTGTATGGAGGGTGGCCGAGAACCTCCCATTTGAATTTCTGCAGGAATGCGCGAGTGTGTTGGCCGTATGAGGTCGTGCATTGTCGTGGAGCGAGCACGGCGGCTATGGCGTTCACTGTCACTCGGCGGTCTTGGGTAATGAGTGCATCCACCAGCTGGACGTTGTCATCAGTAATGCAGGGGGGGTGCCCCAGACCAGGCATCATCGGCTAACGACACCCGTCCTTCCCTGAAGCGCTTGTTCCATGCCTTGACCCTTGCAAGGGACATGCAGTGTTCGTCGTACACTTGTGACATTCGGCGATGAATGTTCGTTCCCCCTACTCCTTCCGCTGTCAGAATCCGAACAACACCTCTTTGCTCTTCGTTTGACGCCTCCATGTCACTGTTTGCAATGCGACTGGCAGCGTTGGACTATTGATGCATGCTGCTGCTCGCTTTGTATCGTCACGTGACGTGCACGCGTGCCCTCTAGCGACGGGCTGTGACCTTCCAGGCTCTGGTCGGAACCACACCTCGTTACACACGCCACGATTAGCCGATGCAGTCACCGGTTTGCGCATTCCAGCCTCTGGCTCGTTACTTTTTGAACGCAACTTATATAACTTAAATAACAAGGTACCAGTGGTGACCTCTATCGTGGTGATGATGATGATGATGATGATAATTGTTGTTTTAAGGGGCCTAACATCTGGGTTATCGGCCACTAATGGTTTGGATGATAGTGAAAATGTAAACGAAAGGAAACCAACCCTAAAACTAACTACAAAGAGGAAATGGAAAACAAAAATAAGAATAAGGGAATCAAAAGACAGAGGAGGAAAGGAAATGCCCTTAGCTAGACTTGCCATATTTTTTGTGAGTGAATCCGGGACACATTAATATGGGATGGCCTTACCTCGGGATGGGATACCCCCCAGGATAGCGGGGGATCCTGGAAATTTTTTAAAAATTTAGAAGCAAAATGGTGAGTTTTAAGCCACGCAAGTAACGGGAGGGGGGAATCTGGCACCCTAAATTGTAAGTTCTAGACACCTTTTAAAAATTAAAAATAAAGGCATTTTTGCTACATTTTTTTTCTTTTTAATGATAATTTTTTCTGGTCTACCATCTAGAAAGAAGTTTGTTAGTTATTGTTGTTTTAAGGGGCGGAACTACGAGGTTATCTGCCCCTATATCTAGGAAAAAAGTGTTAATAAAATACAATTTAAAATACTTCATAAATTTGTTTAATTGAACAATTACTAAGTCTTATTATTTTCTGAAAAACTTCAACTTTTATTCTAACTACAAAAACAGTTACAAAAATTTTTTTTTGCCAAACTAAAAAAAACAATTAATTAATGAGTTAACAATGTTAATCTTTGTTTTCAAACCACTCATATTTTTACATGAATGTACTTTTTAGATCTTACAGCCGTTTTCCGGGACATTGATAAAACCGGGCGGGACACCGGGACAAGAGCAAAATACCGGGACGTATGGCAAGCCTACCCTTAGCCCATACGGCTTCTAAATTTTTTAAACTGAAACCATACAGAGTAACTGTAGTCCAACAATTACGACCCCTTAACAATGAAAAACGCATCACTTCCTGTAATTAGAATTTAGATAACATTGTTAACGGCATTGTTGATCCGCAGTTAATAATTTTCTCTGATGAGGCGTTGTTTCATTTAAATGTTCACGTCGCTTCACAAAGCAATAGATAGGCTACTGGAGCACATCTTATTTTTTGTAAGACAGTACCGTTCATTTGCGGACACACGTTACCTCAGGCTAGATTGTATGTGTCAACAATAGGCCTACAGTTGGTGACGTCACTTATAGAACACCTATGTATGGGAAACTGGACTCCGTTTAGACTTTGCGGCTTCAGGTACAGCAGCATGCTCGGTTATGTTCAATGTACTTCGCGCAAAAGCAATTTCCTGCCCATTTGATTACCAGACTGCAACAACAGATTTAACATGGCATGATGTTTTTCTATTATGTGCAGTGAACTGTATCAATCATGGGGGAAAAAAATAACACGACATTAATATCGTATCCCTTGTTTAAACAAGGGTAACATATGTAATTTCATCAGACAAAAACGTTGTGATTCTTTGCGGCTTCCGTGGCGCAGTCGGTAGCATGCTGAACTGCTATAGGCTACCCAAGATCGCGGGTTCAAACCCGGCAAAAATCATCGGATTTTTTAAGAGCGTAAAAATCCTCCAGTTTGCCTTCCTTCGGAGGGGAAGTAAGGCTGGCGGTCCCATGTCATAGATTTATGGCATGTAAAAGATCCTTCCGCAGACTAAACTTGTGTGAAGCTAAATTTCTATGTTAGATTTCGTTGGAACGCTCTATCAAAGTTCCAACGTTCACCAATAGGTATCATTGATATCTGGTAGCGAAGGTTGGAACTACTTGAAATTGAATGGAACTTGTAGCTCACCCTATCGGTGTCCGTTTGAAACAGCTACAGCCTCTGGCGAGCCGAACATGTCCTTGGACACTCCCGGCACTAAAAGCCATACGATAAATAAATAAACCTACTCTGACTTCCACGGCCTCCTATTTTAAATTTCACTGCGTGGCTAGTGTCATAGTGGGGTATTGGATGAGGCCATGGTTGAATACAAGGTATTCTCTGCGTCCCATGCGTTCTGTTCAATACATAAAACTGACGAAATCTCGACAGATATATATGTATATTTATGTTTGAACATAAAATGGTTATAATTATCGTCGAACACAAACAGTCGTATGCAACTCGCCTATAATGGTAATTAAGGCACTCGTATGGAAATTAAAAAACTCGTTTCGCTCGTTTTGTAAACATACTCGTGTCTTAGCCTAATTATTGCCAGCTGAGCGTGGAGAAGTAATATGGTGGGATATCTTGCTCAGTTCGTGATTTGAGGATTGGGATAGTAGTGTGCTGGTTGAACCCGCAGTAGATCAATATAACACCCACGTCGACTGGTGGTGTGGTGGCATTGAATGGTGAGGAATTCTCCGGACAAGCAGAGAGTACCGCCAATATTGGTCCCGGCTCTCATACGATTTATTGGCTGACAGTGACCCATTGTGTGCCTTGCTGTTCTTTGTTAACATATTACAGCTGGGATTCTTTTTGTTTACTTGTTCGTTTGCGAAACTGAGAATAGATCCATTCATTTTCGTGCTTTTTCACTTTCGTCACCAATTATTATACTGTGTCAAAATCGGAGTAGATACGTAGCGAATACCATGCAAAACCAAGATGGTATAGAGAGCCATTCTAAATAAATAAATAAATAAAAGTAATCTCTACTTAGTATAAAACAAAGTCCCCGATTCTTGGATGTTACGGGTAAACTCGAGAACCACTGGATGGATTTTGATGCGGTTTCCACCATTCTTTAAAGGATATCTCGAGGATGATTTCTGTAGAAAATAATTTATTTATGATCAAAGGAAGTCGCCTCCGTAGCGTAGCGGTCAGCATGGTTAGCTGCCGCCCCGGAGGTCCTGGGTTCGATTCCCGGATCTGCCACGAAATTTGAAAAGTGGTATGAGGACTGGAACGGGGTCTACTCAGCCTCGGGTGGTCCAAATGAGTAGAGGGGGTTCGATTCCCACCTCAGCCATCCTCGAAGTGGTTTTCCGTGGTTTCCCACTTCGTCTTCGGGCAAATGCCGGGATGGTACCTACTGTAAGACCACGGCCGCCTCCTTCCCTCTTCCTAGCCTATGCATCCCTATCTTCCATCCCTTCCCCTCCCTCATGAGGCCCCTGTTCGCTTTGCAGGTGAGGCCGCCTGGGCGAAGTGCTGATCACACCTCCCCAGTTGTATCCATCCCGACCAGATGTTCCAAGCTCCAGGACACTGCCCATAGAGGCGGTAGTGGTGAGTTCCCTCGCTGAGTCCGTGGGAACCACCAACCTAGAGGGTGAATTGACTGAAAAAAAAAAGGAAGCCGAGCAGTAACGATTTCAGTGGAAAAGTCGAAAAAAAACTGGCGTCCGAGCGCTTTGTAAGCTTACGCTGGGCAAACCGTTAAAAATATCTGAATACTTTGAGTGTAAGAATTGTTCAGCATGAAAAGTTCTAAAAAAAAAGTCCGCAAGAGCATACGTCTATCTTCAATACATCGCCCACTATAAGTGTCTTTACGTTTTAATTTCTTCCAACCATGTCCATTCAACTACTGAGGCGACAGTTTACGAGCTAGCAAGGGCGAGTCTATCATCCCTGTTACAGCCTAGCTAGCGGGCGAACCTATTTCCCCAGATATAGCCAGCAGCAAACCGTTGAGTCGTGTTTAGTTAAGACTTCTGAGAAGGGTGGTTGAGTTTGGAGTTTCCCTGGAAGTGCAACTCGGCTTTTCTTCATTTCGCCTGTGAAACACAGTCAAGTTAAGATTGGACGGAAGGGGGGGGGGGGGGGGGGTGAGTTTCATTCACCTCACCATTCCCTGGAAGTGCAACTCTCATTTCGCCTGTAAACTTTCCTTTCCGCAAAATTCATAGTCAATTTAAGATTGGACGGAAGGGGGATTATATTATATTAAATTATACTGATCGGCATATAATCTCTACTTAGTATAAAACAAAGTCCCTCGATTCTTGGATGTCACGGGTAATCTGGAGAACCACTGAATGGATTTTGATGCGGTTTTCACCATTCGAGGAAGGTTTCTGTAGAGAATAATTTATTTATGACCAAAGGAAGTCAAGCACTAACAATTTCAGTGAAAAGGTCGAAAAAAAACCTGGCGTCCGTGCGCTTTTTAAGCTTACGCTGGGCGAACCGTTAAAAATAGCTATATACAATGAGTGTAAGAATTGTTCAGCGTGAAAAGTTCTACAAAAAGCCCGGGAGAGCATATCTCTATCTTCAATACATCGCCTACTATAAGTGTTTTTACGTTTTCATTTCTTCCAACAATCTCCATTCTGTTACTGAGGCGATAGTTTACGAGCTAGCTAGGGGCGAGTCTATCACTCCAGTTACAGCTTAGCTAGCGTACGAGCTAGTTGTCCCAGATACAGCCAGCAGCAAACTATCGAGTCGTGTTGAGTTAAAAACTTTAGAGAAGAGTGGTTGTGTTTGGAGTTTCCCTGGAAGTGCAACTCGGCATTTCTTCATTTCGCTTCATTTGTGTTTCAGGCACCTCGCCTTTCTTAAATTTCGTCCGACATGAATTTGTTGCACAAGCATCTCCATGATAATATAATTAATAGTCCAGTTAGTGATTTTAACCCATCATACTGAAACGTAAAACGGATATTGGTCGTTGTACATTGACATTGGAAAATAAAAAAAATAAAAAGGCGCTTATCACGTAATGCATTCATAACTCTTCCCGGGCGAAGCCTGGTCGGGTTTTTAGTAAAAAATAAATAATCGATAATAAGTGATAATTTATAAGAAGCCTCCGTGGCTTAGGCGGCAGCACGTCGGCCTCTCACCGCTGGGTCCGTGGTTCAAATCCCGGTCACTCCATGTGAGATCTGTGCTGGACAGAACGGAGGCAAACAGGTTTTTCTCCGGGTACTCCGGGTTTCCCTGTCAACATTTCGTTCCAGCAACACTCTCCACATCATTTCATTTCATCGGTCATTCATTTAATCATTGCCCCAGAGGAGTGCGTCAGGCCTCGGCAGCCGGCACAGTTCATATCCTCGCCGCTAGATGGGGGCTTCATTCATTCCATTCCTGACCCGGTCGGAGACTGGAAGCAGGCTGTGGATTTTCATTTTTCAAGTGATAATTTATAAATAATTGAACAATTTATTTATTAACCAAATGAATGAATAGTCTATAATTTAATGAATGAAAGAAAGAATAAGTTAATAAATTAATGAATGAACAAATAAACATATAATTAATAAATTAATTAATAAATGACTGAATTTACTAATCATGAATGAAGGAAGGAATGTATATAAAAATGAATAATGAACAAATGACTAAAAATATTAATAAATGAATTACTAAGTTAATGAGGAAATAATTTTTAACATAAATAAATAAATAAATAAATAAATAAATAAACATTTCAAAATGAATGAGTGCGCATATTAATAAATGGATGAATAAATGAATAAGTAAAGAAATAAATGAATGAATTTTAAAAATTTGAATAAGGAAATAGACAAATAATCCAATAAATGAAGAATAAAGTATAACTTAAAAGAGATGGTAAAATATAATTAAATTATAAATGAATTATTAAACAAATGCATTAGGCAACATGAATAGCTGAATCAATAAAAAAATACATAAATGAATGAAGGATTAAATAAATAAATAAATAAATAAATAAACCAACAACAATCACATACTTCATCTGGGCGGCCGATGGTAAGTTCTGTTTTGCTCGAGGGTGCTGGTTTGAGGATCGGTGCAGTCGGTTGGCTTTTGATGGAGCTTAAGTGCTAGAGACCTATGTCTGGATATTTATTTCCTTATGACGAAATTCCTGCACTCCGACATATGTCATTGTTATTATTTTCGTTCCGGTCGTCTAGGGACCACGAGCAAATTTCATCCTTTGCTGTTCCTTCTTCTTCCTCCAATATTCATCTCACTATGCTTCCTCTTCCTTTCCTCGGACGATTTTGAGTCGATTATCTTTCCCTTCCTCCCTTGGAATCCTTCCATTTTTAGCACTCTCTGCCTAATATCTCTCTGTGGTGTATCTTCTTCTCTGATATTATTTCTTTCCAAATCCTTTTTGACTTCTTGTACCCAGGTTGTTGTTGACTTCTTGCTCCACAGGAATGGTTAACCTACTGTCATCCATCCTGTACAAATGTACAAAAAATACCAATCTCCTCTTCCGTATTGTTTCTGATGTGTTTTCTATTTTTCGATGTATTTCATCATTACTTCTTAATTTCCAGAATTCTGCATTTTTTTAAAGGACCGAGTATTTTGTGTATAATTCTTCTTTCTACTACTTCTAATTTATCCAATTTGTAGTTCAGTACGAGACATTCACTCGCATACAGGCATTCCGGCTTGACTACGGTGTTGTAGTGCTGCATTTTAAGATCTGTAGACAATCACTTATTATTATTATTATTATTATTATTATTATTATTATTATTATTTATTTATTTATTTATTTATTTATTTATTTACAGCTTATTTTCCCAATATTGGAAAGCGTTAAGCAATTTGACTCAATTCTTGACGTTCTTCTTATTTTGCCAGTATTGTTTCATTATGTTGGAGAATGCTAATTTTCTTCCGTCAGACCATTGAGGTCTGTAAAGTGTAGGTTTTGCTTGCTCTGGTTGGACTTCCCAGTTGTTACGGAAGGAGTCTCTGTGTGATGTGCCGGTTATGTTAGCAGTTCGCATGTCTTTTTGTGGGTACTTCTTTCATCTATGGTGTTGTACTTTTGAGTGATGATATGTAATCTAGTATTCTTTTGGTTAGTCGTGTATTCGGCAGTCTACTTATGTGCCCGAAATATTTCAATCGTCATTTCCTGAAGTCGACTTCGATGTTTGAGTATTTTTCAGTTGTCTTGATTCACTGTAGTCGGTACCCGTTAGGAGTGAGTCTTGCTCCCAGTATTTTCCGAATGATTTTTCTTTCTTCTTTCTTGATGTGTTCAAGTTCATATTTCTAATTGAGTGTAAGTGTTTCGCTTGCGTAGAGACTTGCCGGATTGATGACAGTGTTGTAATGTCGAAGTTTATTATTATTATTATTATCACATTCATTTAACCACATAAGTGGGACATATCAACATATCGTCGGCCTATTTGCAAGACGGTATGGCTAATTCTTAAGGTGGCACATTGAGAAACGAGCGAACAATGGAACAGGTCTCCAGGATGACGGCCTTCTGCATGGTGATATGTAGACCAGGATGTATTCCAATATTTCTAGATTGCGAGCCAATGATTTGGGGATGATGTCGGTAGATGAAATGACTATGGGCAGACTATTATCATTTACAACATTATGCCGAATTAAGGAGCCTGATTGATCCTATTTCACAGATGAATTTTAATTAGCTTTCTTCTCTTTCCAAAATCTCTTCACTGTCTCATAAGTACTGTATATTTTCTTGAGGATGGCCCGGTTAAAAAGCCCGTATGCCGGCCAATGACCTGCGTTGTATCGTGCGATCTACAGAATGTGCTTGTGGGATGAATAACGTGTCGTGCGGTTCATGAGTGCGGTATTATTAGCTTTGCCTTGATAGTGTACTTGAGTCTTCTGCGCTCTATGTCGGCGTTTTAGGTTGCTTAAACGCGCGAAGGAGCCGTGTCAGTAGACTTATCGGCACGTTATAGATTCCCTTCTGGGAAAAATTCCAGCACCACAACATATCAAAAAGCCGTAGTAGTTAACCCTTTATTAGCCTACTTTTCACATTTTGCAAAAATGAGGAAAAAGTAGACTTATGAGATCGGGCAAATGTGTGTCTGTCTGTCTGTCTGGCTGGCTGTGTGTGTGTGTCCCCCTATCAACTCCTAAACGGCTAGAGCAATCGAAACAAAATTTGGTATGAGTAAAGATCTATACCTGAATATCTCACGGCCATATTTGAAAATGATGTCAGTGCTACCAATTGCAGAAAAATCGCAATTGAAATTTGAGCTCCATGTTGGATATCTTGGAAGGTGTGAATGGGAGCTATTTCAAAATTGGCACACGTATAGATAATAATATTGCAGTTTAATTTCCAGAAGGCCATACATGGCAGTGTTGCCAAAATGATTATAAGCCTGCTGATAGGTCCAAATTTTAAATGCATATAACTTCTACACTATCAATTGGATTTCAACCACATTTTGTATGTGCTATGTGTACATAACCAGATTTTACTGAGCGAATTCTTAAGAGCCACCAGGGCTGCCAACTGTTAATAAATGCTCTCAATGTTTTTAAATCCAAATACCCATATATCAGAAAGTGTGCAAGCCGACAGCTTTAAACTATGCACACGTATAGTACCCGACATTCTATATTAATTTGGAGTAACTTATATACGTCAGTGCTGCCAACATGATTCTAAGCCTGCTGATAGGTCCAATTTTAAAATGCATGTAACTTCTATACTAACTAATGGATTTCATTCAAAATTGGCACAACAATATATCAGATTATTTCAGATTATTTCTGACCAATACATGTATGTCATTGTTGCTAACATGATTTTACGCGCGCTTTTAGATTCAATGTTTAACTGCATGTAACGTCCATGCTATCCATTGGACTTCAACAAAATTTTGTATTCTGTACCTTAAGGGATGGAACTAAGAATATATTCAGTCACCAGAGCTGCCAACTGTAGTTCTCTATTAGGCTGCATTATGCCAGGTATACAGTATTTCGAACTAATTAACAATTTCGATATTACCAACTTAATTTCGTCATTATTCTAGATAGATCCATTTAGATTAATCATTGGCATGAATCTTAAATTTTAAGAAAAGTGGGCTCTTTAGTTCTTCACGGAACTTCTTGTTTTTATTTTTATATGTTTTTACAATTTAATTTATTTTAATTATTATAATTATTAATAATGTTCGTTTTTGTTTCTCTGATTGTAATGTGCATATATTTATTATTAATTTTCCATTTATGTTCTTATAGTTTTAATTTTGTTTTTTTTATTGAATTAATTAATTGACTAATTTCCAATTGATTTTTACAATTGTTTTCATAATATTGTTTTATAGTTATGTTCATTATTTTATTTTTTATATTTCTTTCATTATTGTTATTTTATTTTTAAGATTTTATATTTGTATTTTATTTTTACACTTTAATTATTAATGCTTTTAGTTTTAATATTTTTTTTTTAAATTTTATCCAATACATTACGTCACGTAGATACGTAAGTATATTGGATTTTTAGAAATACTAGCACCGAAATTTTGCTGAAGGATTCAACTATCAGCATCTTTGAAAGCATAAACTGTCCTTATGACAGGTGGTTAATATAGAGACCACTATCCCATAAAGGGTTGAAATGTTGTTGTTATTCATTTTAGGGACTTGGATGATCATGTTCATTAGCCCCGTGTAGTTGGGTATGTGTTGAATTTGTCTGATAACCTTGTGATGACTGTAGTAGTGTCTGTAGCTGTACTGGGGACAGGGATGTGGTAGGTGCCCCGGGAATTAAAATATACTATCCCGTCATTTCCTGGAGAGAGTGAGGAAAATCCAGGGCCAACCACGCTCAGGATAGCCGATGGCATCTCCGCGATTCGAACCTAACATCACGGGACTTGCTGCAGTGCCATCGCGGCCGTGGTGTACAATTTAACAAGCGAGCCTAGTAAAGATGGGCGTAAAGGGTATAACAGTATTATTATTAATAACAATAATTTATTTATTTATCGTATGGCTTTTTGTGTCGAGAGTGTTCTAGGACATGTTCGGCTCCTCAGTGACTGTAGCTGCTTCAAGCGAACACCCATGGGGTGAGCTACAAGTTCCATTCAATTTCAAGTAGTTCCAAATTTCACTGCCAGATGTCACTGATACCTAGTGGTGAACGTTGGAAATCTAACCTAGAAATTTAGCTTTACACAAGTTTAGTCTGTGGAAGGCTCATTTTCATGCCATAATTTTTTACATGGGACCGCCGGCTTTACTTCCCCTCCGAAGGAAGGCATACTGAAGGATTTTAACGCTCTTAAAAAATCCGACGACTTCAGCCGGGTTTGAGCCCGCTATCTTGGGCACAGCAGTTCAGCATGCTACCAACTACGCCACCGAACCCGCACTATATTAATATTAAACTCCAGCAAATCTGAACCCTGCCGGGATAGTGCCCCTTGTACATTGAGAGTATCTCGTTCGATTCCTGGCTCTGCCAAGAAATTTAATTCTGGACTGAGTACCGGATCGGAACGTGGTAGACTCAGCTTTGTGAGGCAAAACTAAGAAGAGAAGGGTTCGATTCTCACCTGAACAAATATGGAAGTACTTTTTCGTATTTTCTCACTTCTACTCCAGGTAAATGCTGGGATCGTTCCTAACTTAAGGCCACGACCACCTCCACCCAAAACTCCACATGAATTACAAATAGTCTGAACACGCTACTACATACAGGTTATTAGACAACACACCCAAGTACACGGGGATGAAGGACCAAGCCCCTCAAATGAAACAATAACAACAACAACAATGTCTATGTAGTTCAAGTGATTGTATTATGTTCTTGTTAAAACACCAAAATAATTGCATATTCTCTTGCCTTGCAGGTAAGTTCCAGAATGCAACTCAACTCCCGGAGTTTCCAGCGGTGAGTACAAGATTGTAGTTACTTCTAACTGAGTTACAGTTATCGTTACTGTTATAATTACCGACAGTGGTGGCTACGCTCGCTAAATCGCAGCGTTAGGTCATGGGGCCAAACTCTCTGCTGACTCGGTAGACTCGTGGGTTCGAGCCCCACCGTCGGCCGTCCTTGAAATGGTTTTCCGTGGTTTCCCCATTTTCAACAGCAGAAAAATGCTGGGACGGTACCTTCTGACAGGCCACGGCCGCTTCCTGCCACATCCTTGCCCAGTTTCATTCATCTTCATCCATTCCATCTCTCATCCGACGCGCAGGTCGCCCACGGACGTCGACTAGAAAGACCTGCACTCGGTCTTTGAGGAGGCCACACGACAAAAAAAAAGTTTTAATTGTCAGAAGACTACTGATGGGACATGGAAGAAGAGGGAAAATGAAGAACTTTACAACTGTACTGAAAAGATCACAGACTTAATGAAGAAGCGGAGGCTAAAGTTCTACGGACATTTACTACGAATGGATGAAGGCAGGCTGACCAAAAGGATCTTCACCTACATCATGGGGTTAAAGGTCACATCTAAATGGGTAGATGAGGTGAAGAGGGATTCAGTGGAAGTGGAATTACTCCACCGATGGCACACAATAGAAGAGAGTTCCGCAGTCGAGTTGACGTTGTAAACTCATTTCAGGAGAAACCACCAATCAAGAGGCCCAAACGGATCGTTTCCGAGGAGGAGAGAAAACAAAGAAGTGGCAGGATGAAGATGATGATGATGATGATAATTGTTGTTTTAAGGGGTCTAACATCGAGGTTATCGGCCCCGCAGGATGAAGAAGTTCTGGGAAGAGAAGAGAGAGAAAGCCAATAAGTCTTGAGTTCCTTGCGGTCCATAGTTGGCCAAATTCGATAATAACAAAAATTGTCAAAGTAATGAATTGCTATTTTGCCGTTACCTTTGTACAGTGAGAACCAGCCCTATAGAACAGAACCACGGATGCGCCACGTTAAATTGAAGAGCTTATTTTAAGTGACGTTAATCTATGAATTGCAAAACTTCAGAAATCGCGTTTTTGTTTCTTCCTATAATTAAATTCAGATATGATAATGAATATAATGTAATTTCATTCATTACTTTTATGCACGTCGCCTCCGTAGCGTAGCGGTCAGCATGGTTAGCTGCCACCCCGGAGGTCCTGGGTTCGATTCCCGGCTCTGCCACGAAATTTGAAAAGTGGTACGAGGACTGGAACGCGGTCTACTCAGCCTCGGGTGGCCCAAATGAGTAGAGGGGGTTCAATTCCCCCTCAGCCATCCTCGAAGTGGTTTTCCGTGGTTTCCCACTTCGTCTTCGGTCAAATGTCGGGATGCTTCCTAACTTAAGGCCTCGGCCGCCTCCTTCCCTCTTCCTTGTCTATCCCTCCTAACCATCCCTTACCTTCCCTCATGAGGCCCTTGTTCGCTTTGCAGGTGAGGCCGCCTGGGCGAGGTGCCAATCCCACCTCACCAGTTGTATCCCTTCCGATTCGATGTTCCCAGCTCTAGGGCACTGCCCGTAGAGGCGGTCGTGGTGAGTTCCCTCGCTGAGTCCGTGGGTTCCACCAACCTGGAGGGAAAAAAAAAAAAAAAAACTTTTATGCACATCCGGACAATGTGTTTTAAAAATCTCCTATCAATTGGAAATGGTGGTAATCGTCTCCTGTAAGTTGCAGTTAGGACGGTTTGGAAATAAATCATTTATTGTCATACGCTTTGAGTGAAATTTATGATCATTTAAATGGTTTAAATACAACAAACACAAACTGATGCTCCACATATTCTTCAAAGTTAGTCATGACCTTCATTTATCACGTGATATCACGTGATGCCCAGAGAGCCATCGGATTGGTCAACATGGATATAAGACACATTGGAAATAAATACATGTTGGAGTTACGTCACTTTGCAAATGTTGTTGTTGTCGTGTAGTCTCCTGAGAGGCCGAGTGCAGGTCTTTCTAGTCGACGCCCGTGGGCGACCTGCGCGTCGGGATGGGAGATGGAATGGATGAAGATGAATGAAACTGGGCAAGGATGTGGAAGGAAGCGGCCGTGGCCTGTCAGAAGGTACTGTCCCAGCATTTGCCTGGTGTTGAAAATGGGAAACCACGGAAAACCATTTCAAGGACAGCCGACGGTGGGGCTCGAACCCACGCGTCTACCGAGTCAGCAGAGAGCTTGGCCCCTTGACCTAACGGAGCGCTTTAGCCCGCGTAGCCACTACTGTCGGTACTTTGCAAATCAACTTAGTTTTTAGATCTCTCTTAATATGGGGTAGGCTATACGACGTCTTGAGAGTTAAAACCTTTGCTATACGTTGAGAGAACCCATAAACTTGCTTATTAAGAAAAACTGCAAAACCTTCAATTTTGGATTTACGTCACCAACAATGACCATAATCTCACATTTCTCATTGTTGCTAGAAGCAAGATTCCAGAAGTTCTTTTCAGTTACAGAGCAGCGAGTGACTCGCCCTCAAAAGAAAATTAAAACAAAAGGCCAAATGTAGAAACAGGGTTGCCAAAATCTTGGATGAAGCCATAAATGTAGTGGGATCTGTTATTGCAAATTACACCTACAATCTGACACAAAAATTCTCTTCCATGAAGAGCCATCTTGAAATGAATTTTAAAATGGCGGGACTTTGTGTGTTGCGTTTGGTTGGTTGGTTCCTTAGTTTAGAGGCTGTGACAACGCGGTCATGTAGCCCCGTGTACTTTGGGTGTGTGTAGAATCTGTCTGATAACCGGTGTTAATTGTGATGGCTGTATTAGTGTGTGTTATCTGTTTTAATTCAAGTAAGGACTGCAGACAATAATTTCAAGGAGTCCCTTCTTTTGCTACCAAATGCTACCGTCCACGACACCTAGCTTGCGGTCATGGCTACTAGATGGCATGGCAGTCAGCACCTGGCGGTGAACGTTGGAACTAATTGAGCGTTATCAATTCTAACCTACAAATTTTGGCTTCAAACAAGTATGGTTGGTGGAAGGTTCTTTTACATGCCATAAATCTATGACATGGGACCGCCGGCTTTACTTCCCCTCCGAAGGAAGGCATAGTGAGGGATTTTTAACGCTCTTAAAAATCCGACGACTTCGGCCGGATTTGAACCCGCGACCTTGGGCATAGAAGCTCAGCATGCTGTCAACTACGTCACCGAAGCTGCCAATTTGTGTGTTGAGTTGAATAATTTGAACAGATCTGTAAGTCGTGAGTCTCTGGTGACATCAAGTGCGAAGTTGGCCGTGGTTGACGATACACGCGTGTTTCCTCTCACACACACACGGTAGTGAGCAGCGGGACACAGCCGGTGTGGCTAATATTAGCATGTGGTCGCGCCGAATATAACCACCGCGTCCAGCTTGGACCATGCCCTTGCCTCAAACATAGCATCCATTCATATATCCGAGTTATAGAATGTGCATTGCATTTCAAAAGACCGGGTGCCAACCGTGAATCACTTTAATAATAATAAAAACCAATATGCTGAAGGAGGTTGCAGAACAAACAAGCTTGCGGATATTCTTTGAAACATCAAAGACACCACGACCCAACTGATCACCGAATATGGAACAATAAACCGTGTGCATACGTTTAAATACCTTGTGGATCCAATCAAACGGACTAGATACAGAGGCCATAGCGGCCAGAGCAAAAGAAAACTGAAGATAGCTTTTCAAACCCCCCGGAACATAATTATATAACAAAATGTGCTTTTCTATAAATACTAAAATTCATTACTACATCACTGTCGTCAAGCCGGTATCCCTCTATGCGTCAGAATGCCTTATCCTCTCTCATAAATGTGCCCTTGCTAAGTTAGAGCAAAAAGAGAGAAAGATTCTCCACAACATACTTGGTCCAAACTACAAAAACGGGATCTACGTTAGAAAATCCAGGCAAAAAATCTATTCTATGATAGAGAAGATCACAAACACAATGCGCAAACACAGGGCTTGCTTCTACTGTCACTTGAGACGGATGGACGACTCAAGAAGGACAAAACGTATATGTAACAATTTTGACTCAAAACCAAAAATAACTGTCCCCTGGTACGTTAACGTCAAGGAAGACCTCCAAGAAATGGGCCTACGACCAGATGACGTGCACAAACGAGACCTTTTCCGAACAAGCATCGTGACTTTTGGGACGTTCCGAGATGAGAAATGGACAACCGGTGCAAAGTGGTCGGATGAACGCCGTGCTCGACACAGCAAGTTAATGAAATCCTACTGGATCAGTCATAAATTGAATAATCGCCAGAATATATAGTGGAACTTATCGTGGTCCCTAGTTGGCCGATTAGCGAATAATAAATAAAGAAATAAAGTTACGAGCCTTACAGTAGTCGCATATGATGTGTAACATCTGACATAGAAGAAACCTCACGTGAAATTGTTGATACACCGGTATTTTATACTATTATTGGCTCAGATATTAATCTATTGTGTTTTACAGATATTGTAGTTTATAATACGGAACTCATTTTATTAGATGATTTGTAGCTTCCACCAGCACTAGCCTAGATAAAGAATACGATATGGATCAACTAGATTAATAGACGCGACACCGCTCATACCCTTAAATTCCTTATAAACAGGACCTCTTGATTCACAGACCAACACGTAATTTCATATGGATTCTGTTAAAATGAGTCATATTGATATGATAAATATTGTTTAAAATGATAATCTGGTAGCAAAAATATCTACCCCGACCGGGATTCGAACCAGAGATCTCTAGATTCACAGTCATAGGCGCTAACCCCACGGCTATTTCGACTACGCAAATATTGTGTACAAGATGGTGACTTATTTCCACGTTCCAATAATACTGCATTACGGAATTAAGTTTCATTTATATTTTGCTTGTTTCGATAAAGTTCCTGCGTGAAATTGAGTTTAAAATGCCTTAAGAATAGGCCCTCTTGTGAGTAAAGAGAATGTATTCAGCAATAGTTCATGAAGGCTTTCTCAATTCTCGTATAACCACAGATCTCAATATTAAATCTCCTTTCGCATCCTCATCAAATTCCTCTTCCTTCCCATTACATGATTCTCAATCTCCTTTCCCTTATACCAACACTCTATGTAAGCTTTCCATCTCTCAACCTTTTCTTCCCTAACCATTAGAGGTTTTCCATCTGTGTCCTTGATAAAGCACTTAGTCTTCTTTTCTTCAAAAGTATTCTTAATCCTTCGATAAACTGTGTCTACTTTTCCTTATTTCAGACAATTTTCTATACCTGCACATTTCTCTTTCAACCATTCTTCTTTCGCTTCCTTGTACTTCTTGTTAACCTCCTTTCTCAGATGTCTGTATTTTGCTTTCGATAACTTCTACTTACGGTAACTAACACACATTCTGGAATTTCTGTTTGTGGTAAATGAAATATTTTTATGGCTTTTATGCTTTTAATCCGTGAAATCAAATCTACGAAGCTATTAAACAAACGTACATAAAGAAGAACACAAAAAGAGAATTAAGAACCCTGTGGCTGGAATATCAGAGCTAATGATGTGTATAATATTCTCGTTAGAACTCGAGCGGGTTGGAACACATTCGTGCACTGGACAAAGAAAATTACTAAGATAAAGGACGGTCTTCACAAAGTCCCTAACAAGCTCGCAGAAATCCCCAACAAACTAGAATTCTATATTCGCTTTCAAAGACTTTGCACATTGCTTTGGGCTCCTTCCCATGGGAATTATGTTTTCTAATAAAGGTGCCTGTACGCTGTACACTGGAGAGCTTTTGCCCTAGCTAGGGCGTAGAGTAACTCTAGCTAGGGCGCTCTAAGCTCCTCTCCAGTGTACACAGGTGGTAGAGAACCCTAGCGGACACCGCTCTAAGCTCTAGCTGTGGGCCGGCTGACTCTACGGTGTAAACAGTATTTGGGTGCCCTAGCTAGACCAGTCTAGCTCCATTCGTCCGGTTGAATATTGGAAAGTGCTATACGTTGAGTCAGTGGTGGATCGTAGTGGTTATTTGTTTATTATTATAGTGTTTGAATATGGCTGAATTTGTGTGGAGTCGCGAAAAAACAATAACATTAATTGAACATATTGTACTCTGAAAGAATACAGACACAGAAATTTGAAAGCACAGTTGTTTCGGGTGATAGCAGAAGCCATGGGAAGCACTATGCAAGAAATTTGCAGCAAGTTTCACAACCTCCGCTGCCAATCCAATGCTGTTGCGGAAAAATCTGGCGATGAAGGTGGCATTAAGAAGAGTACTTGGGAGTATTTTGATGCAATAAAGTTTATGATTGGAAACTCAGATTGTGTGAGGACCATCTCAAGTACACCACTTCAAGGAAATGTAGAGGAAAGTAAAAACACGGCTTTTATTTTTAATGGGAGTGGAGAAACATAGGAAATGTATTATGTTTAAATATGCAGTGATTTTCTCATCAAACAATTAATTATGTACTACATTAATATATTCAAAACAAAAACGTTTTTTTTTTCAGTTTGCTATATATTTAGCATACAATATTTCCGTAAAACACTTATATTTAAATTTACGAATATAAATAATTACTTTCTTTTTAACAAGGCACACTCAACCACCACATATGCTAAACGCTCTCTTGAAGACATTTTAACATCACAACACAGCTCAATAAAACCTAGACGCACACTGCTCTCAGAAATTTTTGGCGTTGCTCTACCTAGTGCATGTACGTTTGACAGTGTACACAGGTTCAGAGAGTGCTCTAGGTAGATTTTTCTATCTCCGCTCTACGAATGCTCTACCTAGGGAAAATTATTCTACAGTGTACACGCACTCGGTTTAGCTAGGGCGGTCTAGCTAGACTTGCTCTATGAAAATCACTCTCTAGTGTACAGGCACCTTTAGACCACGCGAAGCAATCATGCCTACTTGTTCTGCCTGTTTTTCCAGTACTCTTTCATTCGTACACTAAAAGCCCTCTTCCTTCCTTTGGTCCACTTTGGTCTTTGAGCTGTAGGTGCTGCTTTCTCTGACATAACTTCCCATTGTATAGGCTCACTTGTGTTGAAAGACGCTTTTGTCTATGACGTCTTCTTGGTCGACCTGTGCTTTTTCCAGATCAATTTTGACTTGCATCATCCAGGGTGTAGTAATCAGTTATTGTAGTGCAATCCCATTAGATCTTGGCTTTGTCACTGTTCAGAACCTGATCAGGTCTGCATTTACAGTATAATATGAGACTTCCTTTTTAACAAAACCGTTTCGCCGCGCCAAAGCGTGACTTTCGCTACTTTGTTATGACGCTCCAAGTATTCTTTTGGAGCAAGCGTTTGGCACACTCGAATTATGTGCTGGATAGATTCAGTAATAATAATAATAATAATAATAATAATAATAATAATAATAATATCGTATGGCCTCGGGTGCCTGGTGCAAGCTTTGTTAATTGACACCCAGAGGGTAGCTTGCTTGTCGAATTTCGTCGTTCCTTTGAACGCTATGAAAGTCAAGGAGGTTAGTTATCTAAACTCCTTGACACTACAGCGCTTTCAAGTAGAGAATGGAGGAACTTTGTGTTGGCGGAAAATCCCGAGATTAATTTTGCCATTGAACACGGCCTACTGAATTCAAATGGGTTCTTTAACATGCCAACAACGTATGACATGAGTATCGTGATTTTTGTCGCCTTCAAAAATCACTTACCATGGCCAGGGGCGAACCTGCAATCTTGGGGTTGGTAGTCCGACACTATAACCACTCACCCACCGTGGCAAGCTTATCGATTCAGTAGATCTATTGCACAGACGATATTGTTGTCCGATGCATTCCAAGAATGTGGGGCTCCTAATTCTTAGTGCATACAACTGAGTGCATCATTATTTCATTTCATTTCATATTTATTCATTAGTGCCTTACACTATATTTACAGTAGCCTACACTGAAGAGAATCTGAAAAGAGCAAAACCTCACTTCGCATTCGGGATGCGTCAGAGCCTCCACTATATATACTGGGTTGTATTTACATACGTACACAAGATGGCAATTAGTGAGAATCGAGCAATGATTACATTATTTACAGTATCTATATTATGGGGACGGTAAATGCACATTTACATAGGATTAAGGGAGGACCAACAAGACAACAGATGAAATATACTATATTGCAAATAGAGATTCACGGGAAACACTAACACAACAAAGAATAGAGGCATAATTTATGAAAGCGGCTTCGGTGGCGTAGTTGGTAGCATTCTGGGCGTCTATACCCAAGTCGTCGAATTTTTTAAGACCGTTAAAAATCCCTCAGTATGCCTTCCTTCGGAGGGGAAGTAAATCCGGCGGTCCCATGTCATAGATTGATGGCATGTTAAAGAATCTTCCACTAATTCCACCTGTGTGAAGCTAAATTAGGTTAAACATTTGACAAACGATCTTAGGTTCCGACGTTCGTCGTCGGGAGCCGACTGCGATGGCATCTGGTAACCAAGTTCAGAACTAGTAGTCGTTGACGATGGCATTTGGCGGCAAAAGTAGGAACTACTTGAAAAATTCAATGTCTGCAGTCCTTACTTGAATTGAAAACAGAAATCATACACTAATACAGTCATCACAATTAACAGACAGATTCTACACACACCCAAAGTATACGGGGCTACATGACCGCAGCCCCTAAACTGAGGAACCAACCAACCAACCATAATTTATGAAAAACAGCCTACGTGTTGAACAAATAATGCCGCAGCTTCCTCTTGAACTGTACGGCATTATTGTTGCTGGCCTTCAGGGAACACGGTAGGCTGCTCCATGCACAAATCGATCTATTTACAAAACCCACTTTGTACGACTGATCGGTAGGCAAGGCAAATTTTGTTTAAAATAACAGATGAGTCTGTATTATTATGTAGGTACATAGAGCCGAGTAAATTTTATCATTATACTATCGACCTTAATACGGCTATAATTGTGTTTCTGCCCTAGTTATGTGTATAACACCTATTACGTTCGAGACGAGTGCAGACAAAAGTTAATGAAGAGCAATACTCCAAGACGAACTGAATTAACGTGCTGCCATATTCTGTTAATTAACACAACACATGCTGAAATAGAGCAGAAATTATCTTCTCGTGTTATGTGTTACTTTCCACATTAAGCACTGCCATTATTGTGATGCGGAGCGAAATAATTAAATCAACAACTGTGTTCTGGAACCGAATGCAACAACTGTTGGGACGATTAAATGAGGAATTAGAAACAATGCCGTGCTTGCGATGTTAAGTGAAAAAAGTAAGCTACATTCCCTGTTCATTTCAGAGAATAAAATCATACAGGACTTGCCTCATCTAAAGGCTATGCCTTGTCACTGCAACCACATTAGTCTCTCCCTTGCGGAGCGTTTTATCATTTTAAATGATCTTGTCGTTACGCTGGGGTCTGGCGTTACGTTACGGTGACGGAAGGACAGATGCACTGAGGTGTGTGACGTCATAGTACCGCTCGGTGCATGTGTACCCCGACAATCTCTACTTTGTTAGTATAAGACAAAAATCCCCGATTCTTGGATGTCACGGGTAATCTCGAGAACCACTGGATGGATTTTGATGCGGTTTTCACCATTCTGTAAAGGATATCTCGAGGAAAGATTCTGTAGAAAATAATTTATGTATGATCAAAGGAAGCCAAGCAGTAACGATTTCTGTGAAAAAGTCGAAAACAAACTTGGCGTCCGTGCGCTTCTTAAGCTTACGCTGGGCAAACCGTTAAAAATATCAATATACTATGAGCGTAAGAATTGGTCTGCATGAAAAGTTCTACAAAAAAGTCCGCGAGAGCATATCTCTATCTTCAATACATCGCCCACTATAAGTGCTTTTAGAACCGACAGTAGTGGCTACGCGGGCTAAAGCGCTGCGACTCTGCTGACTCGGTAGACGCGTGGGTTCGAGCCCCACCGTCGGCTGTCCTTGAAATGGTTTTCCGTGGTTTCCCATTTTCAACACCAGGCAAATGCTGGGACAGTACCTTGTGACAGGCCACGGCCGCTTCCTTCCACATCCTTGCCCAGTTTCATTCATCTTCATCCATTCCATCTCTCATCCCGACGCGCAGATCGCCCACGGGCGTCGACTAGAAAGACCTGCACTCGGCCTCTCAGGAGCCCCGTATGGAAGGGGCAAGGCCCCGCGCGCTCTGGTGAGCGTGCGGCATTCCCCGCGCTGGACCTTGCTTTGCCCTTGGTTTGCACTTGCCCTTAGCGAGTCATTTGAAACAAGATAGGCTAAGTATTATGCAGATAATTTTCTAACATGTCAAGAGTCTTTGGAAGCCTCCAGCCTTTCTAGCATTTTTCAGCATTTGTAGCATTTAAAATGATACAAAGTCTAGTCTTTCAGACTGACTGTCACTTTTTAAGTCAGTATACTGTTTAAATTGAAGTCCATGCATCACAGAATCCAGATGAACCTTCCTCGGTCGTCCTCTTCCTTTCTTCCCCAAAACTTTTCCTTCCCGTATGGTGGTCAGGAACTCATTATGACGTAGGATGTGGCCAACGAATTTTGCTTTCCTCTTTTATATAATAGTGATCAATTTCGTTGTTTCGTCTACTTACTTGAGGACCCGTTAGTCTTTTTCTCCGTCCAGCTTATTTTCAGCATCCTTTTCCACATCCACATTTCCGCTGCTTTCAGGCGTTATATGTCCTGTTTCCTTAGAATCCAAGTTTCGCATCCGTATAACAAAACACTCGGACAGACAAATGTTTTGATAAACGATTTTCTAGTTTTAATGCTAATGTGCCTGCTGGTTAGAAGCCGTCTCTTATTACTGAAGGCCTGTTTAGCGAGGGTAATTCTCCTTTTGATTTCCGTGGTGCACCTACAGGGCGCCCGAGATTGTTCTCCGCAGTGGGTACGTGCAGCTGTGAGTGGTTGAGCCATGAGTTAAGTTGGCTGCACTGCACTGTGTCCTTCAAAGCGGGACTCCCCGTGTGGGCTGGCAGTGTGAATTGCGATAAGCGAGCGAGCATGCATATCTTCAGTGTGTATTACAGTAAGCGAGTGTTCAGATAGATTGGAAGAGTGCAACAGTATACAGGCGGTAATGTTTACTACTGAAGAGAGAGTTTTTTTTGCTGGAATACGTTACAAAAATGTAAAAATAAGTTTTCAGGCGCGGTTTCCTAATTCAACGTGTAAGTAAATTTCGTGTGACTGGCTCAGTTCACGATGTACCGGGAACAGGCCGGCCTACGCTTTTAACAGACGAAAAACTTGATGAAATCACCAATGTAATGCTGCATAGTCCAAGTAAATCAACATAAAAATTAGCTCAACAAACAGGAATCTCTAAGTCGACAGCACATAAAGCTGTAAGAGACAAGCTTCAGTTGTTCTCTTATAAAGTTACCGTGGTTCATGAATTAAAACAAACTGATTACGGAAAAAGAGTGATGTACTGTGAATGGTTCCAGCATCTGTTGTGAATGGCTGTGGTGAGTACAAAGTTTACTGTTTATTTGTTATGATGCAAGCGGCAGCGATGCTACCAACGTAACTGCTGTAGGCGCTGCGGAGAACATTCCCGGACTCACTGTATTATCGTCAGTGACAATGCTTCCTAAGTAGCAGAACTGTCTGCTCTGTTGAATGGTTTCACCATTGATCTTAATGTTTGTTTGGATATTTTCATTGGACTAACGATGTCATTTGTTTATTTTTCCACGTAAGACTAGTCACGGATTTGTTTTCCTTTGTTACAAGATATTATCCTGGCGATAAACTTAGTGGCTACCCCGCTGCGTAGCCGTGCGTTAAATCACTCTCCATGAACGCGATGGGGCGTTGCGTGATAGTGAAGCTTATGGAAATGAGCTACTATTAATTATTGGTTGGTTCCTCAGTTTAGGGGCTGCGACAACGCAGTCATGTAGCCCCGTGTACTTTGGATGTGTGTAGAATCTGTCTGATAACCGGTGTTAATTGTCATGACTGTATTAGTGTGTGTTAGCTGTTTTTAATTCAAGTAGGCTAAGGACTGCAGACATTCGATTTTCAAGTAGTTCCAACTTTTGCTACCAAATGCAACCGTCAACGAACAACTAGTACTGAAATTTGTTAAAGATGCCACCGCAGTCGGCTCCTGGCAACGAATGTTGGAACCTAAGAGCGTTAGTCAAATCTAACCTATTTATTTGTCGTATGCCTATTAGTGCGGGAGTGTCTGAGGACATATTCGGCTCGCCTGAGTCTGTAGCTGCTTCCAGCGGAAACCCTTAGGGTGAGCTACAAGTTCCGTTCAATTTCAATTAGTTCCAACTTTCGCCAACAGATATCAATGATACCTAGTGGTGAACGTTGGAACTTTGATAGAGCGTTCCGACGAAATGTAACCTAGCAATTTAGCTTTACACAAGTTTAGTCTGTGAAAGGATCTTTTAGATGCCATAAATCTATGACATGGGATCGCCGGCTTTACTTCCCCTCCGAAGGAAGGCATACTGAAGGATTTTTAACGCTCTTCAAAAATCCGATGACTTCGGCCGGGTTTGAACCCGCTATCTTGGGGACAGCAGTTCAGCATGCTATCAACTACGCCACCGAAGCCGCAATTTGCTATTCCTTTCCTCACTGAGTCAGTACAGCAGTACTAACCCTATGAGTAGAACCTTTCACAGCATCCACAGGCACTAACTGTGCCCTGAATGTCATTACTAAGCACCACCCATACCTCAGTAGCTTCCATATAATCACTGCCATGAGTGAGACTGAGACATCGGTGAAAAGCCACATTTTACTCTAGCCTGTTCAAATCCTTTCCTGCCTTAGATGTTGTCCCGATTCCAAGTTTTGTTTTCGAAAGCTAGGATTGTACACAAGCTGTGTGGTGGCTGAAGAAACCACCCTGCTACCGGGTTGTCCTTAAAACTACTCGTATATAAATCGAAAATAGCTTGTCACGGTGGGTGAGGTTTTCGTGTTTGACTACCAACTTGCTGGTTTGCTCCTGGCCATGGTAAGTGATTTTTAAAAGGCGACATCAATCTTGGCACGCATGTCATCCGTTGTTGGCATGTTAAAGAACCCATTTGAATTCAGTAGGCCGTGTTCATAATGGCAAAATTAATCTCGGGATTTTCCACCAACACAAAGTTTCTCCTTTCTATACTAGAAATCGCTATAGTGTCGAGTAGCATAGATATCCAACCTCCTTGACTTTCATTCCACTCCAAGGAACGACAAAAATTTGACATGCAAGCTGCCCTCTGGGTGTCAAATAACAAAGCTTGCACCCGGCATCCGAGGCCAAACGATGTTATTATATTAATATTATATTCGAAAATAGCTTACTGTCCGTGCAGTTAATTTTGCGCTTTTTGCGTTATCGTTTTAGCCTCCAGGGTTGGCTTTTCCCACGAACTAAGCGAGGGATCCCACCTCTACCGCCACTGAGGGCAGTGTCCTGGAGCTTGAGACTCTGAGTCGGGGATACAACTGGGGTTTGTGACCAGCACTACGCCCAGGTGGCCTCAACTGCAAAGCGAACAGGGGCCTGATGAAGGGATGGGAAGAGTGGGAGGGTTAGGCAAGGAAGTGGGAAGGAGGCGGCCGTGGTCTTACGGCATTTGCCCGAAGACGAAGTGGGAAACCACGGAAAACCACTTCGAGGATGGCTGAGGTGGGAATCGAACCCCCTCTACTCATTTGGACCACCCGAGGCCGAATAGACTCCGTACCTGTCCTCATACCACTTTTCACATTTCGTGGCAGAGCCGGGAATCGAATCGCGGTCCTCCGGAGTGGCAGCTGAGCACGCTGACCACTACGCAACGGAGGCGACCGGTGCAGTTAATAAGCCACAAAATGAACCATAGAGGGGCAGATGACCTCGCAACCATAACCCATGCACCATAACGCAGTTGTTCTTGAGAAAACAGTAGCGGGTTCGTCTGCTACAGTACCGGTAGTTCTTGGAAAAGAGAGACATGTTATACAAAACAAACGAGTGATTTTGAAAGCTTTCTTGCGCAGTGGACAGCTGTGTTGATCGTCTCGTATTCTTGGCTGCGTGGGCTCAAAATATCCAGATCGCGTGATCTAGCTACCCCTCCCTGACTGGCACATTCTTTATTGAACCCCGCAAAGGGACGTCTTTAAGGGTTATTCACCTCCGTCCCACTGTTGCCAAGTCACTTGGTGTGACGCAGCACTCCGCCAAGCATCTTCTAACTGAGGAGAACATGGCTATTATAATTAGTCTGTGCCTCCTCGGTGGGTTAGCGGGTTCGAATTCCGGTTGAAGAAGTCAGATTTGTCAGGGGCGGCAAAAATCCACGGCACTAAGGGTCGTCGGTTCGTAGATAATCTCTTGCGTCACATTTGCTAATTACAAGACAGAATTAGTTAAATCTCAACCATAGGTCGCTCCGAGGAGTTCTGGTTTTCGCTGCCAGGTGGCAGTGTTAAAGAGAACTGCAAATTGGACAGTTGATCGCCTCAATGGCTACAACTCAAATGATCTACGCCACCGTTGTTGAGTTCATATTATTATTATTAGTATTATTATAGGTCGCCTCCGTAGCGTAGCGGTCAGCATGGTTAGCTGCCGCCGCGAAGGTCCTGCGTTCGATTCCCGGCTCCGCCACGAACTTTGAAAAGTGGTATGAGGACTGGAACGGGGTCTACTCAGCCTCGGGTGGTCCAAATGAGTAGAGGGGGTTCCATTCCCACCTCAGCCATCCTCGAAGTGGTTTTCCGTGGTTTCCCACTTCGTCTTCGGGCAAATGCCTGGATGTACCTACTGTAAGGCCACGGCCGCCTCCTTCCCTCTTCCTTGCCTATCCATCCTAATCTTTCCCTCCCTTCCCTCATGAGGCCCCTGTTCCCCTGGGCGAGGTGCTGATTACACCTCCCCAGTTGTATCCACTCCGACCAGATGCTCTCAGCTCTAGAACACTGCCCGTAGAGGCGGTAGTGGTGAGTTCCCTCGCTGAGTTCGTGGGAGCCACCAACCTGGAGGGTAAAATCGATAAAGAAAAAAAATATTATCAAATTTCTTATTATTAGACTATTATTATAATTATTATTAGAATATATTAATTTTATATAATTTCAACACTGAGATTTGCTGACGGCATTGCCATCTTAGCCGATTCACCAGAGGATTTAACCGACAGCAGTGGCTACGCGCGCTAAAGCGCAGCGTTAGATCATGGGGCCAAGCTCTATGCTGACTCGGTAGACGTGTGGGTTCGAGCCCCACCATTGGCCGTCCTTGAAATGGTTTCCCATTTTCAACACCAGGCAAATGCTGGGACAGTACCTTCTCACAGGCAGGCCACGGCCGCTTCCTTCCAATTCCTTGCCCAGTTTCATTCACCTTCATCCATTCCATCTCTCATCCCGACGCGCAGGTCGCCCACGGGCGTCGACTAGAAAGACCTGCACTTGGTCTCTCAGGAGGCTACTTGACAAAAAAAAACAAAAAAAAAACAGAGGTTATGTATGAGTTTTTATTTTTTCAAATGGTATCAACTCCGTCTTGAGGAAAGAATTCATGATGGAAATCAATAAAATGTAACACAAATATAATGGAGTGCAGCTGAAGGAAATCAGAAACCTCTACGGACGTCAAATTGGTAGGTGAAAAGCTAAAGGAAGTAGGAGACTTCTGCTACTTAGGAAGCAAAATAACCGGTGATGGACGAAGCAAAGAGGATATAAAAAGTAGGTTGACTCAGGCAAGGAAATCATTTCTACGAAAAAGAAATCTGTTGACATCGATCAAATATAGATTTAGGTGTTAGAAAGTATTTTTTGAAAGCCTTGGTCTGGTGCGTGGAACTCTATGAAAGAGAAACTTGGACTGTTGGTGCAGCAGAAAAGAGGAGAATAGAAGAATTTGAAATGTGGTGTTACAGGAGAATGATGGGTAAATAGAATAATAAATGAAGAGGTATTAAGACGAGTGGGATAGGAGAGATGTTTCTGGCGACTGCTAATGGAGAGAAGAGATAGTTGCTAGGTCACATACAAAGGCATCCAGGAATAGATAGATTTATTTTTTCTGGCAAGATTGGGGCCATTGGGCCCTCTCTTCCATCTAACCAGATTGTACAATTGATACATAATGAACAATACAAATACAACTTAAATCTAACAATATTACAATGTAGATACAATATAAAATACATATACACTGGATTAGGCGGTAAATTGTTTTATTGCTAGGGTGAATAACTAAGATACTTAGAGGTAAGTTTTAAATTAGAGTAAGGTAAGGAAATACTGATAAAATGTAGACTAATGATGGTGATGAAGATGATGATGATTAGTCGGTACTTAAGGAGGTTATTTAGATGTCTAAATAGAGAGTAAATGAGAAAGTGAGAATTGGAAAGTTTGAATATATGTAATACCACATAAGAATATAAGCATAAGTGTTGAGTTCAACTTTCATTTACTTAGTGATTATGTACTGCTGGCAACGCTGCTTGAAGCTGGGCGGGGTTGCTCCTCTGACAGAGCGAGGCAGATTCGTGCAGTAGCAACAACGAAGGAGTTGGTATAGCGTACTGTGCGATGTATCCAACTGTAGTTATGGAAAGAAAAGTCGAGGACAATAACTCGAGGGGTAGACCAAGGTTAGAATATGTTTAACAGATTGCCTCGCATTTAGGGCGTGGTAGCTATTTTGAGATCAAACGATTAGCTCAGGATAAGGAGTCATGGATAGCTGCATCAAACCAGTCAAATCTTAAAGATACCGTTCAAGCCCTAAGCGTACATCGTCTTATGAATGTCTGGCTGGCCACGTGGATAATCGCAATATCGTAATTGGGAACGCTTTGAAGCCATTTTTCTGTGTTCTCTTGTTAACAATTTTCAGTCAGTCGACATTAATTTAAGACTTAAGATTTAATTGAAAATACAGTATCTAAGTATTTTCAAGAATTGTATGTTTCTGGCCAGTCACATTCTGAGTGGTTGAGGTGGCATGTGGGGTTCAAAAACTGATCCATAGATTGTGATACCCCGTGAACAGCTGATGCAGCTAGAGTGAGCTGAGTGACAGTACAGTACATCGAGGTTGGAAAGTTCAAGAGTCATTAAAGATTTACGTTTTCACCTCATTATTCATCTAGAAGCGGCGTCTTCTACTACTACTGTATTCAGTATGTCTTCCTACGGAGGTAAAGTAAAGCCGGCGGGCCCATGTCATAGACTTATTGCATGTAAAAGAAACCTCCCACGAACTGCACTTGTGGGAAGCTAAATTTGTAGGTTAGAATAGTTCCAACGTTTGTCGCCAGGTGCCGGCTCCGGTGGCATCTAGTAACCAATTTCACAACTAGTTATCGTTGAAGGTGGCGTAGGGTAACAAACGTAGGAACTACTTGAAAATTGAATGTCTGCAGTCCTTACTTGAATTAAAGACATATAACACACATTAATACAGCCATCACAATTAACACCGGTTATCAAACAGATTCTACACACACCCAAAGTACACGGGGCTACATGACCGCGTTGTCGCAGCCCCTAAACTGAGGAATCCCATAACCGGCAAATGTTAATGTAGACTATTTATTATCTTGTTTTGTTCTGTAAGTGCCTAAAATAGTATCCGAAGTGGATCTTTGTCACATTACACGCTTTATGATTGCTTGTTGTTGTTGTTGTTGTTGCTGTTAATAATAATAATAATAATAATAATTCAATTTAGAGGCTTAGGGCATCTTGGTCATCCGCCCCGTGTAGTTGGGTGTGTGTTGGAGATGTCTGATATCCTGTATTTTTGTGATGACTGTGTAGTAGTGTGCGTATCTGTATTAGGGATAGGGACGAGGTAGATGAACCGGGCCTTGATAATATGGTACTATCCCGGCATTTGCCTGAATGGGAAATCCATACTCATGATAGTCCCTGTCAGTTACAAACTCCGGACCTGCTGCAGCTGCCCGCGTGGTCGTGGTGCACGATTTAGCGAGCAAGGTTACGCCGCGGGACGTTTATGATTGCGTGACCATCAATGAGAATCAAGTAAACGTGAGAAAGTGGGTTAAGAAAAATAAATTAGGAGAAGTGGAAAAGAATTAAAGGATTATAAATTAATTAAAGTTGGAAACCCCCCATATTTGAAAACGAGGACTGGAGGAGGAAGAATTGTGTAAAGTTTCAACCATTCTCGGGGGGATGAGCTGGTTCGTGTGTATCAGCTGCCGCAACACTTTCTGGAGGAGATGAAATGTCTTTCCTACATTATTGTTGAGGGTAAAATTGATAATCCTCTAAGATTAACGAGTTAAGATGGAGGGGTTCCAAGTTGGCAAGTGAGGATTTGCGTAGACAGTTTTATGTACGGTGTTCAATCAGTGCCCGCCGCTTCACATCCATTATTAAGGTCTCAGAGCTATTTGTTTACCCGAATTCTCGTCTGTTTGCAGCGGGGCTAACAAGACAGTTCAATGTATTTTAAATGAGTGCCTTCGCTCTCGATGTGTGCACCATGCGGCCCGGAGCGCTGCGCTGCTCTGGGGGGAAGGGAATTGTACTAGACTAACCCTTCTGAATGTTGTGCCTTTGTTGGTATACATTCGTATCATAAAGCAAGTAAACGCGAAAATATTGATGTTGTTCTTGTGGTAGGAGGTCGAGTATTCACTCCATTGTCTGATATGCTACCGTTTTCCAGTTTCTCTTGTTAGCTGGCGCGACTCCGTAGGGTAGGCAAGTTAGGCTAAAACTTCCTGGACTCAGCCTCGTGACACAGAAATGAGAAGAGTTGGGTTCTATTCCCACCTCAGCCATACTGTAGATTCTCCAAATTCTACTACAGGTGAATGCCGGGATGGTACCTAAATTAAGTTCACGGCCGCCTCCTACCTAAATTACAAATGTACACACTAATATAGCCATCACAATGACACAGGACGTCAGATCGATTCCACAGACATACACCAAGTAGACTATCGCTTATAACGACATGTTTTCCGATTATGACATTTGCTTATAATCGCACATTATTTCTATTACTTTGTCGGTTATAACGACATAATATTTGAAGATGTTACTTTGTCTATTATAACGTAATAATATTTCAAAATGTTCTATTGTCCTTTATAACGAAATAATATTTTGAAATGTTATTTTGTCTACTATAACGTCATAATATTTCAAAATGTTGTTTTGTCCATTATAACGACATAATATTTTGCCACGGTGGGTGAGTGGTTATAGTGTCGGACTACCAACCCCAAGATTGCAGGTTCGCCCCTGGCCATGGTAAGTGATTTTTGAAGGCGACAAAAATCACGATACTCATGTCATACGTTGTTGGCATGTTAAAGAATCCATTTGAATTCAGTAGGCCGTGTTCAATGGCAAAATTAATCTCCGGATTTTCCGCCAACACAAAGTTCCTCCATTCTCTACTTGAAAGCGCTGTAGTGTCAAGGAGTTTAGATATCTAACCTCCTTGACTTTCATAGCGTTCAACGGAACGACGTATTGCGACATGCAAGCTACCCTCTGGTTGTCAATTAACAAAGCTTGCACCAGGCACCCGAGGCCATACGATATTATTATTATTATTATATTTTAAAATGCTATTTTGTCTATTATAACGTCATAATATTTCAAAATGTTATTTTGTCGATTATGATGACATAATATTTCAAAATCATTTTGTCCATTTTAACGACATAAAGTTTTCAACGTTAATTTGACGATTCTAACGACATAATATGTCAACATGTTATTTTATAGATTATAACGACGTAACATTTTGTTGGTTTTAACGACGGATTTTTCGAACTTATTTTGATAATGCATAGATCATAATAGGCATATGTAAAATGTTGTTTTCTTGCTTATAACGACATAATATTTCAAAATATTATTTTGTCGACTTTAACGATATTAAGTTTTTCAAGTTATGAAGTTATGACGACTTAAGTATTTGTCGATTTTATCGACGGATTTTTCAAAGTTACGTACTTGGTTGATTAGGCTATAACGACATAATATGTAAAAAAAAATCCTATTATAACGACATACGTTTTTGTCGATTGTAACGACATAATATTTCGAAATGTTACTTTGCCGATTGTAAGGACATTTGTTTTAACGATTTTTTTAAAGTTTCGTTGATGTTATGTATGTTCTCGGGTAGCTACCGTATCTTGTCGCTAACTGCAAGGCTCGTGTTACAATCCTGGTGGCTGTAGTGAGATTTTTATGCTCGGCTGTCGTACATTTACCCGTCGAAAGTGCGCGCTGCATGTCGCCCTGCGGTGCAATAAGGCCCTGGACTAACAATTGGCTGCCCCAGACTGTTTTACAACCTGCTGACCTCACTACTGCTGACGTGTCACACTTTATTACTTCTATTAAGATGTCGGATACAGTTTCATGGGGGATGCTATGGTTACCACGCCCCTCGCCATATATACAAACAGAGGGTGACTGGGGTTTTATATGACACAGTCTGCGCTCGATTCTCGTCTAGCTCCACATCTCAGGACTTAAGTGTGGAGAACTCGAACATGGTTGGTTGGTTGGTCGATTCCTTAGTTTAGGGGCTGCGACAACGCGATCATGTAGCCCCGTGTTCTTTGGGTGTGTGTAGAATCTGTCTGATAACCGGTGTTAATTGTGATGGCTGTAATAGTGTGTGTTATCTGTTTTAATTCAAGTAAGGACTGTAGACAATAATTTCAAGTAGTTCCTACTTTTGCTACCAAATGCTACCGTCCACGACACATAGCTCGCGGACTTGGCTAATAGATGGCATCGCAGTCAGCTCCTGGCGGTGAACGTTGGAACTAATAGAGCGTTATCAATTCTAACCTACCAAATTTTGGCTTTACACAAGTGTAATTAGTGGAAGGTTCTTTTTCATGCCATAAATCTATGACACAGGACCTCCGGCTTTCCTTCCCCTTCGAAGGGAGGCATACTGAGGGATTTTTAACGCTCTTAAACATTCCGACAACTTCGGTCGGGTTTGAACCCGTGACCTGGGGCATAGAAGCTCAGCATGCTACCAACCACGGCATCGAAGCCGCCTGAACTGAAACATGAAAGAGGCTTACTCTACATCGCTTTTCAGTCGGTCAACAAGATTAGAATGGGTGGGGGGTAGGCTAACAATTGATTTAATAACATTGCGCCTGAAATAGTTACATGAAGTCGTCGGACTTTATTTAAGAGCGTTAAAAATCCCTCAGTATGCCTTCCTTCGGAGGGGAAGATTAGTTAAGCCGACGGGCCCATGTCATAGATTTATGGAATGCAAAAGAACCTTCCACTAACTACAATTGCGTGAAGCTAAATTTGTAGGTTAGATTTGATTAGAGCTCTATTAAGTTCCAACGTTCGCCTCATCGTGCCGGTTGCGGTGGCATCTAGTAGCCAAGTTCTTAGCTAGGTGTCGGTTGGCGGTAGTATTTGGTAGCAAAAGTAGGGACTACTTGAAATTGATTGTCTGCAGTCCTTGCCTGAATTACAAATAACACACTCTAATACAGCCATCACAAATAACACCGGTTATCAGACAGATTCTACACACACACAAAGTACACAGGGCTACATGACCGCGTTGTCGCAGCCCCTAAACGGAGCAACCAACCAACCAATTGTTATAGACATAATAAAGCACTTCACTGGCCGGGGTGCGGGGTGGTCGAAAGCGCTAAGCGCTAGCTCATGCCTCACTGGCATCGGGAGAGCGTGGGTTCGAATCTTACCTTGGCCATCCTGAAAATTGTTTTTGTGGTTTTCCATTTTCACCTCCAGGCAAATGTCAGGAGTGTTCCACGACCGACTTCCTTTCCAAATTCCATCCTCGAATCTTCCTTAATTAAACTCAGGTTAGTTGTTGCCAGTCTCCATCCCCAGTTGTATCCGCTGACTAAGTTTGTTCATCTCCCAGACATCGTCTTTGCGACGGTAGATGAATGACCCCTTGCAGACCATATCGTATGGTCTCGGTTGCCGGGTGCAAGCTTTGTTATTTGACGCTCAGAGGGCAGCTTACATGTTGAATTTTATCGCTCCATGAAGCGCTATGAAAGTCAAGGAGGTTTGATATCTAAGCTCCTCGACACTATAGCGCATTCTACAGTAATAGAGAATGGAGGAACGTTTGTGTTGGCGGAATATCCCGAGATTAATTTTGCCATTATGAAAATGGCCTACGGTTCTTTAACATACAAACATCGTATGACATGCGTACAGTGATTTTTGTCGCCTTTCAAAAATCACTTACCACGGCCAGGAGCGAACCTGCAAACTTGGGGTTGGCAGTCTGACACGATAATCCCTATATCCCTATATCCCTATATCCCTATATCCCTATATCCCTATATTCCCTATATATATTATAATTGTGAAAATCTGTGTGTCCGTGTGTTAGTTTGTTACCTCTTGACACTAAAACGGCTGGACGGATTTGGATGAAATTTGAAATGGAGACAGCTTATACCCTGGGATAACATATAGGCATCCTTTCATCCGGAAATAAATCATTGTTCCCGTGGAACAGGCAACATAACTGAAAAGTCACCAAAAATACTCAACCGGGACAAAATATCGAAGTTGTCGCAAAAAGACCGGACAAAGCTCATTTTACGCCCCTCGATGCAAGGAACAATACTCGGTGGGTCCCTACGGGACACCGAAAACCACATTTTAAGGCCCTAAAACCAACCGTTTCAAAGATATTCGCAGAAAACTATCTTTACTCTGATAAACTGATGAAATAATGGCAAGTCCGTTTCCATGGCAACTGAACCTCACGGTAAGACATCTGATTTTATATATATCCCTGTAGGAGGCAATGCCAATCAATTTGTTATCTTTTTCAAGATATATATGAACACAATAAGAACAGGGTAGCGCACCTGCCTTTCATCCGGAGGCCCCGGGTTCGATTCCCGGCTCCATCAGAGACTTTAGACACTGACGTGAGGGCTGCAACGGAGTAGAAATTCTTTTCAGTAAAATAGATTGGTTCACAATTTTGTAAGTTCACATTGAGGAATGTGACAGTGGGATGCATTAAGTGTTACGTAAACGGCAATAGCCGCCACAGAGCTTCGTTACTACTGAAATAACGACCACACTGATATTTGTAATTAACTATACGGGATTTGTGATTTGTGAGCCCAGTGTTTATGAAATTGAACGTAGCTATATCGCTACCTGTATTTAGGAGCCGCTAATGTAGTGTTTAAAATTTAAAAGCGGGAGCGAAGATTTCCTATATATCCCTGTAGGTGGCAATGCAAATCCATTTATTATCTTTTTCAAGATATATATAAACACAATAAGAACAGGGTAGTGCGCCTGCCTCTCATCTGGAGGCCCCGGGTTCGATTCTTGGCTCCATCAGAGATTTTAGACACTGACGTGAGGGCTGCAACGGAGTGCACTCAGCTTCGTGAGGACAATTGAGTAGCTGTCTGATAGCAAGGCAGCGCCCTGGTCACGAAGAACGGCCGAGGGGACACGGTACACTGACCACGCGTCACCACAATATCTGCAGGCCAAATGGCTGGGAAGCGGTCGCATGATAGGCCTAGGCCCTTCATGGTCTGTAGTGCCAGGGGTAAAAAAAATAGGGAAAGCGCCTTCTAATACCACCTTTAATTTGTAAACACTACAATACCGGCTTCTAGGGGAGTGTGATGGAGCAGTGGCTTAGCTTCTCGCCTTTCACCAGGACGGCCGGGGTTCGAATCCCGGTGACAGCGGGGTGGACTTTTCACCTGGAAAATCACGAGGCGTCAGGAAGGGCATCCGGCCTTAAATCCCCGGCCAAAACCAAAATGAGCCTGGCTGGCTACGGCGACCCCTATTAATTGGGAATAGCTGAAGAAAGTTTTACAGTAGCAGCTACTAAATAAAGGTAGCGATATAGCTACGTTCAATTTCATAAACACTGGGCTCACAAATCCCGTATAGTTAAGTAAAAATAACAGTCTGGTCGTTATTTCAGTAGCAACGAAGCTCTGTGGTGGCTATTGCCGTTTCCGTAACACTTAAGGCATCCCGCCGTCACATACCTCAATGTGCACTTACAAAATTGTGAACCAGTCTATTTTACTGAAAAGAATTTCTACGAGCGAGTATCCACTCCGGCAAAAACCACACTCACTACCTTTTCCAAAATTTACACAAGACATGATTTTTAAAGCACTCTTCTGTATGTTGAGGTACAGAGATATACCACATGGAAAGATACAATAATATGTTGGCAAATCTGAGTTCAAGGAACTGCTGTTCAGAATAGACTTTCGGAGCAGGTTATGCGGCCCATGTTCGTAACATGGAATGTTTTCTTTTGACAATGCATCTACACCAAGTGCGAGGGCAACGCATTTCAAAGATCTCTAAAAACACAATAAACAGGAAGTTGGAGAAAATTTTTAAGTGGGAGCGAAGATTCAAGGAGAAATAATTTCATCTTTGAGATTTGCTGATGACATCGTCATCTTGACCGATACGCCAGAGGAATTGAATGAGTTTTTGAATGGTATGGACTCTGTCTTGAGGAAATAATTCATGATGGAAATCAATAAATGTAAAACAAAATTATTGGAATGCAGCCAAAATAAATCAGAAACCTCTATGCACATCAAATTGGCAGGTGAAACGCTACGGGAAGTAGGAGACTTCTGTTAGTTAGGAAGAAAAATAGCCAGTGATGGACGAAGCAAAGAGGTTGGCTCAGGCAAGGACATCATTTCTACAGAAAAGGAATCTGTTGACATCGAATATACATTTAGATATTAGGAAGTAATTTTTGAAAGCTTTTGTCTGGAGCGTGACACTATAAGGAAGTGAAACTTGGACTAATGGTGCAGCAGAAAAGAGGAGAATTGAAGCGTTTGAAATGTGGTGTTACAGGAGAATGATGATGATCAGATGGGTAGATGGGGTAACAAATAAAGAGCTATTAAGACGAGTGGGAGTGGAGAGATGTTTCTGGCGACTGCTATTGAAGAGAAGAAATAGGTTGGTACGACACCAATTAAGACACCCAGGAATAGCAAGCTTAGTTATGGATGGGAGGGTTAAGGACAAGAACTGTAGGGTAGACCAGGGTAAAACAGATTGCCTCGGATGTAGGGTGTGGTAGCGATATAGAGATGAAACGATTAGCTCAGGAGAGGGGGTCATGGAAAGCTGCATCAGTCCAGTCAAGAAACTGAAGACTCAAACAACAACAGTTGGGAATTTTAATTACTTAGAGAGGCATGTAAGGCAAAAGGGTTGTTGGAGAATTTCAATCCCTGGGATGTAACACTGGAAGAGAGTGCATATTGTACATACGGCCAAGGTCCGAGATATTTTACTATAGGTAAGGAAAAATACTTTTGATTCCCCATATTCCGATAGATTTGCCATTCCAGTGTGCAAGAGTGCAGTTCCCTCTTCAAACAATATTCGCAATTTCTATTAACAAAGCGCAATCGCACACACTTAACAGCAGGTGTACAATTGCATCGTCCCCATTGACTTGATCGCGAGCGAAGCCGCGGGTACCAGCTAGTCCCTATATATATATTATAATTGTGAAAATCTGTGTGTCCGTGTGTGTGTGTGTGTGTGTGTGAGTGTGTGTGTTAGTTTGTTACCTCTTGACACTAAAACGGCTGGACGGATTTGGATGAAATTTGAAATGGAGACAGCTTACACCATGGGATAACATATAGGCTGCCTTTTGTCCGTAAATAAATCATTGTTCCCGTGGAATGGGCAACATAACTGAAAAGTCACCAAAAATACTCAACCAGGACAAAATATCGAAGTTGTCGCATAAAGACCGGACAAAGCTCATTTTACTCCCCTCGATGCAAGAAACAATACTCGGTATGTCCCTACGGGACACCGAAAACTACATTTTAAGGCTCTAAAACCAACAGTTTCAAAGATATTCGCAGAAAACTATCTTCGCTCTGATTGATGAACTAATCGCAAGTCCGTTTCCATGGCAACACTACCTCAATGTATGACATCCGATTTTCTATATATCCCTCTAGGAGGTAATGCCAATTCATTTATTATCTTTTTTAAGATATATATAAACACAATAAGAACAGTGTAGCGCGCCTGCCTCCCGTCCGGAGGCCCCGGGTTCGATTCCCGGCTCCGTCAGAGATTTTAGACACTGACGTGAGGGCTGCAACGGGCTGAACTCAGATTCGTGAGGACAATTGTGTAGCTGTGAGGAAGCGCGCCGGTCACGAAGAACAAGATTAACGGCAGAGGGGACACTATGCACTGACCACGCGTCACCACAATATCTGCAGGCCAAATGGCCGATTTTCTATATATCCCTCTAGGAGGCAATGCCAATTCATTTATTATCTTTTTCAAGATATATATAAACACAATAAGAACAGTGTAGTGCGCCTGCCTCCCGTCCGGAGGCCCCGGGTTCGATTCCCGGCTCCGTCAGAGATTTTAGACATTGACGTGAGGGCTGCAGCGGGCTGAACTCAGATTCGTGAGGACAATTGAGTAGCTGTGAGGCAGCGTGCCGGTCACGAAGAACAAGATTAACGGCTGAGAGGACACTATGCACTGACCACGCGTCACCACAATATCTGCAGGCCAAATGGCTGGGAAGCGGTCGCATGATAGGCCTAGGCCATTCATGGGCTGTAGTGCCAGGGGTAAAAAATATTAGGGGAAGCGCCTTCTAATACCACCTTTCATTTTTAAACACTACAGTAGCGGCTATTAAATAAAGGTAGCGATATAGCTACGTTCAATTTCATAAACACTGGGCTCACAAATCCCCTATAGTTAAGTACAAATATCGGTCTGGTCATAATTTCAATAGCAACGAAGCTCTTAGGCGGCTATTGCCGTTTCCTTAACACTTAAGGCATCCCGCCGTCATATACCTCAATGTGCACTTACCAAATTGTGAACCAGTCTATTTTACTGAAAAGAATTTCTACTAGCGAGTATCCACTCCGGCAAAAACCACTCTCACTACATTTTCCAAAATTTACACAAGACATGATTTTTAAAGCACTCTTCTGTATATTGAGGTACAGAGACATACCACATGGAAAGATACAATAAAATGTTGGCAAATCTGAGTTCAAGGAACTGCTGTCCAGAATAGGCTTTCGGTACAGGTTATTCGGCCCATGTTCGTAACATGGAATGTTTTCCTTTGACAATGCATCTACACCATGTGCGAGGGCAACGCATTTCAAAGATCTCTAAAAACACAATAATCAGGAAATTGGAGAACAATTTAAAGTCGGAGTGAAGATTCAAGGAGAAATAATTTCATCTCTGAGATTTGCTGATGACATCGTCATCTTGGCCAATACGCCAGAAGATTTGAACGAGTTTTTGAATGGTATGGACTCCGTCTTGACGAATGAATTCATGATGAAAATCAATAAATGTAAAACAAAATTATTGGAATGCAGCCGAAATAAATCAGAAACCTCTATGGACATCAAATTGGCAGGTGAAACGCTACGGGAAGTAGGAGACTTCTGTTACCGGTACTTAGGAAGCAAAATAACCAGTAATGGACGAAGCAAAGTGGATATAAAAAGCAGGTTGGCTCAGGCAAGGAAAGCATTTCTACACAAAAAGGAATCTCTTGACATCGAATATACATTTAGGTATTAGGATGTCATTTTTGAAAGCTTTTGAGTCACTATAAGGAAGTGAAACTTGGACTAATGGTGCTGCAGTAAAGAGGAGAATTGAAGCGTTTGAAATGTGGTGTTACGGGAGAATGATGAAGATCAGATGGTTAGATAGGGTATCAAATGAAGAGCTATTAAGACGAGTGGGAGAGGAGAGATGTTTCTGGCGACTGCTAATGAAGAGAAGAGATAGGTTTGGTACGACACATATTAAGACACCCAGGAATAGCAAGCTTAGTTATGGATGGGAGGGTCAAGGACAAGAACTGTAGGGGTAGACCAGGGTTATACAGATTGCCTCGGATGTAGGGTGTGGTAGCTATGTAGTGATGAAACGATTAGCTCAGGAGAGCGAGGCATGGAGGGCTGCATCAAACCAGTCAAAAAACTTAAGACTCAAACAACAACAACAATCGGGAATTTTAATTACTTAGAGAAGCATGTGAGGCAAAAGGGTTGTTGGAGAATTTCAATCCCTGGGATGTAACACTGGAAGTGACTGCATAATGTACATCAGCGACCAAGGTGAGAGATATTTTACTATAGGTCTATTAATAGCGACATGTTGACGTTCAAATCATCAATAAGTGTGGCAAAATTATACCCAGAATAGCTTAAGGAAAAATACTTTTAATTCCCCATATTCAGATAGATTTGCCATTCCAGGTGTACGTTTAGACAAAACCATTATTTCCCATGGACAACTGTATGTGGCGTGCTGGCGAGTATCCGGACAACAAAATCGTTATGTCTCAGCAGAAGATGGCAAAACCAAAACTAAAATTTTCAAATGTGTTCACAACTCTATAAAATTCCCACTTTGCTGCTCATATCTATATACTGTATGTATCAGAATTCTCAGAATTTGAATCTACCCACCTGTAGCCGCGATTGCTGTAATAGAATAAACCAACTATCAGCAATAATGCATCGTCCCCATTGTCTTGATCGCGAGCGAAGCCGCGGGTACCTGCTAGTATATTATAATTGTGAAAATCTGTGTGTCCTTGTGTTAGTTTGTTACCTCTTGACACTAAAACGGCTGGACGGATTTGGATGAAATTTGAAATGGAGACAGCTTATACCCTGGGATAACATATAGGCATCCTTTCATCCGGAAATAAATCATTGTTCCCGTGGAACAGGCAACATAACTGAAAAGTCACCCAAAATACTCAACCGGGACAAAATATCGAAGTTGTCGCAAAAAGACCGGACAAAGCTCATTTTATGTCCCTCGATGCAAGGAACAATACTCGGTGGGTCCCTACGGGACACCGAAAACCACATTTTAAGGCCCTAAAACCAACCGTTTCAAAGATATTCGCAGAAAACTATCTTTACTCTGATAAACTGATGAAATAATGGCAAGTCCGTTTCCATGGCAACTGAACCTCACGGTAAGACATCCGATTTTATATATATCCCTGTAGGAGGCAATGCCAATCAATTTGTTATCTTTTTCAAGATATATATGAACACAATAAGAACAGGGTAGCGCACCTGCCTTTCATCCGGAGGCCCCGGGTTCGATTCCCGGCTCCATCAGAGACTTTAGACACTGACGTGAGGGCTGTAACAGAGTAGAAATTCTTTTCAGTAAAATAGACTGGTTCACAATTTTGTAAGTTCACATTGAGGAATGTGACAGTGGGGTGCGTTAAGTGTTACGTAAACGGCAATAGCCGCCACAGAGCTTCCTTACTACTGAAATAACGACCACACTGATATTTGTAATTAACTATACGGGATTTGTGATTTGTGAGCCCAGTGTTTATGAAATTGAACGTAGCTATATCGCTACCTGTATTTAGGAGCCGCTAATGTAGTGTTTAAAAATTAAAAGTGGGAGCGAAGATTTTCTATATATACGTGTAGGAGGCAATGCAAATCCATTTATTATCTTTTTCAAGATATATATAAACACAATAAGAACAGGGTAGTGCGCCTGCCTCTCATCTGGAGGCCCCGGGTTCGATTCTTGCCTCCATCAGAGATTTTAGACACTGACGTGAGGGCTACAACGGAGTGCACTCAGCTTCGTGAGGACAATTGAGTAGCTGTCTGATAGCGAGGCAGCGCCCTGGTCACGAAGAACGGCCGAGGGGACACAGTACACTGACCACGCGTCACCACAATATCTGCAGGCCAAATGGCTGGGAAGCGGTCGCATGATAGGCCTAGGCCCTTCATGTTCTGTAGTGCCAGGGGTAAAAAAAATAGGGAAAGCGCCTTCTAATACCACCTTTAATTTGTAAACACTACAGTAGCGGCTTCTAGGGGAGTGTGATGGAGCAGTGGCTTAGCTTCTCGCCCTTCACCAGGACGGCCGGGGTTCGAATCCCGGTGACAGCGGGGTGGAATTTTCACCTGGAAAATCACGTGGCGTCAGGAAGGGCATCCGGCCTTAAATCCCCGGCCAAAACCAAAATGAGCCTGGCTGGCTACGACGACCCCAATTAATTGGGAATAGCTGAAGAAAGTTTTACAGTAGCAGCTACTAAATAAAGGTAGCGATATAGCTACGTTCAATTTCATAAACACTGGGCTCACAAATCCCGTATAGTTAAGTAAAAATAACAGTCTGGTCGTTATTTCAGTAGCAACGAAGCTCTGTGGTGGCTATTGCCGTTTCCGTAACACTTAAGGCATCCCGCCGTCACATACCTCAATGTGCACTTACAAAATTGCGAACCAGTCTATTTTACTGAAAAGAATTTCTACGAGCGAGTATCCACTCCGGTAAAACCACACTCACTATCTTTTCCAAAATTTACACAAGACATGATTTTTAAAGCACTCTTCTGTATGTTGAAGTACAGAGATATACCACATGGAAAGATACAATAAAATGTTGGCAAATCTGAGTTCAAGGAACTGCTGTTCAGAATAGACTTTCGGAGCAGGTTATGCGGCCCATGTTTGTAACATGGAATGTTTTCTTTTGACAATGCATCTACACCATGTGCGAGGGCAACGCATTTCAAAGATCTCTAAAAACACAATAAACAGGAAGTTGGAGAAAAATTTCACGTGGGAGCGAAGATTCAAGGAGAAATAATTTCATCTTTGAGATTTGCTGATGACATCGTCATCTTGACCGATACGCCAGAGGAATTGAATGAGTTTTTGAAGGGTATGGACTCCGTCTTGAGGAAATAATTCATGATGGGAATCAATAAATGTAAAACAAAATTATTGGAATGCAGCCAAAATAAATCAGAAACCTCTATGCACATCAAATTGGCAGGTGAAACGCTACGGGAAGTAGGAGACTTCTGTTAGTTAGGAAGAAAAATAGCCAGTGATGGACGAAGCAAAGAGGTTGGCTCAGGCAAGGACATCATTTCTACAGAAAAGGAATCTGTTGACATCGAATATACATTTAGATATTAGGAAGTAATTTTTGAAAGCTTTTGTCTGGAGCGTGACACTATAAGGAAGAGAAACTTGGACTAATGGTGCAGTAGAAAAGAGGAGAATTGAAGCGTTTGAAATGTGGTGTTACAGGAGAATGATGATGATCAGATGGGTAGATGGGGTAACAAATAAAGAGCTATTAAGACGAGTGGGAGTGGAGAGATGTTTCTGGCGACTGCTATTGAAGAGAAGAAATAGGTTGGTACGACACATATTAAGACACCCAGGAATAGCAAGCTTAGTTATGGATGGGAGGGTTAAGGACAAGAACTGTAGAGTAGACCAGGGTAAAAGAGATTGCCTCGGATGTAGGGTGTGGTAGCGATATAGAGATGAAACGATTAGCTCAGGAGAGGGGGTCATGGAGGGCTGCATCAGTCCAGTCAAGAAACTGAAGACTCAAACAACAACAGTTGGGAATTTTAATTACTTAGAGAGGCATGTGAGGCAAAAGGGTTGTTGGAGAATTTCAATCCCTGGGATGTAACACTGGAAGAGAGTGCATATTGTACATACGGCCAAGGTCAGAGATATTTTACTATAGGTAAGGAAAAATACTTTCGATTCGCGATATTCCGATAGATTTGCCATTCCAGTGTGCAAGAGTGCAGTTCCCTCTTCAAACAATATTCGCAATTTCTAATAACAAAGCGCAATCGCACACACTTAACAGCAGGTGTACAATTGCATCGTCCCCATTGACTTGATCGCGAGCGAAGCCGCGGGTACCTGCTAGTAATATATAATGTTAAGAGTCTCGATTTCAAATGATTTAAAATATGACTTTTTTTCTTTTATTTTGTTATGTTTTTCATTTGTTCTTTCAACTCCTGTTGAGCTTTCGCCTTTGCCCACATAGCGCTCTTTAGTTTATGTTTTTGCTTGATGCCTTTTTCAAGCTGCCGACTGTAAGCGACCTGTGCGTCGTTATGGAGTGGATGCTGATGACGTCAGACACATTCAGTCCAAAATCAGGGTAATTGTCCATTCTAAGTCAACGACCCGGCTGGTAATCGAACGAACCCATTGGATCAAAGGCTGGTGTCTACCCGCTTAGCTACGAAGTTGGACAATTTCCTAAATAAAATACAGACAGTGCCGTGAAAGAAATACGATAATATGAACTTTCATAAAGGTGTGTATCCACAATATTGTTTGTACGAGTATATTTAGCAGGGTGAACATTTTAGAACAAGATACATAATTTCTCATTTAGCAGATCCAATTTGGCCTCTCCCCGCTGTGGACTCATAACTGGTTTAAACTCTCGACCTGGAGAACAGATTTTAATCATTGCGAGTTGCTAGGCGCCAGGCTTCGCCTCGCCGTCCTGTACTTTCTGATTCAGGATAACGCGGCTGTAATTAAACAGAACATATAAATAAGCCAGTGCAGTGCCAAATTAAGTGCTAGTCTGTTCTATTATGAGATATGCACTGGACTTCCACTGGTAATGAATAATATTTCGAGCCCTGCGCGAATAAACAAAACGTTATCCGCATCCGCACGACTCCTATCCGCATCCGCACGGTTTTTATCCGAATCTACTGGCATTACAATATATTTTTAACTAGATAAAATATTCAAGCCACACCTTTAGACATTTGAGGGGAAAGTCGTACCCCTAGGCAATGCACAGCGTGTTTCACTTGAATACACAACAGGCATGTGGGTTGCCTACCACCTGCAATAGAGCCGCAAGAAATTCTTGCTCGCTAATCCGTCTATCTCTGGTCACTGTGCCTTGCTGTTTTCTGTCCTTTAGTTTCGAAGACTGTTACGGTGGCTCAGACGCTAGCGGTGCCTGTGGTCCGGGGTTCAAATCTGAAGACGAAAAACACCTGGCATCAGTGAGCTTTTTAAGCGTATGCTGGGCAAACCGTTAAAAATATCAATATACTATGAGTGTAAGAATTGTTTAGGATGAAGAGTTCTACAAGAAAATCCGAGAGAGCATATCTCTATCTTCAATACATCGCCCACTATAAGTGTTTTTACGTTTTCATTCCTTCCAACAATCTCCATTCAATTACTGAGGCGAGAGTTTACGAGCTAGCTAGGGACGAGCCTATGACCCCAGTTACAGCCTAGCTAGCGGGTGAGCCTATTACCCCAGATACAGCCAGCAGCAAACTGTTGAGTCGTGTTGAGCTAAGACTTCAGAGAAGATTGGTTGTGTTTGGAGTTTCCCTGGACGTTTAACTCGGCTTTCCTTCATTTCGCCTGTTAACGATTCGTTTTGCAAAATACACAGTCAAGTTAAGATTGGACGGAAGGGGGATTTGTGTTTCATACACCTCGTCATTCTGAAATTACGTCTGACAAAAATTCGTTACACATGCAACTCCATGATAGTATAATTAATAGTCCAGTCAGTGATTTTAACCCATTATGCCGAGACGTAAAACGGATATCGGTCGTAGTTTATTGACATCGAAAAAAAAGCGCTGATCACGTAATTCATTCATAACTGTTCCCGGGCGAAGGGGCGAGGGGCGGGTTGTTATCTTCCTGTAAAATAATGTTTCTCCATGGAAATTCTTGTTACCTAGTTGTTTGTGAGCTCCCTTTGTATAGCATGAACTTCTGTATTACCTTGCAATTGAATCCAGGTCGGAGAGTATCTTCCTATTTGTACTCATCTTCTCTATAATTTCCTGGTGTCCATCACCATTATTTTCACATCCTGTATAACCACAATTCAGCCTGTAGAACGGTATTCATCAGGGATATAAAGAGAAGACATCCAATTTGATTGATGCTCCGTGCAGAGTTCTCTAAATGCAGTGTGGGAATGCGCACTTGTATAAGCTTTCGGTTTCCCGGATACACCACTGTTGGTTGCCATGGTAACCAAGACTGAGTGAGAAGCGGTGTGGCGTTTGGAAGTTATTGGTGATGGATGGCAATCCGATAGCTCACTGCTATAGCCTGCTGACGGTCTGACAGCAGGTACAAGGCAAGACTTGACTGACAATAGCGGTTTCTATTAATCTTTTGATCCGTTCTTATTTCCACTTTAGTTCACGAATATGATGGTGCTATGTTCACTGTCTGAAAATATCGAGAACCAATGGCTTATTACGGGTAATATTAATACAAGCGGACATAAACCACTCGCCCGGCTTTATTGGTATGTGGGCTCGACGAGACACAGAGTTCTGGCAGGGGTTATCCTCTTAATTATTTGTTTAAGTGGGAATGATGGTGATTTTTTGGGGGAAAAAATATTTAAAATTATTAATTTATCAATAATTGGCAATATGTTACAGAGCTTCTACGACTCTATGACCATTACTTTTGCCACAATAAAATAATACTAGCATTACCCGTCGCGGCTTCGCCCGCGAATATTCTAGATGTAAAGAGTACACTTAGCAAAATCTCAATCATGAATGCTATGACTGATTTATCCTTGGTATGAATAATCAGACTTTATCAATTCAGCTACTGGTGCAGTGGTTAGGGGTTTGTCATTCCTTCATAGGTATATCAGAGCGAAGTTAGTTTTCTGGGAATATCACAGACACTGTTAATTTAAGGGCCTTTAAATGTGGTTTTCGGAGACCCTTTATAGCCGGGTGAAAAAAAAAAACTTTCGTACCACACTCACACGTGAAAATTGCGTGAAAAAAATCTAGAGTGCCCCTTGACCCCCTTAAGCGCATTATACTGTATGTATTGATGAAGTTTACAGCTTAATTTGGTTCAGTGATAACCTTATAACCGTCTGGAAGCTTTCACAGTAATGTAATAATTGGAATTGCATTGCTTCTTACAGAAATAGATGGACCTGTGAGATTCTGTTACCATGTTGCATTCTTTCATTATTTCATTGTAAATATACATGTTTTAAGGTATTTATTTAATTGTGAGGCATTTAAAGAGTAAGTGAGTGCGTTTCGCTTAGGTATTGGGTTATGCTGAACCTGTAGGTACCCCATATGTGTAGGTTGGTGTTAATGGGACCTTACCAGAATAATATAGGGAGGGATATCAGCGCCTGTACAGTTGAATGACGCCTCAATTTGCCTACTGTTCAACTTGCTTTCAATGCATAGCTTGTATACTTCAATATAGTTCTATCTTTGACATTAGAACGCTCCATTCTTGCAATATATTTATTGTAGTTCTAGGTGTCATCCACAGATGGCACCATCGGCACGTATCCTATGAATAAACAAGTTATGTATAAAAGTATTATAGGTTAGATGGGAGATGGAAAGGTGCTGGGTGGGAAAGGTAGGTTATCAGGTAAGGAAATAGACAATATGCAAGTTTATTATAAAAAAGCAATCAGAGAAAACACAACAAGTGTGGATTCTATGATAAGAGCAGTTTGGGACACATATCTCCATATAGGCCTACTTCTGCCTTTTATCCAATCACGACCAGTATTTGGCAGTCCTAAAATACAAAGCAAATTAGTCAATAAAAAAAAAAAATACACACAAATAGTCAAAATCCATAAAACCCCAAAAGAACAATCAAAATTAGTTAAAATTTGACAACAAAAAAAGCTCAAAAAGTTAAGGAAAAATATTTAAAATCTAAAAAAAAAAAATAGTCCAAATACAAAAACAAAAGATCAAAATTGTCAAAATCCATAAAACCCCAAAAAGCAATCAAAATTAGTTAAAATTTGTAAAAAAAAAAGCTTACAATGTTAAAAAGGAAAAAATACTTAAAATCTAAAAACCACGAAAATAAAAAATAGTCAAAATACAAAAAAATACATAAGTCAAAAAAGTAAAAATTTAGTCAAAAAAGCTCAATGATGTAAGTAAAAAATCAGAAAAATCAAAATTAGTAAAAATAAAAAACGAAAACATTCACTATTAGTCAAAATTAGTGAAAACCAGCCCAAAAAATCGTAAGAAATAAATAACAAAATAGTAAAAAAAAGTCCATTCTGCTAACCTAGAGAGTGTAATTAAAATTGATTTAAGTGGTATTTATTATCAGTTTATAGAATCGTAGTCACTGTCACTGTTGCGAAGCGCTACCGATAACAACGTTGCAATTAGCGCTACCGTTCTAGGGTTAAACAAATTGTCGATATTTGTGATGTTATACTGTAGTACGATTTGTCACTGCTGCGAGTAATTCTCTTTCTTATGAATGCTCATTTGTTACGATCGGTTACTTGTGAGACTGGCTGTGTGGTGCAGCAGTAATGTTCTCACCTGCTGTGCCCAATGTTGAAGGATCGAATCCTAGCGCAATCACTTAGCATTTGAGGGCGCGAAAAGGGAACCGTTTTAATAGATTTACTTTCATGTTAAAGATCCCTTTCGGTGCAAAATTCCGGCACTCCGGCGTCTCTAAAAGCTTCAGTAGTTAAAAGGGACGTAAAAATAGTTTGATAGTTTGATAGAGCTTTCCAAGACTTACAATTTGAAACCTTTCTGGGACCCTTAGCCCTTCTAGTTGTGCACAATTTAGGAATAATAAACTATTTGTTACCTTAGCTCAATATTTAGTACATTGAAACCGTACCTTCTTCAGCGTGATATGGGATAAGTAACTGTTCAGTAGCATAACACTTTTTTTTGTCATAATAGAAGATAATATAAATATTTTTGTTCCTAAAGCTCAACGAGTAAAATTTCAAAAACCAGATCTGTGACAAAAAAAAAAATGCTTTATTAACAAACTTTTTGTAACAGATCTGGTTTTTGAAATTTTACTCTGTGAGCTTTAGGAACAAAAATATTTATATTATCCTCTATTAAGACATTTTTTTATTAAGTTGTATGTAACTGCACAGTTACTTATCCTATACCACGCTGAAGATGTATTAAATATTGACTTAAGGTAATAAATAGTTTATTATAATTAATGCGTCAATAAGGAATCAGGCTATCATGCTCATTTTTATGGTTCGAAACCTGGCGCAGTCAGCTGGCATTTGAGGGTGCGCAAATGCGAGGGAGCCGTGTCGGTACATTTACTGGCACGTTAAAGGTCCCCTTCGGGGTAAAATTCCGGCACCCCGGCGTCTCTAAGAGCCAGTGTAGTTAAAAGGGACGTAAAACCAATAACATTATTATTATTATTATTCATTTTTATGTCATTTTACAGTTTAGGAAATTGCTCCTAATTTTACGGTTTTGCTAAATCTTGTCTGCAAGGAAATGTTTTTAACGCCCTTTCTCGATTAAATTAAATTAGTTGTTGTACTTTTTATATAAAGTGGCTTAGCCTACATACGAGAATACGTTGACTAGGCAGTGCTGATTTATTTTGTTCATAATGACTCTGAATCTACCTTCATGTGTTATTACATTACATATGCGAACCGGCCAAAACTAAGGACCACGCAAATATAATTTCATTTCCTTCTCATAGCTCTTTCTTCCTTTCTCTTCTCTATTACACTTTCTTCATTCTTTCAGAGTGTTGCGCCTTTATCTCTGCTGTCTATCTTCCTCCCCTGCGTTCTCTCTTTTCTGCCACAAGAACCTTCATGTTAGAAAGTATTTCCCTGAATTGTGTTCTGTCTCGACAGTCATCTGTAATTCCTAGCTTCCGGAGTTCTTCCTTCATCTCCTTTGTGTAACCCCCTTGGCTCTTCAGATTGTATATTTTATTAAAAATGTGTTTATTTATTCCTGTTGGATCCATTCTAACCATATGTCCATAGAAACGTAAACGTCTTTTCCTAATTGTTGTTTCCAGGTCTTCCTTCCTTTCATATATCTCCTTGTTTGATCTTAGTCTGTAGGTTCCCTGTACCATGTATTATTATTATTATTATTATTATTTGCGATTATTTCCATTCAGGAGAGCGTGTGAACTCGAGCCAATCACAGCTTCACTTCCTTTTCTTCCCAAAACCTCTTCATTAGTTCACTGAGGTTTTTCTTCCTTTCCTCTATCCATTTTTAGCCTACTTTCGATTTTTGCAAAAAATGAAAGTAGACTTATGAGATCAACACAGGGCGAAAAAAAAGTGTGTCTGTCTGTGTGTGTGTATGTGTGTGTGTGAGTCTGTGTGTGTGTGTGTGTGTGTGTATGTGTGTGTGTGAGTCTGTGTGTGTGTGTGTGTGTGTGTCTGTGTGTGTGTGAGTGTGTGTACTCTGAATGTCTGTCCCCCCCTATCAATTCGAACACGGTGAATGCGAATTGAACGAAATTTGGTACAAAGGTAGCACTAGCAAAGGACACCTCAGTGTCATGTTTTATATCGCCGCCATCTTTACTAAAACTGAATGGCGGCCACTCAAACGTTCAAAACGTAAAATCAAATAACGACTAACCAAATCATCCGATCTCTACCAAATTTGGTAACAACATACCTTCGTATAGGATGCGTCTTGTGACCAAACTACAAGGTCGTCCGCCATACCATTTCAGGATGGCGGCCGTGCGAATTATGCAAACTTTATAATCCATATCATGGGACCCACCAGTTCCGATTATCGAGCCGAGAATCGTTTTAACTGTTCTAAAGGAAGAGGCACGTTCGAAATTAAAAGTTTATTTTGTAATACTATAGTGCAGACGTGATTTTAAAAAGCTGAACTGATTCAGTAATAAGACAAGATGGCAGCGGATATCTTGTGCCTGACTTATATTTCACTAATTTGAGTATTGAATGCAATATAGCGTACTGATAAAAAATAAATAAACTTTGTATGAAATGCTTTATATATAAATAATATACTCCAGTGATGAAATCGTTTAGTATAAATCATTATTTGCTAACAAGTTCTATGTAAGTCATTTTAAATAGAACAATATTCGTTGACACAATTAGCTCTTAGTTGGTCACTGGTCGTGGCCGAGTGCGGTACGTGTGTGCGCGCTGTGTAACCGCATTGGAAGAGTTTACGGTTCCTAATACCGGTGCTTCCTTAGTTCCACGTGTGTACTGACCTTCCGTGTGTCACTCGGACAATACTTTTTTAAGTAGTGTTCCAGATAGGACAACAAAACCAGAAACCCAGAAAACCCCGCTGAAAATCATGTCCGGATACCAGAGAAAAAACACCGTACGCTGCCAATGGGACAGGCAGAGTTCTCGCCCCTCACCAGGAGAAATTCACCGCTGGATTGGCGATACCCTCCGGTTGACTGTCGACCAAGTAGAAGCCATCCAGTTAAATGCGCACGAAAAAACCATGTACATCAAGGTAATCACCATATCTATTTATCAGAAATTGTTAAATACTTTTGCAGATCCTATTAAATTTCAGTATGATTCAGGCGAAATGACCAATGTTAAGCTCTCCACAGCGGATTCCAATTTTACCACAGTGCGTATATTTAATGTCCCACTCGAAGTACCCCCTGAAATTTTCAAATCCGTCCTGTCGAAATATGGCACTGTGAGTGACGTCAGGAAAGAACAATGGTCTTCTGCTTATCAGTTCCCGGTGTATAATGGAATACGTGCCGTAACTATGGAAATCAAGCAAGATATCCCCTCCACTGAGGCTTTTGGTGGCCATTCTGGCTATATAACGTATAATGGACAGAAACAGACCTGTTTAATTTGCAATGCTACCACACATCTGCGTATTAACTGCCCAAAGAAAATGATTCCCCTCGGTATAACTCCTACACAACAACGACGTGTACAATACTCGGAAGTTGTGACGCAGCAAACGTCATATGAAAACATGCTCATTGAGCAGTCAGCTGAGACAACACCAGGAGTGACCTCGGATACATCTGACGCAGAACTGGTACCTTGCCCTGACCAGTGCTGCGAGACACAGAGTGCCCCTGTGCTCTCGGCAACCTGTATCGCAGCCTTAGAACCAACTCTGCCGTTACTACAGGCTGCCACAGAAATTTTGTCTTCACTGCCCCCGACTTCGCTGGTCCCTACCGACTCACTAAAGAATGTTGATCGGGGAGCCGAGAACGTCTCTAAGAAGATTAAAACAAATGCCTCGATTTCCGTACCAGCCCCGAAGAATAAAACTGGCTCCACAAACGTTTCCGCAGCTGTGAAAAAGAAACAAAATCTTCTTTCTACGTCATCTAGGGACCCACGAACGCTCTCAACCGCTGACAGCCGGCCTATGAATGGCAGTCAAAAGGAACTATCTCAACCTAATTTGACATAGTGCACCAGGATAATTCTCACCTGTGTCTTCTTTCGAGTCCACCTTCCAGTATGTCTAGCACAGCTTTTATACTTCTCTTAATGGCGCAATTTCTCACTGTGGCCACTGTGAATATCAATGTAATAGAATGCCCTCTGAAATTTCAACTGCTGGAGAGATTCCTTCGAGATGCTGACATTGACATTGCTTTCATTCAAGAAGTTGCTATACCGTGTTTACCCATATCTGCCTTCTACAAACAATACATCAATACCGGTAATACGAATAGAGGGACCGGATTCCTCATAAGACATGATATCCCACTCGCAGGTGTGCTATGTCATCCATCAGGACGCATAATATCTGGACACATAAACAATACCACCCTGATAAATGTATATGCCCCATCCGGGTCTAATAAACGTGTGGAACGGAAAATGTTCTTTCAACAGAGTATACTGCCTCATCTGCACGACGTTAAGGAAAAACGTATTCTTGCAGGGGATTTCAATTGTATTCAACGCCCAGAGGATTCCACTAGTCCATACAGAGGTGTCAACCCGGCTCTCAGGACCCTTCTTACCTCCCTACACCTCATTGATGCTGTGGATAGTTTAAGGGTGCCCCTGCCCCATTACACCTGTATAAGTCACAACTCCTCATCACGACTTGACCGCATCTACTTGTCACAGGAACTTATCCAGCCTAGACGATATGAAGTGATTCCTGCCAGTTTCACTAACCATCATGCTGTCGTATGTACAATCTCTTACCCCCATCCCATATTTCACATAGGAAGAGGTTATTGGAAGCTGAATTGCTCGCTGTTACTGGAGGAGGAATGCCAAGATATTTTCAGACAACACTGGATTCGATGGGTCCAACAAAAATGCAAATTTCGCGACTGCACAGACTGGTGGGATATTTTAGTTAAACCAGGGATCCGCCGCGTCTTTAAGAACATATCTTACCAACGAGGTCGGGAAAGACGGGATACAGTTGAATTTTACTATCGAGTTCTTCGCCAGCTCCAGCAAAGATCTGATGCTGGGGAGCGTATATATGATCAGATCCGGGAAGTTAAAACCAAGCTCCTGTCTCTACAGCAACGAACGCTCGCTCATATCAACGTGGCTTTAAAAGATCGTACAGTGCTCCCGGACGAAAGTGCAAGTGTATACCATATCGCCAAAGGACAACGTGAGCGGCAACGTAAATATATCCACCGCCTCCGCACCAGTACTGGAAGTGTCGTCACCTCCCCTGACGCTATACGTAGTGAAATATCATTATTTTATCAACGGTTCTACGCTAAGGCTCCCATTGATCCACAGCAGGTGACCCTATTGCTGTCATCTTGCAGTACCAAACTATCTCCGGACAACAAAACTCTGCTCAGCGCGGATATTACGGATGAAGAGATTCACTCTGTGGTTAAACGACTCCCAAACAACCGCTCACCTGGCATTGATGGACTGCCATATGAAATGTATAAACACTTCTGGCCTCTCATTGGCAAAGAATTTTGTCATGTCCTGCGTACCATTCTCCAACGTCGTGCTCTTTGTCAAACACATCACGAGGGTACCATAGTCCTCATACCAAAAACATCCTCTCCCATGGCAGTTGGTGACTTCCGACCAGTTACTCTGCTCTGCAGTGACTATAAAGTCCTTACCAAAGTACTTGCATGCCGATTGAAGACTGTTCTACCTGATATCATTGGTGATGAACAATGTTGCAGTATTCCTGGAAGAACTCTGTTAACAAACTTAGCGATACTACGGGACCTACACCTAAAAGCCGAAATGCTCCCCACTGAGCCAATGAGTTTTCTCACCTTAGATCTTGATAAAGCTTTCGACCGCATCAGTCATGAATACTTGTACATGGTCTTGCAACACTTCGAATTTCCTGAAATCCTTATTGACTACATTCGTATGATAAATTGTAATGCTACGTCTAGAGTGCTCGTCAACGGTTTTCTTTCCCCTCTGATTCCAATACAACGATCAGTTAGGCAAGGATGTCCCCTTTCTATGCTACTTTTTGTCATTGGCCTTGAACCGTTCATTCGGACTACCCAGGTGAAGCTACAGGGTTACAAACTGTCCACACATGTTTTTGGAATGTGCGCCTATGCTGATGACGTATCAATATTGATCCGAAATGAAGAAGACATCTCCCACATCGATAGCGTCCTTCAGCTCTACCATATCGCCTCTGGAGCACAATCGAACCCCCAGAAAACTGCTTTGCTTCCGCTCAATACTAACTCAGTGATTACCCCACAGCCCTGGTTCCGGATAGTAAATGAGGTGAAAATTCTTGGCATTACCTGGAAGCAATCGCTTCTGGACACAGTGCAAGTTAACTGGACTAAGGTCATTGCCAAAGTTAGGGGAGTCCTGATCCAATTTGGTCAAAGAAACCTCAATATAGTGCAACGGGTCATGGTCCTCAACGTGTTTGCGCTCTCTAAAATATGGTATGTCGCACAACTTTTCCCCCTTCCCAAAATGTTTGAGAGCCAATTGGCAAAATATACAGGTTGGTTTATATGGCAAAGATTTTTGTTCCGAGTACAACGGGAACAGTTGTATCTCCCATCCCGGCAAGGCGGGCTAGGGCTAACAGCTCATGGCATGAAATGCCGTGCACTCCTCTGCAAGAACGATATCACCATTCTTTCCCATCATGACACTTTTACGAAAGCGCTATACAAAGATATTCGAAACACAGCCCGTGGTTGTGATAGAGTTTTGCCGAAGATATTTAGGGACCATCAACAGCACCTTCTGGAAACTGTTCGCCAAATGCCATCAGGGATTGTTCCAACGACGAAAAGTATCTATAACATGTTGCGGCAAGTGGTACACTCCAAACCGCGAATAGAGGCCACCACCCTCTATGTCCATTGGCCCACTGTTTGGAAAAATTTTGGGGCTATGTCCATTTCTTCTGCTGTACACTCCCAAGTTTTTATCTTCCTCAACGATCTCATCCCAACCGCTCTACGGCGATATACCATCCATCTTGAAGCTTACCCATGGTGTACTATATGTGGTCAAACTGATACGGCGATACACCGCTTCACATCATGCACGCGAGTTGCCTCCACGTGGCTGTGGTGTAAGGGAAAAGTATGTCAACTATTAAATGTGCCCTCGGATGACCTTGATGACAGGAAGTTGGTTCGTTTGTCGGTGACCGCCTTCCCCCAAATTAAACAGACTGCCCTTGTGTGGATAATGGGCCAATATGTACACTTCGTGATGGACAATGATCAACATTTCTCTTTCCTGGATCTCAGGTATCACCTGCAAAAAGAGCGTTGGAAGCTTAGTGAAAGTGGACAATTGTACGATAAATATGGACACTATCTGGATTTCTTGTGATGTATTAGTCTGGTATTTATCATATCTGAAAATTCTGTAATTCTGTAAAGAGCTAAAAAAGTGGTAGAGCGATAGCCTGTCGCTCAGATGCCTATGGTTCAAACCCGATCAGAGCTAGGTTTTTTGCTTGAAATGTTATATGTTTATTGTTTTGTAATGACTCAGATGTTTTAAAATTAAGCGTTATATTGTGCAAATTATGGTGTAAAATATATATTTAATTAAAACATAATTCGCCAGCAGATTTACTCGAGACATCTAGCTGCCAAAAAGGTAACTTCCAGATTTTATTGAAAAGTTTCTTCTTCTGGCCGCTAGAATGCACTCGCTCTGTTAGGATTATATTGTTCGATATTTCACCACTAGATGTCCCGACTAGTCTACGTGGGGATCCATTGATTACTATACCATTATCATTCTATGCGCATCGAATTTGAAGAATGACAAGTTGATACTACGATACATTTTAACTTTTTATTTTAAAGGGTTTGTAACAGCCTATTTTGCGTTACTTGAAAATGTTATTAAGCGTTATATTGTCCACATTATGGTGTAAAATATATATTTAATTAAAACATAATTCGCCAGCAGATTTACTCGAGACATCTAGCTGCCAAAAAGGTAACTTCCAGATTTTATTGAAAAGTTTCTTATTCTGGCCGCTAGAATGCACTCGCTCTGTTAGGATTATATTATCGAAAATATCCACATAGTTTGTATACACACGTCTCTGTAGGGTCATGGAAAGATTTGTTAATTCAATTAGGGTTGTGAAAGCCATGCACAACCAGACGTGTAAAGACATGCCTCAACTCAAAGTTGGATGTTGCCCACGGCAGGTCGTAATAATAATAATAATAATGTTATTGGTTTTACATCCCTTTTAACTACTGCTGCTTTTAGAGACACCGGGGTGCCGGAATTTTGGCCCGAAGGGGATCTTTAACGTGCCAGTAAATGTACTGACACGGCTCCCTCGCATTTGTGCACCCTCAAATGCCAGCTGACTGCGCCAGGATACGAACCTGCAACCTAGGGCCCAGCAAGCGAGAACGTTACCGCTGAGCCACGCCGCCAGTCCGGTCGATTATGTCTCCAGATCCATAACATTCTTGATATACTTCTTATCTTTCTTTCTTTCTTTCTTTCTTTCTTCAATGATGGTAGCAGTTTTTATCTAGGTCGTGGCGTTTGGTAGAGGTAAATCGTTTCTAAGGTCTTCAACAAAGAATAGTTCTATTATACTCTTTGATAATAACAACGAGTTATAACTATACTCATACATTTAGGAGAAAGTAGGCTATATGTTCTTTACTGAACATCTTGTTTCCTGATGTGTCTTTCCTTGAGACTTGTACAATTTTCGTGTTTCTGATTTTATTTCTAAATGTTTCTCTGTCCTTAATGTCGTATTCAGAGATTTTAAGTAATTTCATGTCTTCATGTACTTCTTTCATCCAACTGGTCTTTAATTTACTTGCATTCACGATATTGAAAATCTTCTTAGTGAGTCTGTTCTCATCCATCCTATATTGGCTATGTGTCCATAGAACTATCTATAATGGTGTATGTATTTTCATTAAGTTCCTTTGTTGGTCTTCTGACTCAAATTCCATCCCGAAAAACAGTGCCATGGATTTTCCTAAACATATTTCGTTCCTATTTCTCAATATCATGAATTCTCGTCATTCCTCTAATGACTGTGGTTTCTGCCACGTACAAGGCTTGATGTATATTCTAAACCGTTATTATTTTGTAATATCATAATTTCTGTGAACATATAAATTATGTTTCAATTATTGGTGTGACTTTGTGCTGACGCTAGAACAAAAACTGTCCTAGAGTTTGATAATTGCGGTCATTAATAGAACATTGGCTGGCTGGCCATAATTAAATCAGTTCCCTTTGTTTGCATTATTAGTGACAGATCCACCAGGGTTATTAATGAAACCAATTTGAGCCGCATCTATCACATAATAATGTCGCTTCATTACTTAATTGTGGGATATAATGCAATCCCGATATATCGCCCCAGGATCTTGCAAATGTTCCATATATGAGCTCCTTTGTTACAAACTAATACTATGCACTTGCTTATGGCTAAGGGTAGATATAACTACCTAACTTAGTATTAACACAGAGGACGTTTTCGCTAAATAAATAAATAAATAAATAAATAAATAAATAAATAAATAAATAAATAATTATATAAATAAATGGATAAATTAGAAGTAGTAGGAAGAAGAATTATACGCAAAATACTCGGTCCTTTTAAAACTGCAGAATTCTGGAAATTAAGAAGCAATGATGAAATATATCGAAAAATAGAAAACATATCCGAAACAATACGACAGAGTAGATTGGTATTTTTTGGACATTTGTACAGGACGGATGACAGTAGGTTAACAAAGCAGATCTTCACATTCCTGTGGAGCAAGAAGTCGACAACAACCTGGGTACAAGAAGTCAAAAGGGATTTGGAAAGAAACAATATCAGAGAAGAAGATACACCACATAGAGATGTGTTTAGGCAAAAACTGTTAAAAATGGAAGGATTCCAAGGGAGGAAGGGAAAGAAAACCAGCTCAAAATGGTCCGAGTGAAGGAAGAGGAAACATAGTGAGATGATGAAGGGGGAATACTGGAGGAAGAAGAAGGAACAGCAAAGGACAAAGCATTGAAATAGGCTCGTGGTTCCTAGACGACCGGGACGAAAATAATAATAATAATAATAAATAAATAAATCAATGATGTGATATGATTAGAAAACGCAGACTAACTTTCTACGGGCACATTACTGAGAATGAACAACATTAGACTTACAAAGAAGATCTTTGTAGTAAACAGTTCATGCACGAAAACAACGTGGTTTCATGAAATACAGGTAGACTTCAGGCAGGCAGGGATCACGCGACAAATGATAAGCGATAGAGGAGAATTCAGAATCAAAATTAAGAATACAAAATGTATAGTACGTGTAAAGAAGACGGGAACATTGTGGACAGAACAAAGGAAACTGGAACACAGTCAAAGAATGAAGAGATTTTGAGAAGAAGAGGAAGAAGGGAAAGAAGTGAAAATTGTGTCATCGTGAGATTTTCTTGTTCAAACACTGCCCATAAAAGCAAAAATGATGTAATAATAATAATGATGATTGCATAAATAAATTAATATAAAGATGAACTAATAACTGAGTGGTTATTGTGTCGGTCTACCAACCCCAAGCTTGCAGGTTCGCTCCTGGCCATGGCAAATGATTTTTGAAAGGCAACAAAAATCACGACACGCATGTCATACGTTGTTAGCATGCTAACGAACCCATTTGAATTCAGTAGGCCGTGTTCATAATGGCAAAATTAATCTCTGGATTTTTCACCAACACAAAAAGTTCCTCCATTCTCTATAAGAAAGCGCTATAGTGTCAAGGAGTTTAGATATCTACCCTCCTTGACTTTCATAGCGCTCCAAGGAACAACAAAATTTGCATGCAAGCTGCCCTTATGGCGTCAATTAACAAAGCTTGCACCCGGCTCCGAGGCCATACGATATTATTATTATTATTATTATTATCATTATTATTATTATTATTATTATTACATGAATAAACAAACATAAATAAATATTTAATAAATAAATTAATAAATAAATGAATGAATGGATAAATAAATTAATAAGAAAATGGAACAAATGATTATAAATATGCAAATATATAAGTAAATAATTAAATAAGACGACATCATAGGAAATCATGAACTCTTTAGTACATTAGAACGCAAGCACAAATTCATGGAGAAACCTAAAAAGAAAGCTGGTAGGACGTGGTCCACTGAACGCAAGATGCAAGATGAAGAGATTTTGGGAGGATAAGAAGACGAAAACAATCAGGCCAACTAAGTAGTTCAAACGAGCATTTTGAATGGGCATAACGAAGAAGAAGAAGAAGAAGAAAGCATTAAATAAATGAATGAATTATTAATTAATTTATTAATTAATTAATTTAGTTATTTATCACGGGTTCGGGGCTTTCTTGAGTGAAAATTTGGACAAGTTTCGTTGGATTGGAGTTTGGCAATCCTGCAATTTGTGATCTAGCTAAAGAAGGGTGTACTGTATATGACTCGCAAAAAAAATTTCGAGGATAGCGGTACAGTAACATATTGAAAATTATTTGATTTTGGAGGGATTTCGCTGTACTTTTGTTGGGAAATAAACTACAACTTTCTGTTGGCAATAGTGATAATTTCGATACAATGCCACTAGAAGCTTGCTGACCTCTGCTGTATAAAATAGTGATTTATGACGTATAATGTAGGTCTATTTTGTACAAGTATTTTGCTATCTTCTTTCCAGCGTCGTTCGCTGTAATCCAATCAGGTTTCTCCTCCTACATCAAACATTGGAGGCACATTTTTTCTTAAAACCGGCCAAACCTTCCAGCTCTCACAGATATAGACTCTAATCCATTTTGACCACAAAACAAAATTCGCTTACGCAATAAATTTAAAAGCAAAGCTTGGTGGTCTAACCACTGGTTGACCGAACTTCCAGTTAAATGCAAGTCTGGCTTAAATTGAATTTCTTTCTCCTTGCTTGCTTCACAAAGAACACGATCGAAGAGGCGAAGAGGGGGAGGTGATCTTCAATTGCTTCCTTATGGGGTCTCCTTGGCAACCGAATTGAAAAGGCTGACGTCACACTCACATCTGTATCCTTCCTGTGCGAGGCGGAAGAGCTGCTGCCTCTTTCAATTACAGCAGTAGTAGCGTTATCAACACCTCGAGGAGCGAGCAATGAGTATCACTTTCGCACACATCACACTCAGCATTTACAAAAGATGATACAGCCAAGAGTCAGCACTCTTCCTTCCCGTAAATTGAGGAATGTTACAGACGTTTGACGTCATCCTTTTCAGTTATATTACCAAGGAGACTCATAATAAGAGTAAAGAAATGACTAAGCATCGCATTAAACACTACTATTCAGCCATTCCCCAGACCCCAAAACCATCGTCAGTTCAAACGTTTATATTATAACTAGCAACCCGCCCAGGCTTCGCCCGGGAACAGTTATGAATGCATTACCTGATAAGCGCTTTTTTTTTTCGATGTCAATGAACTGCGACCTACATCCGTTTTACGTCTCGACATGATGGGTTAAAATATCACTGACTGGCCTATTAATCATGGAGATGCATGTGCAACGAATTCTTGTCAGACGTAATTTAAGAATGGCGAGGTGCATGAAACACAAATTCCCCTTCCGTCCGATCTGAACTTGACGGTGTATTTTGCGGAACGAAAATTTTTTCATTCCGCAAAATACACAGGCGAAATGAAGAAAAGCCGTGTTGCACTTCCAGGGAAACTCCAAATAGCCTACAACTACTGTTCTCTGAAGTCTTAACTCACCACGGCTCGACAGTTTGCTTCTGGCTGTATCTGGGGTATTGGCTCGCCCGCTACCTAGGCTGTAACTGGGATGATAGACTCGCCCCCTAGCTAGCTCGTAAACTGTCGCCTCAGTAATTGAATGGAGATTGTTGGAAGAAATGAACACGTAAAATCACTTATAGTGGGCGATGTATTGAAGATATAGATATGCTCTCGGGGACGTTTTTGTAGAACTTTTCATGCTGAACAATTCTTACGCTCATAGTATATTGATATTTTTAACGGTTTGCCCAGCGTAAGCTTAAAAAGCGCACGGACGCGAGTTTTTTTCTCGGCTTTTTCGCTGAAATCGTTACTGCTTGGCTTCCTTTGATCATAAATAAATTATTTTCTACAGAAACCTTCCTCTAGATATCCTTTACAGAATGGTGAAAACCGCATCAAAATCCATCCAGTGGTTCTCGATATTACCCGTGACATCCAAGAATCGGGTATTTTGTTTTATACTAAGTAGAGATTTATATTTAGCCTATATCACTTTCTTGTGGAGACGATAACTAGCGTCTATTTGCACCAATCAATTTTAAATTTATACACAAAATATAACCGATCAAAATCACGGTCAAGTTCGATAATGAGCTAAGTCGGATCAATGGGGTGGAAATGGGAGGGGGCTTCCTTTTCGCAGAAATGATATATCGCTATAACTTTCTTAGTATGTAAGAACTCGAATCCATTCAAAGTTCGTTCTATTCTTCACACAAGGGCTGAAAACTTATTTCCGTAACGTTTTTGATAGCACCGAATATAAAGCAAAGGGGTGAGAAAAATGAAGTTCTGATAGAAAATAATCATACGTCCGTTAACCATTGAGAACTGACGTGAAAATATATAACACGAGGACTGGCGGCGGGTCATTTTGACCCATTGTGTGTCACTCCCTCATTGTCGTAGTCGTACGGATTGTAATGAAGTAATTTTACACCTGATGGCTTCCTATGAACTGTTCCCAATATAAAATGAGGTTCATTTATATTTGTCAAAGTTAACATGCAGAAGAATGACAATAATTTTCGATATTAGCGGTAAAGCAGTCATCTCGATTTTTTTGAAGAAAGGAGCTGATGACCAAGGTGTCCCTACTGTAGACGCTAAACATGGAACAACAAGAACGTGAGTTATGTGATTGTGCTGCACCAAAATAGGTGGATTTTCCTCCTTATTTTTTACACATTGTTTTGACTAACGTACGCCGAAAATTGTCATTTGAAAACTGGCACCATGGGTAAATCTGACCCGACCGTAAATAATATAGAAATAACTTGAGTGTTCCAAAAGCTACGGACATGTTTCTTTTGCAGGGTGAAGTTCAAGGCTAGGAAGGAAGGTACATTAAGTGACAGTAAATAAGGGCTGACCAAAACGAAAATATAGAGCATTAATTAAGCCTCGGGTCAAAAATGCCCATGCGCCAGTCCTGGCGGGTTAATTGACACAATATCAAACCGTTCAGAATGGCCAATAGTCTTTTAAAAATTACCTAAAAATGTTGTCCGAATGAACTTTTGATATGACCCACCCTTACTCCAAGAGATGAGCAAAATATGTTCGTAATTATAGCAAGATGGGTTCTCTCGTTTGGTACTTTTGTAGGCCTATACAGCAGTTGACAAATTTAGTGAATTCCAATTATTTATCTTTTCCCGGTAAAATCATCCTCGGCCTTCCAGCATGCTGAGAGAGATTTTTTAATAGTTTCTTACGATAACTTGTTAAAATTGCTCATGACGACCAAGGCCGGTGCAAGGCCCGTGTGACACTTGCGGCCGCATGGAGCGCTGGTGAAGCCGGCGTCTATTTTCATTCTTCGTTCGAAAATCATGTTTTGATTTTGCGGCGCTATGAAACTAAAATATAAACTTTGGCGTCCTTGAATATGTAAAAATATTAAGCATTAAATCTCGATATTTTATTGAGATATTAAATCTCAATATCATTTGGAGTATTGGAATGACACCATTGGCATTTGAAAACCAAATTTTAAACACTATTGACACTGATTTGATTTTGGAAGACTTTGCCAAGCTTAAGGCGAGAAAAGTATGTTTTTAAAGTTTGTTCATAAGAATACTTTTATGATACAGTATTTGTTATTCTATTAGTCAATTTGTCATTTACTGTAAATACAAAACACAATAATAATAATAATGATAGTCTAATAATAATAATAATAATAATAATAGTAATATCGTATGGCATCGGTGCCGGTTGCAAGCTTTGATATTTGACCCAGAGGGCAGCTTGCATGTTGAATTTTGTTATTCCTTGAAGAACTATGAAAGTCAAGGAGGTTAGATATCTAAGCTCCTTGATACTATCGCGCTTTCTAGCAGAGAAATGAGGAACTTTGTGTTGGAAAATCCCGAGATTAATTTTGCCATTATGAACATGGTCTACTGAATTCAAATGCGTTATTTTACATACCAACACCGTATGACATGCGTGTCGTTATTTCTGCCGCCTTTCCTAAAATCACTTACCACGGCCAGGAGCGAACCTGGCAGCTTGAGGTTAATAATCCCACACGATAACCACTCACCCGTCGTGAGTAATAAACAATACAATGATTACATCCCATTAATTACAAGACGAATAAGTTAAGAGAGGGGCGCCAAACCCTAATCTCCTATGTGCCAAAAATAACCTTGAACCGGCCCTGACGATGACCACACTGTGGTCGAAACTAGTGCGTTAAACAACTAATAATGATTTATTTATTATCTATTGGAGGTTTGATTAATGCCATTTAGTTTTCAATTGAATTTTGTAAATAAAGTCTAATTTGTTTCAGATATAGTTAATTTCATATCCTACATATACTAAGGATAATCAGAGTTTATTCGTTGTTCATTGTTCGTATTACAAACAGAGCTTATCTCTGTGATTCCCGTTTTGATGTCAGATTTGGCATTATCTGGTAAAAAAGTTTAATTTAATTATTTTATTATTTAATCAAACCACACAGAACAAAAGTTGCGCTTTCCTGGCACCAAAGCTGATTTCAGTTCATGTGGATTAGTAAATAAAATGATGCGGGGTTGAACTTTCCGAATAATTCTCAGTAATGCTGTTTGCTACAGCGCTGTGTGTATTAGTGGACTGTTATTGAAACCCTTGCTCTAGATAACTCTTTTATTGTGTGATGACCATTTGTTGTGTCACTAGCAATTTGCTTGAAAGGACGTATAAAATACACATTTGCAAAATAAATAAATAAATAAACAAATAAATAAATAAATAAATAAATAAATGAATTAGTTAGTGGGTATTTCTATTTCACTTATCTGATTCGTCATGGTAACTTATTACTATGACCTCTGTCATTCTTGTCACTTAGTAACTCCGTTGCCCGTGACAAAGAATTATTTTTAGCCTACTTTCGATTTTTGCAAAAAATGAAAGTAGACTTATGAGATCTACACGGGTCAAAAGTGTGTGTGTCAGAGAGTGTGAATATCTGTCCCACCCTATCAATTCAAACACGACGAAACCGAATTGAACGAAATTTGGTACAGCACATTATAAGGTGCGTTCAAAAAGTAACGAGCCGGAGGCTGGGATGCGCAAACTGGTAACTACATCGGCTAATCGTGGCGTGTGTATCGAGGTGTGGTTCCGACCAGAGCGTGGAAGGTCACAGCCCGTCGCTAGAGGGCACGCGTGGACGTCACGGGACGATACAAAGCGAGCACCATTCTCGACCAGAACCTAGCAACATCAAGTGCATTTACACACATCAAAAAAAGTTTTGCATCACCTCGGTTCCAAGAGTTCCGGAACCTTTAAATACAAAGGGAATAGAGATCAACACAAACAACATTTAAGCTCGTTTTATTGCTCATGAGACCCACACATTGCATGTTGTACCATCATACAGCTAGACTTTCAGCATTTGTGGTCCAGATTGCAGTACACACCACTACCTCTAATACCCAGTAGCACGTCCTCTTGCATTGATGCATGCCTGTATTCGTCGTGGCATACTATCCACAAGTTCATCAAGACACTGTTGGTCCAAATTGTCCCACTCCTCAACGACAATTCGGCGTAAATCTCTCAGAGTGGTTGGTGGGTCAAGACGTCCATAAACAGCCCTTTTCAACATATCCCAGGCATGTTCGATAGGGTTCATGTCTGGCGAACATGCTGGCCACTGTAGTCGAGCGATGTCGTTATCTTGAAGGAACGCATTCACAAGATGTGCACGATGAGGTCGAGAATTGTCGTCCATGAAGACAAATGCCTCTCCAATATTCTGCCGATATGGGTGCACTATGGGTCGGAGGATGTCATTCAGGTATCGTAAAGCCGTTTCGGAGCCTTCCATGACCACCAGTGGCGTACGTCGGCCCCACATAATGCCACCCCAAAACATCAGGGAACCACCACCTTGCTGCACTCGCTGGACAGTGTGTCTAAGACGTTCAGCCTGACCAGGGTGCCTCCAAACACGTCTCCGACGATTGTCTGGTTGAAGGCATATGCGACACTCATCGGTGAAGAGAACGTGATGCCAATTCTGTGGGGTCCATTCAGCATGTTGTTGGGCCCATCTGTACCGCGCTGCATGGTGTCGGGGTTGCAAAGCTGGACCTCGCCATGGACGTCGGGAGTGAAGTTGCGCATCATGCAGCCTATTGCGCACAGTTTGAGTTGAAACACGACGTCCTGTGGCTGAACGAAACGCATTATTCAACATGGTGGCATTGCTGTCAGGGTTCCTCCGAGCGGCAATCCGTAAGTAGCGGTCATCCACTACAGTAGTAGCCCTTGGGCGGCCTGAGCGAGGCCTGTCATCGACAGTTCCTGTATCTCTGTACCTCCTCCATGTCCGAACAACATCGCTTTGGTTCACTCTGAGACGCCTGGAAACTTCCCTTGTTGAGAGCCCTTCTTGACACAAAGTAACAATGCGGACGCGATCGAACTGCGGTATTGACCTTCTAGGCATGGTAGAACTACAGACAACATGAGCAGCGTACCTTCGTCCTGGTGGAATGACTGGAACTGATCGGCTGTCGTACCCCCTCCGTCTAATAGGCCCTGCTCATGCATGGTTGTTTACATCTTTGAGCAGTTTTAGTGACATCTATGAACAGTCAAAGGGACTGTATCTTTGATACAATATACACAGTCAACGTCTATATGCCGGAGATCTGGGAACCGAGGTGATGCAAAACTTTTTTTGATGTGTGTAGTATTGCATATTTGGTATTGATCATTTCCCTTCTCTTTAAATTAAGGCACTGGCTGCGAGCGAAGCGATGCGTCATGCGCTCCTTGCCCTGGAGTTGCAATTTTCAAGGTGTTTAATTTTGTTTTTATTGTATAACATTGAGTTTATTATAAACAAACAGCCCGCCGGGGCAGCTGTCGGCCGCGCTCCGGCGGCTATTTTCGTGGGTTCCAGTTGTAATTGCATGTTAACGTTGAGAAGTTTTTTCTTGTTTTTGTTTTTAGCTTTTAATTTTTTGTGAATTTATTCTGTTTAACTTGTTTGAGTTCGTTGGCTAAACTTATTTATGTTCGACCCTCACTATTACGTGTCAGAAAACGGTGTCATAATGATGGTCATTATAACACTTATTTTCATTATGATACAGTTTCTCCAGCCAATCAGAGCTCGTTCATTGACCAATTAGGTAACGATACCTTCGCGCATGCGCTCAAAATCCAACATGTCGGACATAAACATAACATCGAACTATAATAAATTACCGACATGGAATACGCACCGTCCATATGTTCACGTAAATAAACTGGCGAATATGAAACAAGAAATCGCACTGTACCTTAAAATCACCAACACTAATTTCTACACAGCGCATTCAAACGACTCCGGTGACAATATTACTGAGGGACGGCAGATGTAAACATATGGCTTGCATATGGCATTGCAAGCACACAGAGCGCATGCGTCGGTCGTTCAAAGATCTTGAAAGACATAGAGATGTCTTGCGCTCGCTCTCCGATAACAAAATTCTTGTGGCTGACTCTCAACAGATATTTATGAATATTTATGTTAAAACATATAATAAAATTATAATTATCGTCGAACATAAACAGTCGTATGCAACTCGCCTATAATGGTAATTAAGACACTCGTATGGAAATTATAAAACTCGCATACGCTCGTTTTATAAAAAATACTCGTGTCTTAATTATAGCCATTATAGGCTCGTTGCATAATGTACTATTATGTTCGACCCTGACTATTATGTGTTAGAAAACTGTATCATAATGATGGTCATTATAACACTATTTTTCATTATGAAACAGTTTCTCCCACCAATCACAGCTCAAGAAACAGTTGTTTGACCAATTATATAAGGTTAGCATCGCACCTGCGTGGAGTTCCAAGGCCTTCTGAACTGCGTTGCCTAGTGTCATAGTAGGGTAATCGAGAAGGCCATGGTCAAATACAAGGCATTCTCTGCGTCTCATGCGCTCTGTTCAGTACATAAAACTGGCGAAATCTCGACAGATATTTATGAATATTTATCTTCGAACATAAAATAGTTACAATAATTATCGTCGAACATAAACAGTCGTATGCAACTCGCCTATAATGGTAATTAAGACACTCGTATGGAAATTATAAAACTCGCATACGCTCGTTTTATAAATATACTCGTGTCTTAATTAGAGCCATTATAGGCTCGTTGCATAATGTACTATTAGACTCGTATAATGCCCTGTCCACTCCAGACTGCGCACACTCGCGCACCATGGGTGATTTTGAATCATGACATATCAGCAGCAGCTTCAGTTTGATAATAATATTAATATAAAATGAGTTTTAAGTTATTAAATAAAACTTTAGGAAAGAAGAAAGACCGCTAGTGGGTTGGTTTTGTAATATGAAAAATGGTGGTTAGACCTCTATAGTAGGTTTGGTTTTAAAAATAATAAGTTGATATTAATTAGCCTCGCTGTGGGGGAATGATGATTGTATGTGTGACCGTAGAGTAGTGTATGTGGTGATTGTTGAGTAGGTATGCTGTGAGTGGCTGTATTTGAATGAGTTAGTGTGGCGGGTTGTGAGCTGGTCTGTGATTGGCTGATTGTTTTAAGTAATTTTTGGTGTGTTTGCTGGTGTTAATGTTACGTTTTTTTATGGATTATTGTACTTAGGGTGTGTAGCTATTTTGTTGATTTGGTTTTGGAAGAATGTACTTGAAAATGTGGGTTTTTGGTAGTCGGACGCGGTCGGGCTTGGTCAGCCATTCTGCGGCTGGCCACGCCCGGTCGCGCTTTACTGTTTGGTTTTGTTTTAGTGTGCCTGTAGAATGGTGAGATGTTGGAGTAGCTGTAGTATTTGAGTTAGGATGATGGTGTTGGTGGTGTTGTTTTGTGTTTGCGGCGCGTGAGCAGGGGTGGGAGGAGGGGATGTGTTTTGGATGTTGTCTGGACTTCAATTGCCGGTGTTTAATGGCAGACTTAATGTGCCTGCACCCAGGGTAGGAAGCTGCGTGCCTCCCTCCACAGTTTACACACGTGGGGGTGTCTCTCGGAACTCTGCATTCAGAGTAAAGCAACACGATGATACAATTCTAGGAAATCAACTTTGAACAGAATCGTCCAGTTGCAAAACTCGTTTAATCCACTTGTGAATACGGATCATGTAAAATTATTTACTTAATTATTTTATTTTGTTTTATTTTGTTTTGTTTAATTTAATTTTGTTTTGT